>OX422141.1:198777371-200006225 GCA_949129095.1 Volucella bombylans | reverse complement strand
AAAATCCAACTCGTTCAGGAATTGAAGCCGCCAGACTTGCATTCACGCTTAAATTTCAGTCAATGGGCTCTGCAACAGCTCAATGAAGATCCGCGGTTTTCGCATTGAATTTTGTTCAGTGATGAGGCCCATTTCTGGCTCAAGGGTTATGTGAATAAACAAAATTGCCGCATTTGGGCAGACGAACCACCTGAATAGTATGTCGAACTACCGCTAGGTCTCCAAAAATGCACTGTTTGGTGTGGTGTATTGGCTAGTGGAATCATCAGTCCGTATTTCTTTAAAAATGAGGCCGGACAGAACATAACAGTCAATGGCGAGCGCTACCGCACCATCCTACCAAATTTTTTACTGCCGGAAATTGAAGCCCATGATGTCGGCAACATTTGGTTCCCACAAGACGGTGCTACGACACACACAGAGCACGAAAAAATGGCTATATTGAGAAACAACTTTGGTGGACTGTAAACTGGCCACCTAGATCGTGTGATACACACTTTTAGACTTTTTATTTGGGGTTATGTAAAATCAAAAGTCTTTTTTTTTTAAAGAACTTAACACTCAAGTGGGTATTAACACACTTAAAATGCCTGAGCACGTGTTAAGTTTTTAGGAAAATGGGACAGAGAGAGAAAGAAAGATTTTTGGGCTCAGTGGTTATTCACTCCATGGGTGGCATCCAACATTTAATGGGGAGACTAAATTATTGGTGTAATTTCACTTGTTATTGTATTAGAGGCAACCATTCGTCTTACGTGAATTAAGTTGCCTGAAAAAAAGAATGTCTTTCGGACGAGGCTGGAATTCGAGCACCGAACCTTCCGATTTGGAAGCCAACACACTACCACTTGAGCCACGTCTATAAGACAGCTACGATCCAGGATTTGGAAGCCAACATTACTCGCGTAATTCAGAAAATACGGGTCGCAACGCTGGAAGCAGTGATCCAAAATTGGACCTTCAGAATGGACCATGTACGGCATAGTCACGGGAAACATTTACATGAACTAATATTTAAAAAGTAAATGTCAGACATTTTTCTTTCACTCCGCAATAAAGTTTCTACCATCCAAATTAATTTTTTTTTAAATTCAAAAAAAAAACAACTCTTAATGAATCACCTATTATTTGATGCATGATGGTTTGGGTCGCCATCCTATTCCTTGTGCTGTGTGGAATTTATAAATATAGTAGCGCTCCTTGCATAGTGAAATTTTAATTCCAACTTCTTTGTACATTTTGACATAAGCCTTACGATTGGGATATCTTTTGCACTTTGGGCTATTTTTTATATTTTTTCTGGGAAATTTATCTTAATAAACAATTTGACATCCAGGAAGCTTTTTAGTTGCTATAACGGAACTCCTATCAACAATGACTTTTGCGATAATCATAGAACAACTCAATAGCTACAGAAGGTTTATTTTCAGTGTAAGTATCTGACCAATTTCCCCGCAGTAAGAGCGCATTCCGAATATCACAGTTGATTTTTGTATACCTTTCGCCCAAGTTGGTTTTTAGAGAATGGTTTTTGGTTCCACACTGTAAAAAGAGACAAGTAATAGAGTGATCTGATATTCTAAAGCATCAGACTTTATTAAGGAAAGATTACTCCTACAACCCAGCCTAGCAAATGCATAGTCAATACAAGTTTAAGAAGAATCAGATATTCTAGTAGGATTCCAAACTATGCACGGACATTAATGTTAAATACCTCTCAGTAATCGCTGACTGCATTAGTATGTTGAGATTCTTGTCTCCTACAATAACCAGATTGTTTAACAAAGTAGAAATTTCCACAAAAAAGTCCACCATGAAATCTATAAAAACACTTAAAATTATATTTGTAACTATCAATTGTATACGAGCCTTGAAGCATGTCAGCACTTAAAAGCTCAGTGCTACAAAACAAACAACTATCAAATAAATTATCGATAACTTAGATGGCAACATCACCCTCCGCATAAGAATTATTGCACTTAGGTTAAAATTTGTGTACTCGTATATACATATTTCGGAAATCTTCAACAAATGTAGGCTGGACCATTTAATTTGCCTGTGACATTGCATTTGACCAAGAAGAAAGAGCTCTTTCAAGAAGACAATGCACGAGTGCACACGCATCTAGTCGCCGTGGTGAAATTTCATAAATTGGATTACGAATTCCTCCCTTTATCACAAATTTCACCTGATTTAGCCACCAGTGAAGTGTCTCCATTGTGTTTTCAAACCTGAAGAAAAGGCTCGGCGGAAATATAAAGCGTTTTCCAATAGGGACTTGACAACTTTGAATTTAATTTCTGAAGGCACTCTTTCACTAATCATCAAACTGTCACTGTCAATTTATTCAGTCAACTCAACATTTTCATCATGGTAAAGTACACGAACGAGCAACTTCTGCACATTATAAACGAAATTCGGAGTCGGTGACTGCAACTTTAAGAGCGTTAACTCCAATTTTGGGTCGTAATTCTCGCCCTAGTAGACAGGCAATAACAAGTTTAGTGAAAAATTTGAGTCTACATATTCGTTGTGTGATGTTGCCGTGTCAGTGCGACAACGGGTTGGTCGAAGTGTCGAAAATATCGCTGCCGTTTAGGCGTCCATAGCAAACGATCCAAATCAGTCAATTCCACGGCGTTCTCAAGAATTGGGCATCGCTCAGACCACATTATGGCGTAAGGATACTGGTTTACACCCATACAAGATCAATCAGACTCAAGAATTGAAGCCGATGGACCATTTGAAGCGACGTACGTTCTCCGATTGGGTTATGGAGAAGATGCGCCAAGATGATGAATTTCATCGCAAAATCATCTTCAGTGAGGAAGCTCATTTTTGTCTCAGTGGGTTCGTCAATAAGCAAAATATGCGATATTGGTCGGATAAAAATACACATGTGCTTCATGAATCACCACTTCATCCACAAAAAATAACTGTTTGGTGCAGTTTGCATACCGGCGGCGTTATTGGGCCATATTTTTTCGCCGACGATAACGATCGTCACGTTGCTGTGAATGGTCAGCGTTATCGCACCATGATCACCGATTATTTTTGGCCCGAATTGGAAGATATGGACTTGGATGACATGTGGTTTGAACAGGATGATGCCACAAGCCACACATCACAGGTTACAATCGATTTATTGAAGAGTATGTATGGTGAGCGTGTTATCTCAAGAAATGGGCCAGTCGATTGGCCGCCTCGTTCGTGCGATTTAACGCCGCTTGACTATTTTCTGTGGGGCTACATTAAGTCATTGGTTTATGCCAACACGCCGATGACGTTGGAAGAGCTCAGAGCCAACATTGAACGCGAAATAGCGGCCGTTGCGGCCGAAATGTGTGGCCGAGTCGTTGACAATTGGGTTCAACGAATCCACCGCTGCAAACGTGCCCGCGGTGGCCATATGAACGAAGTCGAGTTCCAGTCAGAAATGTTTTGATTGTACCCCAAGCCGATAATAAAGTTTTTGAAATATCTCAAATGGTTTGCGCTTTATTTAAAAAAAATGTTCAAGTCCTTATTGGAAAACCCTATATATATAGGATTTGGAGTGCTGTTTTTGTGAGTGTAGTTTTTTTTGTGCAATAGGCTAAAGCATATTGAAAATTCGTATTTTTTGCTCTCAGGTGTAAGGATCCAAAATGTTTAATTTTACGGCCAGAAATAATTTCTTAGGACTTCAGGAAGCTATCAACAGCAATTTGAACAAAGAAGATGACGATGAGTTTGATATCGTGATTGTGCCACCTGAGCCCCCTCACAGATGAAGAGGAAGGTGACGAGATGTAGTAGAGATTGCTACTTTACCTAGAGACGTGCCAGTTACTTTGCAGGTAATGCGCCGACATATAACATAACGCTGACGACAGTCACTTGGAGGATAGTGATGTACAATAGAACCTCTTTCGGACAAGCGACGATATACCGAAGCGCCTGACTCTTTGCCAACTTGGAGGCGTTGTACCCCATCGTATTTCTCCAAACACCCATTTGCTTACGGTGTACAGGCTAGAAGGAACAAGTTAATTGAAGAATTCGTAAACTGTGCTACTGTGGAAATATTTGAAAAAATATTTGATGATGAAGTTTACGACCTGGTTATACGAAATAGCATGTTGTACGCAGGGCAGCATAATCGGCATCGTTTTGAGTTGAATAAGGACGATTTGCGTGGATTTATTTTGGCAACTTACTTATGTCTAGTTATCATAAACTACCAAGAGAGGGTATGTACTGGAGCTTAGACGAAGACATTGGAGTTTCTGACTCCAAACCTACATTTTGCAGATAACACCTTTGCTGAAACATCCAATGATAAAATGTTTAAAGTTCGGTCTTTATGTGAGGTAGTGATAAAAGTATTGCATGCATATCAACTAGCTTTCAGACGGAATATTTGCAGAAATTATATGCGTCACCAGAATAAAAACAAAATTCGTTCATCGAGCTCAGTGATAGTTGGTATCACACCAAAAAATAACGGACACAACCCTCAAAAGCTGCCAAAATAATTGCGATGTGTTATGTGTCACACCAAAGGCATCAAATAGAAGTGCAGCAAATGCAATAAGACTTTGTGTATAGATAAACATTGCTTTCCACAAATTCATTTATAACTGCCCAGTGTACCCACTATAAAAAGTACACCTTAAAAATGCACTTTGAATTTTATTTTTTTGTATTTTTCCTCCTAATTTGTCTTAAACTATTCCTATATAGTCAACTAATAAAAGTATTTCAGTCTTATAACCATTAGTTTCACTTTCGGCGTTAATGGGTTTCATTAAACTGGAAGTATCATAGTTTAAACCATTTATTTCAATCAAGACTTCGTAAGAAAAATTGTTAAATCGAAGAATTTGACCCATTATATATACTTATATAATTTACCTCTTTCTACCTCTCCTGAACTGAAGCAGCAAATTCATAGAATATGTATAATAAAATTAGAAATTAGAAAAAAAAATAAACTCTCTACGAGACTAAGTAATCCCAAAAATGCTGTTAAAAAATAAACAAGTATAAACAACAAACAAATGTATACAAGCCCTAACATAGTTGTTATCTTCTAAGTGTCAACCCTTTCTGTAGATTTGTCAACTGCTTTAAATTCACTCATTCGCTTTTTATCACTATCTCGGAACAGTTGGAAAAATAAAAATTAGAAAGTGAATAGGCAGTGGCTACATTTTTAGAAGGAAATCATCAGATATTAAAGTGCGTTCACAATGCCGTCTGGAGATTCATCATTAGCTGATAGAAAATTAAAAAAGGCTAAAAAAATCCGTGCCTCTGTATTAGGTCTTCTAACCAAGCAGCGAAATGCCTTTAATGAACAGAAGTCGTCTATTTCTCATTCGGCCTTAAGTGTAGATGATTTTCATAGTAGGCACAATACAATCACTGAATCAGGATGAAGATACCAATGAAAAGGAAGCAGTTTTTATTGCAGCATATACGAGTACAGATCTCAAAACAAAGGTGATGGATTTAATGGAGGAGAGGAAGGTTGATTTGAACTCCACACTCTTTCAAAGCGGCGCAACAGGGCCACCAGTACGTTCTGTCAGACTACTAAAATTGGAACTGCCTCGATTCTCGGGCAAATACTGCAATTGGATGGACTTCAAAAATGAGTTCGACTCAATGATTATTAAGGGTGTGAGTCTCAGTGATGTAGACCGGTTTCGTTTTCTAAAATCTTCATTGAGTGATGGACCAAAACGTATCATATCTAATATGGAAGTCACGGCATTAAATTTGGTAAAGGCTTGGAAAGCTAATAAGGAGCGGTATGACCATGAAGCCCTTATATTTACATCTCATATAAATGAAATTATTTGCTTGCCGAGAGTTTCGGGTGCTTGTCCAGAGGCTTATAGGGATCTAATCGACAAAGCTCAAGCACACTATAGATCGCTACTATCGTTAGGGTCTGCTGAGGCTGTGGCGGATAACTTAATGATAAATCTCATTCTTGGAAAAGAGGTCTGCATTAGTTGCCAGTTTGCATAAAATTAAATGTCTGGAATGTCGATCGACTACGCATGTTTTAGCCGATTGCCCTATATTTTTGGCCCTTACACCTAACGAACGGTCGGAGCAAGTTCGACGTATAAGCGCATGTGTAGCATGCCTTCGGTCAATGCACTCATATAGGTTTTGTAAAGGCCGGTGTGAGAAATGCTCGAGGAAGCACCACACCCTACTGCATTTTGAAGGTACACGTGAATCTCTTGATAGGTGGCGGTTTATTTTGGCCTCCCTTACTTGTGCAATACCCAGATTGGTTATGTAATCGCTGGACCTGTTGCTTCATCTTCATCGTCCCGTCGCAGAACACTCTATACGTCTAAGGCGATCTCGGAGAATTTGGAATCCTTAAATCAGTTAGTACAACGTTTTTAGGAAATCGACTCTTTCAACAAGTACAAGTACAACTTTTTTCTAAATCCCAAGGACAAGGCCATTCAGCAGCATTATGCACTAACAACTCAGCGGGTTTATTCCGGGCGCTATACAGTGCGCTTACCCTTCTGCGCTGATTCATCAATTCTCGGAGACTCATTAACTGTAGCTACCCGCCGTTTTTTCAGCCTGGAACGCAAATTCGAAAAACAACCCCTAATTAAGCAAATGTATTCAGACTTTATTGGAGAACATGAGCGTCTTGGCCATTTAGAAGTAGTTCAAAATTTTGATTCATCTACCGCACACTTTTTTTTGCCACATCATCCCGTCTTCAAGATGGTAGCTCTAGTACAAAAATCAGAGTGGTGTTTGATGCTTCATGTAAGACATCAACTGATGTTTCGTTGAACGATATACTATATTCAGGTCCAAAGTTACAAGAAGATTTGATGATAATTCTTTTAAGATTCCGTTTGTTTGCTTACGTCGTTACGGCGGATATACAACAAATGTTTCGCAAGTACTGGTTGATACTTCTTATACAGATTTTCTGTTAATTTTATGGCGTAATGAACGAAATGAGCCATTAAAGGTTTAGCGACTTCTCACGCTCACATATGGTACAGCTCCGGGAGCTTACTTGGCAATTAAGACATTACACCAATTAGCCGATGACAAAGCTAGGGATTGTCCGAATGGTGCTAAGTGGTTAAAGGAGAATTTTTATGTCGATGATGCGATACTAGGTGCTAATTCTATTGAACAACTCGTTGAAGGTCGATGTCAAGTAGTCCGAATTTTAGGCCAAGGAGGATTCAAACTGACCAAATTCTATTCAAATTCAGAAGCTGTGAAAGCGGACGGTCCTCTTGACGTCAGAGAAAAGTTTCTTCAAATCGATGACAACAACAGCATAAAGACACTAGGATTGACTTGGCAACCTGATGCAGATGTTTTTCGTTGTTCATATAATGAAAGTGAGGTTTCGTCAACGGTTACAAAGCGAATTGTTTTATCTGAGGTCGCTAGGTTATTTGACCCTCTTGGGTTAATTTGCCCCGTGGTCGCATTAGCAAAAATGTTCTTTCAAGACTTGTGGAAAAGGAACTTTGGCTGGGACACACAGTTACTTGATGATCTTTCTGAGAAGTGGAAAGAGTTTCGTAAAGAACTAGTAGCACTAAAAAGGGTAACGATCCCACGAGTGGCACCGACATCAAACTTCTAAAACTGAATGGTTTCTGTGACGCAAGTGAAAGGGACTATGGTACCTATGTATATACTTGGTGTTTGCATATCAAAGTAGGATAACGGTTACGTTATTTGAAGCTAAATCTAGAGTAGCACCAAAGAAGACTCCAACAATAGCGAGACTTGAACTATGCGCTGCAAAACTTCTGATGGACATAATAGAAAGGTTAAAAATTGAATTGTTTAGGGAGATTTCAATTGATGAGATTTTATATTGGACTGATTCAACTATCGTTCTTAACTGGTTGCATGAAGAACCGTTCAAATGGAACACATTTGTGGCACATAGAGTCGCTCATATACAAGAAGCTACAAGCTTTGATCAGTGGAAGCATGTTCCCAGGGAGCTAAATCCAGTCGATCTTATCACACGCGGATTTTTACCACCTGAAATTGAAACTTCTGCCCTCTGATGGAGTGGCCCAGCATTTTTACGTGAAAAGCTATCGAATTGGCCCACAGGATTCCAACTGCCAAGGTCAAATGAAATGTATATAGAAGAATTACGCCCTCAGAGATGTGCGCTAGTAGCTATAAACATGGTGGACGTCACTCAATCTATGCACTTTTTCCGAAGCTTTCGAGGAACTCGTCGTACTTTTGCATATGCGTTTTGTACAGAGATGTCGGGCCCGAAATTATGGTCAAAAATCTTTAAATGCGAATCCAAAAAATCACATAAAGGCGCCAACATTGGAAGAAGAGGTTCAAGCTTAAGAAGTGTTCATTAAAGCTATACAGCGCCGCGTCTTCGCTTCTGAATATTCGCCTTGAAATGTCTGGCTCCATTCCTTGACGAAAAGGGTCTTATAAGAGTCGGAGGACGAATTAAGAAGGTCAAAATTATGTATGATGCAAAACATCAAATTCTTTTACCGAAGAATCATCGTTTTACTTCTTCTATCATGTCTTATTATCATCATTTTGTAGTATGTCACGCAGGACCGCAAATGATCTTACCAACAGTACGGAATCGTTATTGGCCAGTCAGTGGCTTGCAGTTGTCGAAGAGCATTGTTCGTAAATGTATTTGGTGCTTTCGTATGGATCCTAGACTCATCGCTCAGTTTATGGGCGATCTGCCTGAAGATCGTGTGGTGCTAAAACAACACAAGGCATTTATGGTCACTGGGGTGGACTTTGCTGGTCCTATAACGGTTCGGCATCACATTCGCTGCCGTCAAAATAACGAAGTGCACTTGGCTTTATTTGTTTGTTTCGTTACGAAAGCGGTGCACATAGAGCTGGGAGATATGGTGTTGATGAAGATAGATCAAATGGATCCCTTACGATGGCCGTTAGGAAAAATAACAGAAGTTGCAACAGATTCGGAGGGAATTGTTCGAGTTGTAAATGTCAGAACCCAAAACGTAGAATACAAGCGCGGTGTAACACAATTAGATCTTCTTCCAGAGCAAGACAACAACTTGAACTTATCCACTCAAGGGGGGAGTATGTTAAAAAATAAACAAGTGTAAAAAACAAACAAATGTATACAAGCACTAACATAGTTGATATCTTCTAAATGTCAACCCTTTCTGACGATTTGTCAACTGCTTTAAATTCATTCATTCCCTTTTTATCACTATCTCGGAACAGTTGGAAAAATAAAAATTAGAAAGCAAATTAATAAAAATATCTGTTTGCGTTTTATTTCTCTCACAAATGGCTAAAAAGTCCCTTAATACATTTTAGAGTGACCGTTTAAGGTTTAAGGAGAATAAAAACTCTAAAAATGCGGCAGATCATACTGGGGTTAAAGCCTTTAAAAACACACTCCACTTACTAAGAACATATGAAACACGATTTTCTGTATACGTACCTTTATCAGTTAGATCAACGACCATTTTGAGAAGATTGTCCTTTTCTATAAAACGGAAACCCTTTCGATTGTAGACAGTCCAATATAGGTATCGTCGAATGCGGTTGAGAGACTAGAATCTGTAAGATATTAAAATAGTTTTTATCTTATTTTTTTACATACTCGTATACATACTATTCAACATTTTAGTGCTAAATCTCAGTGATTACAAATGATTTTTGGTAATAACGATATTGAAAATGAGCAAAAGTAAGTTTACAATTTACATCTTATACACTTACATAAGAATAAGATACAATTCATTTTCAGATAATAATTTATTATTGTGTTTAAATATACATAGCACCTTGATCACAGAGATCCCGGAATTTATTCAGAAAATTAAAAATACAAGTTTATTCATCTAAATCTATATTGTCCCCCTTCAAAGTAATCCCCATCGACTGCAACACACTTATGCCAGCGCTTGATCCAACCCTCGAAACATTTTTTTTATTCGGTTTTCGGTATGTCCATCAGTGGTTCCTGAGATTTTTCCATTACTTCCTCTCGGCTGCTGAAACGCGTACCCCGTAGTGGTTTTTTAACTCGATTGAACAGAAAGAAGTCACAGGGAGCCAAATCAGGTGAATTCGGTGACTGTTGGATGGTTTTTGTTGCATTTTTCGTCAAAAAATTACGAATAATGATGGCACTGTACGACGGTGCGTTATCATGGTGCAAAATCCACGAGTTTTCTGCCCACAATTCTGCTCTCTTTCGGCGAATTGCTCTCTTTCACGCAAACGTCTCAGTGTGGCCTTCTGGCAAAAATTCATGATGCAATACCCCGTTGTAATCCATGAAAACCGTGACCATTGCATTCTTTTTTGACTGAAAACGACGTGGTTTTTTTGGTCTCGGCTCACTTGGTGAACGCCATTCACTTGGTTGATGTCTGGATTGCGTGTCGTACTCATAAGCCCATGTATCGTCTCCAGTAATGATCCTTTTGATGAATGTGTGATCGGATTGAGCCTCGCAAATCATCTCTTTTGCGACGTCAACACGGTCTCTTTTTTCAATGTAATTGAGGTTTTTTGGCACCAACTTTGCTGCTACACGACGGAAACCCAAATCATTAACCAAAATGTCTTGGACGGATCCATAGGCAATGTTCAAGTCCTCCGCTATCTCTCTGATGGTTAATTTGCGGTTATTGACCAACATTTCTTTTACTCCATCAATGTTTTCGTCGGTTTTCGATGTCGATGATCTGCAACTGCGTTCATCATCTTCGATTGACTCACGACCACTTTTTAACCGCTCGTGCCGAAACACTTTTCCAACATTTCCAACGTTCGCGCACCATTAAATCCGTTTTTTTCTCAAAGTTTAATACAAGTTCGTTGTTGCAAATTTAAATCCATTTCTAAAATTGTAAAAAATCGCCAACACACACAGAGATAGATGTACTCTTAGCTACGTAACTTTTGCAAATGTCAAGCTATGACGCTAAGATTTAGAGGGAAAGTCAACATCAGATTTACCAATTCCGGGTGATCAAGGTGGTATGCCAAGATCTGTACTTTATAATTGTAGAGGAGATGACCTTCGAGACCATTTCGCATCGCGCAATCGCTCGTCATTTCATAACCGGATGGAGGAGGACAATGAATTTCTACATGAAATTTTCCAAATTTTTAATCTATAAAGTCCATAGCATTTCGGTTAACATTTCAAAACAAATCGTTGGGAAACCACTTCTTATAAAAGATGTGAAAAGCAATTAAGTTAACTCTAGATCACATTGAAGTTGATCCGTAACGATCTCAGTTGTGCACATTTTATTTTAGATGGTTGGTCGAATATATGAACTTTTTGATCAAGGTAGTATATTGGGAATCCACTTAATAAATATAAGAGGGCGTCGATTGTTTGCATTTTGCTTCAGTCATTCATATTTACTTCAATATAAAGAGATGGCACTTATAACTGATGTCCTTCTTTGGTAGCTGGTATTGTTGGAGAGTCGTTCAAATTTATATCGGATCGAAACGAAGCGGCCTAAATTAAATTTACTAGAACACAATATCAACATATGAATAAATTAACATTTTTATGAAGTCTTTGTAGGGATCATAAATTCGTTGAGTTATTACGCGGATATTGAAGTTATAAAAGGAGATCAGCAATCAGAGGGGACCAGCAACCTACTTCTTTTTGAAGAGAGTTACTTTACCTCACCAAAATGACGTTAAAATATTTTTTTTTATTTAACAAAAAATTGTTTGTATTATTCAATAGCTAAATAATAACATATAATTATCAGAAGATGATTGTATTTATAAAATGTAACCTCGGACATGAGACTACCCTTTAAACATCATGGGCACACATTTAGTGAGAAATTGGACTTCTACCGTATAACAACTGTAGTTGTCTCAGAAGGAGCTGTCAGAGACCAGCAGTCAACACGAGAGTCCACTGTGGCATGAGTTTGTCGTTTTGGTTTTTCTTTTTTTGCTCAACGGCAACGCGATTCCATGAAGAGAAGGTGGCGCATTCCAGACGGCATCGTCATGTGAAACATGGAAAACATTTTGTCTGTTACTTTTCCAAGGACTTTGTATTTTATTCCAAAATGTTCACTGTTTCCCTGTTCAAGAAATGGAGCGAGGGTATTTTGTGTGAAAGTTCCATGTCCATGTTCGATATTCGATATTCTTAGGTTAATGGGTTCAGGTCACCAGCAGTATCTTCTCCAGTTTATACTCGTATGTACCACATAGTCTGAAATACTTCATCCTGCTCGTATCTGTTCGATTATTTTCTGCTGTATAAACATGTAGGCGTGTAAATTAATTTGACACCTTTTAAGAACAACAAAATTTAATTCAGGATTTATTGAAATTGTCACACTCGTTAGCTAACTGCTGAATCTGTGTATGCTTGCATAACTGCACACTAATTTGCATAGCAAAAAGTTTAAAAATTCGAAGTCGTTTGACTGTTTAAAAACCTGAACGAATACACGTACCACCCGCATCAACTTAATAAAGAGAAATAAATAAATTTTAGATTTATTGAATTTAGGGGTTATTTTGAGAAACAAGAATTTCAAAAATGGTATACGTGTACCTATGAAAAACTATTTTAAATTTTTAATTTTTGTAAGCCTTCCAATTAATCAAAACATTATATTTTCTAAATTCATTCAAGTAGTTGAACAATACGTTTTTGCTCCGCCTTATTTCAGATTCTCCGGGACACACTATATTTCTTTCTACCACAAGTCTAGGACTTACTGCAGTCTATTTCCTAGTTTGATGAAACTTTAATCAACTTGAATAAGCAGAACATTTTTCAAATGATGTAATTTCTGGTATCTAGTTTTGTTTGAAGTAGTATATGTATGATATTTGGCTTTCTTGGACTTCAAGGATCTACTGACTTCACTTACCTCGATTTGTTTAGTAATACTTTTAGATTTTTACCTAACGTTTAACTAAGTTTTTTACATTTTTTTCCAAACAAAATTAAACTTCAAAAAGTTGTTAAATTGTAAAATTCAAATTAAACGGAAATAACATAAAAGTGCTTCTTCATATTACAGTTAATTTTGATGTTTCAGACGAGCAATACCAATTTTCTTTCGGGTTTCTACAGAGTACAACATTTATTTTTATTCTTCTTTCTACTGCACCCAATTGCTCTCATATGTAATGGCAAATTCATCATCCAAACGACTATGAATGCGTGCACAACTCATATCTAACTGTGGATAACAGTTGCTTTCTTCAATACAATTGCCAAAATCCTTCTAAAAATATTGCTGTTCGTGTCAATCAAACTGCTTTAAAATGCTCCATGTAGTTACAAAATTTATCTAAGGATTGGAAGCTGAGTCTTGGGATTTGGTTTCGCCTGTTGTTTTATAAAAAAGTTAGTTTTTGACGAACAGGAATATGTTTCGTTGCACCTCATGTTTATTATTATTATATAATTTTGCCACAGAAGTCCGGGAGGACCAAGGCCTAGTATCTCCCATTCAGCATTTTCCATTACGTGTTGCTACCAAAACGTAGGAGGCATGTGCTATAAAACCTCCGCATTTTTGCCCAATTCTCATGCCTTCGCAAAGACTGGCTCCCAAAATAAGGAGCCAGTAGCTTTTCCCTCTTTCTTGTAATATTTTCCCAGATGACAATCATTCTTTCCCTAAGGTTGATTCTCTATGGCGGGACATCCTACTGGCCACTCACGAGATAGCCTTAACTCTTCTCTCATCGCTATCTCCTTTTCTGCTAGACTTGACTTTGTTTTAATAAAAATAACACGTATTTTGTATTGTTACATTCTCCCAGCTCAACCTATCGAATGCTACGTCCTTTCTATTGAAACGATTGACCATTTAATTGGCCTAAGTGATACCATCGACAAAGTCCCTATCTTTGGTGACTTTAATCTGCATCTGCTCAAATGGATTCCATCGGATGATTCATTATTATCATTATCATTATCATTGATGAATAGACATTCCTTGGTTGAATGTCTATTCATCGACCGGAAAACAGTTTCAAGCCTATGCCAGCAAGTGGCGTCTCTAACTATCGGTACGCACCACAGGCTTCATAGGATCATAGGCAGCACAGTAACATTTTATCCCTTGACTCTATCAACTATCACCCCTCTTCTTCCCTCTTTTTTTCATAACCCTCCGCTAGAGTCCACTTCTTCCCCAACACTCTCCTCTTAAATCTTCCTTAAAGCAAATTTTCGCAAAATTAATATCTATCTCAGAAAATCTTTGATATAACAGTTGCTCCCACGATTTTTTACAGTGAAATCTTTAATTTTATTTCATAGAACAACATCTACTTCCCCTCCCTGGTATAACAGAAGACTTCCCTCTTTACGAAGTAAAAGAAATAAAATATTCGCAGTTTTTCTTCGCACCAATTCTTGTTCTGACTATTCTAGCCACTAACCAATACGAAAAATAAAATCTGACGGTTACCCTCCCTCTCTCTCTTTCGAACGTATATCATCTACCAACCAATATATTATTGCCAACTATTGTACCTTGCAACTTTTTTAAACAATCATTTGCTGACAACTTTTTCGTACCGGACCACTTATATTTTAATTATATTCCCAATTACTCTATTGGCCCCCTTCTCTCTCTCAATCTTTTGATCGTACTCTTATCGAAGAAAAGTTACAGAAACTCAAGGATGGATTTTTACTCGGCCCAGACGAGCTCCGTCCAATATTTCTAAAAAAGTGTGTCTCCAATATTTCTCTTCCACTTTCCTCCCTATTTTACCTATCCCTCATACTTGGGAAATTTCCCCAAGTTGGTAGGACCTCTTTCATAACCCCGGTTCACGAAAATTCTTTCGAATACCTAAAACGATCTAAGAAATTTTATAGGAAGCGCTAAGCTTTCAGTGCAAGTCTCTTATATCCTCCAGTCAGCATGGATTTCTGAAAGTTAGATAAACTACTTCAAACTTAGTTCAATTCGTATCCTTTGCTCTTTCACCCTTACGAAATGGAAATCGATGTTAATGTTGCAGATTTTGCTAAGAACTTTGATAAAATACCTCATCAATTGATTCTTTTCAAATTGTCTTCCCTCGTCTTTGAACCTATATTATGATATTAAAATGGATATCTCCCTCAACCCAGTTGTTAGCTACTTTTAGTGTCTCACAATGCAGAAATCTAGGTCCTCTTCTTTTCACCTTAACTATAAACTATCTTGAAAAAATTATAAAATACTGCCCACTCTTCACTTAAGCCGACGACACCAAGTTCTCCAAAGCTAATTCTTCACCCCAAAACACTATTCTCCTTTATGAAGGCCTTAATAGGTTTTCCACTTGATGGCTAAAAAATTCCTACGAGCTTAATGTGTCCAAATGTCAATTTATGACATAGCCACATCAATCTCCTCCTCGACTTTACTTATACCCTATACCCGAGGTTTAATCCCTTCGCGACCTTGGAATATTGTACGTTCACATACTGATGAGATAACCCTTAAAGTTAAACCATCACTTGGTATTATGAAACGATGGTCCCAAGCATTTCCCAACCCCTATGTGATCAGGTCCCTTTACACAACCAAGTGTGGTCTCTCTTTCAGCGAGTTCATATATCCCCAATCGAGAACGGTCAACGCTGTTTCCTTCGATTTGCTCTTCGAGACCTATATCTTTTATTTCACCTTAACACCATAACATGACAACCCTTGAAAAACACAGAGGCGTAGCTGACATACTCGTCATTCATCGACTGCTCTCTGGTTCTACAACTCTATTTCCTTCCGTCGTAATTTACGATGATTTCCTCGCCTCTTCTATACTATATATCGACGCATCTCACCTTTTATGGTTCCAACGAACCAATCTGCCAAAAGTCAATTCAAACCTCTCCTCTCATTTCATATTCCGAAATCTGCTATTGTATGCCGAAAGGGACGTTAGAAGAGTAATGATAACTTTCCTGTTTCTTGGTGTTTGCCGAGTATTGAACCCAGGCCCACTTGCGTGGTAATCGGCGAACTTACCCTCTGCGCCTTCACTAATACCTTTACACACTTGTGTTATGTAATTTATGCAGTATACTCCACAGATTTGAAGATTTTTAGATATTATGTTCTTCTTAATACTCCAACACTGTGGAATTGATAAAGTGCCGAATCTGCAGAGAGCTTATCGTCCTTTACTTACCAAATACACTTTCGAAAAACCGGAATTAAAGGTGAAATCACAAAGCTTCACACCTACAAAGGAACTTATTTCGAAACATATGAATGTAGGTTACTGATCACTTACGCTTTAGTTCGTTTGTTCGGCTGTTCGGTTGGTTGAAAATATTAAAAAAAAACACACTTTTCCCCTCAACTTAATTTTTTGTTATACTCGCTTAGCTTATAGTCTCGAAAAGGTGAAATAGGATTAGGGTACATTAACTTTAAGAGGGTTCTGAAAAGTACATCATTCGAAACATTTTCGTTTGATTAAAATTGACTTCAATTTCATCAAACAAGTCTTGAGCCTCCTTCCATGCAATTTGTAATGATGCCGAGTCCGCGCTCTTCAGACCTAGATTTTCAGAAATCTGGCATTGAACTTAAGTATGCATCGCCAAATGACGCACTTGTTTCTTAAATGATATGCAAAGAGTTATTTGATTATTAGAACACTGAGCCGGAAAACCGTTCTCCAGATCTGTGGCTTGTCAAAATTTTCACTGTTCCACTGAATTTTTTTTTTTTAGTATTAGGTTTTGTGATGACGATATTAACTTAGAAGATTAATTGAAGAATTATATTTATTTTTGCGCAACAAGATCTGCAAAAAAGAAACGAATATCACAACACAAGACAGAAAGTTTTGTAAAAACGCGTAAAACTCGCAAAATTCACGCAGCGCACTTATTGTTTACCTTTTGACAGCTAGATAAGATGAGTTCTATTTGACGACCCTTTCAATGCATTCAGCAGATGCAGCCAAACTGGTCAGCACTATAATCCAGAAGAGAAAGGGAGAAAACAAACATCAGCAACTAGAAAAATTCGACCAAAGAAAATATGCCGTTTCCTGTGACGTAGAAATCCACCAAATAGAAGCGGTTGTTGAATGTGCGGTGGATTTCAACGTTACAACCAGCGTTACCACTTGTACTACATATGTAGTACTGTGCTACATACTCGTATGAGTATTTACTTGATTTTTGAACGCCGTACTACATACTACATCGTTATCCTAAAGTACTACATTTCTTAAGCTCCGTCTAACCATTTTACTTTTTTATGAAAAACTTTTCTTTTGTTCTCAATTTTGCCCCTTTTATAAATAAATTAAGTAAATATATATAAAAACTTGACATCACTCAGGTCCATACGTCCATTTACGTACGACACGAAGTTTTTATTAGAATGCAAACAGCAGATCGTCAATTTTTGTTTGTTATTGTTCATTGGTTTTCCTGTGCTTCATCTGCAAGCAACTGTAAATACGGAATTGGATACTGAGAGGTTACCTTTATAAGCGTATGAAAAAAAGATAAATTAAGGGTCCGCCATCTAACGTTTTTTTTTTCAACTAGTGCTTATTTCGTGAATGGTAACACTCAGCTCATGTCTGATTTGACAGGTAATTAGTTTTGTCCTTCCGGTTAATAAGGAAAAATAACTTCATTCAAATGGCTGCCTCGGCTGGCCATGCAGTAGCCTACACGATCGGTCCAATTTTTAAGCACATTATCGATTGTGTGCAGCTGTATTTCACCAATGGCTTCACGAATATTGTCCTTTAAAGCGTTCATTGTTTCTGGCTTGTCGGTGTAACACTTATCTTTTACGGCACCCCACAAATAATAGTCCAACGGTGTCAAATCGCACCAAAAGACATCAGCTCTGCGGCTGATAATGCGATCTTCAAAAACAGGGCGCAAAACATCGAGTGTGGCACGTAGCGCCGTCCTGTTGAAACCAAATGTTACCAATATCCTCCTCTTCAATTTTTGTGAACAAAAATTCGTTCAACATGGCCCGATAACGATCGCCATTGACTGTAACGGCCACTCCTTGCTCATTTTCGAAGAAAAATGGCCCAATTATGCCTCTGGACCAAAATCCGCACCAAACAGTGACTCGTTTTGGGTGTATCGGCTTTTCAATGTATGCGTGCGGGTTTTCTGTGCCCCAAATGCGACAATTTTGCTTGTTTACATACCCGCCAAGATCAAAATGAGCTTCATCTGAAAAGATGATTTTTTTGGCAAAATCGGCATCTTCTCTAAGTCGATCGCAGGCAATATTTCCCAGCGTTGTTCAAGCGTATACACAGCCATATTCGTTCGTGTTACCGTTCACGAAATAAGCACTAGTTGAAAAAAAAAACGTTAGATGGCGGACCCTTTACTTAGATCCTTGGATGATAGCTTCAGGCAGCGAGTCAACCATTTTAAATTTGTTTAAGGAGTTTCCCTGTAAGAAAACGAATTTGGAAATTTTAAATGAACAGTGGCGCTTGTTGATTGGGGCTTTCGATCTTATTTTGAAATGTGGACCTCAAAATAGCTACATTATGGCAATATGGATGGGATTTAACAAACAAAAAAATAATTTAGGGAGCTCAATGTTTGAAGAACTATCAGCCTACATACTGGATTTATGCTGTCTTCCACATAGTAGTGCTTCTGCAGAGCGAAAGTTTTCCCAGCTTTGTTTAATAAAAGATGAAATGAGAAACAGATTGAACTCAGAAACAATCCAAAATGTATTATTAGCTAAAGAGCTAATAAAAATTATGCAATATTTGAACCAACAGACGAATTGGTAAAATTTTGTTTGTCCTTTCAATTTATTAGTGGAGAATATAGAGTTAATTAAATATAAATTAAATACTTTCTCTTAAAAAAATAAAAAACTTTCGCTCTGGAGAGCATACTACAGTACTCCCCGGATATAAGCAACCCCTTTAATAGCAAAACCCTTTTAATAGCAACAAATCTTATTCAGTTGAGATTTACCAACGCCATCCTATGCAATTGCACCCGCTTTATAACAACCCCCTCTTATTATCAAATAAAAATCTAAACAAAAATTGTGCTTTACCTGGTATTTTACCCTTTTATAAGCACATTGCATTTTTTTGTTTTTGCTTTGCAATTTGTATCCAATTTTGTGTATTGCAACGGTAGAAGCTACACTTGAGAGTGTCGCCGGCGCGCCGCGCCTGCCAGCTGCGTATTGTGTTAGTTTAGTTTTAAACGCATTTTATTTTCTAATCAATAACTCTTACATACTAACAAAAAATGCTTAAATGCTAGCTTAAAATTACTTAACAACCTTATACTAACTTACTGGCCCCACACAGGCACTCTAAGCTACTCTAAATTCTTATACTATGTCTTTCGACTTTATTAACATTTTCTTTATGGATATTTATTTACTATACTTAAAGCTAAGAAAAAATATTGTTAACAAAAAACTTAGCCTATGGATGTAATTTTTTATTTTTTATAAAAACTTAATATCTACCTTAAAATAAACCTTAGTCTACTTAACCTATATACACAATACACACATACAGACACAAAGACATTATGCGCAATAATATACATATACTAGTATATACCTTTATATATACCAGTATATGCATATATTTCTTAAATGCTAACCTAAACCTATGTAAGCTGGCCATCGCTATTTACTGGGCAAATAGATTGATCTGCCTCATTAGTGAGGCTGGTCCGTAATTGACGGAAACGACGACGAAGCATCTTCTCCATCATTCAACCACCAGAAATGCTGGTGCTGCCGAACGACATCCCTCTTATCGCGATTCCCCACCGACCTACTGAACCTGAGTCGATCCACACTGCCATGTGCGACGTCTCTGTTGTAGTTGAGTCGCCTGTCCCCAGCTATCCGAGCGACACGGAAGATTAACGGGACCGCTGATATATCCTGGATCAACCCTTTCTGATCTAGGTAGAGGAATGCTTCCGGTGGAACGAAGCCGTCAGACCGCACACTCTCGTGGTAAAGGTAATTGGGGTAGTAAGCCCCAGATATCAGGTTATTCGTCGAGGTCATTGCTCTTGCAATGTGCCTTCGAGTCAGCTTAATTACGAAGTTGTCCACTCGTATTAGTTTCGCCCTGTTGTAAAGGACCTCATTAGGATAAAATTTTTTGTACTCCAACTCTGGTGTTCTGTACAAGCGAAGGCAAGCCCTCTCAAACACCCGAATCTTTTCCATTAAGCTTGCTCGTACATTGAACCACACGGGACAACCAAATACCAGCATGGGCCTGATAAGGGCCACGTAGCAGATTACCTTTACCCTCGCATCGAGTTTTCTGCTGTAAAACAGTCTCTTTGTAAGGGCAAAAGCACCTGGCCATAGCAGCATCTACATTTTTGCCATAATACAGAAACTGATCTAGCCAGATCCCAAGGTATCTGACTACATTTCGACAGGCAAGAGGCTGTCCGTGCTGTCCAATAATCGAGAACTTTCGCCAATTTTTTCTGGTATCCCTAGAGGCTCCAGACAACGGCGTCCTAAAGAGAATGGTTTCCGACTTCTGAAAGTTGATTTTCAACTTCCAGTCATCGCAAAATCGTCTTATCTTACCGAAGTCACGCTGCATGAGAGTATTAATGACCTCGATTTTTGGACCTGTTCTGTACGCTACCAAATCGTCTGCGTACGCAATAGTATGGGGAAGCGAACCTATCAAGTCGCTTGTAAAAATGTTGAAAAGGATCGGCGAATTGACCGCGCCTTGCTGAAGACCATTTTTAATTTGAAATATTCCAACAGAAGTCACATCACCATTTTTCACGATGAACTGTCTGTTGGTTAGCATATTATAAAGAATGTACAAGAGTGGTTTACTGATCCCCAACCGAGTCAGCTTATAGAAAAGACCCTCTAACCATACGGTGTCGAAGGCCTTCTCCAAGTCAACAAGGCAGGCACCAGTGCATTGTTTTTTGCCTTTATTCCATTGGATATCGGACACCAGTTTAGACGCGGCATGTGAGATATCATGTCCCGCCTTAAAACCGAATTGATTATCCGGAACTATATGTTTGTCCTCAACCCACCTAGACAGAGCTCTATTGATTACCTTTTCAAAAACCTTACTGATATTCGGAAGGGGACTTATCGACCGGAGATTCGCCGGATTGGATATATCCTTTCCCTTTTTGGGGATAGGTTGAACCACCGCCGTTTTCCAATGCGCTGGATAATGTGCATTATTCATTGCATTATTAAACAGGGTGGTGTAGATGTCCACCGCTTCTAGAGGAAGATGTCGAAGCACGATATTCGGAATACCATCGGTCCCCACTGATTTCTTTGCTCTGATTGTGTCGAAGATCTCATGGAGTCCTTCCTTCGAAATGAATGGAGGTAGGCCACCCTCTCTGGCAATGACGTTATTTGCCATATTTTCGTCGCTAAACCGGGTGAAACCAGAGCCCTCGGATCGCCAGTTCTCTATTTCATTTCGAACGCAGAAGTCGTGCACAACGACGCGACTGTCCAGGTCGTAATTAGGGCCAGTGGTATCAGTGGCCTTGTGTACTTCCTGGAAAGTCGCCCCAATGTCCTCAACCTTCTCCTGTGGATCCTCTATCACAAAGAAGTCGTCATCGTCAGCGGCCTCATTTGGATCAATACCTGCTATTGTCAGTAACCGTTCGTTGTCTGTTGTCCGGGCTATTTTAAGACACTAAAGGTCGTTTTGATTTTTTCTCCGAAATAGTTTATTGATTTGCGGAAACATATTCGGGTTGCTGGTGTTTACAGCCCGAACCTTGTTGTTCCAATATGAGCTTACAGCAATTCTGTAATTTTCTTTTATTAACTTTTGCACATTTTTAATCGACGACTTCAGCGTCCTAATCTCCGGATCTTGTCTGTCAGTTAACTGTTTATACAAGTTTTTGAGTCTTGACAGAAGTCTACTTTTCTGTCGGTGCAGTGCGTCAATAGTAGGATTGCGGAACAGGTCTTCGTTAGTTGTACGTCGATACCGAGGTATTGTAGTGTCCATAGTTTGTTTAATTGTCTCGTCCATCTGTTTTAGGTAATTGTCGATCTCCTCGTTTGACAAATTCCTATTGGACGGTGGGTGGAGCGTGTTCGAGGAGAGCGCTCTGTTCAAGGTTGCGGAGAAGCGCGTCCATCGAGTCTTACTGTAGTTGTAAGAATATCTTTGGACAAACTCCTCCAATTCCGCAATTTCGTTGGGAACTGTAATTTCGGTGCTAAAACCGCAATGGTCGCTGTCATACACGAATGTGCGCAGACAGTTTAATGTTTGTAAATTCGTACCTGTCAGTCGTATACGTTCGTCGTACAGCAGTAGATCCAAATAAGACCCGCCTCTGGGAAACGACGGGTTATCTGTCGCTTTAAGACCGAGTCTGTACATGACATCGTGCTGACCCCACCAATCGAGTAGTAGGTTCCCTCTAGTATTTGGCAAATTATTTCCCCAATCTCTATGTCTAGCGTTGAAATCCCCGCCGATTATAAAATAATTCTCCCCCGATTCCAGCCTCAGAAGTCGAAAAAGCGTGTCGAGCTCTGTAATGAATAGGGTGGATTGTGAAGCCTCAGGTGCATAAACAGAGGCCAAGTACAGCCGCTTTCCACTGCGAAGCGGGATGTAAATGACAACTGCCTCCAACACCCGGAACCTGCGCAACACTCCCTTGTACACTCTGTGAAATTTTATACCTTCTTTAATTAAGATCGCGACACCACCTCCACGTTTGGATCTGGGCCGGTTTCTTCTTCTAACAATATAATTATTGTACTCCAGTTTGTGCTTATCGGTTAGCTTGGTTTCGCTAGCGAAAAGCACATCAGGAGTTTGGTCTTGTAGCAATTTACACATCGCGGCTCTTCGTTCGATCCTAATCAGTGAATTAACATTCACCGCAAGGACCTTCAAAGTTTGCTCCACCATGTGCGTACCCATTACGACATGTGTTGCGTTAGGCCCGGCAGCAGCGCGTAAATCTGGTCCACCCGCTTGGCCTGTTCTTGCACCTGCTTTTGCAGCTGAGCCATCTGCCCTTGGATTGCGAGCAAGATGGCTAGCATGTTAGGTGCAGCTTCCTTTGTTCTCGGCATTGGCGCCGGAGAAGCAACAGTCGCTTGCTGTACCGTAGCCCCCCTACCTGACGCCATTTGGGCGTAGGAAATTTGGGACATGACGGCTGGTGTTTGAAATCTAAGAGGTGAACATTTGACCTCCACCTTCTGCTGCCGAGCCAGTTTTGCTTTCTTAATGTCCGCGAACTTAGGACAACCCCGATAGTTTGCGGTGTGTCCCACGTTTCCACATAACACGCACGAGAGCTTCGATCTATCGGATGCTCCGTCAACACCCAGAGGACACTCCTCGGAACTGTGGTTCTTAGCGCACTTCACGCATCGAGGCTGCATTTGGCAGTTCGACGCGGCGTGCCCGAACCTTTGGCAGCGAACGCATTGTATAACGCCTTCGCTCCTTCTTAGTTTTTCCCAGTGAACCACCTGGTAGTCTAGGACATTGATACTCCTTAGACTATCCAGACGGCTTTCGGGACTGAGCTGCACCAGGAAGAACGGCAGACTCCGTTTCTCCCGCCTGGCTCCAGCTGTGGTAAATGGCTTTACCCCCACAAACTTGAGTCCTTCGCACTCCTTCTCTTTGAGCAGTGCCAGGATCTCCTCAGGATCAGAAGACGGTTCCAACCCCTTCAGCAGCATCGATTGCCGCTTTTCACACTTCGGTGTGTATGAGTAGTGCTCCGTCGTCGTTTTTTTTAGGAGCTCTTTCACTTTTGCGTAGCCCTCCACTGTATTACAGTGGATGACATGGCGATCGTTCCCCAATCTCTTGATATTAAAATTATTACCAATGACCAACTTACACAGGTCCTTGGTTGCACTTACCTCCAGTTTGTAGGTGTTGATCGGAGGCACCTTCTCTTTCTTCTTCTTCTGCTGCTGCTGCTGTTGTTGTTGTTGTTGGTGTTGCTGCTGCTGCTGTTGTTGATTTTGTTGTTGTTGGTGTTCTTGCCGCTGTTGCTTTCGCTGCAGTTGTTGCTTCGGCTGCTGATGTTTTTGTTGTTGCTGCGGTTGCTGTTTCTGCTCTTGTTGTTGTTGTTTTAGGGAGCTCTCTACTTCTGATTGCTCCCTCTGCCTTCGTGCAGTTTGCCTCTGTTTAATAGCAAGCATGTCTTGCTCCAGCTTTTGTATGCTGCTTTTTATGATGTTAATTTCGTCATCTTCGTCTTCCGACTCAGATGACGCCAGAGAGGCGAAGCTGTTGGAGCCCCCCTCCTCTTTATCTTCTTCAGCTGTGGAAACAGCACTTATTTTTTTTTTTGACAGATTAGGAGGGGTATTCAGCCTCTTCCTCCTTTTGCTGGCTTTCGCCACGGTTATGGGAAGAGCGGGGCGCTCTCCCCCATCCATCACGTGATTTTTGTTGTTTTTCCTTCTTATCGCCTGATGGTTTATATGTTTTCACAATTTGATGAGGAAAAAAAAAAAAAAAAGTTCCAAACTTCTCACTCGGGATTCGAACTCGTGTCCCACGATTTGTTGACTGGCGCCGCTAACCGCTGGGCTACCGAGTCAATTTACGGGATTTTAACTGTTTATGTTTATAAACCGATTTTTTTGTTTTTGTTTTTCTTTACGAAAAGCCGAAAGGCGAAAGTCGTCTATTCTCACCAGAGATTTGCGAACGACTGTGATGCGTATTGTGTATGACCAAGTCTATGAACACATTTGCAAAATGATACAATAACGCATTCGTATCTCCTGCGACGATCGGATAGTTTGTGTTTTTCTTTTTGTGCTTGCCTCAAAAAAAGATTAAATTTTTATTTTATTATCGCTGAAAGGAATGAAAGGATTTCGTACTGAAAAAGGGTAAAATTGCTTCTCGGTGTCTAATTATAACTCTTACTTCTTTTCTCTTCTTTAGAGATGGCACCCAGAAAAAGAACAGAACTTTCAATGCTCGACAAAATCAATATCTTGGATTCACTTAAAGACAAAAGGAATTCTAGAAAAGATATTATCGAAAAATACGGATGCAATACCTCAACTATTACACGTATTTTACAAAAAGAAAGCGTAATACGTAAGATTGTCGAAGGGAATAAAAACTGAAAGAGAAATAGAGTTCGTTCAGGACACAGTGAAGAACTGGATAAGGCTGTTGCTCGGTGATTTAACGAAATGAGAAGCCACAATGCTGTTATAAGTGGACCACTTATAAAAGAACAAGCCGTAAAATCGCTCAAATCTTGAACGTTACTGATTTTGAACCAAGCAATGGCTGGCTTTGGAGGTGGCAAAAAAGGAAAACATTAGTTTCAAGAAAGTCTGCATCGCAATGGATCGAAAATATTTTACCAACATTATTAAACGGATATTCTGAAAAAGACATTTTTAATGGGGACGAAAATGGGCTTTATTACAAAATGCTACCTTCTGGAACTTTGATGCGGAAAGGGGAAGATCCCGCAGGATACAAATTGAGCAAAGATCGTATAACTTTATTATTTATTTGTAATATGGATGGATCAGAAAAATTTGTGTATGCCATAGGAAAGGCAAAAAATCCTCATTGCTTTCGAGGTAAAAGGATTCCCATTCCGTACTTTCACCAAAAGAAATCATAGATGGTTACTCAATTATGGACGCCAAATAATAACAGACATCGAAAAAAAGATGAAAAAGGAAAATAGGCAAGTAATATTATTTGTCGACAATGCAGGTTGCCATAAATTGCTTCCTGGCGTGAAACTTCAACATGTGAAAATTCGTATGCTGCCCCCACATACTACCAGCATTATACAGCCACTGGATCAGGGCATAATCAGGTGTTTTAAAGCATATTATAGGAGGAATCTTATACGAAAACAATTATTGGCACTCGAAAATGAACAAACTTTGCCAGATTTCGTAAAATCAGTAAATGTTTTAGAGGCATTGAAAATTACCCAGCGTTCCTGGTGGCTTGTTACTCCGCAGACTATAAAAAATTGTTTTAAGAAAGCTGGGTTTGTAAAAGATGGAGTCGTTGGGGATGAAGAAGTATTGGAAGAGATTGGTGTGTTCTCAACAGAAGAAGTGTTTGACGAGCTACTGAATTGCGATGATGATTTAGAATGTTTCGGATGTTTAACCGATCAAGAAATTTGTGATGATGTGGTTTCATTTGAAGAATGTTCAGTAACGGGTGGTGAAGATTTGGAGACGGAAATTCCACTAGTCGAGAATGTGGTTGAAATTCCTTCAAGGAAAGATGCACTAAAGGCTCATGCAACTTTAGCAACGTACCTGGATGGAAACAACCTTACTATTAGAACTCTAGATGAAATAGAGGATCATTTTTTGAAAACTACTGAAAAATCAATGATTCAAAGGAAAATTTCAGATTTTCATTAACTGTACTCGTATTAACAATTTAATTTGTACTTGAATTTACTAACATTCTTGTTTTTTTAAGACTGAGATACGTACATGTTGTTCAATGCAATATTTTTGTGTTTTGTAATTTTGCATTAATAAATAAAAAAAATAGCAACTAAATCTAATTATGTATGTATTTACAAATTTGAGAAAATACCCTCCTAAAAACACATTTCTGTGCTATTACAAGGGTCCCCGCTTAATAGGAATTTAATTGAAAACCCGCTTATAAGCAACACAATTTTATTCCCATATGCATGTGCTTTTTTATTTATTTATAAATTTGTTTAGTTTGTTATGTTAATTTAAATTTCAATAATAAAAAAAACATATGGAACTACATTTTGTTTGAAAATACTACATTTTGTTGGCTAACGTCCTACATTTGCTCTAGATTTTAGTGGCAACGCTGGTTACAACGAAAGCAAAACAAAGGAAGCGGATCATTTTTAAAGGGAAAAAAGTGTGGAAAACTGGGGAAGTCGTTATGCGGCAGTCAACGAATAAAGCAAACTGCGATGATTAATTAAAAAACAACTAAAACAATTTAAATAAAAAAAAAGTTTAAACCTCTTGGGAACCAGAACAGAAAATTGTTGGTAGTTATCGTACATTTATAAATTTAAATTGTTGTCGTGGCGAGAAAATTTTTTTGGACCGATTACTTTCTTTTTGTAACACATTTTAACTATCTGAATGGTTGCTTGGCACGAGTTAAATGAAATAATATGTATCTTAAGGCACACGTAATTCTGTCCGATATTCACTCTAAATGGGGAAAAGTAAGATATTTCTGAAAACGAGCGCACGTGGATAGTACATATGTATGTATATGCATGTTCCCGAGTGTTTTTAAATTGGTTGTGGGCAAAAATGTTACTCTCAATTGAAATATATAACATTAAAATGATAACTTACATTATCAAAGGTAATATCAGCGTGACTAATAATATCACAGCTGGTCGTTTGTATCAGAAAACAATTTTACAATTTTGTTTGCCTTTATGTTATTATTTTAACAAAAACAATTTAGTTTGCAAAAGTTTTATATTACTGTCAATATATGGTACACACTATTCTTCGATGTTAAAATCACTCATGGTAGCAATTTTAAATTAAAAAATGTTAGAAAACCCTTGCGGGACGTTTCCACTTATCAGTGTCACACTAAACTGTTAAATTTAAATTGTAAAAATGTTGTCATCTTGTCCACTCATTAGCAGACCATCATGACCACTTGTCGCCGAAATAACTTAAGGTTGATAATTAAATTAAAAAAACAGAAATACGCACAAGCATCTCTTTGTAGGTGTTTCACGTTGAAGGCGTAAATCTTTTGGAGCTAATGAAAATATTTGATTTTTTTTCAGCTAGAGTTATGAATAATAGTATATCTCACTGATTTATACATTTTATTTGAAAATATCGACGGCAAAACGTCCCTATTTTTTGCCAAACGGACTTTAAACTTTTTAAACAACAAAGGGTTCCTTGTGACTCCTTTTGGATAGTATAGTACATCTTACCAGATCACTGTTTAAAAATGTATTTAGTATTTATTCATATAATATCATTACACAATAAGATACAGTATTTTTAAGTAGTGTAATGTTTAAATGTGTTCTTATTGAGAGATAGGCAAAAAATAAATTTTACATTTAAGCTTGATAAAATTGATAATTTGATTTAAGTTTAATCCTTAACTTGCAATTATAGTTTAACCTTCAAACATTTAAGTTTAAATTTTTATCATAGGTACTAAAGGGGTTTCCCTTTTTTTGAATTTGATTTGTGAACGCACTCTTTCACTAATCATCAAACTGTCACTGCCAATTTATTCAGTAAACACAACATTTTCATCATGGTAAAGTACACGAACGAGCACCGTCTGCAAATTATAAAAATTTTCTACGGAAATTCGGAGTCGGTGACTGCAAATTAACAGCGTTAACTCCAATTTCCGGTCGTAATTCTCACCCTGCCGTGTCAGTGAGACAATGGGTTGCTCGAAGTGTCGAAAATATCGCTGCCGTTCATGCGACCGTAGCAAAGAATCCAAATCAGTCAATTCCACGGCGTTCTCAAGAATTGGGCATCGCTCAGACCACATTATGACGTATTTTGCGTAAGGATCTTGGTTTACACCCATACCATATCAAGCTGACTCAAGAATTGAAGCCGGTGGACCATTTGAAGTGACGTACATTCTCCGATTGGGTTCTGAAGAAGATGCGCCAAGATGGTGAATTTCATCGCAAAATCCTCTTCAGTGATGAAGCTCATTTTTGGCTCAATGGGTTCGTCAATAAGCAAAATATGCGTTATTGGTCGGATGAAAATCCACATGTGCTTCATGAATCACAACTTCATCCACAAAAAATAACTGTTTGGTTCGGTTTGCAAGCCGGCGGCGTTATTGGGCCATATTTTTTCGTCGACGATAACGATTGTCACGTTACTGCGAATGGTCATCGTTATCGCGCCATGATTACCGATTACTTTTGGCCCGAATTGGAAGATATGGACTTGAACGACATGTGGTCTCAACAGGATGATGCCAAAAGCCACACAGCACACGCTACAATCGATTTATTGAAGAGTAAGTATGGTGAGCGTGTTATCTCAAGAAATGGGCCAGTCGATTGGCCGCCTCGTTCGTGCGATTTAACGCCGCTTGACTATTTTCTGTTTGGCTACGTTAAGTCATTGGTTTATGCCAACATGCCCACGACGTTGGAAGAGCTCAGAGCCAACATTGAACGCGAAATAGCGGCCGTTTCGGGCGAAATGTCTGGCCGAATCATTGAAAATTGGGTCCAACGAATCGACCGCTGCAAACGTGCCCGCGGTGGCCATATGAAAGAAGTCGAGTTCCATTCATAAATGTTTTGATTGTACTTCAAGCCGATAATAAAGTTTTTGAAATATCTCAAATGGTTTGCGTTTTATTTAAAAAAAAATTGTCAAGTTCTTATTGGAAAAGCCTTTATAAATCTTTAGTATGTTGCATTATTCTGTTTGAATTGAAAAGTACTGTTTTATAGTTGGAAAAGTAAAGCGACAAACTCCTTTGAAAAGCGTAAATATTGTTTATTCCGCTCAAGTTTCTGGGCAACGAGTTCCATAAACGAATAGCATTGTCCAAACGTGGAGGCGGTGTCGCGATCTTCATTAAAGAAGGTATAAAATTTCACAGAGTGTACAAGGGAGTGTTGCGCAGGTTCCGGGTGCTGGAAGCAGTCGTCGTTTACATCCCGCTCCGCAGTAGAAAGCGGCTGTACTTGGCCTCTGTATATGCACCTGAGACTTCACAATCCACCCTATTCATTACAGAGCTCGACACGCTTTTTCGACTTCTGAGGCTGGAATCGGGGGAGAATTATTTTATAATCGGCGGGGATCTCAACGCTAGACACAGAGATTGGGGAAATAATTTGCCAAATACTAGAGGAAACCTGCTACTCGATTGGTGGGGTCAGCACGATGTCATGTACAGACTCGGTCTTAAAGCGACTGATAACCCGTCGTTTCCCAGAGGCGGGTCTTATTTGGATATACTGCTGTACGACGAACGCATACGACTGACAGGTATGAATTCACAAACGATAAACTGTCTGCGTGCATTCGTGTATGACAGTGACCATTGCGGTTTTAGCACCGAAATTACAGTTCCCAACAAAATTGCGGAATTGGAGGAGTATGTCCAAAGATATTCTTACAACTACAGTAAGACTCGATGGACACGCTACTCCGCAACCTTGAACAGAGCGCTCTCCTCGAACACGCTCCACCCACCGTCCAATAGGAATTTGTCAAACGAGGAGATCGACAATTACCTAAAACAAATGGACGAGACAATTAAACAAACTATGGACACTACAATACCGCGGTATCGACGTACGACTAACGAAGACCTGTTCCGCAATCCTACTATTGATGCACTGCACCGACAGAAAAGTAGACTTCTGACAAGACTTAAAAACTTGTACAGACAGTTAACTGACCGACAAGACCCGGAGATTAGGACACTGAAATCGTCGATTAAAAATGTGCAAAAGTTAATAAAAGAAAATTACAGAATTGCTGTAAGCTCATATTGGAACAACAAGGTTCGGGCTGTAAACACCAGCAACCCGAATATGTTTCCGCATATAAATAAACTATTTCGGAGAAAAAATCAAAACGACCTTCAGTGTCTTAAAATAGCCCGGACAACAGACAACGGACGGTTACTGACAACAGCAGGCATTGATCCAAATGAGGCCGCTGACGATGACGACTTCTTTGTGATCGAGGATCCACAGGAGAAGGTTGAGGCCATAGGGGCAACTTTCCAGGAAGTATACAAGGCCACTGATATCATTGGCCCTTATTATGACCTGGACAATCGCGTCTTGGTGCACGACTTCTGCATTCGAAATGAAATGGGGAACTGGCGATCCGAAGGCTCTGGTTTCACCCAGTTCAACGACGAAAATATGGCCAATAATGTCATTGCCAGAGAGGGTGACCTACCCCCATTCATTTCGAAGGAGGAACTCCATGAGGTCTTCGACACAATCAGGGCTAAGAAATCAGTGGGGACCGATGGTATTCCGAACATCGTGCTTCGACATCTTCCTCTAGAAGCGGTGGACATTTACACCACCCTGTTTAATAATGCAATGAATAATGCACATTATCCAGCGCATTGGAGAACGGCGGTGGTTCAACCTGTCCCCAAAAAGGGAAATGATATATCCAATCCGGCGAATCTCCGGAGTAATCAATAGAGCTCTGTCTGGGCGGGTTGAGGTCAAACATATAGTTCCGGATAATCAATTCGGTTTTAAGGCGGGACATGATATCTCACATGCCGCGTCTAAACTGGTGTCCGATATCCAATGGAATAAAGGCAAAAAACAATGTACTGGTGCCTGCCTTGTTGACTTGGAGAAGGCCTTCGACACCGTATGGTTAGAGGGTCTTTTCTATAAGCTGACTAGGCTGGGGATCAGTAAACCACTCTTGTACATTCTTTATAATATGCTAACCAACAGACAGTTCATCGTGAAGAATGGTGATGTCACTTCTGTTGGAATATTTCAAATTAAAAATGGTCTTCAGCAAGGCGCGGTCAATTCGCTGATCCTATTCAACATTTTTACAAGCGACTTGATAGGTTCACTTCCCCATACTATTGCGTACGCAGACAATTTGATAGCGTACAGAACAGGTCCAAAAATCGAGGTTATTAATACTCTCTTACAGCGTGACTTCGATAAGATAAGACGATTTTGCGATGACTGGAAGTTGAAAATCAACTTTCAGAAGTCGGCAACCATTCTCTTTAGGACGCCGTTGTCTGGAGCCTCTAGGGATACCAGAAAAAATTGGCGACAGTTCTCTATCATTGGACAGTACGGACAACCTCTTGGCTGTCGAAATGTAGTCAGATACCTTGGGATCTGGCTAGATCAGTTTCTGTATTTTGGCAAACATGTAGATGCTGCTCTGGACAGAGCTAAAGGCGCTTTTGCCCTTACAAAGAGACTGTTTTATAGCAGCCAACTCAATGCGAGGGTAAAGGTAATCTGCTAAATGGCCCTTATTAGGCCCATGCTGGTATTTGGTTGTCCCGTGTGGTTCAATGTACGAGCAAGCTTAATGGAAAAGATTCGGGTGTTTGAGAGGGCTTGCCTTAGGGCTTGCCTTCGCTTGTACAGAACACCAGAGTCGGAGTACAAAAAATGTTATCCTAATGAGGTCCTTTACAACAGGGCGAACCTAATAAGAGTGAACAACTTCGTAATTAAGCTGACTCGAAGGCACATTGCAAGAGCAATGACCTCGACGAATAACCTGATATCTGGGGCTTACTACCCCAATTACCTTTACCACGAGAGTGTGCGCTCTGACGGCTTCGTTCCACCGGAAGCATTCCTCTACCTTGATCAGATAGGGTTGATCCAGGATAGATCAGCGGTCCCGTTAATCTTACATGTCGCTCGGACAGCTGGGGACAGGCGACTCAACTACAACAGAGACGTCGCACACGGCAGTGTGGATCGTCTTAGGTTCAGCAGGGCGGCGGGGAATCGTGATAAGAGGGATGTCGTTCGGCAGCACCAGCATTTCTGGTGGTTGAATGATGGAGAAGATGTTTCGTCGTCGTTTCCGTCAATTACGGACCAGCCTCACTAAAGGCAGAGCTGACCAATTTATTTGCTCTGTGAATAGCGGTGGCCAGCTTACAAAGGTGTATACTGATATATGTGTATGATTGTGTATAACGTCTATGTGTGTTTATGTGTGTATTGTACATTTAGGTTAGGTAGGCTAAGGTTTATTTTAAGTTAGATATAAAGTTTTTATAAAAAAACAAAAAAAAGTCCATATGCTAAGTTTTTTCTTAACGAATATTTTTTCTTAGCCTTAAGTACAGAAAACAAATATTAGTAAAGTCGAAAGACATAGTTATAAGAATTTAGAGTAGTTTAGAGTGCCTGTGTGGGGCCAGTAAGTTAGTATAAGGTTGTTAAGTAATTTTAAGCCAGCATTTAAGCATTTTTTGTTAGTACGAGTATGTAAGAGTTATTGATTAGAAAATAAAATGCGTTTAAAACTAAAACTAAACGAATAGCATTGATGAAAAACTGACGTTCAGATGAAATGCAGGTGAAGCGTTGGTTATTAACCATGTTTGTGCGATTGGAAGAAGTGAAAACCAATCGTTCATATAAATAAGAAGGCTGTTCCGGTTGAATTATCCGACGTAGCAAGACCAAAATTCTATATTTTATGAAATTATTAAACGACATGCTAGAGTTATGAATAATACGCCTTGCGAAACTTGAAATGTGATCAAATCGTCTCAAACCGAATACGTATCGAGCCATGTTGTTAAAAGTCACATTCAGTTTCCTCCGGTTACTTGCGTCGCAGTGACAAAATATTTCACATCCATACGTTAGGATTGGGACAATTTGTGTTTTTGCCAGCATAAGTCGAGTTTTCATTGGTGTAAGGCATTGGGACTTCCACAGCCTTTTTCCAAAACTTTTTCCAACGATGGAGTTTATGTGATCATTCCAACCAAGTGTCCTATTAAAAACTACACCAAGGTTTTTTGCTGAGTTAACATAGCTTATAGGCCTGTCGTTAAGATAGAGACTGGGAAAGTTAGACAAATCAAGGTTTTTCTTATGTATTACAATGCACTTTGATTTCACATGGTTTAGTTTTAGGCCATTAAGTTTAGACCACATCAAAAGTCGATTAAGCTCCTCATTCAAACATTGAACATAATAAAATCAACAGTACAACTCTTGTGCAGCTATCTACCGCTATCAGGTAGAATGAACCTGGATGATGTCGACCAACAATTCCGTCAACCCGACTTAGATGAAGATAGACATATCTAAGCTTAAGTCAAGCAAAGCTACTAGAGCAGACGGCCTGCCTGTCGAACTCTTAAAAGCGGCAGACAAAAGTATGCCCGATGAATGGAACCTCAGCATTATCTGTCCGATCCTCCAGAAAGGAGGCAGAGGCATCAGTCTTCCTAACATAGCCTACTAGATCCTATCTGCCATATTATATGCAAGCCTGAAGCTGTTCGTCAACAACCTGATTGGCTCATATCCATGCTGCTGCAGGCTAGGAAAGTCCCCATAGACCAAATATTCACACTACAGCTGATCTTGGAAAAAAAAAATCATGAGCTCCAAATCGATACACACCATCGAATCATCGATTTTAAGGATGCGTATGACAGCACAGACATACAGACGAGGTATACAGAGCGACGTCTAGTTTTGGCGTCCCTGCCGAACTCGTCCATTTGTGTATTTGCATAAATAGTGCAAAACTCACACCCCCAATCAAGAGGCACAGTCTTTCACAAGTCCGTCCAATTACTCGCATACGCCGATGGTACAAGGTTAGGTTAGGTTAGCTAAGAGTGGCTGTTGGAAATACCAACCCACTTAGGCCTATTGGCCCATTGTGATGCCACGTGGATCTATGATCTTCTTACTACTGGAACCAGTTTGAGCTTATAATAAAGCGTAGGAGACTGTTAACGTCTATTTTTTCTAGATCGTTTAGGTCGTTGTAGAAGAAAGCTCCTAGATGAAGCTTCCTTCTCTGAGAGAGAGCTGGGCGTGTGCAGAGTAGGTGGGGTATTGTCTCCTCCTCTTCCTCGTCCATGCAGCTTCTACAGAAATCGTTAGTAAAAGCGCCAAGCTTTTGGGATCTACTTGGAAAGTGGGTGTCCAGTAGCAAATTGAGTGATTCATCACTGAAGTTGTCCAGGAGCCGTCGGTTTTTTGAAACAGCTACATAGGCATCATAGGATTTGTAGAGAGGATTTTTGTTAGCCGCGATGCCTCAGAGGTTTCTATGATTTTGTCACAGAATGACCTCCAGGATTGTCGCTTTGCCTTCCTCAGTTCTTTTTTGTATAATTTGAGGGATTCTTTATATGAGTCCCAGTCGGTCACTTTCCTTGTGCTTTTTGCTGCATTGAAAAGTTTTCTGCAGGTGTTTCTGAGCAGTCCTAGTGCCGATGACCACCAATGTGGCTTTTTCTTGCCTCTTGGTTGAATAAGAGGGCAGGAAGCGGCCATAGCCTTATTGAGAGTCAGAGTAAATTCCCTGACTTTCATGTCGAGCTCATTGGTGTCACGCGGGGGACTTGATAGTTTAGAGGATATCGTTTCCGACAGTATTCCTCTATATTTTGTCCAATCAGTTTTCCGGTAGTTCCGGAAAGCTGGTTGGCGGGGGGGAGCATCACTCAGACTGAATTGGATGTATCTATGGTCTGAAAAGGAGTGATCAGACGATACCATCCAGTTTGTTAGCCTTTGGGTGATGCTGTCGGAGACAAGAGTAATATCTAATACTTCTTGTCGGTTTTTTGTTATGAAAGTGGGCTCATTGCCTATATTGCAAATTAAGAGGTTGGTACTTAAAATATAGTCTAAAAGTGACTCACCTCTATCATTGATGTCGGTACTGCCCCATACCGTATGATGTGCGTTAGCGTCGCATCCGATTATGAGGCCAGTTTTTTGCCTTCCCGCTTCCAGTACCACCCTTTCTAGGTTATCACCAGGGAGAGGGCCCACTTGGTCGTGGCCAAGGTAAGCCGATGCCAGCCAGTAAGAGCCTTTGGCAGTCTCTAATCTGGCAACGGTTAGGTCGGGGTCACTGAGGTTGGGAAGTAGAAATACATTAAGGCTACGTTTCACTAATATACAAGTGTGTCAGAAGAGGAGACCGACGGCTTGGTAGTCACCTCGGACAGATTGGAGTCGTCGCTATCCAATTCTGGAAAGGATATCGACGCTCCAAGATCCAAGGTTGTGATGTCAGGTGTTAAAGGAGGAGGAGGTAGCTTATCAGCATCCAGCTCATCCTTTTTGTACACCCTTAAGTGAATTGACTCGAATCCGAACCGATTCATGCCTTTCGTCTGCGCCAGAGGATTATTGATTATTGATCACAATTAACGCCCATCTATAAGAACCCCTTAGTTCCTCCAGTTTCGCGACTTTCCAGTCATGAGTCGGAAGAGTCGGGTTGCTGAGCCGGATGATTTCCAGTATATTTTCTGGAGAGGAGGGTTCGGCTGGAATCCAGGTGCGAGTTCGAGGTCTACTAGGAATATCTTCCTTAGATACGACCTCGAGTTTTGCACCTGGCCAAACCTCTCCTAAACCATCGATGGCCTTGGTGAAGAGATCGAGAGATCTCTGGTTGGAGCAAGCGATGAGCTTGACATGGCCTTGGTGCCAGCCAGCGTCGCTTATGATAGGAGGTGGTCCTGGGTTTTCCCGCATGATGGCCAAGAAGTTGCTCGAGAGCTTCAACTTGACCAATTGCCACCGTTCCGGTGTAATGGAACCGTCGGTATCGCTCCTGTCGATCACCGCGATCACCAATGCGTCCTTTAGGACTTCATTATAAGACCTCAGAGATCTGCTGTTGGATGGCCCAGGGGTTGTGGAACTGTGTGTTTTGGGCCTCTTGGAAACCGGTACGGTTTCCTCCAACGATCTCTGACGCTTAGAGGAGTCTTTTGACGTTTTGTGAGCAGTGGAAGCAGTGGGAAATCCGTCTTTTAGGATGTTTTTAGCCCACTCAACCTTGCTCTTTATTTCCGCACTTCTCTCCACCTCCGGAATGGATCCGAAGGTTTTGATGATGCGTGAAGCATTTCGGCGTCTTATGTAAAGCGCCTTAGATGGAGCTTGCCGATGCGGCTGAGCTCCAGATTCCTCTTTGGAGGGAGGAGTTTTGGTAGCAGCAACAAGTCCGTGGCCTGCCACAAACTTGCTGCTGCTGGGGGCGGGGGAAGTGATAGGACCATGGCTTGCCACAGTCTTAACACTCCCCGAAGGAGTTTTGGTAGCAGCGACAAGTCCGTGGCCTGCCACAAACTTGCTGCTGCTAGGGGCGGAGCAAGTGATAGGACCATGGCTTGCCACAGTCTTAACACTCCCTGAAGGAGTTTTGGTAGCCGCGACAAGTCCGTGGCCTGCCACAAACTTGCTGCTGCTAGGGGTGGAGGAGGTGATAGGACCATGGCCTGCCACAGTCCTAACACTTCCTGAATTCTTATTTTTTGGCTCGTTCCTTTTGCCTTTAGAGGATGGCGCACCATGGCCTGCCACAGTTTTGCCTCCTCTCGGCAATGCAGGAGCCTTGCCGGTAGTCGGTGTAGTCACCGTTCCACCGCCCGGTAATGAAGGAGTACCGGCCTCGGTTTTTGTTTTTTAGTTGTTATCCATTAGTGGTCCCACGAGTAGCGGAGAAAGGGGTGTCCATCTGTACAGAGATCCGCCGTATACAGATAAGGCTAGCTAATCCGGAGGTCGCCAGGTATCCGGATACTCCGTTTGCGACTCAGCTATTTTTGGAGAAACTGGGCCCTCAGCCAGGTTGATCTTCGGCACGGGTCGTATAACACCTTGATCCAGCCCAGGGGAATGATGGAGTGCTTTCGGAGTTGGGGAGGGGGGGGGAGCATCCTTTCGTTTCAGGACTCGTCTGGAGAATTTCTTCTCGAGATTCATTGACCCTACTCAGCCTCTACAACTCGACAAGTTCGATGCTCGCGGTAGAAGCCGATGGTATTAACATAATCGGAGAAAAGGAGTGTCATGTCATTGGCGCTTTCGCGAGTATTGAGACAGAAGCGGTGAAGATGGGCTTAACGGTCAAGACCAAGTACGAGTATATGCTGTGACCTAGAAAAAACATCCAATACCGACGTCTCGGACAGAACGTCACCCACGGCAGATATAACTTTTAGGTTGTTAAGGACTTTGTCTACCCAGGCTCCGCTGTCTCCGCGCAGATCAACTGAAGAATAACTCTTGCCAATCGCAGTTGAGTAGCACAGCCCTCTCTCGCATAACAAAAGTGACCCCATATAAGACCTTAATGATCCCAGTTCTGCTCTATGGCGTAGAGGTATGGACCTTACCAAAAATGGATGAGGCTGCTCTCGACTGTTTTGAGAGGAAAATATGCAGTAGCAGATATAACGACGAATTTCACGGGCTGTACAGCGACATTGGCTTAGCCAGAAGCGTGAAGGTCCAAAGACTGAAATGGCTAAGTCATTTCACTAAGTAGAGTGGATGGACACCAATGCTCCGGTCAGATAAATCTTCGAATTCGGCCCCGAGTGACAGCGCAGTAGAAGAAGACCGCGACTCAGGTAGTATACGCAAATAGAACCAATTTAGCGTGCGAAACTGGAGGCAGGTAGCTTAAAACCGAGCTAGATGGAGCGATTGTTGGTTGAGGCCCAGGTCCACCGTAGAGTGTAGCGCCATATTAAGTGAGTAAGTAATCTTTATGTGGTTTTCTTGCAAATGCAAATGCTTCCACAACACGTCAATGATGTCGATGTCGTCAATATATCCCTAGAAATGGACAGATTTGTCGAACATTATGCCATCCGGAGCAAGCACTGCATTGGACAATATCCCGCACTTAATTATTGAAGTCACATTCATTGATATGATATTTTCAAAATTTGACTCAATGTGAAGAAGTCACACTCATATTTGGCGATAAGTGTGATGGAGGGAGTTCACACAGAAGACTGGACTGAGTTGCACATTTGAGCTATGGCACTGATCTTCTTGCAATACAAATGAACACCTTTATTGGAGATGATGATGGATGTTCTACACCATCCCTCCATTTTCTGTATCAATATCATGTATAACCTTTGAAAAACTGCGGATATTTTGCCAGATCTGCTTGCCTTGTTTTTAGCTTATTTTTTGCCATCATAATCTTTCCTCGGTAATAGTAATAGACTACTTTTGACGTTTATTCCTCTAACTTCTTCACCTCATGTTTATGCATTTGAACTCACTTGAAATTCGTGACAAGATTTCCGTTTAAATAAGGTAGTGGGCGGGAACACTGTTAGCTGCTTAGCATATTATTCCTTTAGGAGGACTCCTGGATTTTCCTCAACTGAGACGATGTGATGGATCTTTGGTTGTAGCATTTTCCACTGGACTAGTTTTTCGGTATAGTGCATCACACTCTTGTCACAGCTGACTGTTCTGTCGCCTGTTTCCTTTATTTATACACTGCCTCTTGTTCGGCAGGGTATGGAATTCCCAGATTGCCTTCACTCTCTGGATCAAATTTTTATTGGAGCACTTTCATCCCTAATATTGAGAGCATATTTCCTATTATTCTTCAATGTGTTTCGCACAGCCAAAACATATTCAATTAAATCTTTCGCGGCAGCCTCTAAACACGCTCTTCAAAAATGCCATTAAACACTTTCTCGATACGGTCTCTTTTCGGGCGTTCGATGTATGAGCACTAATGTTCATGGTCGTCATCAAACGTATACGAGTACTCCTCGGAATTTGTCCAATACTTGTTTCTAATTTAGTTCCTAGCTAATGTATAAAAGCCTCAGCTTTCTGCAAATACTGGAAAGCCTTCAAACTATTTCTATTGCTTTACAATAATTCTAACCAATATCACCGTTTCTGACATTGCTGAAATAAGTTCGAAGATTTACCACCAGTTGGTGATAAAATAATCTGAAGCCCTTTTCGAATCCCAAACTAAGTCAGCCGGTAGCATTATTTTAATATCGAACTCCAGCGAAATTTAAAGTTATTCCTCATTTCAAAATCAGGTGCAATGTGCTGATATTCCAATAGTTGAGTATATTCCTTTTCTGCTAAACAAAAATCCTAATATAAGCATCTTTTCCGCAGATAATGGACAATACCCATTTAAGGTGAATTTTTAATTTTTTGTTTTATTTTCAACTTTTTAAAAATGATTCATTACTACTAAAATTTGTCAATCTTTCAGTTAAATTAACAAAACAAAAAAACTGAGCCTGAGACCATATTTGTTTATAAATCTACTAACAATACAAATCATCAACGTGTACGAGTAAATGTACGAATGCGAATGTAAATAAAAGCATCCTTTCATCGAAGTTTGTAAAACGCAAAGATAAGACAAAAAAAAATTTGTAATATTTTAACGATGTTCATCTTCTTCTTCTTGCAATCTCATTATATCAGCCTTATTCATGAAGTAATAACTTGGTTGTCGTCCTTTTAGATCCTTTGTTGTTCGCTTGGCACCTTTACGAATCAATATACGACTAACACTCTCGACAGCATTCGTTCCCATCGCATAGTGCAACGGTGTTCTCTCCAACTGAAATTCAAATTCTCATTTTATTTGCTCATTGAAATTTAGTAGCGCTAAGTTTTGTACTCACATTATCACCAGACCTTAGTGATTCTGGAGAGGTATTGACGAGGTATTCCACCATTTCCTCTAGTTCCTTGAGGACGGCAATATGCATTGCAGTTCGACCTGGAATCATAAATAAGGGAAATTTGTCAACTTACTCGTACGTATGATAGATAAGAAATGGAAAATCTAAACCAATACTTAAAAGGCTGTTCAGATAAGATCGCTGCTAGTAATTGTTATCATGGGGCATTCACCTACATATATGTATAGAAGAAATACCACCTAGGTACTTAAGATAATTGATAATCCTCGTTTCACTAATAAAGCGAAAGATTATGTCATATCTTTATAGGTATGTACTCCAAAATTCTGTTCTTAAGACCTTGGCTTTTACGAGTACATATAATTATCGGATTTCGAAAAATGACGCGTAAGACCCACATATGATTTAGAGTCTTATTTTGTTGTTTTGGGGTGAACTTGGACTTTAAACGAAACGATTCTCCAGTTAATCTGATCCTAATCTTACTGAATCTACTTGCACATTCCAGATACGAGTAGATTAAAATTATTTTTTTCAAGTAAACGAGACATTTTAGGCATTATTGAAAAGGAATATATTGGATGAGAAGTAGCAGACAAGAGATAGTTGGTGAAAATTAAAAAGAGTGTCGGGGACTGAACGGAGCCCTGAGGCACACCAGCATTTATTTTGTGAATATCAGACTTGAAACCATCCAAGACAACTTGATTTGAACGTTCCGAAAGGTAGTTTCTAATCCATTGAAGGAGGGAGTCGTCGATCCGAAATGCACGCATTTTCGACAAAAGAGCCTGATGCCAAACTCTGTCAAATGCCTTAGAAATATCAAGGGCAACTATCTTGCTTTCGCCAGATTGGTGTATGCTTTGGTTCCACTTTTCGGTGAGGCATGCCATCAAATCACCAGTGGACCTGTTGCTACGAAAACCATATTGCCCGTCATTGAGAAGTTTTCGAGTTTCGAGATATTTCATGAGCTGATGATTTACCAGCGTTTTCATGTCCTTGAAAAGAAGGGACGTAAGTGCAATGGGTCTGTAGGAGGAGAGAGAAGATGATTCGCCTTTTCTAGGGACGGGCTGGACAAATACTGTTTTCCATCTGCTCGGGAAGAGTCCTAAAGATTAGGATTGATGAAAAAGCTTACGCAGTGGTTTTGCCAGCGAGGAAGAACACCTCTTCAGAAGAAGGGGAGATATACCATCTGGACCAGCGGATTTATGTCTCTTGCTACTACACGAGTGCGAAAGTCCCATTGAAGATTCGACGCACTCAAGTGTAGGCGGAGACAAAGCACAGCGTTACTAAGTACAGCTGTGAAGTAAAAATTCAGAGTTGGTTTACCGAATCGACATTGACTGAGCCAGAAAAATGAAGATCCACCGACTGAGCTGAATGGATCATGTATTTTAGAATGGATGGACATCAATGCTCTGGTCTGAAAAATCTATGAATCCGACTCCGAGGGACAGCGCAGTAGTGGAAGGCCGTGACAAAGGTGGCACACGCATGTGATAGGGAACCACAACCAACTAACCGTAAAAAATTGGATGCAGTTAAGGATCAAGCTAAGGCCACCTCCACTCCGAACTGTAGCGTCACCTTATATAAATAAGTAAGTATTCCACCCCTTCAATAATTTACCTTCCAGCCAACTTTGGGGTATACTCCAACATATCGAGATTATTTTGCAAGATTTACAACTCGCTAATGGAATACCCTGATTAGCTCTATATTTCCCAGTCATTATAATCTGCAAATACTCAAAATCAACCTCTCCTTCCTTCGCCCATAATTTTCCTTCGTCCGAGTTTGCAAAAATATTAAGGAAGGCAGATGCTCTATAGAGGGGTTATCAGAAGGTTGCTCCGTGGTGGTAGGAATCGAAACAATACCTGACACCGCCTTGCAAGAAAGGGGACTTTCATGCCATTGACAATGGCTATGACACGGCGAGTATTTTCTTTGACGATCTGCCAAAAAAAAGGTATGTGGTAAGATGATCGTCGCGCAATAAATTTGTGTGCATGCATAAAAACGTGAGTGGGAGTCGAATTTTGAAAACAAATTTTTCTTACCAGAATGGCAAAATGCGTCCGTCTTTGCCTGAAGTCGCAAATCCATGTGTACGAAATTAGTGATGTTGCGCTTTTTTGCCAGTTCTCTGATTCTTAAATGCCCATTAGAAAATAATCCAATTAAGTGTGTCATATATAAATTTAGGGCCGGTATTATTAATACCTTTTTACTTTCATTCCTGAGTCTTGCAAGTCTATACTGAAAAGAAATACCCTAAGATTAAACAACAAGCATTCTTTTGCTTGATTGCTTTTATTAGTGACGACCAATGCGAAGGAAATCAGGACAATGATTCCGAAACTCTACCCATGGAATTTTATGTCGGATGGCAACAGTCATCTAACTAATTTTCCGGTAACCTGACTAAAAGCCCAATGTTACCAGGTGTCAGGTGTTTTTTTCAAAAGAGGATGAAAGTAGCTTGAGGAATGATTTTCAATAGAAGCTTCTCAATTCGGCTAAAAAATAAAGCAATGAATAGACTCGACTCACCATCGACAGTGATAATTAGTAAGAATTACTTCCGTAGGCTGCCTGATTGTAAATTTTTCAGCGCCAAAAAAGTGATCAACTCAGCAGAGATGATTTTGTCCGACCGACAAGGCTGCTATAGCGGGCGTTATTCCCGATGATCGTCCGTAATAATTATATTGCGTTGGACAATATCGTACTAGCTAATTTTAATTTCAACATCTTATAGGGTTCCTCTAACCACGCCAGCTCATCAGTCTCTTAAATATCAGCAATAAGATAAGATGAATAAATATGCAACTGATGGAAAAGTGCGAGATCTTCGACTACCCTTAAGAGTTTCAAATCGATAACAACTATAAAACAAGCACAGAGATTTGTGGGATAAAGAGTCATCTGCTCTATAGCTGCATTAACATTCTCGAAAAATTCTGAGATGTGTAGGACTGGTTAAACGTATAGACATCAAAACGCGCTTTGGCAAAGAGCAGTCTGAGTCCGGAGCCATCTACTTGCAGAACTCTTTAGTAAATACGAGTATGTGTACTAGAAAAAAATGAAAGATTCCCTAGGGATCAAGAAGCTTTCCACTCTGTTTTGGAAATACCGTCTTATTGGGAAGATATCGAGAAGTAATGAGAGAGCTCTTTAAGAAACTTTAAAGGAACCGCAAAGCTGAACAAATTAAGAAATCGGGGCGCAGTACTTTCCTGGCTCCCTGGAATAGAATGGGAACTGGATAGGTATATCGTAGAAGCAACAGCCTGATTCTCATGGCTTTAAATCGATAAAAGCTCTAATATAACTATAAATGCAACATCAAAACAAGATTGTTGAAAGATGTGCATTATCTCCATTTTGGGATTCAGGGAACAGAAATATTTTAGCCAATGTCACTGAGGGTGTACTGACATAATTTCATTGACCAACACCAGACTGAAACTCTGTGAAACTTGTTGAGTGAAGCTAATAATGAACTGTCAGAAGTGAATATGAACAGCACTAAAACCTATATCTCACAGTCTAATTGTTTTCCCCTACAATCGGGAAATCATCAAATATCGTTCGAACAGATTTGTACCAAAAGATTTGTACTGAAGTTGTTACAGAAATTTAACTACTTTCCCTCCTACACGTCTATGCCTCTGAAAAGATCCCTGAAAACGAGTAGATTGGTCTGATTGTCAGTGATTAATTAAAAACGCATGGAAATTCCAATCTCACTTTCAATCGACTTCATTGACCGCGCATAATATGCACACAAATACATAATATCAATTTGCTTTGGGTAATTCTGTCGAACTGCGAGAATTGTCAAACAAATTTGTTGTAATTATCATGCAAATGATGCAACAAAATTTGTTATGTCCATTCTCAAACATAGAAAGTATTAGGCATGAAATGGAAATTCAGCGTGAGGCAAACCAGAAAAACCAGCGCGACGAAAGACCCCAAAGACCCGAAAGAGTCAAACAACCAAAGAGTGTCAACAATGTCGAAATGTCAAACAACAAATTAACTCATTAGGGAAAGATAAATTTCGAGTAAACTATTTCAAACGAAATTCAGTTTTATCCTCTTGTCCAGTAAATCATGCATCATCTGTGGAATGTCCGAACACACGGCTCACCATATTGACCACCCAGTTACACAGTTGGTGTGCCCGGGCCTAGTTGTCAAAAGACAGCCTACCGCACTTCAGTTTGCCATAAACTCTGTCCCATTATTTCCTATTTCATCTTAAACTGTTTTGCATTGCTACTCTGGCTTGCTACTTCGGCTCTGAAGTGCGTGTGCATTCTCGGTTTGATGGCAACTTGATGAGGGGGAATGGATGAGGAGATTTTGTTTTTTTTTTTTTTATTATAGCTTATGCCATGGAGAGGCGACAATCAGGCCATTTAAGCTAACACTCGAATAGAGCGTACTCCGTTGCAGGTAGGATTTGGTACGCTTAGCCTAGGCATCCCCCTGTCTGTAGTCTCCTCAGGGGATCTATATTTTCTTTGGAATCCAATAATGATATCCACCCATTCGATTCGATTATTTATCGAGCATTAATTAAAGATCAATGCACAGATAAGAGGATCTCTTTCTGATGATGGTGTGTTGCTATTGGGATACTGTGTCAAATGAGAGGTAGCTGTGCATATGTACATGTGTAAAGATTCAGGTGAAACCTAGAAGATAAGAAGTTTATTTCTTTTCATTTTCTTCACTTTAAAGATACACAGATACTGGGGAAACACTTTTGTAATTACATGTGTGAAATAATTTATTGAAAATATTTTTGAAGGAAGAAGTGTGTTTGGTTAGTGTGACTTGTTTAACTGCGTGAGGGTTGATGCTGTCGTTGAGGTCCCTGTGAAGTTGACCGCCTATATGAAGGTCCACTTTAGTGTGTTATGATTTCTCGAACTCGACAAACGTACGGAAGAAAATGTATTCCCAAGAATTTATTTCTCAAAACTCCAGCACAATGTGGATCGTGTCGGCTACAACTCAGAAAAAAAGAAGTAAAACCGAAGTCAAATAGGGAGGCCAAATTTTCTAAACCCAATTATGACCCCAGAAGAACATAAGGTTAACACTATATACGAGTATCATACTTGTAAGAGGCCGGTGAAAGACTGTTATTTTGTCTAAAAACAAATCAAAGACCAGGAGCAGATCTGAGAGTGAATGCCATAAATTCTGCTCCAATTATTAGGAAAATTGTTAAAAGAAGTGTTGGACACTGTTGAATTAGCAATATAAAAAATTGTAGACCCATATTCATTTTACATATCAGTTACCGAAAAGGGTATGAAGAACATTTTTGTTAATAGCGAAACGAACTTATTGGTTAGAATTCATAATCTTGATAACTGCAGCACTAAATATGATCGAAAACGTACTACGTAGTGGTCGTATATTGTAGTAAGGCTTTTAATGCACTAGCATAAGACAGATGGGAATAAGATAGATTATGAATTAGTAAACAGTAACACTGAAAGATGCCAATGAAATTAACAGTTTTAAACAGAGCCTTTGCTATGTACCTCAAAGCTAAAAACTAGGTGCATTTACTAAGAAACTTCTACGCAAGTTCGAAAATGGGAAGGCATTCGCTCTTCCAGCTTTCGTTTCTGAAAATTTTAATGAAAGATGAAATCATTGAAAGCGTTCGACAAGACCACCACATACGAGGGGCGTTCAACATATTCTATCGGGGTGAAGCTGTGGTTGTATATATAAATTGACTTATTTATCAAGTAATACTATTATTTTAGTGCATTCGTGTAAAATCTCATATAAATGTGATTATTAATTCGCGTTTTATCTCTAGTTAAACAGAATCATAATGGCAACTGAGACGATGATGGTGAAAATTGAGCATCGCGCTGTAATTAAATTTCTCACTAAGCAAGGAAAAAGTCAAAAAACTATTCATGAAGAGATGGTGGCTGTTTACCAGGGTTCCGCACCTTCATTATCAACTGTGCAAAAGTGGTCAAGTGAGTTCAAGAGAGGCAGAGAGAGCATTGAAGACGACCCCACTCCGGCGCCCCGGCTACTGCTTGTACGGGAGAAAGCATCAAAGAAGTCGAAAAACTTGTTCTTGAGGATGCCCGAATAAAGGTGGAAATGATGGCAGAGATCACCAAGCTTTCAATTGGTACCATTCACACCATTCTTCATGACCATCTTAACCTTTCAAAGGTCAGTGCAAGGTGGGTGCCACGAATGCTCACAGCGCCTCAGAAAAAAGTGAGAATCGCATGCTGTAGAGAGCTTTTGGAGATGCGTAGTGAGAACGCGGACGGTGTTATGGATCGAATTGTTACTGGGGACATGGGTCCACCACTATGACCCTGAAAGCAAACAAGAGTCCATGCAGTGGCATAAAAAAGGAACAGACCCCCCGAAGAAGTTCAAAGTCACTCCGTCTGCCGGGAAGCTCATGGCCACAGTTTTTTGGGACTCAAAGGGAATCTTGCTCATTGAGTACAAAAAAAAAAGGTGAAACCATCAACGCCACATCCTACGCTTCCACTTTGCATAATTTGCGGGAGGAAATTAAAAAGAAAAGACGGGGTAAACTCGCAGCGGGTGTGTTGCTTCTTCATGACAACGCTCCTGTTCACACGGCGCGAGTTTCCAAGGCTGATGCGCGAGATTGTGGTTTCGAAGAAATCCACCACCCACCCTATAGTCCAAACCTTGCCCCTAGTGATTATTTCCTGTTTCCGGATTTGAAAAAATGTCTTCGTGGAAAAAGATTTTCGGATGATGAAGAACTCAAGTCGGCAATAAATGGGTATTTTGCAGAGAAAGAGGAAATTTATTTTTTGAGGGTTTAAAAAAGCTTATCTCAAGATGTAACAAATGCATTGATGTTAGGGGAGATTATATTGAAAAATAAAAACAATTTAAATTGAATTCTCATTTTCCTTCATATCGATACCGAGAATATATTGAACGCTCCTCGTAAACAGTCATGACATCGAACTTAAGATCGACCATAAAACAGTTTTACGCCACTTAAAGCTGTCTACAAAGAGAAGCTCAATTACCGAATTTGAATATGCGAATCTTTGTTGAAACAGAACGAAAACGAGCCATTTTTGGAGCGGATAACAGCGGGTGATGAGAAATGGGTCACATATGACAATGTTGTGCCAAAGCGATTTTGGTCGAAAAATGATGATGAAGCCCCAAAACTGTAGCAAGACCATGCTTGACAGCAAGGAAGTTAATGGTGTGTGTTTGGTGGGATAGCACATCCATCATGAACTGTAGTAGTAGTAAAACAATTGATTTGAATGGTCCTAAATGGATGCCGGTAAATGACAAGTGGTTCGAAATTCCCGAGACTAACATGTGAAAACACAATTTTTTAGCAAAATTTAACTTTATTCATCAACATATGTAGTTTCCTTCTAGAGGATACAATCATAATTGTTCTATGCTTTTCTTGCAGAACGGTTTATCCAACACTTCCAACTACGTTTCAGTTTCGGCGATCATTTTTTGAGCATTTTTGAGCATTTTTTTGAAGTTTGCGAACAGGTAATAAGATCCATGTTTCTTCCATTGTCACATACTTGTTTCCCTTAAACATATTCAAACAACGCCCGAACAGAGCTTTTACATGCCCAAACAGTCGTGCAAAATATGATGCCGTTACAATGTCTATTAATATCTTTACGATGTCAGCTATCTCACACACTTTCGCCATTTTTCGGTTGTTCAAAAGGATTTCGTGGATTTTTTTGATGATTTCTACCAACAGCCTCATTTAGGCGCCCTGAGCGTCCGCGACTGAGGAAAAAAGCGACAAATGGTTTCTTTCGACGGAGCAGATTCATTCCTTGTAACGTTTTTCAAGGCGTACTTGAGTTTTAACGCTATTTTTCCCCCCTCAAACACCAGTGTTTTATCAATGTACTAAACTCGAAACTCCATGGTTTTGAAAATATTATTATTATAATTTATTAGCGTATAATTAAAATTACATACTAACTTAGGTATAGAGCGCTAGCTGCCAGGGCTTACGGCCCTATATTTAATTTTTTGATGAAATTGTGGATAAGGGTTATATTATTACAGGTAGGGAATTTGAGCAATTGACAGGCAGATGGATGTGTGTTTTCATTGCAGCGTGCGAGCCCCAGAATGTGGTTGATGTCGTACTGTCTAGTGCTGGTGTTGCATGTTGGGGGGGAGGTGCTGGTGTGTAAAGACTGTGTGTCCCAAGCGTAGTCTTGTGAAGATGGTGTTTGATGTTTTTGAGGTGGAGTTAGGGTATGTTGGGCTGAAGCGATCTGGATTGAGCGACGTGTAATGATGTTGATAATTTTCCCAGTTCAATAAAAGTTTAGCGTCAAGTTTGTTCTTCAGATGGCGTAGGCTATCTTGCTTGGTGGTAGTATCGAAAAGGTACAGCGGGGCATGGTGAGCAAGACCAGCTTCTGCGTCTGCTAGTTCGTTTCCCTTTATACCTATGTGGCTTGGAACCCACATTAACTTGATTTTTGTGGGTGCCTTGATGATGCTATTGCAGATCTCCGAGATTATTCCTGTGTCTTTTATAGTGTTTCTTATTGCATTTAGCGTGGACAGACTGTCAGAACAGATCACATGTTTACCAGAGTGTTTTGCAGTTGTGGCTATAGAAATGTAGGTGGCTAGGGCCTCTGCCGTGAAAACAGATGCATGTGTAGGTAGTATACCTGCTCTAATTAGTTGCAAAAGAGGTGCTATTGTTTATCTTAGAGCCGTCCGTAAAAATGAATTTCCACCCTGTCACCTTTAGGGATGAAGCAATGCTGAGGAAGTCAGCTAGATAAGTCTCTTTAGGAGTTTTGTTTTTGTTGTTGCATGCTAAGTCCAAAATTAGAGATCCTGGCTTAATGGTTCACGGAGGTACAGATGGAGTCTTTTCAATGTGCACCTTCTTTGGGAGGTCCAGACTTCTGCCAATGTTTATGGCTCTTGTTATAGCCGATTGAACTCTTATTGAATGCTTAATAGTTTTTGCTGAATCAAAGTCCCTTTTGGTGATGACGTTGTTTGAGTGAAGGTGCCTTATGTAGAGTTTTGACCCAGCAGCTACTATGCGTTATTCCACTGTAGAGAGTCCCGCTTCAACGAGAACATTTCTTACTGGGCTTGTTCTGAAGGCGTTGATGCTAGGAAGGCGGCTTGATGGTAAGGAGATTTGATTATATTGATGACTGATTTTGGGGCATTACCCTAGATACATAGGCCGTAGTAAATTTTGCTCAGGATTAAGGATTTTGAAATATTACATAGAGTGTTGATATGTGTGTTACATTTCTTATTAGCTAAGTAGTTAATAACATTTGTTCTGGGGCTAGGCTTCTTTAAACTGACACAGTGAGACTTCCAGTTATACTTATTATTAAATATTAGACCTACGATACTTAAACTATTTACTCTAACAATGTCTATGTTATTAAATCTAAGTGATAATGTGTCGCTGTTGCAGGACCTTTTCCGACAAATGTGTACAATTCTACATTTGTCGAGAGAAAGGCTTGCACCAGATGTGTCAGACCATTTTATGATGTCTTTTACTAGCGATGCAAGAATATGCCTAGTTTTGGCTAGATCATTACTTTTACACAGCACGAAAACATCATCCGCGTAAATGCAATGATCTGCGAATTTGTTCTTACTAATTATAGTTGACAAATTGTCAAAGGCTATCATGAACAAGACCACTGAGCGTGGGAAACCTTGAGGAATTCCATTAAATAGTGGGAGGATTGAAGAATAGCTATTGTTGACCCTGACGCAAATTTTCCTATTAATCAGAAAAGAACGAACATAGTTGTAGATTCTTGGGCCAATGCCCCAATCAGGACTAAGTGGATGCCTATTCGGTCGAATGTCTTTTCAAAATCCACGAAAGAATGGTAATATGGTTAAGAGCAGAGAGTGTTTTGCAGATGTGCCAATCAAGGTGAATGAGTGCGTCTATGCAACCCTTGCCCGGTCTGAAGGCTACCTGGTTATGACTTAGGCGGCGTTTTGATTCGATGAACCACAGTAAACGCTGAGCGACTATTTTTTCTAGGACCTTGGATATGCAAGGCACCAGTGAGATCGGACGATAACCATCTGTGACATTTATGTCTCTCTTACGTTTGGGAAGAGGAAGTATTGTAGACAGCTTCCAATATTGGGGTATTCCCCAAGTGTACCTGTTTGTAAGATGTTATTGTAAAGTGAAATTAATCTAGACTTTACTACATGAGGAAGATGTTTCAACATTGGGTGCGATATACGGTCTCTACTGGGTGTTTTACCTTTGAGTTTAGTCAGACAACATTCTAGTTCTATTAGTGTTATAAAAAGGTGCGTCACAAAAAATTCCAATATCACGATGGCTAATTTTCGAAAGTTCATCAAAATTTCACACGTATCGTTTGAAGGTTAATGCTAACTACGAAACGTATAGATATGTTATTAGAGTCGCCATCTATGTGTCAGTCTCGAACCACATGCAGAAAACCAGAAGCGCACAGATTGGTATTGGATAGATGACTCAGAGCTGCTCGGAGCTCTACAAGCACAATAGTCTGGATGAACATCGACTTCTCAAAAGTAAAAAGACCAACCATGTGAAGCACACTATCATGAAAATAGAAAGATGCTTTTGCCAAAAAGTCAAAGCCGCAAGGACTGTGCCAAAACTGCGAGAACAAGCAAGGGAACAAAAAATAAAGCAGAATCATTGCAGTTGCTGAGAATATGAAAGGGACCTGCAGACAATCTGTATAACAGTGGCGATTACCAAACCGAAGCAAAGACAGCCGAAGCTAAATTTAAGTTCAAGAAAGCTGCGGGGAACAACTTGGTAAAAAGAACTCACCAACTTGATGATCGCGCAAAAGTATAGAATAAATAGATATATAAACTTGGCATTGGAAGAAAGGAAACCCTTTAAAATACGCGAATTTTAGAGGAACAAGTAATATGTGAAGATTTTAAACCTTTTGTAAACAACCCGTCTGATCTATATAATTGTGGTTTAGGTGCAAATTTTCCTTCGCCGTCTAAATTTGTATACTGCGGCAGTCTTTGGAGAACACTATTGAACTTTAGATTGATAAACAATATCTTTCTGTCAATTTTAAAGCCGAATATGATTAAATTATTGAAAGAGACGAGCTCTGTGGAGCAGTGTCCAATATTTGTATTTCTGCCAAAATCATTCGGATTTAGAAAAAGCGACGCGCTCTGATGATATTTCTATAATTATTCGTATTTTCTGACGATATTAACACAATCCGAAGAATACACAGTGATATCAGTAAAGCAGGGCAAAAACGGGTCAAGCAGTCAATGAGTGTAAATGCTATCTAAAAGGCAAGATATTAAGCACAGACTTCTCAGACCGAATGTCACTCCAAACAGATTTGACTTTGAGGCAGTAGGGGAATGCCTAGACCTCGCTTTTAATTCTGATAACTACACCCATTTATAGAAGGGATACCTTTCATTGTTGCTCCTTAAGGTGAGAATTCATTTGGATAGCAAAGCCATCGAATAGAGAAGAAATGATTGCGGATTTTAGAGGCTCTACAGCAATAGAATGAGTCATAGTGAATAGTTGTGTTTTATTTCTTTCTCCTTGTTCTTTTCAATTTTCTGTTAAAGTAAACCTCGCACTTTATTGCGACCTTGTTTTAATAACTAGTAAGGTCATTGTCGCGTAATTTCGCGTAAAATATACGCATCAAGTGAAAATTTTAATATATAATTTTGAATTTAAAAGTTGTGTGAATACATAATGTCATACGGTACCAGAAAGCAAACCGCTCAAAACCCTCAGCAACATAATACTCCACTCAAAACAAATACCGTGGACGAACTGTGGATCCGTTTTAAGAGAAGATTTGCTGAATTCTCTAAAAAGATCAATACAAAATTCGAGCAATTGACAACTGTAGAAGAGCGCATCCTCACGAAAGTCAACACAATTGAGTGTAGCATGAGGGGTGAATTAAATCGCCAACAAGCTCGCTGTAAGGAACTGGAAACTAGAATTGACACTCTAGAAAGGAGAGAAAACAATGCGGATGATGTGGTGGTAGGTGTTCCAGCCGTAGAGGGTGAAAAGCTTGAGGACTTGCTAGCCAACATTTGTTCAGCTCTAAATGTTACTACTCCGGCCATAAAACAGGTATTTAGAGTTAAACCCGCAGTTCCCAAAGGAAAATCATCTTCGTATGACGGCACCATTATTGTAAAATTTGCTGATGCCTATGAAAAAAGTAAGCTGCTTAGCTCGCTACAAGCAAACAAATATCGGCTTGACTCTTCGCGATATTGGCATGAACTCTGACAAGAAAATCTACATAAATGAGAGTTTAACAAGGGCGAACTATCTTCTGCAACGAAGTGCACTCAAACTCAAGCTGCTAAAGAAAATCTCTTCTGTCAACACGAAAAAGCCCATATGTGCGCACATTAAATGCAGAGCAGTTACCCACAACAAGAAGAGAAGACCTGGAGAAGCTGTGCAATCCAATCAACCATGCATACTGGAAGACAACAACAACAATTAAGTGATTTCAAAATTGATTACTCCTTCTTCTATTTTTCCTTCAGTTCTCTTTTTTGTTTTATTACTTTCTTTCATATACTGTTTCTTTATTACTATTTTATCTTCCTATATCTAAATGTTCATTTTCTTTAATAATTTGTAAAGGCATGTCATCGTTAATTGTTTCTTTAGTGATCTCAATTTTAGTGCATTACTATGTTTTTCTGTGTTCTCTTCGTTTCACTCTTCTGCCTTGCAGACAATGCACAGACTAAGTGACACGGGTGGGAGCTGCGAATGTCCACTGGTGCGACACTTTGAAAAGTGGAAGATGTTGCTAAACATTTTGAGAGCAAGTAATTTGGGGATCAGTGTTTGCCATTTCAATGTGCAAAGCATTGTCAACAAAATAGACGAAGTGCGCTCTTTGTTTGGGAGTATGGACATTATTTGTACGAGTATTACAGAAACTTGGTTAAATCTGGATATGGAGACACACCTTTTTAAAGTATACAGATATAAAATGTACCGCGCTGATCGACTCAATGGGCCTTGTGGGGGTGTCGCTATGTATGTGAAGAATAATTTGCAGCACAAAGTAGTGAGGCAATCCACAATTTTGGACGATACAGAATACATTTTCATTGAAATAGTTGTTGAAAATACTAAATGCCGTATTGGTGGCCTATATTTGGCACCTAAGGTATCGTGTTATAAAAAAGTAAGGAATCGTCTTGAAGACTTAGGACCCCTGTATACTAAAGTTGTAATATGTGGAGACTTTAATCTCGATATTCTAAGAGACAAAAATAAACAATTTGTAGACACGGTCAATTCACTGGGATTCCATTTTGCTAATGATGCCCACCCCACTCATTTTCAACCTGACAAAGTGCCGTCGCTGATAGACGTCTTTCTTGTTTCCGAAACTGACTTGGTATTACATTATGATCAAATTTCTTCACCAGGATTCTCATACCATGACATGATTATTCTTTTCTTAAATATTGCTCCTCCTAGTTCAAATGATGTCCTTGTACAATTTCGTCAGTATTCGTCCATTGATGTTCGTACATTGTTCAATGATTGTGACAACCTGAATTGGTCGCCTATTTACTGCACATCTGACGTAAATTTAAAATTTTCTGGACTCAAAATCAACCTTGATTATCTTTTTGACAAACATGTACCTCTTGTAAAAAGGAGAATACAGAAACCTAGCATTCCTTGGTTCACTCAACAGGTTGTATACCTTATTAATAAAAGAAATTTGTTATACTTTAGATGGCGCAGATACCAATGTCCATATATATTTAATGAATTCCGACAAGTGCGAAACGCTGTTACCTGCCTAATTCGTAAAAATAAAAGTAAGTACTACAAAGCTAAGTTTAACTCCAATAAGTCAAGTTCAGGGTTTTGGAAATCCATTCGACAGATTGGCATTAAGAAAAGTGAATCTGGGTGTAGCAATATTGACTTAAATGAACTTAATAGAAAATTTACCAACAGTGCACCCTCAACTAATAGGCAGATTGACTTTTCCTTTTTTGATGGGCTCCAACCAGAGCTAGAAGCACTGCAATCTTTTTCCTTTCAATGTGTTGATGAGGTAATGCTCTCTGTCAAATCGAATGCCGTAGGCTTGGATGATATTCACCCCAAATTTATTTAAAAATCTTGTTGCCAGTTCTCTCCAAACACATTAAAAACTTGTTTAATACAATCATAATGACGGGAATTATTCCTGATGAATGGAAGCAAGCAAAAATCATACCTGTTCCAAAATGACGATCGCATAATAATTCAGAGTATAGGCCAATAGCTATATTACCTTTCCTTTGTAAGGTGTTTGAGAAAATTGTAAGCAATCAAATGAAAATTTCCCTTGAACTAAATAACCTACTAACCCAACATCAATCTGGTTTTAGAGCAAAGCATAACTGCACAACTGCGTTATTAAAAGTAACTGACGACATCCGTTCTGCCATTGACAGAGACATGATGTCACTTCTAGTTTTACTTGACTTCTCAAAAGCATTTGATTCCGTAAACCATGACATTCTTTTATACAAATTAAAGAATCAATTTGCTTTTGCGAATAAAGCGTGTCAACTTGTAGCATCATACCTCAGTAATCGCAACCAAGCTGTATATCATTGTGATCGAATATCATCGAACTTGCCGGTATCATGTGTGGTGCCTCAAGGATCTGTCCTTGGCCCTCTTTTGTTCACGATGTTCATAAATGATATATATAAAAGGATAATCTACTGCGATTATCATATCTATGCGGATGATGTGCAGTTATACAAAAAAATACCCACATCTGCAGTGTCTTTTAGTGTCGAAAACCTTAACACAGACCTCGATTCCATATTTGTTTGGTCACAAAAAAACTGCCTTAGCCTTAATCCTTCAAATACTAAGTCACTGCTGATTGGTAGTAACAATCAGGAGACTGTGATTTTGCCTCTTGTTATAAATAATGATGTCATTGAATCTGTTACTAAAATTAAAAATTTGGGAATTTATTTTAACAATCAACTCAACTGGACCGATCACAATTTCGTTATTTAAATTTCATTGTCTAAAAAAATATATAGCGTTCTAAGGGGATTGAGCCCGACAAACTGGTACCTGCCTGTTGAAGTCAAAATGAAACTTATTAAGTCTTTCATCCTGCCAAAATTTATCCGCACTTATGAACAATTAAATCAGAAATAATTCTCGTAGAACTACACTGCAAATAATAAAAATTGTTATCTGTGCAATCAGCCTAGCGAATGGACCCTGTCCTTAAAAATAGTTTTCTTGACTTTATGCATTATTTCGAACACTAATGACCACTTACCATAATAATTCTTAGCCCTTATCAGCCATTTCCCCCTTGGAGTAGATGTGATTTCTTTTACTTTTTCGAAGTCACCATCTCTTATTGCCTGATGTAGATCTTCACGTGTTTCCTAAAAAAGATCCATTAACAAAAAAATATTTTAATTCAAAGGCAAATATGTTTGTACCTCTAAGCTCCGTAGATCATTTAAAAACTCAGCCAACTCGTCATGACCTCTCGTCTCAGCCACATCTGTAATAGAACTTCCCTCTTCATCCACCACATCCAGGATATGGTCATAACCAGCGATAGCCATATTCTCAAATGGTTTTGCGTCTCCTAAAGTCAGATACAAATATTATCACCAAAACATATTTTCTCTTTATCTATCTTCATATACTAACCTACAACTGCTAGAGAAAGCACATAGCGATCAATCTCCTTAGCATTGCCTGGTTGATTTGCCTGAAGCGATACATCCCTGGCTGTGCGATACAACTCATCTCGATATGTGATGTCGATTTGCGACTCTTCGATCATATTTAACAACCCATTTCGACGATGTGATCTTGCAGATGCAAAGTGCAACATACTTTGTCCATGCTCGTCCCGATCCTCATTTTTCGGCGTAGATTCTGGGGAAGAAAATCTCTCATCCCCCAGAGCCGAATCGATACCATTCATCTTTTTTGGAGATGATATAATCTCAGGCTCTGAATTTGCCAAGGCTGTTGAGTTTGTGTCACCAGTGTCATTGTCGCGATTGTTGTTTCGAGAATGTAAAATGTTTTGAAGGAAACCAGCTAAATAGGCGACTGGGTCGGAAGGACGTTTTTCTGCAATCTCCGTTAAACCTTTGATTAGAGGATCACCCAAACCTAAGGAAAAAACATCCACTTAAGACACATTCTTAAGACATGTCTTAATATTGAGGAGATCATTCGTAGTCTAGGTACTTACTACTTGCCAAGTATCTACCCTGTTCCGTTTTGAAAATTGCATTCTGAGAATACTTTTCAGCTGTACCTAAGTTATTGGAAAATTACTTAAAACATATCAAATTCGTTCTTTAAAAAAAAAAAAAAAAAATATTTTGATTTGGGAAGATACAAGAAATAAGAAAAAAGCTTTTTTGCAAATTAAAATCTAAGATGTCTTCGGAAGTACGAGTATGTACATACATAGTCGGTTGGAAACAATGAATAGTGATGGGGAAGGTCTGCACAAAAAGATTGAAAGATTGAAGAAAGTGTGCATATTATCTCACTCTGTACTTAGAAATATTAGACTTTACTTTGTTGGTGGTTAAACTATTATCGTTATCCTTCTTTTGTCATATTTTTTACCTCACCTCGCTTGTCTTTACTATCAGTTGTAAGACAATTCTGTTTGAAGAAGTTAAAAAGTATTTGTCAGCATTTGTAACCAAATAACTGAGTTTATAAATTTAACAAATTATCGGGCTCTCGATAATTAATAGAGACTTTAGAAAACGTGTCATTTTTAGTACCTACATATATGTACATATTTACACTTCAGATTGAAGTATGGATAGAGTGGTTTCAGGTAGTTTGAAATGGAATAAACGTAGTTAGCATCTTTTTGTTTAATGGTTGCCATTTGGGTATTCTTAAGATATTTGCACACAGCGTGGACGAACGGAAGTTAGGGAGGGCGATGTGTATTGCTCTTAAATGTTTCCAAGTTATAATGACTAAGAAATAAAGTGCTCAGCAGGACATTCCATAAGCCAGTTGTACGGCTTAGGAACGAATCACGATATTTCACAGTACATCCGAAAGTTGGCTTGAGGGTAAACTGATGAGCATTCATAGCGAGGCGGGTATTACGATTGAAGATTTGATGGGGCGGGACGCTACTGAAAATTTCGGTGGAGCATTGGTGGTGAAAATAGCGATTAAACAAAGTGAGACAGGGGACTTTACGTCGGTGTTCGAGTGTGTCAATTGACGGTGTAATATCGCCGTCACCTATGAGTTTTGTCGCAGGGTTTTAGATCCTATCTAACAAGTGGAAAGAGGTCTTAGGGGCACCTGACCAGATTGGCATTGTACTCCAATTTTGGGGCAGATTAGAGGAGAGGAAATAATGCCTACACCGCTCGAGGAAACCTAGACATTTCGCAGCATTTTTGCCGACACCAAACATGTGGCCATTCCAAAGTAGGTTGTCATTGAATGGAAAGTTTTCGGTTATTCCCCATTTAGTAATGCTGTTTATATCGGAATCGAAAGTTTCCGTTCTACAGTTGAAGAGCAGGGACGTGAACCTGGGAACGAATACAAAAAGCAGAGAGTACTGTCGATTGCAAAGGAATATAAAGGGTTTTCCAATAGGGACTTGGCAACTTTGAATTTAATTTGTGAACGCACTCTTTCACTAATCATCAAACTGTCACTGTCGGTTTATTCAGTAAACTCAACAGTGACGAACCTCATTTTTGGCTCAATGGGTTCGTCAATAAGCAAAATATGCGTTATTGGTCGGATGAAAATCCACATGTGCTTCATGAATCACCACTTCATCCACAAAAAATAACTGTTTGGTGCGGTTTGCATGCCGGCGGCGTTATTGGGCTATATTTTTTCATCGACGATAACGATCGTCACGTTACTGTGAATGGTCAGCGTAATCGCGCCATGATCACCGACTATTTGTTGCCCGAATTGGAAGATTGGACGACATGTGGTTTCAACAGGATGTTGCCACAAGCCACACAGCACATGCTACAATCGATTTATTGAAGAGTATGGGCCAGTCGATCAGCCGCCTCTTTCTTGCGATTTAACCCCGCTTGACTATTTTCTGTGGGGCTACGTTAAGTCATTGGTTTATGTCAACATGCCGAGGTCAGAGCCAACATTGAACGCGAAATAGCGGCCGTTTCGGCCGAAATATGTGGCCGAGTCGTCGAGTTGACCGCTGCAAACGTGCCCGCTGTGGCCATATGAACGAAGTCGAGTGCCATTCATAAATGTTTTGATTGTACTTCAAGCCGATAATAAGGTTTTTGAAATAACTCAAATGGTTTCCGTTTTATTTAAAAAAAAACTTGTCAAGTCCTTATTGGAAAATCCTATATTACGAGTAGATTGGAAATAGCAGACAAGAGATCACTGATGAAGATTAAAAAGAGTGCCGGAGAGAGAACAGAGCCCTGCGGTACACCATATTTATTTTTTAAATATTAGACTTTAAACCATCCAAGACAACTTGACTTGAACGTTTCGAGAGGTAATTTCTAGTCCATTGATGAAGAGAGTCGTCGCACACTGGGACCGCCTGTATGGGAAGAGTACCCAAAACTCAAAATTTAAAATGAAAACTGTTATCAACTAGTATCTACTGTATCAATTGTGAACAGAAAGTAGTGTGATATTGAAGTTATTCTAGTAATTCTTTTGAGTGTATTTTATTATTTATAAAAAAACCAAAGTTAATTGGCAATGGACCGAGGAAGAGGAATGTTTTATACAGTTTTTAGAAAATACGTTGAACCTAAAACGGGATATATTGAAGATTGAAGCAGTTTATTTTAAAATTACGCCACAGGCTTTTGAAACTGTTTATGCTAATTGATGCAAAAGTATATCCTCTATACTCGTATGTAGTCAAAAGTAAAAGCCTCTTGCACAAATTTTTTTCTCGTGCATGTCTTATGTAAATTTTCGGATTTTGTTCCAGAATCTGACGCAATATTGAATCGAAGTGTTCTGCAAGAGCAATAAAAAGTCTTTCTACTGCAAGTTCATTGATACAATTAAGTTTTTGGCCGAAAAAACGAATTGTTCAGCAGCAAACAGCAACATTTTATCAAAGAGGTTGCGAAACTTCAAAGGCCAATTAAAACCGAAATGACTCAAGCATGAAAGGCATCGTGAGAGACTTTTATCAAATGAAAATGCATGGCTAGGCTAAAATTCAGAAAGGCTGTAGGCCTTCGAGCTCATTTAACGATAGCAGAAAAAGCAGAAAAACTGCTGATATTCGTTCCGAACACAATGCCGATGTTTTGGTATATGCAGCGCAAATGAATTTAACATAAGAGCTGAAGGTAACACATGGGCTGAAAAGTCCGTGCCGTTTCTAAGAGAGGGCACCACTTGAATTAAATCCATACCATTTTCAGTTAGTACCCACCTTCAAAAGATGCGTGTATAAATTTGACACCTGTCGGAAGATTAGTTCTCGAGATATAGCGTTGTGAGTGAAGCAACTTTTGTTGTTGTGAAAAAAAATGGACTCAACGCAATTTCGTGTGTTGATTTATCATTGCTTTTTGATGGGAAAAAATGCAGCCGATGCAAAGAAATGGCTTGATAAGTGTTACCCGGACTCTGCACCAGCCGAACGAACCATTTGCAAGTGTATTGACAAATTTAAAAGTGGTCATACAAACACCGAAGATGATGCACGCAGTGGACGTCCAAAAGAGGCTGTTTCAGATGAAAACATCAAAAAAGTCCACAAAATGATTACGAAGTGAAGTTGATCGAGATAGCTGAGGCTCTGAAGATATTAAAAGAGCGTGTTGGATATATCATACACGAATATTTGGACATGCGAAAGCTCTGTTCAAAGTGGGTGCAGCGTTTGCTCACAGTCGACCAAAAACAACAACGTGTTCATGATTCAGAGGAGTGTTTAAAGCTGTTCAACCGCAATAAAGTCGAATTTTTGAGTCGGTATGTGACAATGGATGAAACTTGGCTCCATCACTTCACACCAGAGTCAAGTCGGTAGTTAGCTGAGTGGCGAGCAGGTGACGAAATTCGTACAAAATGACCAAAAACTCAACAGTCGGCTGGCAAGGTTATGGCATCCGTATTTTTGGATGCACATGGAATAATTTTCATCGACTATCTCCAAAAGGGGCAGACTATCAACAGCAACCATTACATTGCGTTGTTGGAGCGTTTGAAGGACGAAATCGCAGAAAAACGGCCGCATTTGAAGAAAAAGAAGGTGCTGTTTCATCAAGACCATACACCGTATCACAAGTCGATGAAAACTCCCCAGATTTGGCCCCCAGCGACTATTTCCGACCTCAAAACAATGCTCGCCGGAAAGAGATTTAAGACCGATGAAGAAGTAATCGCCGAAACAGAGGCCTATTTTGAGGCTAAACCGAAATCGTACTACAAAACTGGTATCGAAAGATTGAAAAATCGTTTCAATCAGTGTGTCGCCCTCGAAGGCAACTATATTGATAAATAAATTTGAATTTTGCAAAAATTTTGTGTTTTACTATAAAACGGCACGGACTTTTCAGTCCATGTGTTAATATAGCTGCGATCGATCTCAAATGGGCGCATTTTCAACAAAAGAGCCTGATGCCAAATATCAAGTGCCACTACCTTGCTTTCGCCAGACTGATGTACATTTTGGTTATACTTTTCGGTGAGATATGCTATCAAATCACCAGTGGACTTGTTGATAGGAAAACGAAATATTTCATGAGCTGACGGTTTATCAGAGTTTCCACGACCTTGGAAAGAAGGGACATAATGCAATGGGTCTGTAGGATGAGATATAAGAAGATTCGCCTTTTCTAATGACGGCCTGCTCGGGAAGAGTCCTAAAAAGCAAGAGAAGGAGATATACCATTAGAACCAGCGAATTTGTGTATATTTAGGTCTTTAAGTATTCTTGCTACTACATGAGTGCGTAAGTGGATTGAAGATTCAACGTCCTAGTGTAGGCGGGGACAAAACACAATCTGGAAGTGTAGATCTGGCCACAAAGTGTGCAGTAATTGGCCTTGTCAATAGAGCTGACATCATTTTAAATGGGTTTTGGGATGGATGATGAGGCAGAATTTCTGATGTTTTTGATTCATAAGCTAGCATATCTTCTTCTTTGGAACACGGTAGTAGATATTCTGTGCTTCGGGTTTTAGTTTGTAGTCCTTTGCGTTTCTTGGCTCAATTGAAAGATTACTCTCACCCTGATAGCGTCTTTTCAGAAAGGGTTGTTCGACTGATAAGGAATAAAGGATCTTATTTCGAAGAGAGAAGAATTTGTAATTAATGAGCAGCGGCATCCAAACGGAAACACAACGATCGGTCACGATTGTTAAAGAAGATGTTTAGTTCGCTCCCAAATGACTTCCTCGCATTGCCATATGATTTGTTTTAGGAATTCCTTCTCGACTACAGGGCGGAGTATATCGACCGTGTGAGTATTAGCGTCAGGTATTCGAATGGACTTATCAAAAGTGGGGTAAGAACGGAAAACTAACTACAAGAAGTTAAGTTCTGGATTGAAACAGAGATTACATTATGGTATTGCTTGATGAGGAGGAAACGTGACAGATTTAAATGGATGAGGAACTACCTGCACTTCACCATATACACCTTAGCCCCCCCCTAAATTTATATCCACAATGTGTTTGCAAATCATTAAAATCACAAGCAGATCTGACGTATGATGAAGATGCGCCAACTGCATATTTTTCGATTCCTTAAGAATGCAGCAATATTTTAGCTTAAAATGAATGAAATAATCATCATACCCGAGGGAGATGCTCATGAGTGGAAAAATCCTTCAAACGGTCCATGAAAATTAACACACAAATACCAATTTTGTTTATTTCACTTCCAAATTACTAATGAAAAATACGAGTAGTTTAACCATCTCGAAGAAAACATAAATATAGCATTGCAACTAAACAAAGAAAATCAAAGCAATCACCTACCATGTTACAGATCAAAAGAGACACAACAAACTGATTTTTTTTTTTGTTTTTAATAAATTAAAATTAAACTTTACTAACCGTTAACAAAGCTGATAATTGCTTTTGCATCTCAGAAGCGGATGGATTTTTTACAGTCGACATTATTTTCAGAAGAATGATAATAAAAGTAAATTTGTAAGAAAATCGTTGTATAATACAAAAAAACCAAATTATCGAAAGCATTCACTAAATAATCAAAACAAAAAAACACCACAAAACGAGTTGAGTAAACGAAACAAAATCAAGCACAGACTAAGTGAGTTGAGTTTTCTATAAATGATGTACGAGTATGTAAACTGGTGTTTAATTCCGGTCCACTAAGCTATTCTTCTTCCGTCGGAATATCTTAACCAGCATCGTTGCAATGTGTTTAGAATTAGTAAGTGACATGTCCTTCTCTAAGGAAATGATATTCGTAACGGCTGTACAGTAGTCTTGGAATAAGGAAAGTTCATTCGCTCCCAAACTCTGCATATTTACTAGCCGGACTGAATTCTTTGAAGTAGTGTTGAACATAAACAGTCCTCTAACGCTGCACAAATGACGCAGATTGTCAACTTCCTTCAAGAGATTTGGCAATTGAATTGTAGTTGTCATCTTTAGGCCAGTTCCTAGGAATGCAGGCCTTGAGGAAAGGTATCCCAGCAAATAGCTCTCTTTGAAATGTAATTTGGTCTCCAAATAACCGACCGCTTTGCCAACTTTACTATAAACAGTTCCAATATTCGCTGCATCTAATCTGGTACTTGACGAAATGACCCTCAAATGCTCCTGACAATTAAACCAAAGAGCTAGATTTTGTTCAGCATTCACAAACACTCCACGTCCATAAGGCCACAGCTGACCGTTTATAGCCAGCGATTCTGCCTCCTGCATACGTTCGTTCAAATCAGGGACTGGTATCATCAAACCAGCATCCTGTAGCATCTTGTTTATGACAGAATTTTCTTCAATAACCTCATTGAGGGTATAGTAAGTCCCTGCTTCTCGATCACCAATAGCATTTGCGAAATCTGTTGTAAAAATTTTCCCCATCATTTTCCGTTCGGATTGTTCTATTTGTGCCACATTCAGATTTAATGGCAATTCAAATCCTTCTAAGTTTCTCGAGCACTCGACAGTACACTGCGTTATAAGTTTACTTTCGTCATCTAAAGCAAATTGTATCCGTTTCATTCGTTTACCATTTGACATTGGGAAATAAGCTATCCGCGGATGAGGATTAAATTCACTTGCGATATTCAAACAGTGCATGTCCTTGATAAGTGGCACTAAAAATTCTTGGAATACAACATAGACATCGTAGTCCGGGGCTATAATGCCATTGTTTAGGTCTTCCTCCAATTTTCTATCTTTCGTGTCTTTTCGCATTGCTGGCCAAATGACATCAAACAAATTGTGGTCAAGTCGCGTTTGACGTCTCTTGATTTTGTCAAAGACACTTGGACGAAGGAATCTGCCTAGGTAACTTGTGGCATTGGTTTGTAGAGAGGAAGCACTGATTGACTTGCGAACTGTTACCGCTGATGCCGAGTCATTATTAAATTTCTTATTCGTCTCTTGAATTACAGAGAAACAGCGTTCTAGGGTTGAACAAACATCAATATCCACCATGTAACGACGGGAACTATGCTGGTCATCCGGTACTAGGAATTATTTGGATATATTTTTTTATGTCTTAAATATTATTTGGATTGCAACAACCAGTATCTGTGCTTTTGAAGTGAATTTGAATATACGAATCACAGGCAACATAAAGTGATACTGAATGAATGACAAATGTATAGTGTTTTATTAAAAAAAAATTGAGCTTGCAAAGAGCGGTTAGTCACGAATCCCAAGCATCAAGTCGATAAATTTGACAGTTTCTTAAGAGTAAGTTTATTTGTTTTATTTTTTTTTTTGTTGTCTTCGAAAGAAATTGATTCGCTTTGTCTACTTCTAAACATATTTCTGGCATTATCACATTTTGGAATAATTATACATTTACCATTAGCAACTTTAAAATTTTTCAAACTGCAACTAGACTTTGCCCCTAGTACTATCAATTTTTAAATTAGTGCGACCAATTCCTAAATTATTTGTAAATATTATTAAGATAAACCTAAGAGTTGGATGGAAGATGGGACACAACATCCACTCGTTCAAACAATTGCTTTTATTTTAGAACAGCCGTACGTCGATATCATCAGCCGACCACAAAAAAGAGACCACGCTCTCCGATATTGGCAAACACAGGGCAAATGCACAAGAAGCGCAACCTAAGGTCTGTTGGATATTCTGCTAATGGATATAAGAATTTGCCAAAATGGCCATGGTGTAGTGGTACTAGCAATCGCTTCTCACTCGGTGGGTCCAGGTTCGAGTCCAGCCCATGGCAAGTCAGTTTTTCATTTATAATTGGAACTCAGACAGAAAAATTCTGCGTGTGAAGGCATAACACTGACACGTAGATTTGGCTATTGTAGAGTTTCAAGCACAGAAAAAATACTGTGAATTATACCTCGAATCACTCTGAGTGAAGCAAAAACTCTCCGTCCTATTCGGAAAAAATGTTACACAAGCAGATGTCGACTTTTATTGAAAATAACAAGCTTCTGAATCCGCATCAGTCTGGTTTTAGAGAATATCATAGCTGCACATCATCCATCTTAAGAGTAACCAACGATATCAGACAGGCAATGGACAGTGACCAGGTGTCCTTTCTCTGCCTTCTTGATTTTTCGAAAGCATTCGATACGGTCAATCACAAAATTTTGATCTCAAAACTGAGAAATCAATTTCGTTTCACAAAAAGTGCTGCTACACTCATGTTGTCGTACCTTTCTGACCAGAGACAAGCTGTTGTTGTTATATACTGGCAGCACTGCGCTAACTGGATTGTCAGCTTTGACATCTGTTGTCACTAAATAGCATCCATCTTTTATTCCGCCTTTTTTTCTTTCTTACCGCTTGACTAGCTCACTAGGTCAATCTTTCCACCTATCAAATAAATTATGAATTAAAGTTTTTAGATTAAAAGTTAATCTGTGTTTTGAATCGAACTTCTTGGCGACGAGGTTATTTTATTTCGAAAACCCATGGACGTAAAACTGGTTGAAAAATTACTAGAACAGCAGAAGGAATGGATGGAGAACGTGCTAAAATCCAACGCAGATCGCATGGAGAAACTTTTACAGAGTTCATCATCATTCACGTCTACGACACCCAACTTCATCCCACAGTTTCGCGCTTTTTCTGTAGAAAGAGAGACTTGGGAAAACTATTTGTTCCAGCTCGAACAACATTTCAAAGCCAACGCAGTAGAGGACGACAACCTGAAAAAGGCGAATTTTCTGTCAACCTGTGGTAACCACATCAATGAAGTTCTCCAGAAACTGTTCGAGACCACTGATGTGAGTATATACACATTCAAAGATCTTACTTCCAAATTAACAAAACATTTCCAAGCAAAACTGCATGTACTCGCATCGAGATGCAAATTTCTGCAACAGAAAATGGGGCCTAGCCGAACGTACGCCGAATGGATTGCCGATTTGAGGGGACTAGCCAGTTTGCAAGTTTTTCTGTGAAAGGGAAGGCTGTGGTACATCATACGCGTTTCAGGTTTTCGAAACAAGTCACGACATCGTTCCAAAAGCCGCAGACGAAGGTCATCGTCACATTTCGGTTCTAGACATGAAAATGAAAATCACTTTGATCCAATCAATCGGTCTAAGAACACGGAGACGAATCACTCAATCAATGAGATAATTGAAAATGTTCTGGACGATCAGGTTTCATCAGCACAGTTGGAAGCCGAGCGGAAGGGTCGTAAAATTTTTGTGTCGCTTCACGTTAATCAGCAACCAATGCGTTTCCAAGTAGACACTGGAGCAACATGTTCAGTAGTCGGTCTCGAAGGTTATCAGGCACTTGGTAATCCCCCCTGTGAACCAACTAGTCGTTCATTGAAAGCTTACGGAGGTGTGAGCGTACCTATAAAGGGGATTGTAAACGCAGTCATTCAATATAAAGACAAGAGACACAATCTGTCTATCTTGGTTAGCGAGTGTTCAAAAGGTGCCAATATAATGGAGTTAGATTGGTTCGATGTTTTTGATTTCTCAATTAGTTATTCGAAGGGAGAATCGGTGTTGCAAGTGGCAAACGAAGAAAGTTTGGCAACCGAGGCAAAGTCCATCTGCAAGAAACACAAAGCTGTTTTTAATCCAGAATTAGGGTGCAGTAAACTTTTTGTGGCGCATTTGTCATTGAAACGCAAAAGCCAGCCTAAGTACTTTAAACATCGTCCAGTACCTTTTGGTTTGAAAGAAGCTGTCCGAGGTGAAATCGCACGGTTAGTAAAGTTAGACATCCATCGACCTGTGGAAACTAGTCAATGGGCAGCACCCATTGTCGTAGTTAAAAAAGCGAACGGCAATTTACGTATTTGTGAAGATTATCGTATCACGATAAACCCACAATTCGAGATCAACCGTCACCCTATTCCGAGAATTCAGGATCTTTTCCACAAGCTTCAAGGTGGTCAATACTTCACAAAGGTCGACTTGTCCGACGCCTATCTCCAAGTCCCTTTAGATGAAGAATCGAAGAAACTTTGCGTTATAAGTACCGAATTTGGTCTTTTCGAATACCAACGGTTACCTTTTGGAACATCAAGTTCCACTGGAATTTTTCCAAGATACATCGAACAATAAACCTCGGATATAGACTTTTGCACATCATATTTAGATGACATAATCGTTTCTGGACGAACCAATGTTGAGCATCTGCAAAACCTCCAAACTCTACTGGAGCGTTTAGAACGACATGGATTGCGATGTCGGCTCGCAAAATGTCATTTTGCGAAGAGCGAAATCAACTACTTGAGCCATATTATCGATACCGAAGGAATACGCCCATCGGAAGCAAGGGTTGCAGCGATTCGTGATATGCCTGAACCAAGAAATTTAAAAGGCCTGGAGGCATTTATTGGCAAATTGAATTATTACAACCAGTTCATTAAAAATTTCGCTCAGGTAGCCGCTCCACTTAACAAACTACGTTCGTTAGATCAGCCTTTTATTTGGGGAAAAGAGCAGAGAAAGGCTTTTAATCAATTCAAAGATGACATTTTAAATATAACACGATTAGTACATTTTCGTGATGATTATCCAATCATACCAGCTACGGATGCATCCTCACACGGAATTGGTGCTGTAATTTCCCACTTGTACCCAGACAAAACAGAAAGACCGATCACTTTCGCATCCAAAACACTGGACGATTCTCAAAAAAAATACAGCCAGATTGAGAAGGAGGCTCTTTCCATCATTTACGGAATAAGGAAATTCCATCAATACCTTTATGGACGTCAATTTGAATTGGTTGCTGACCACCAACCACTGGTCACAATTTTCAATCCATCCAAGAAGCTTCCGCACATGACGATACAGCGTCTTCAACGATGGGCACTCATCCTTATGGGATAACCCTATAGTATACGCTATCGTTCCACAAAACAACACGGGAATGCAGACTGCCTATCACGTTTACCAGCGGGACCGGATGACATTTTTGATCGTACTGAAGAATCTTGTCACCATGTTGATGAAATGAGCTCCGCATTAATCGAAGATTTTCCCATAAATTCAGACACAATAGCAAAAGCGACGAAAAACGACCCCGCTCTAACTAAGGTTATCCACCACGTCCAAGATGGATGGACAAACGAAAAGCTAGAATCAAATGTTTTTTTATTACCATTTTTTCGTAAGAGATTTTCTCTTAAAACAGTTAATGACGTTCTTCTTTTCCAGAGTGAAAATCCTAGAGTAGTTATACCCAAACAGCTACAACCCAAAGTCTTGGCACTTCTTCATCAAGGACACTGGGGACTAACTCGTATGAAGCAGATCTCTCGACGGTATTGCTGGTGGCCCAGCATCGATGATGACATCACCCAGACTGTTTCCAGATGTGTTGCATGTCAGAACAACGCAAACATGTTACCACAAGAGTACTCCTGCTGGCCGACCACGGAAGAAGTATGGGAACGGATACATATTGACTACGTTGGACCGTTTCAGAAGCAGATGTGGTTAATTATTGTGGACTCCAAGTCAAAGTTCCCATTTGTCGGTGAATTATTGTGAATTAAAGTTTTTAGATTAAAAGTTAATCTGTGTTTTGATTCGAACTTCAAACATAACAGCTGTTGCTGGTAAAAACTCGTCCCGTTTTCTAAATTTATTGTCAGGAGTGCCTCAAGAATCTATTCTCGGACCTCTATTGTTCAGTGTATTCATAAACGATCTTCCGGTTGCAATCACAAATTCAGCAATTTACATGTAGGCCGACGATGCACAATCCCGCATGAGGTGCAAGCTTGGGATGATCGAGGACGGGGCCCAACAACTTAACAATGACCTTAAAGCCATTGCTCACTGGTCCGAAAAGAATAAGCTTTTTTTAAACTCAAAAAAATCTCAATGCATGATTATTTATAAAACCAAACTTGAAATGAGTTATTTTCCTGTCTTGTATCTCGGCAATTCTGTTCTACAGAAAGTTAAAAACTTGGGCATCTGGTTCCCTTAGCTGGGACCTTCACATTCGGTCAGTAATTGGGAGGATATATGGTTGCTTACGAACTCTATCGCTGATAATAATATTTAAGTAGATCCCCTTTAAATAAGAAAGCTTTTCTCTCATTTCCTAAAATGTGTTTCATCAAATAAAATTTTAGTTTAAATGTCTATTCTAATACGAATTATGCTTGAACCAAAATATGTAAAATATGTAATCTTTTTACAAACGAAAGGCTTTGACTCTATATATAAAAGATGTAAATTAATCAATCAATAAATGAAAATGAAGCTAATTCGGATTTCGGAAAGTTGCTCTTATAAAGACATCTGCGAAACTATTGAAACACTCGAAAAGACCAGCAGCTGGTCGTTTACTGGTTTCAAGTCTCCTCCATTTGAATAGAATCTTCGCTGCTAGCCTGGAATACATACCGAGCCCCTGGCGAACAATAAACACTGCTTTGCGAATGCTCAATCTATCCAAGATGAAACATGCCTGCCAACGTGTAAAATCCGTTCGGGACTACGTTTAAAAATCGGATAGCCAAAATAGATGATGTATGTCGAATTACAATAGAAGTATTCCTGGATACCCCAATTACATTAGAAGAAGTTCGAAGTGCAAATACGAAAGCAAAGATAAATAAAGCACCAGGAGAAGATCGTGTGCCCTTTGAATTCTACAAACATTGTACCCTTGAATGTACTGCTTACATCAGAATTTAATCGGATCTTCGAAACGGCGGGCGTCTCAGAGAACTTTCGCAAAGCGATAATATACCCGGTACACAAAAAGCGAGACTACGAGGACCCGACTAATTATAGAGGAATATCATTTCTGAATACGTCAAAACAGGCTAACCACGTGGGCTGAAAACAAGAAAATCTTGCTTGCATTTCAACCCGGTTTTAGATCTAAGTATTCAACAATTGACCAAATATTTTCAAAAATAGCAGAAATCTATAGGAAAAGGTGCAAAAAACTGTATGTACGAGTATCTTTCGTTGATTTCCGAGCAGCATTTGATACCATACCACGCGAATAACTTTTTACAAACTCTACAAAATTGGATTTTCAACCTAAGTCATTAACGTTTTAAGGGCTACGAGTATGTATGAAAGTATCACGGCGTGTATATGGGACGGGAACTACTTATCCGAGGAGTTTCGAACGACTATGGGTGTATTTAATTTATTTTTAATTTTAATTTTGGTGGGGGCGAAATTTAGAAACTTAGAAATTAACCTTAAAACTAAGGTTGGTTGGAGTGGTGAAGGAGAACGGATTTGAGGTCGGAAGTGGTGCGGTGGAAGTCAAAGATGGTGGGGTTTGAGTTGATTCTTCGTAGCATACGGGAGATTGGTTCATTCACGCCATAGGAGGTGTGGTGGGTTGGTACGATAGATAGAAGAATCGAGAATTACGTAGATTACGAGGGTTAGTGTTGAGGAAAATGGAATTGTGAAGGGACGCGCATTCAAAGTGACCTGAAAGGAGTCAATGCATGAAGAGAAAGTCTGCTGAATCTCTGCGATCTTCAAAGGTGTTTAAGTTGATAAGGTTGAGACGGTTTTGATATCTCGAAGAGCAAATCGAAGAAAACGGCGCTGGATGCTTTCAATGCTCGAGATATGACCACAATGATATGGGGACCATACTTGACTGGTCACGTATGGGTTGGTGAATTCTTTGGACCACCGTTTTACAAAACCTAGTGAAGAGTTGGCTTTGAGGATTATCGTTGAGCTCCCTATCCCACAAAATGCCGAGGTCGCGAAGAGATTCTACGGAGGAGATAGGTTGGTTGTGGTGAAGGTAGAGTCGGGGATGAGATTGGTTCCGCTTATGTGAGAAGGTGATGGATTGGCATTTGGCGATATTAGGTTCCAAAGAATCTTTGAGGCACCAGATCGAAAAACTATCAAGATCTTGTTGATTGAGGAAAGAGTCATGGGGAGAGGAAATGGTTTTGAAAAATTTGTTTCATGATCCTATCGAGATCATTTATGGTTGTTATAAAAAGAACGGGCCTGAGATGGCTGCTTTGTGGAACTCCAGAGGTGGTCAAAAATGGAGCCGAGTGGGCTGAACTAAAACGAACACTGTAAAAACGGTTTTCGAGGTAAGAGGATATCCATTTTAACAGTATGGGTTCAAAGCCGGGGGCAGACAATTTGAATATTATCAATTGATGAGAGATTTTATCGAAGGCTTTGCTAAAATCGGTTGCAACTACATCGACTTCGTTGCCATTCTCTTGGGCAGAGAGGGAAAATGATTTAACTTAGAGTGCCCGCACGGGGCCAGTAAGTTAGAATAAGATTATTTGTAACTAATTTAAGCTAACTTTTTAAGCGTTTTTTGTTTAGCATATAAGAGTATTATAAGTTAAAAAAATAAAAATGCATAAAATCTGAAAAAACTGAACTGAAACTGAGAGGGAAAATGATACGAATTCAACGAGATTTGTGGTGGTTGACCTACCCTTTAGGAAGCCATGTTGTCTAGAAGAAATAAGTGATTTGCATTGGAAGCTTAGAGCTTCATATAAAAAACTTTCAAAGAGTTTGGGTATATGGGAGAGTTTAGCGATGGGACGATAGCTGGTTATTTCATTCTTTGATTCTTTCCTGTGGATCGGGGTTATGAAGGAGGTTTTACAAGCCTCAGGAAATTCTCCTTGTGAAAGGGATAGACGAAAGAGATTAGAAATTGCAAGGGAAAGAGAGGAGGAGTGTAGAACAAGGATGTATTCCTAGCACGATGCTGTTTATTTTATATATTACCGACATAATAGACACTGTTAACGGTGGAATAGAAATAAGCACTGTTATTTGCAGATGATATGACTCTCCTTGCAGATACTGTAGGAGTTGCGCAGCTGATGATAAGCAAACTGGAAAACTACTGCAAAACTTGGAACTTGTCTCTAAACCTAACAAAGTCAAAGATGATGATTTTCAGGGAAGGTGGGGGGAGGTACTGCCAACGAGAAAAATGAGTGAGGCAATTGAAACTGTGCGCGAATACAAATACTTAGGTGTTTTGATTACGTCAAACCTGAACATGAAGATGCACTTAACATCAAAATTAGCAGAAGCAAAGCGTGCTGTCGGTACTGTTTGAGGAAGTTGCATCAACAATAAAAATATTTTCCACAGCGCGAAGCTGAAAATATTCCGCGCAACTGCATCTTCCATAGTCGGGATATGGGGATATCGACCATTAGAATAGGTAGAAAAGTTTCTTCGTTATTTTATAAGAAGGACAATCAGATTGCCGAGCAGTTCACCTATTTATATGCTAGATTTGGAGGCAGGTATTGCCCCGATGTTTTTGGACACTCTCAAACTACACTTAGATTCTGCGGTACGAGTTATGGCAATGAATGAAGACAGACAACCAAAATAGTTCTATCGCAAATGCTATTTACAAAAGGATCTTGCGTACAAGAGTGGGAAAGTCTGGCATCTGAATGCGAATCTGTTATCTATCTGTTACCCCCAATGAGCAGTTGGCATCTCTGAAGAATAAGTTTAGCTCTCTATTGGAAAAAACCGGTCAAAGGTTATTTAATCAATTTTTAAAAGCGCTGTCACCCCAACACAGAGCTTATTATAGCAGACTGAGCCACTATCAACACTTATTTCTTAGATGGCATATCCACTGATATAATTAATTATATCCCACACCGCCCAGATCTTCCTATACTGTGCACCATATGCAACCGGAAAGAACGAGAGGATGTGTACCACTTCCTAGCAGTTGAAATTTGTAAAATATAAAAATAGGTATAAATTTTGCTTATAAATGTTTAAAATGTCAGTCAGGTAGACGGCCTTCGGCCAAACCGATAAAGACTAAGAAATTGTATTCAAAATTGTATTTATGCATTTTATGACATAAGTAGTCTAATAACTAACTAACTAACTAACTACACAGTCACCGACTGTCCTCCGAGCCGACAACACCGCCTTCTAATTGTGTTCTCTCTGAGTTATCGGTAAACTTAGCTTGTTATTAGCCCAGCTAGTCATCTTCATTTCCCTTCCCCCGCGTGTGAGCAGTTATCTTGTGAAAGCAGAAAAAAACACAAAACCCACCATGGCCTCTGGGCCTAAAGTGCTGTCGGGTAATCGGTACAGTGCTCTCGATGTAGTGCCTCTCTCTGAACATCCAAGCAAAAAACGTAAAAAACCTACTTATTCTCCAATAGAGCTAACTAAAATATTCCCAACACACACCGAAGCAAATAACCCCAAATTTATTGTGATCTCCCCAAAAAACCCGGACCAACCTCTATCAAACTTTAGTGTCTTTTTGCTCAAAAAAGCGATTGATGCCATAAGTACGGCCTACGAACATATATCACAATTACGTGACGGGAATTTACTGATTCTTGTCAAGTCCAAAAAAATAGCCGATCTGTTCTTAAATAAAACAACACTATCCAACCTCTGCCCGATCTCTGTGACTTTGCACGAGCATCTTAATTCATCAAAAGGAACTGTCTACGCTCCATGCCTCATTGACGTCCCAGAAGCCGAAATAACCCAAGAAATGAAATCCCAAGGGGTGATAGAGGTTTTTAAATTTAAAAAAATTGTCGATGGAAATCAACGCGCTACAGGTCTTGTGCTCTTCACATTCGACCTTTTCCGGCCTCCGAGCACCGTCAATATTGGGTGGTATAATTTAAAGGTTGAAGAATACTTCCCAAATCCCATGCGTTGTCGTAACTGTCAACGCCTGGGACATACCTCAAAAAGATGCAAAAGCAACTCCTCCTGTGAAACCTGCAATCTCCCCCCACACAGCCCAGAGAAATGCTCACGCGTCTCATGTGCAAATTGCAATGAAGAACACCCATCTTCTTCAAAAAATTGTTCACGCTTTTTACAAGCGAAAGAAACACTAAAGATTAAAACAATTAACAAATGCAGTATGACCGAAGCAAAACGAATATTTTCGGAACAAAATCCAACAACAACAAACATCTCCTCCTACTCTACAATCGCTAAAAATGCTATACATACAAAAACATCCACAACAAATGCACCCATCAGCTCAACACAAGCTAACACTTCTCTCCAACCAAAAAAAATCTCCACCCAAAATACATCAACGAACGCAACGAATTTTGCTACCATAAGTTCCCCCCCACTTACATTAATTAAACACAAGACGATTAACGTACACAACACGAACACTCGACTCCAAACATTACACACTAATACTTCAAGCCATCGCTCAGATAACCTGTCAAGCCCAAATTTATGCTCAGCTCACTCAAGCTCACTCTCCCATAGCTCCAATAAATTAAATTCCCCACCACACTCACCTAATAGAAGCAATACTCAGTCAAAACAAAAAATAATTCACTCACCTCTGTCTAAAGTCACAAAATCTCTCAATAACAGCCAAAGTCCCTTTTTAAAACAATTCGTAAGCGATGACGACGATGGCAACACATTAACAAATGTGGCATGAACATCAGTAACCAAAGTCGCATTTCTCACAACAACAATCCTTCCATCGTTGACTTTTCGCAATATAACTCTGCTTATATTTCATTAAAGTCTACCCCAACATTAATACCATCGCTTAAGGCTCTGCAATGGAATATCAACGGTTATTATAATAATTATCACGAGCTACAATTATTAATTAATAACCATAAGCCCTCTGTTATAGCGTTCCAAGAAACCCACTTACCAGCCGGTCATACCCCCCACACCCCTAAGCAGTATGCACCGTATTTTCATAATTTTCCAAGTAATAACACAGCCAAACAGGGAACCGGTATACTAATTCACAAATCTATTCCACACACACCCATAAACATCAACTCAAACATATCTGCGGTAGCAGTAGAGATTGAACTTAAAATTAAATTAACAATTTTATCTATGTATATACCTCCCTCTCAACCATTCACTGCTTCAGAAATTGAAAACCTTATCAACACATTTCAAACTCCTATTTTATTAATGGGAGACCTCAACTCTTGGAGCCCGCTGTGGGGTTCCCTAACTTGCAATTCCAGGGGCAAACAAGTTGAACTCTTCTTGTCAAGTTCCAACCTTGTCACCTTAAATGACGGGAGCCCAACTCATTTTTCCACACACAATACACTTACACATTTGGACTTAACCCTTATTTCTACGCAGCTATACCCTAACACCTCTTGGGAAATTCTCCCAGACCTGCATGGGAGCGACCATTTCCCACTGATCACCACCATTAGGTTCGGTAGGCAACCAAGAAATATGAAACCAACACCTAAATTTCAAACTGACAGAGCCAATTGGGTCTTATTTCAAAGCAAAATAGAGACATTTCTGACATGCAAAATCCCATCTATTAACGTCAATAGAGAAACAGCTATAGTCACTAAATCAGTTCGGTATGCCGCAAATGCAACAATTCCAAAAACGCATAACACCTCTGAAAACAAATATTTACCCTGGTGGAACAAAGAAATCCACAAACTCCGACAACTCAAACAAAAAGCCTGGCATAATTTTAAAAGACACCCAAATGACTCGAACCTGGTCAACTACCGCAAATCGAACGCAATATTCCGGCGAGCTGCAAAACTTGCTAAGAAAGAAAGCTTTGAACAGTTCACAGCCAATATCAACCCTAAAACCCCATCAAAGAAACTTTGGGACGGTATAAAGCAGCTCACGGGAAACTATATCCAACGTTCCATAAAGACACTCAAAACTGAAACTGAAACTATATTTTGCGCTTCAGAAATCGCTGATCACTTCGCCAAAACCTGGTCAAATTATTCTAAAGACTCAAACTTTTCTCCACAGTTTCTTCGTTTAAAATGCTTTCTGCTTAATAGTGGTATCCCAGGATACAACACATCTTCTTCAGTCAACTCGACAGAAATCCCAATTAGATTAACTTGAAAACTGTCTCAACACGGTTAAGGGAAAAACGCCTGGATTTGATCAGATTTCATATCCAATGTTAAAAAACTCACCATTAGCTTTAAAAAAGCGCATAGTCACATTGTTTAACCGCATTTTTGACACAGGTATTATCCCACAAGTATGGAAAATTGCAAGCGTAGTACCAATCCCTAAGCCAAACCAAAAAAAAACACCGTTTGAAGTCAGAGGATATCGTCCAATTTCCCTATTACCTTGCATAGGTAAAATAATGGAAAAAATCGTTTCCAAAAGGTTACTTTGGTACCTAGAAAAAGAAAACCTCATTGACATAAACCAAGTTGCTTTTAAGCACGGTCGGTGTACAACTGACGCACTTCTTCATATAGACCAATTTGTATCATCCGCCCTTTCGTCGAAAAACCATGTCTCCATTTTGTCAGTTGACTTTGAAAAGGCCTTTGACCGAATCGGAATTCATGTAATAATCAACCAACTCGTCCAGTGGAGAGTGGGGCCTAAAATGTTAAACTTTATTAAGGCATTCTTAACAAATAGAAAACTTCGAATCAAGGTGAATAATATCTACTCCAATACATACAGTTTCGAGAATGGCATCCCACAGGGATCACCACTCTCAGTAATTTTATTCCTAACTGCATTCAACCATTTAAGCGATATAATGGCAAAGCACAATACAATTCGACATTCCCTGTACGCGGATGACCTAATCGTATTTTCGAAATGCAAAGACCTGGAACAAGTGAACTCAACATTCTTAAACATACTCTCCGACATAAACCATTGGGGCAGATCTTCTGGAGCGAAGATTTCAATTGACAAAACCAAAGTGCTTCACATTTGTAAGAAATCTAGTTGCACAAAGTTGTTAAACCTTAATTTTAATAATCATAATGTACGTAACGTTGATTCACTAAACATTCTAGGAATCACTTTTGATTGTAAATTTAGCTTTAAGGAACATTGTATTAGCATTAAGAAGAGTCTAGCTACTAGGGTTAATATAATAAGATATCTAACATACAAAAACGGAAGTTCACACACCAACACAATTATAAGAGTCATCAAGTCCATCGTTTTGTCAAAGATCGACTACGGCCTAGTAATTTACGGCAAATGCAGCAGATCATCACTTCAAATAATCCAACCTCAATACCACTCAGCTGTCAGAGCCGGACTAAGAGCTTTTAGAACTACACCAGTAAAAAACATGCTAACTGAAGCAGGTCTTCCGACGATTGTACAAAGAATGGAATATCTTACCGCACTTTTAATACCAAAGATAGTATCATCATCCAAATCACCAATAACAATAGATGCCAAAAAAACACTAGCCCGAAAGAGACACCCCAAAGTTCCGTCGACTATCTACAATGCGATCTACTTCGCGCGTCGGCTAGACATTCCTTTTGACCTGCAAACTCGGCAGACAGCATTATACCCACCGTGGCTTCTCTCTAAATCCTCCATCATTACTGACCTCTGCAAAGTCGCCAAAACGGAATTCAACAAAGACATCTTTAAAGGAATGTTTAATGAACTACACGACTACTTCAAAACAAGAAAATGGAACTTGATTTTCACCGATGGATCGAAGACAGCACACTGTACATCTTTCGCAGCGGTGGACGAAAATGACCAAACCCTTATTAAAGGACTCCTACCAGAATTCTCATCAGTGTTCTCAGCGGAAGCAACAGCCATACTACAGGCTGCTAAACTAGCCACAGCCGAAAGAACTATCATATGTACAGATAGCCTTTCCACAATCAACTCCATAATGAACACCAACAATAAGTCCACAGTCATTGAGGCAATCCGAAATGAGCTGATAAAAAATCCTTGCAAATTAAAAATAATGTGGGTACCCGGTCACATGGGAATTAAGGGTAATGAGGAGGCCGACAAAATTGCGAAATCTGCGTCCAATGAGCCGCTCATTGTGTTCAATCCCAAAAACAGCAAAGATCTTCAAAAAGAAATAAGAAGGCTATGGAGGAAAATAGAACTAGACGAATGGAAACAGTATATTCACCATTACTCCACAATAAATCCAGAAGCAGAAAAAACTTTATACCCAGCAAACTGCACAAAAAACATGCTAACATGTTTCCTTCGTCTTCGGCTGGGTCACACATTTCTAACCCATAGCCACTTATTAGCAAAGCGTCAACCACCAAACTGCCACTTATGCGCCAACAGTACTGCCTTATCTATACAACACCTTATGAATTGTCAAAAAGTCAGGGACACATTAAAAATCATCAACTGCAACAGCTCCTTAATTGAGCTCCTAAAATCCCCATCAGAAAGCAACATAAAAAATGTTTTTATGCTATTACAAAACTTAAATATCCATAACTCTATTTAAAATCTAATTCAGACTCACTCAAATCAATCAAAGATATTTCACGACCTAACTTTACTTATTATTTTATCTATCCAGCCGAAAGCCCTGGTAGCTAGTGCTCGACCCATGTATTATTAATGTAATTTATTTTACTTGATAATAAAGTTAATAATAATAATAATAATAACTAACTACAATAGAAGTACACGTTGCACATTTTCAGCGACATTCAGAGTGCTTTCTTTCTTAACACGGCATGGCAAGTTTAACTTGGTCAGCCAACACGACAAGGTACAGCTAAAGCAGTGCTTTTGAGATGATCAATTTAGTTCCATCTGATACTTAAGCTTGTACTAGCGTGCGATATTGGTGCTTAATTCTCCAAAACGTTTATGTAATTTGTATGGAATGGACTTTGTTTAAACAATTCATGAGGTTCGTTACTTCCTAAGTCATCTTTATGATCTTGTATCCACCAAAGTGCGATGTTAACATACTAACTGCCTTGTCGCACCTTTTGAGCGAATGAAGGCTTTGTGTATTGAAACCAGATTGGACGGGATGAAGTATTCCGAGTTCCTATTTCAAAGCGTAATTTTAGCATCTGTTGCTGTTACATTCGTCCTTCTCAACCAATGCATGGATACCAGCTAGTCGTAGATGCGATTTTTTTTTTTCATAATGAGCGCGCGCTCAATGGGTTTGTGTACTCTTAAAGTGATTGTACACAGCGCGGGCAAAAGAAATTTAGGAGCAAGAAAAGAGAGGAACCGATGTACATTGTTGCTAAATGTTTGCAAGTTATAACGACCAGGAAATACAGAGATCGGCAGGGGATTTCATAAGCGAGTTGTACGGCTTAGGAACGAATCACGATATTTTAGAGTACGTCCGAAAGTTGGCTTGAGGGTATACTGATGAGCATTCCATGGCCTTGGAAAGAACGGACGTAAGTGCAATGGGTCTGTAGGAGGAGAGGGAAGAAGATTCGCCTAAAGAGTAGGATTGATGAAAAAGCTTAAGCAGTGGTTTTACCAGCGAGGAAGAATACCTCTTCAGAAGAAGGGGAGATATATCATCCGGAACAGCGGAGTTATGTATACTAAGATCTTTAAGCACTCTTGCTACTACACGAGTTCGAAAGTGCATTCGCCCCATTGAATATTCGACGCACTCAAGCTTAGGCGGGGACAAAGCACAATCTCGGAATGTTGAGCTGGCCACAAAATGTGCAGCAAGCAGATTGGCCTTTTATAAAGAGCTGACAGCTGGATTGTCCTTGTAAATGAGCGTTGGGATGGATTGTATATTTAACGCTGCTAACCCCAACGATACTGTCACTTTTTTTGGGCTCGATCTTGTCTTTCCAACTGATACAGATAACTGCATCATTTCACAAAGTAAACACCTTCTTTCTAAATTAGATAATTACCACCCACCGCTCTCTCTCACTTTTTAATAGTTTCAACTTTCATAGAGCAAACTACGGTCAACTCCATAGCCTTCTTAGTAATGTCAACTTTACCTTTCTCTATGATAATCCTTACCTTCCGATTTACAAGGCCCTTGAATCCTTTTACACAGAAAGTTTTTAACTGACTATCTCAATCTGCACCATTTTCACACTAAAAATAGCTTCTCACATTCACCACGCAATAAAAGAAATAAGCTATGGTACACTAATCCTAGATCACACTCTGATGCTGATTTCCTTTGCTATCACTCTGCTTATATCGGATTCTCTGAACTTTCTCATTCTCTTTACCATAGTAATTTGAACAGAATGCACCACACCCTCATCACCGATCTCAAACGTTTCTTTCAATTTATCAACGTCAAAAAAGTCAGATAACTACCGATTTTGGCTGAAGCTCTCCGACATAACCTCTGCCGATCCTCAAGTAACTGCGAATCTCTTTGCTGACTTCTTCAGCCAGGCGTTCGCCAATCATAACCAAGAACCTAACCAACTTTACTTTTAGTACTTAAATAACTGTTCGCAAACAACATTAGAATCAATTAATATGACGTTGGAACAAGTAAGTAAGCAAATAGAAAATCTCACTGATGACCATTTTAATGCACCTGATGGGGTGCCTGCAATGCTATTGAAAAAATGTACAAGGAATCTTTCCCATGATTTGAAGCTCACTTGCATCTCTAAGCTTTTTGAGAGCATAATTTATGACTCAGTGTTCTTCCATTGCAAGTCTATCTTTTCCCAAAATCAACATGCATTTATAAAAGGTCGATCGACAGCTACAAACCTTACCGAATTCGTGTCAAATACATTATGCGCAATTGAACGCAGGGTAGAAGTTGATTTGATCGCTAGCGATTTCAGCAAAGCCTTTGATAAAATCTCCCATAACATCATTCTCCTCAAATTGAAGGCTCTAGATATTCAATCAAGTTTCGTTATATGGATTAAATTCTACTTAGAAGATCGACATTACAATGATCTATATAGGTCGAGAGTTTCCAAACCCATAAAGCCCTTTCTGGAGTACCTCAAGGTTGCCATCTTGGGCGCTTATTATTCATTATAAAACAATTAATAATGTGAACTCTATTATCAAAAGTTCATACACATTTATTCATCTACGCTGAAGACATAAAAATCTTCGGGCATGCCTCATCACCGGCTAATTGTTTTCTATTGCAGGATGGCCTGGATAAATTTTCTACATGGTGCCTAATGCATTTGCTTGAGCTCAGTGTCAACAAATGCCAAGCAATATCCCTCTCGCACTTGTTCAATTTTAAATCAACCCGTCTATTTGTAACTGAATTTCGTGATCTAAATGTGATAGGGAACCCAATTTTCGTTGCCATATTTCATAGATACTCGTAATGTCAAAAAAAGCCAACTACGCTCTTGGCTTTATCAAACTGTGTTCTAAGGAATTCTCCAACCCTTGTGTCACTAAATCTCTTTACATAAGGGATTACGTAAGTCTGGTCATCTGCCGAGTGTTAAATGACACACATTCTCTGGGTAGTAGCCGTTTAACGAAGGCTCTTCCGATTCGCCTTACGAGGTCTTCCCTGAACTGATGACACTGATGGCGTGAACTTACCACCTCACGATATATGTATTCTTTGTTCATCTGATTTCAGCTGGAAACATTGATAGCTCATTTTTACTTCAACTTATCTCCCTCAACGCTAACACACTTAATCTTAGGTCAGTGCTCCTCTCTTGCCTCAATCTTCAAGGAACAAATTACGTATAGTTTAAACCAATGTCTGGTATGCTACGGGAAATCAACGATGTCCAACATATGTTCAACTCCACCTTAACAAAGTATCCCTAAAAATGTCCTTTACGTGTCTCGTCCTACTCCTCCCATATCCTGGTTTTAGTAACAGTTTATATTTAAATTTAATTTTGTTAGTTTTAATTCTAAAATTTAAGCGAGCTTGTAAGATTGCTTTATCAACAAATGACACTACTGGGTTTGGAAGCATTGAATTCCTCTGTTCTGATGGTTGCCGCTTCCGTTTTACAGCCAAAGAGTAGGGGCGTGAATCCTGAACAAATATAAAGTCCAAAGAGTACTGTCATCAGCTAAGCAATATATTGAATTAGAAGTATTAGACCAAAGAAAATCGATGAAATAGTATAGGAGACAGAATAGACCCCTGATTCTAAATTCCGTCAAATGATTTCAAAGTGTCAAGCAAGCAAATACCTCGCTTTAGGCAGTTTGATGTGGAATGTCATTCGACATTAAAAATATACGGAGTGAAAAAATTTGTGGAAAAAATCTGAATACAACGTCGGCCGAAGCAATGCACAGTGGTCCCGTCCATAGGCCAAAAATCAAAAATATTAATACAAAGTTTTCAAATAAAATGTACACAATCTGTCAGTTAAATGTCCCATCTTACCAATAGCGAACCGTTTTTTTTTCTAGAAATCTAACTGGACTTTCTTAAAACCAATTGAAATCATGAACACGTGTTCATTTTCGCAATGCAGCTGCACTTGGTTAGCTTTTTCTCACAACAAAATCGCAATTCAAAATGGTCAAGCATTTGCTTCAGTCTAATTATTTTAAATTTTTTTAATGGATTTTGAACTCAAAGGTATTTATTCTTTGTGGAGTAATTAGAAAATACTAATTTGTAAAGTAATTCTTGAGAAATTCTTGTTTTAGATAACCTATTTATTTGTTCGTTTTTTGTGCGTGTTTATTTTGTTAACCTAAAGTTTTAGTTGTGTTCCCCCAAAATTCCCCCTTAGATTTCTTCTCCATTGTATTAATCTGAGTCTTAAGGTAATAAAAGTGTTGAAGCTAGCTGCGGAATTTTGCGGATGGCTTTGTAATCTTTAATATACTAACTCGTCGTCCAATTTTTTTCATGGACAATTTCGCCCAGCGAAGCCTCTGTGTCTGTTTTTCAGTGCTGTGTGTTTGTTTTCGTCTTTTGTGTTCGTATACAATATTCAATGTGCATTTAATTAATATTATATAAAATAACACTGTTTATTTTTGCACACTTTTTTATTATTTTCGGTTTGGGTTTGGAAGGCGATTCATATCAGTGTGTGTTTGCACGGCTACATACTTTCAATTTATGGTGCACTAAAAAGGGTAGCAGCGCGGAAAAAACTCAAGATGTGATTACAACATAATATTGAGAATAACGGCTACATAGTTGAGCTAACCGAACTTGAAAAATCTATTAGCTACATATGTAAAAAAAATCGTTGTTTTCTGGACGCGTTACGATCGCAAAAAAACTTCAGTTCTGCAATATCAATGTGATTGGCTGAATGAAAAGCAATCAATTGTATTAAAATGTAATACATCTCAGCAAATGGTGCAAAATGCTCATCGTGGGCGCCCAAAGCTTGATTTTGCGGTATCTTCAGCAAGAACAAAGCATAGGCGTATAGCTCAGCTGACCGAGATTGACGAGTCTGATATTTCTGCTTTACGCAATGACCATCAAATGCAAAATGTATTGCAGGCAGATCCCATTGAAGTACGAGTAATTTCACTTATAGGGGAGACCGGCATGTCTAAAAACCAATATTTGCTGATAAGAAACTTTGTGAATAGCAAAATATCTTTTGATTTATTTCCAAGCTATCAAAGTACATTAAGCTCAAAAAAAGAGCGATACCCGGACAATATATCTGTAGACGAATCTCACGCTGAAGTCGAGCTGCAAAGTTTATTAGATAATACAGCGTCGAGCTTATTAGAGCTACAAGCTAATGTGGTCGAAACAGTCCCTGATGATTATGTTACAAATTTAGTATTAATCGGAAAATGGGGATTTGATGGAAGATGGTGAGTACAAGCAAAAGTTTTCTAATAATGATTTGGCAGACAAGAGCTTATTTGTTACATCCTACGTGCCTCTCCAACTACTTTCTAGAACTGGTCATAAAATAATATGGAAAAATCTTCGGCCGTCGTCAACGCGATACTGCAGACCAGCTCGATTTCAGTACAAAAAGGAGACAACCGAGCTTTAAATCGAAGAGGAAAATAAATAATCTGAGGCCAACAGAACGTTTGATTTGCAATAGAAAGATAAGCGTTCAGCATAGCTTACAGCTCACTATGGTAGACGGAAAAGTATGTAACGCCTTAAGTGAGTCATTCTCTGCCAAATGTTATATATGTGGTGCAAATCCCACAGATATGAATAATTTGGCAAAATGTTTAAGCAAAGACGTAAAAGCGAAATATTTTGAATTTGGTCTATCTCGACTTCATGCGAAAATACGCTTCTTTGAATACTTTTTACATCTTTCCTATAAGTCCGTTGTCAAAATGTGGCAGGTTAGAGGTCCTGGAAATAAAATACAAGCATTGGAAAGAAAGCAACAAATTCAAAAGGAATTTCGTGAAAAAACGGGCTTAATAGTAGACAAGCCCAGAGATGGGGGCTTCCGTCCAACGACGGGAATGTTGCAAGAAATTTTTTTCTAACCCAAGATTGGCTTCAGAAATCACAGGAGTTAATGAAAGTCTGATTCATCGCTGTGCTACTTTACTTCAAGCGTTGGCATCGGGATATAAAATCAATGTGCACAAATTTAATGAATATGCCCTCGATACTGCCAAGGACCTGATCAATGAGTATCCGTGGTACTATTTGCCAGCTACAGTCCATAAAGTATTAATACATGGATCTGCTGTGATAGAGAATGCAATAGTATCAATTGGAGAGCTCTCAGAGGAACCTGCAGAGTCAAACAATAAAGAATTAAAGAAATGTAGACTACAGCATAGCCGAAAAATGTCACGCATGTTGGACAAAAGTCGATATTATGAACACTCTACGTTTACGTTCAGATCCATTTATAACAGGGCAAAGAGAACTTGAAAAGAGCGATAAATCAAAGTTATTGGAATCTGTTTATGATCTTCTAGATGACACAATATAATCTTTGACAATTACATGTACATTTTTTTATTTTTATTAGCTTCTTCCGACTTATTGTTATTTTTTAGGGCCTAATAAACATTAAGATATTTATCGTTTTAATTATTTGATGTACATAATTACAAAAATGTATTTTAAAAATTATATTTTCTCTTATTTATTTACTTATTTTATTTGTAATGCTTTTTTGACAAATGCAGTGTCCAGGTAATTACACGTCACCTGTCCCATACAAACGGAACCAGTGTGCAAAAAAGGTTCTGACAGCTATGAAGTTAATAATTTAATTTTGGTGGGGGCGAATGCCCCCATTTATTCGGCTTAATACAAGCTATAACTTACAAATTAAACTTAAACTAAAACTTAAAACTAAGGTTGGTTGGAGTGGTGAAGGAGAACAGATTTGAGGTAGGAAGTGGTGCGGTGAAAGTCAAAGACGGTAGGGTTTGAGTTGATTTGACGTAGCATACGGGAGATTGGTTCGTTCGCGCCATAGGAGGTGTGGCGGGTTGGTAGATAGAAGAGTCGAGGGGTACGTAGATTACGAGGGTTAGTGTTGAGGAAAATGGAGTTGTGAAGGGACGCGCATTCAACGTGACCTGAAAGGAGTCGATGAATGAAGAGAAAGTCTGCTGCATCTCTGCGATCTTCGAGGGTGTTTAAGTTGATAAGGTTGAGACGATTTTGATAGGGGGGCAGATTAAAAGGATCGTCCCAGGGCATACCTCGAAGAGCAAATCGAAGAAAACGACGCTGAATGCTTTCAATTCTCGAGATATGAACACGATGATATGGTGTCCATACTTGACTGGCGTACTCTAGGAGGGGACTTGGTCACGTATGGGTTGGTGAATTCTTTGGACCACCGTTTTACAAAACCAAGTGCAGAGTTGGCTTTGAGGATTATCTCATCCATATGTAAACGGAAGTTGAGCTCGCTGTCACACAAAATTCCGAGGTCGCGAAGAGACTGTACGGAGGAGATAGGTTGGTTATGGAGAAGATAGAGTCGGGGAGGAGATTGGTTCCGCTTATGTGAGAAGGTGATGGATTGGCATTTGGCGATATTAAGTTCCAAAGAATTCGAGAAACTATCAAGATCTTGTTGAAGGAGGAAAGAGTCATGGGGAGAGGAAATGGTTTTGAAAAATTTGGTATCGTCGGCGTAAAGGGAGACAGACGAGTATTTGATGATCATATCGAGATCATTTATGGTTAATATAAAAAGAAGGGGACCGAGATGGCTGCCTTGTGGAACTCCAGAGGTGGCCAAAAATGGAGCGGACTGGGCTGACCTAAAACGAAAACTGTAAAAACGGTTTTCGAGGTAAGAGGATATCCATTTTAACAATATGGGTTCAAAGCCGAGGGCAGACAATCTAAAGATAATTAACCGATGAGAGATTTTATCGAAGGCTTTGCTGAAATCGGTTGCAACTACATCGACTTCATTGCCATTCTCTGGGGCAGAGAGGGCAAAGGATACGAATTCAACGAGATTTGTGGTGGTTGACCTACCCTTTAAGAAGCCATGTTGTCTAGGGGAAATAAGTGATTTGCATTGGAAGCTTAGAGCTTCATACAAAATACTTTCGAAGAGTTTTGGGTATATGGGAGAGTTTAGCGATGGGACGATAGTTGGTTATTTCATTCTTTGATCCTTTCTTGTCGATCGGGGTTATGAAGGAGGTTTTCCAAACCTGAGGAAATTCTCCTTGTGAAAGGGATAGACGGAAGAGATTAGAAACGGCAAGGGAAAGAGAGGAAGAACATTTTTTAAGAAATATGGCAGGGAGGCCATCTGGGCCGGGTGTGAATTCGTCATTGAGTTGGTGTAATTTATATTCGATATAAGACGGGTCCAAAATATGAGAAAGAAGTGGGCCATTGGAGAAGTTCAGTAGGTAACTAAAATAGGATGGATCTGGTACAAAGGAGTCGTTGGTGAAGGATTGTTTAAAAAATGTGGCAAATAGGTTGGCAATGGTGAGTGGATCGGTTGATGACCTGTTGTTGAAAGAGAGGGAAGGAGGGTAACCATCGGACTTTCTTTTGTAGTTAACAAATTGGAAAAAGGACTTAGGGTGGTTTATAAGGTTGACTTGCGCATTGTTAAGGTAGCGACGGAGTTATTCAAACCAATTTTATGAATCTATAGCTATTTGGCAGTAGTCGTGCAAACCACGTTGGTGCCATAAACTTTGGCCTTGAAATGCCACAGTTTTAGTTAATTTAAATTTTCAATCCATAAAATCTAAATTACACGATGATTTTCGTGCTATAGTAACAAATACTCTAACCCATCGCCTAACTTTAAAACGACTATTACGGCACAAATTCAACTGCACGAAGCATCAACACGATATAATACAAACAACGTAACAAACATTTAACTGTAAATATGCTTAGTCTTTTTGGGCCTGAAACAAGTTGAATTTTCATATAGATCACTACCAGTACGAGTACTTTAGTATATACGACGCAACCAATTGGTTTTCAAATTTTAGTTTCAGATTTTCACTTTATGAACAATTTTTACGTTTCCTATTAGTGTTGAGAACTGAAAGTTGGCTACTCCCTTATCCCTGGTTACTTTATTTTAAAAGGTATAACCAACAATTTGAGTCCAATCCCACGATCACAACATAACACATATGTACGTTGCCCATTTTGTTAAGTTTACAAATATTTAAAAACTATATTTGAATAATTAAATAACATTTAACGAATCTTTATTTAAAATAATCTAGGAAATCGCACTACATGTATACACATGGGAACATATTAAGTCTCTGTTTAATAAATAAATAAAAACAATTCAACAAATTATAAATCAATTTCTTTGGAATGCAATTAGTTAGCCACTGTAGACATACATATCGTACATACCAAACACATCATCAATATTATTGATTAAACGCTGCAAGAGCTCTTCATGTTCGTCCACTATACCGGACATTTTATCATTTGAAAAAGTTTTCTTTACCGCACCGCGCTACTTAACCACTAAATGTTGCACTTCAAAGTCACAGATACAAGTAATTCAAAAAAAAACCAAAAGCCAAACACTCTAGTTTCATTGCCATTTAATTAACAGAAATAAAAAAAATTGAAAAAGCCATTTATGCTGCAATTTTGTTTACAAATTCAAAAGGATTTCAAACAAGTAGGCTTTCAAAAGGGGAGCATTAAAAACAAAACACACGCAGTGGCAATAGAATTGAAGTCACACTTTGTGGTACGAGTATTAGCCAGCGACTACTTTGACGGCAGTCAATAAAATGACAATATGAAATTATATGATATAAAACAATGTATGGCATTTTTCATAACACACATACGCACATACACACACATTCACAGCACTCTATTTGGTAAAGTTCATTCGACTCTCAGTCGCATGCCCTGTTCATACCTTGATCGTTGAGCAATTCATCCGCAAGGCTTTCTGCCCCAAATCGACGTAACAACTCCCTGTAGGTAAGGAAATCCTTGGCCTGGTCTTTATTTGTGTAGAACTCAGCTGTATGCCCCAGCTATGTGTTATGAGAGAAAGAGGGTGGACATTAGAGAGTACATGCGGACAGTTCAAATTCAAACCACCCTTCTGGTGGTCTTACAATTTTAAATATAAATTTTTAATAATTTTTCTAAAATAAGAGGATCTGATGATTGTGGAGGGAATAGGAGGGGTAAGCAAATGGTCACGAAACATTGCGTTCTTGTCTATAAATATTGATTTAAGTTCAACTAACAGCTAAGCAGTGACTTTCCTACATGTGACAACTTTCACATTGCGTCGGAAATGCCGAAAGGACTGATAATTAGAGTAGGATACAGCTGTAAAAAATATTGTTTTGTTAGTGGTTAATTTACCTTATCGGTTGCTTTGGGATTCCCACCCAAATGGGAAAGCAGGTTAAAAAAATGTCCGTTGTCCTTGATGGTGGCTGCATAATGTAGAGCTGTTCGACCATCGTCGTCCACGGCACTAGTTGTTTCGGGAAACCGCCCTGCTAGGTAGCGAACTATGTCTATGGAGAGGGAGCAAAATGGATGGTAAAATAAAATTTAGTTTTACAAGTATGACTCAATAGTGAAATTTTACAGTACAGTAATTGCTACTCTTCGATTTAAGATTGTAACCAAAGTAGTGTTTCTAAAACGATAAATGACACGATTACTTCAAGTTGACTCTTTCACATGCCAATACAGGAAGGAAGCACGTTTAGCTGGATATCGCGTGCTTATTTCATATAAAAGATATCACCGGATATTAAAATCATAATTACACCCCATATGAATACACAGGTAGGTGGGATATAAATAGATTAATTTTAGAGCACAGGATTTTAAGTGCGCAGTTCGCAGCACTTGCTTTCTTACTTCATGACAATGTATTGTATGTAGCAGCATTTTAACAAAACTTTTTTCAATGAATATTAATGAAAATTTACAATGAAATACAAGTATATACCTGATGCATATTTTTTGTTCTGTGTCTTGCACACCAATGGAAGTTAGGCGTACCCTGAAACATTCACAAGTATAACCGGAAACTTCTAAGAAGCTAACAGAGAATCATGGAAGAAGTTCCGCCGAGATCTCTCTGACATTCAGGCAGCGTTCGTAACCACAGAATTGTATCCAAACAGCACACAAATCGAATCGGACTAATGAAAAAACGAAATGACACCTACGATACTCGCACATATGTGGAAAGAGGTATACAGACACACTGTAATTTATCAAATTATACCGCCACATCAACGGCTCCCGATAATCGTTCTCCAGAGTAAGATTAATAGACCAACCAGATAGCATTGAAAGAGGTCAAAGGAAATTTTTCATGAAGGTAAAATAAAATTCATTTGACACAAAAAGCCCCTGGTAAAGATGGAATCTTTAAAGCACATCTCCGGAATGGTATCACAACCCCACTTCTGTTAAACATATCCCCATGTTACCTACTTCCAAATGGAGGCAGGTAGGGGAAATACGGTACAGCAAGGGAAGGTTGCTTCTCAGGCCCAAGCGCTCAGAGCACCTGAAACAGTACCTGACATGCCACCTATCTTGCCCTCTATCCAGGGGCAGATGGCTCAGCTCCACCGTCATTTAACTGAACAGACCGCGCGGGTGGAGCAAGTATACGTGCTGCTGCCTAGCCTAATGCACCTATTGCTGTAATGGGTACGTACTTGGCAGAGAAAACCCTGAAGGTCTTTGCTGTGAATGTGAATTCACTGATTAGGTTCGAACGACGTGCCGCACTATTTAAGTTGCTCAAAGACCAAGCCCCTGATGTGGTTTTGGTTAGCGAAACTAAGCTTACCAAGAGAAACAAAATAAGGCACAGAAGATACAAAACAGTACAGAGAAACCGACCCAACTCCATTCAGGGAGGTGGCGTTGCAATTTTCATACGAAAAGGAAAGCGGTTGTACATTGTGTCTGTCTATGCACCTAAGGCTACTCAATCCACCTTATTTATCTCAGAGCTCGAGACACTTTTTCGATTTCTGAGGCTGGAATCGGAAGACAACTATTTTATTATCGGCGGAGATTTCAACGCCAAAAAATATTGATTGGGGAAATAATACACCAAATACTAGAGCGAACCTACTATTCAATTGGTGGCGGATAGTCCGTCGTTTCCCAGACACAGGTTCTACTTGGATCTTCTGCTGTTCGACTCACGAATACAACTGGCATGCACTAATCAACAAACTACAAACTGTCTACGCACTTTCGCGTATGACAGTGACCATTGCGAAATAACTGTTCCAAACGAAATTGTGGAATTGGATGAGTTTGTTCAAAGGCATTGCTACAATTATAGTAGGGTGCGTTGGACACACTTCACCAGAACACAGACTAGAGCACTCTTCTCGAATTCGCTCTACCCACCGTCCAACAGAAATCTGTCAAACGAGGAGATTGACAGGTATCTAAGACTAATGGACGAGACAATCAAACAAACAATGGACAAAACGATACCTCGGTACCAACGCACTGACGAAGAAGACTTATTCCGCAATGCAACTATTGACGCACTGCACTGATGTCAAGACTAAAAACCTTGTACGGACAGTTTACTGACAGACATAACCCGGAGATCATGACACTGAAGTCGTCGATTAAAAACCTCCAAACATTAATAAAAGAAAATTACAGAGCATCTGTGAATTTGTATTGGAACAATAAAATTCGGGCTGTAAACACCAGCAACCCGAATGTGTTCCCACAAATAAATAAAATATTTCGGAGAAAAGATCAAAACGACCTTCCATGTCTTAAAATCGCCCGAACGACGTACAACGAACAAATACTGGTAGCAGCAGGCATAAATCCAAATGAGGCTGTTGATGATGACAACTTCTTTGTGATCGAGGATCCGCAGGAGCAGATGGAGGCTATAGGAGTGACTTTCCAGGAAGTGTACAAGGCGAATGTTATCATTGGCCCGAACCACGATCTGGAGAATCGAGTCTTGTGCACAATTTCTACCTTCGAAATGAAATTGTGAATTGGCGATTCGAGAGCTCGGGTTTCACCCAGTTCAGTGACGAGAATATGGCAAATAATGTCATCACCAACGATAGGGTACTACCCCCGTTCATTTCGAAGGAAGAGCTCCAAACGATCTTCAAATCACTTAGAAGTAAGAAATCAGTGGGAACCGATGAAATACCGAATATTGTGCTTCAACATCTCCCTCTAGAAGCGGTGAACATTTATACCACCCTGTTTAATAACGCAATGAATAATGCACATTATCCAGCGCATTGGAAAACCGCGGTGGTACATCCCATCCCCAAAAGGGATAAAGACACATCCAATCCGGCGAATCTCCGCTCGATCAGTCTTCTTCCAAACAACACCTGAGAAGGTGATCAATAGAGTCCTGACTAAGTGGGTTGAGGACAAACATATAGTTCCGGATAATCAATTCGGTTTCAAGGCGGGACATGATATCATTCATGCTGCGTTTAGGTTTCTGATATCCAATGGAACAAAGGCAAGAAACAGTGCACTGGTGCCTGCTTGATTGACTTGGAGAAAGCCTTCGATACTGTATGGTTAGAAGGACTATATACTGCTGTATATTCTTTTTGATATGCTCTCCAGTAGACAGTTCATCGTGAAGAATGGCGATTTGCCTTCTGCTGGAACATTTAACATTAAAAACGGTCTGCAACAGGGTACGGTGAATTCGCCGATCCTGTTCAACATTTACACGAGTGATCTGATAGGTTCACTTCGCCATGCCATAGCGTACGCAGACGACATAATCATGTACAGATCAGGTCCAAAGATTGAGGTCATTAATATGCTTTTGCAGCGTGACTTCGACAAAATTAAGCGAATTTTCAGAAGTCGGAAACAATTCTGTTTAGGACGCCTTTGTCTGGGATATCAGAAAGAATTGGCGAAAGTTCTCGATCGTGGGGCAGCACGGGCAGCCACTTGCTTGTCGAAATGCAGTCAGATACCTTGGGATCTGGCTAGATTAATTTTTGTATTTTAACAAACATATAGATGTTGCTCTGGACAGACCCAAAGGCGCTTTTGCCCTTAAAAAGAGACTGTTTTGTAACAGCCAACTCGATGCGAGGGTGAAGTTAATCTGCTACATGTCCTTTATCAGGCCCATGTTTGTATTCGGATGTCCCGTGTGGTTCAACGTGAGAGCAAGTTTATTGGAAATGATTCGGGTGTTTCAGAGGGCTTATCTCAGGACTTATCTTCATTTATATAGAACACCAGAGTCTGAGTACATAAAATGCTATCCTAATGAGGTCTTAAACAATAGGGCGAACCTAATAAGAGTGGACAATTTCGTCTATAAGTAGACTCGAAGGCACGTTGCAAGATCTCCGGGGCTTACTACCCCAATTATATGTATCACGAGAGAGTTCGCTTTGACGGCTTTATTCCTCCAGAAGCCTTCCTCTATCGAGATAGCAAAGGTCTGATCCAGGACAGATTGGCGGTGCCGCTAATCTTCACGTCACTCGAACAGCTGCGGACAGGCGACTCAACTACGACAGAGACGTCGCACATAGCAGTGCGAAGCGTCTCCGCTTCCGTAGGGTGGTAGGGAGTCACGGCATGAGGGATGTTACTCGGCAGCACCAACACTTTTGGTGGCTGGTTGAAGGGGAGGATGCTTCGTCGTCGAACTCCTCCAGTCATAGGTAGCTTCATGTGAAGCAAAGTGGGCCTGCCTAATTTTGTTTAGCCATGGCCGGCTAGGTTAGGTTAGGTTTTAAGAGAAAAAATTTAGGATAAGTAGGTTAAGATTTATTTTTTAAGTAGTTTGTAGGATTAGTTTTAATTTTTATAGATAAAAAAAAAATCAGTCCAGACACCAAAATTAGACTGTAAGATACGTCGAAACACATAGTTTAAGTGATAGGTTTAACTTAGAGTGGCCGCATGGGGCCACTGAGTTAGTATAAGATAACTTTAAGTTATTTAAGCTAATTTTTAAGCATTTTTTTGTCTAGCAAGTAAGAATAATTTAAGTCATAAAAATAAAAATGCATAAAATCTGAAAAAAAAACTGACTCTGTTAAACATATTCAGAATCAGTTATGCCGGGGGTTAAATAGCAAGAAATTGGAAAGAGGTAACCGTTAAGTTTACACCCAAAGCGGCTAGTAGACCAAATGGTTTACCTATAAGCCTCACGTCGTTTTTAATAAAAACAATGGAAAAAATACTTGATAGACATATCAGGGATGGTTAACTATATAGGAATCCGCTTCATAAAACCCAGAAAAATCGACAACGCATGTTCTTAAGGAACTCACCACAAAGATTGATAAATCCCTCAGAGACAAAAAAATTGCAGTGAGCTGCTTCCTTCATATTGAAGGAGCTTTCGAAAACACCGAACCAGCTCCGACAAACAGATTCACCCAAAACATAGAAGTTGATAATACGTACATGTACCAGTGATTGGATAAAGCACGCGCTTAATAGTGGAAATATCAACGCTACATGATTCAGTCGGAGAATCAGCGTTACAACTGCGACAGGATGACCTAACTGTCGTGTTCTCTCCCTATGCTATGGTCCATAGTAGTACAATAATTGAACTACTAAATATATTCGTCAGCGACGGTTTCTATGTCTAAGGATACGCTGATGACATTTCGATACTTTTCAAAGACAAACTCCTCTAGAGGGCGCTTAATCGTGTTGCTAACTGGTGCAAGAAAGTTGGCCTAAACGTCAACCCCAAAAAGTGAACCATAGTTGCCTTCGCCAAGAGAACAAACTTAAAGGTCCAACACTTTTTGGTGAAATCATGAGGTTTTCTAGTAAAGCGAAATTCCGAGAGGTTACCTTGGATCAAAAACTCTGAACTGATCTCTTTTGATCTGATTAAAAGACTTTGCCTGATTTGTGACAAGTGACTTTATTTGCAAAAATGCATCTGCTTTACAATAAAGTAAATCATGGGAGTGTGGGAAATAAAAAAGTGCGTGCTCGTAGTCAAGCGAAATGCGACGCTACATCTGGATTTCAGCAAGTGTCAGGTGTAGTCAGTGCACTTGTAGGAGATGAATTTTCGATATTTGAGTGGATATATTTGGCGGTAAATAAGGTGGGAAAACTATCTGTGAGATACTTTGGAAAACACACATCAAAAAATCCATAGAAAAGGCTATAATCGGATTACGGACCAGCAAAAGTTAACTGGGTAAAAACTTAACCAAAAAATGACAATATGGATGTACACAGCAATTGCTAGACTTATACGCATAGGGCCCCATCTCCAATATGGTGGCATAAAACTAAATAAAAGTTTACAAGTGCTGGACTAAAAAAACGAAAACAAGCCTTGCCTGTGTTGTGCTACATACATAGTTCTTCAAACTTTTACAGAGCCTAATTGGAAAAGTTTCGGCGCTTCAAATGATCAAGAGACTTGAGTTCTTGAAATACTTTGATCTTGTAAGGATGTAGGCTAATACCTTTACGCAAAATTCGCCACAATGTGGTCTGAGAGATTCCCAATCCCTGTGAACAGCGTGGAACCGTCTGATTTGACTCAATTTGAACTAAGTCATTTATGGCTGCGATATCTTCCATACTTCTACCATTTAATAGTGAATATGTTGACTCGAAATTATCCACTATAGCACGCACAGCCTATCTAGTGGGACGATTATTACGACAGAAAATTGCAATAAGGGCTCTTAAAGTTGCGACCACCGACTCGGTAGTGATTTCAGTAGTAATTTTCAATAATTTTCAAACATTTCTCGTTCGTGAACTCCACCATGATTAAAATGTAAACCTTGACTGACGTTTTGGCATTGACAGATCATAAAAAAACAGTTTAAGGGTACGTTTGTATTAAAATACAAAATTGTTATGTCCCTATTGAAAAACCCTTTACATATTATAGTTCATCTAGAGCTTTTACTTGAACTCAGCAGGAATGAACTCTTTCGGACAACAGAGGAAGAAGTTGGAGTAGGCATATACGGAGAAACTACCAATACCTCACTGTACGCAAGTATTGACAGTAGCATCTCTGTATTTCAAGCTAAAATACACGCAATAGAGTTCTGCATTAAGAAGAATTTAAACAGATGTGCCACGAACTAGAACATTTATATTCTCTCTAACAGCAAATGAAATAACCTCAAAAATTGTCTGGGGCAGCATTGTATTTTTCAAAACACTAGCCAGGGCCGTCCATTTAATCTGGGTCAGAAGTTGCCACGACCATTTTGCTGGTTACCAATTAGCAGAGTTGGAATGTAATGATTACAAAAAAATTTAATTACTCATTACATGTAATTGTATACTCATTACATGTAATTGTAATTGATTTTTTTTTCAATTTAAATTACACATTACATGTAATTGAAAGTCTCAATTACTTCAAACTCAATTACATTAATGTAATTGGAAGAAAATGTAATGGTCAAAATGCTGTACCGATTACATTCAATTACAAATTACGCAAAATGTTATTAAAATTTTTTATTTCAAATAAAATTCTCAGTTTCTCAGAAGAAAACATGAGAAAAAGTAAATTTTAATTGACTTTTAGCCGATTCTATGCTGAAAAAACAACAAGCTTTCGCATATTCAATATAAATACGAGGGCTGTATGATAAGTATCCATGTTTACCGACTGATGGCACCACTGATGTAAAATATGTACGCCATCATGTAGCGCCATTTTTACAACGATGACTGTCGAAATTTCAGACAGATGCATCGAGTAGTTTTGTTTTGACAGCTGTTGAAAGTCATCAAGTGTGTTTATTTGCAATCATGGAGAGGGAGCAATATCGATCGGTGATTCGATTTCTTTTTTTGGGCGGGAAAACGTGTGAGGAAATCAAAGTGAAGTTGCACGCAGTTTATAAGGACCATGCACCTTCGATGATTACCATCAGACATTGGTTTAATGAATTCAAACGTGGCCGAACATCCGTTTTTGATGAAGAGAGAGCGCCCAGGCCGTCCGATTGAGGTGACTACGGAGGATATGGTTAATAAAATCCATGATATCGTGTTAGCAGATCGTCGGGTGAAGGTCAGAGAGATTGCTGACGCATACAAAATATTCTACATGAAAAATTGGGCATGAGAATGCTATCGACAAGATGGGTGCTAACAGCGGAGCAAAAACGAAATCACATGACAACTTCGGAGCACTGTTTGAACAGGCTTAAGCGCAATCCGAAAAAGTTTTTACGGTGTTTCGTGACTGTTGACACGATGGATCCATCACTACACGCCAGAAATGAAAGAACAGTCAAAACAGTGAATTTCAATCAGCGAAACTGCTCCAAATAAGGCGAAAACGGTTCTATCGGTCGGAAAAGTTCGCAAGACATCATCTTCACCGACTATTTGGAGAAAAGAAGGACAATCACGGGGCAGTACTACGCTGATTTATTGGACCGATTCAATGCTGAATTAATAAAAAACGGCCCCCCTTGGCACAAAAAAAAATCATTTTTCACCATGACAACTCACCTGCTCACTCGTCCGCAATCGCCACAGCAAAACTGGTCGAATTACGCTACGAATTGCTGCCTCACCCACCATATTCTCTAGATTTGGACCCATATGATATCTTTTTGTTTTCAAACATGAAAAAGTGGGTCGGCGGAAAGCGATTCTCGTCAAACGAGGAAATCATCGCCGAAACAGAGGCCTATTTTGCAGAGTTCGACAAATCATATTTTTTGAATGGCTTGAAAAAGTTAGAATACCGCTGGACTAAATGTGTCGAGCTGAAAGGAGACTATATTGAGAAATAAATAAAAAAAAATTTTTTTTTAATTCGTTGTCTTGCCTAACACCGGTACTTATCATATAGCCCTCGTATTTTGTTAATAAGCGGTTGAGGTGAAGTCGCAGTGAGAATATTTCTCAGAAAAAACACTACATAATGTAAAAAAAAGCATCTTCCCTGTTTTGTAATCCTCTTTTTTGGAGTTCTCTTAAGCAAATATCCTCGCAATGGTCTGAATCCCCTTCCGATAAATCTATTAAAATCTTTCCGATGTTACCTCAAAAATGACTATTGATATATTTTCCCAACCGCTTTTGCTTACAAGGTTTTGTCAAATGCAAACCTAGTTAGAGATTTTTTTTTATAATTGTTACCGAGCGAATGAAGATCCATTGAATTGATGCCGGCCTACGACTGAGTAATTATGAGCGAGTTGACCAAACGCGAAGCAAATACTACAAAGCCACCAACTAGGAAGTTTCAATGAGTACAACGAGAGTTGGGACATTTTCATCAAAAGGCTGAAAAATTTCATTAGCTTGAAGAATTTATCCGGAACCGATAACAGCGTGATAGCTAGCAAACGGGATTGGCTGATTTATGCGATGGGTCCAAAAACCTTACAGCTCCTTTGCAATTTAACCAGTCTAGATGATCCAAGAACTAAAACATATGAAGATCTGGTCAAACTAGTTAAAGATCATCTACACCCAGCACCGAGTGTAATTGCAGAACAAAACCGATTTTCAAAACGTATCCACTATCCAGCATGAGGGCGAAAGCATAGCAAATTTCATTGCAGACCTCAAAAAAATGTGCAAAAACTGCAATTTCCAATGCACTGCTTGTAAAGCATCAACTGTCGATGCACACTTAAGACAACAATTCATTAGCGGTCTTCGAAACACACACTGGTTGTAGAAATTAATCCAGTTAAAGGAACCAAATAACACCTTCGTCGACTGTGTGAATACTACGTTGTGCGATGGAATCTGCTCACAAATATTCCAAGGACATACAAAACCTACTAACTTCCTTCTCCATAAATCATCAAAATCAGTTGTCAGTTTTGAGACCATCATCAAAAGATCAAGCATCTCCGAGGCTAACAGAGGAAGTACTCCAGAGATTGCACCATGTGGGTCTACGCATCAAGTTTAGCAAATGCAAGTTTTTCGAGAACTCAATTACTTACTTAGGTCACGTCATTTCTGGAAGAGGACTTGAAAAAACTCAGGACAAAATTAAGGCCATTACTTGCGCGCCCACTCCGCGAAATGTCACTAAAGTCAGAAGCTGGTTGGGCTTAGTGAACTACTACTGAAGGTTCTTGCAAAATCTTTCTTCGAACCTGCGTGCGCTGTACAAGTGAACTGCAAAAGGACTTTGTTTTCAACTGGAATAAAGGATGTGAAAAAGCGTTCCAACTCATCAAAAAGAGATCATTTCAGATGTCGCGCTCTGTGCTTATGATCCAAGTTTACCGATGTCATTGGCTACTGATGCAAGTCATTATGGACTTGGAGCGGTTTCGTCCCATACATTTTTCGATGGCCAGGAACGTCCCATCGCTTACGCGTCACGATCCTTATCTGTATCAAAGAAAAACTACAGTCAGATCAAGAAGGAATGCTATCTTCTGGGCAGTAAAACATTTTTTCCGATACTAGAATGCGGATGCGCTATCCCGCTTACCCCTAGCGTCGACAATTGTGAAGACAGAAGAAGACGACGTCACGCTCTATCAAATGCAACAGATCAACACTGTTCCTGTTACCGAGAGCCTCATAAGGATACAGTTCTAAGAAATGTGTACAACGGCTTGTATTTGGGGAAAAAGTTGATCGAGCCAGGATTCGAAGGTAAAGATGAACAATTCTCTTTGTCAAATGGTACCATCCTTAAGTATAATGGAGTGGTGATTCCTAAAAGTCTGCTGAAAGTGATACTAGCAGAATTGCATGTTGCTCACGTCGGCATGGTCAAAATGAAGGCACTTGCGAGGAGCTACGTTTGGTGGCCAAACATCGACAAGGAAATTGAGAATTTAGTACTCGAATGTTATGCATGCATAAGTGTAATGAAGCAGTCGTCGAGAAAAGTACAGAATCCATGGGAATATCCATCTGCTCCGTGGCAGAAAATCCATATAGACTTCGCAGGACCATTTATGAACAAATATTTTTTTAATAATAGTCGACGCTCATTCGAAGTGGCCAGAGATCATACAGATGAATGGTATGGTGGCAGGAAAAACAATTGAGACCTTACGCGACATATTTGCACGCTACGGATTGCCATTCACGTTGGTTAGCGATAACGGGCCTACCTATACATCGGATGAGTTTAAAAAGTTCATCAGAGAGAACGGAATTCAACACAAGTTCACCGCCCCATATCATCCAGCCACGAATGGCCAGTCTGAACGTTTTGTACAAAATATGAAAGTTGCCTTGCAGAAGATTATGGACGATCCTGGAACCTTAAATTTCAAACTTGCTAACTAACTTATGCGCTACTGGTAAACTTCAATTGCTACAACGGGAGTGGCGCCATGCACTTTATTTCTACAAAGGGATATGCGCATCGTTCTGGACTTAGTTCGGTCCAACATAGAAGATAACGTCCGAGGAAAACTGAGGGCAGCATACCTAAGTGGAACACAGTAACAGCCTGGAGAGACAATTCAAATATATACCAACAAGGATAGGAAGTGGGAGTTTGGCAAAATAATTCGGAGAGAGACGGATTTCTTCATTATTACATCAACGTACATGGTAAACTCTAGCGAAGACATACAAATCAAATGTTGAGGTGCAATGTAAATCCAGTGGAAGCGGTCAAGGACTCTGAACTAGATGTATTTCCCGAATCTCTTACGGTACAACCGACCAACTATTTTCCGAATTCTATGGCTACGCCAATAGCACCACTGTTAACGAGCATGTCCCAAAGACCAAAACGGGAGAAGATACTGTTCAATATTTAACGTAGACTTAATAATAAACTTAAACTTAAACTAATTTTAACTTAAATAGAAACCTTATTCTGATTCTTATAAAATATTATTCATGAATTTATATTTGCTTTTTTTCATAATGATATCTTACTTTCGATAACCACTGTATGTAAATTTTACATAAGTTCACTTTCTCCTCATAATCATACGATAGATCTCTTTCGATAAATCGTACCGTTTTATAACTCTTGCACAGGTTCTAAGTGCAAGTTGCTCGTTTTATTTTTTTGTTATTGTCTGACTACGGTGGTGATCGGTTGGTTGATAAATTGCACATCTTTTAATTAATCATAGAAATTAAACCATTTTGAATTTGTATTGAATTTGTATTGTGATACTTAACAGTTGATTCTTAAAGTAAAGAAAATAAAAATCCAATATAAAAAATATTATATTGGCAAACAGATACTATTGAAGTTCCCAATGTTTGCGAACAAGAAGGTTGTATCAACGATAATCACAGCAGGAATCCAGAACCAAACAGAATATTATTTAGCTTAACGTCAATGACCGTCAGGTTATAAATTATACCCGTAACCGCACTCCTACTTCATACTCATGAGAAAGGTTGAGGGCGGAAAAGTAACTTCGATTAAATCTTTTAATGATCTTGCACTTATTTAATATCGAAATTTGAATTGCTCAAACGATGTAAGTGATTTAATCGAAGACTTTTCTGCCCTTGAACCTATTAATGCCAACTGTGATATTATCTTTAAATCTAGTTCATACTGCGATGACAAATTTTTTGTTGTGCATCAGAATGTCAGAAGTTTGAGAGAAATCTTTGCGTCTCTTGTAACGCATATTGATTCGTTCGCGAGCATTCCAGATATTATTTTTCTTTCTGAAATATGGATTTACAATTTTGAAAAGAGTGATTATGTTATTCCCGGTTTTAATTTCTTTGCTAATACGAATGATAATTACGCTGCAGGTGGTGTTGGGTGTTTTTTAAAAGAGGGTTACCAGATTCAGGAAGTTTTGTGTGTCGATTTTGTAATGAAGTGTTCGTTTTTTTGTGTGTGTATATGCTGCACATGTTTAATGTTTCCATGTTTATGAAAGAGTTTTCTGATCTTTTAATTAAAGTAAAATCTAAAAATCTAATTGTTATTGGGGATTTCAACATTAACATTTTAGATAGTAATGAAACTGTCTCAACATATTTAGCCTTATTAGCTGCGCATGGCCTTAATTCTTTTATTAATGAGCCTACTAGGATTGCGTCAGGTAGTTGTTTGGACCATATTAATGGGCGATTCAAATGTGCTTCATCTAGCAAATGTGAGAAATGTGTTTTTAATTTGATGATCACAGACCATTGTATGACAGGACTCCTTGTAGAAACGTTTTGTAGGAAGAATAGCAATTGTTCAACACCACTGAACAATATTATGAAAATTAACTTTAGTAGACTCAGACACAATCTACTTTGTGAGTTTTGGGATGATGTCTATTCGTGTAGTGATGTTTCGAATTCGTACGCAGTATTTATTGAGTGCCTTAAGAAGCATATTTATAATTGTTGCTCTTTCTTACCTCAAAAAAAATTAAAAAAAAGACTCAAGCCCTGGATCTCTAGATACTTAGTAAATAAAGTCAATAAAAAAAATAAACTTAGAATGAAATGCTTTCGATACCCTAGTAATGTGAATTTTAAAAGGAAATACACTAAATTGTCCGCTGAGCTGAAAAAGAAGATCCCAATTTGTCGTGATACCTATTACCGAAATTGTTTTGATTTTGCCAGAGGAAACCTCAGATACGAATGGACATTAGTGAACAGTTTACTAAATAAATCTTCTTCCACAAAAATACCTACATCTTTGCGTACCTGTAATGGTTTAATCTCTGACAAAAAACAAATCGCTGATGCATTTAATGACTACTACACAAATATTGTCAGTAGTTTACAACCCTGTCAAATAAACTTATCTTGTGCTCTCTGTATGTGTGCTGAACCGTTTCAAAGAAAAAGCTCTGGTTACAAACCTATAACATCGCTTGAAATATTCGGAGCTATTCGCCGTTTAAAAAATACTAATTCAAGTGGCGCAGATGGTACCTCAAGTATGATTCTTAAAAAAATTGCTTGGTTCATAGTGGATGTCTTAAAGGACATCTTCAATGGCTGCGTTTTTGCAGGGGTTTTTCCTGATGAACTCAAGCGTGCCGATGTTATACCTTTGTTCAAAAAAGGTTCTGCAGTTGAACTGTGCAATTACAGGCCTATTTCCCTCCTCCCTGTGCTAAGTAAGGTTTTTGAAAAACTAATGAAAGACAGAATAGTGCAGTTTTTAGATATAAATAATTACTGTAGTCCTAAACAGTTTGGCTTTCGGAAAGGAAAATCTACTGAAGATGCTCTACTGCAGTTCTGTGCCCAAACAATGAATAATCTTGATGGTAAAAGGTGCTGGCTTGTTCATTGACATTACCAAAGCTTTTGACATGGTCAATCACGTTATTTTGTTGGGTAAACTGGAAAAAGCTGGATTTCGTGGCTTTATGCTTGATTGGTTAAAGTCTTACCTAAAAAATAGGTCACAAAGTATGAAGATTGATGAGATAAGGAGCGAAATAAATTTGTTTAACTTGGGTGTTCCCCAAGGCTCGGTCTTGGGTCCAATTCTATTTCTCATCTACATCAATTCACTATTTGCACTTGATTTTAAAGGCTCACAAACTGCCTTCGCGGATGACATAGCTTTTTCATATGGTAAGAGTAGCCCTTTGGAACTCGTTGCTGACATAAATTGCGATTTGAATTTGTTGAGAATCTGGTTTGAAAAACATAAGTTGCTAATTAGCTCCAAAACAAAAATTATGTATTTCACTTTGTCATCAGTACACAGTTTCGGAGCAAATGTCCACTTCCATGCACCCGAGTGTCAAAAATTAAAATTTTTCAATTGCAATTGCATTAATAAACCTACTACTCCCACTTTTTGTAGTACTCTTAGTTGTAATGATAAATGTTTTCTTATCGAGAAAGTAGATGAATATAAATATCTAGGTCTTACTATCGATTCCAATATGAGCTTTTCGAATCACACGGATTCTCTGAGGAAGTATTTCCGTTCCACACTGAGATACTTCTATTATTTGCGTAATGTCTGTTCCACAATTCTTCTAAAGAAAATCTACTATGGGATCTTTCAGTCAAAGCTGCAATATGGAATTTCCTGTTGGGGAGGTACTTATCTTAGCAAAATACAACCTATTAGTAACCTATTAGTTTTGCAGAAGCATATAATAAGAAAGTTATGTCAAAAACATGTTAGATACCCTAGTTTTCCTTTGTTCTGTGATCTTAAAATCCTTCCTGTTCGCCATCTGTATTGTTTTCAAGTATTGAAGTTATTCTTTATGAAATCAGGTAATCGAAATTTTAGATTAATTTCTAATTACAATTTACGAGGTAATTTTTCGTACTTGTTACCTGTACAATTTGCTCGTACCACTGCATACCGTAATTTCTATTCCGTTTTGTCATTCCGCCTCTTTAATAAACTTCCACAGTCTATCAGGGCAATAGCAATACCTGGAATGTTTTTAAAATGTCTAAAAAACTGGCTTCTGAACCACAACTAAGCTAGCTTAGAATCTGTTACTTTTGACATTCTGATTTAACTTTAACTTAAACTCATTTGTCTTCTTTAATCTTTCTTAATTTATGAATTTAATTGATTTTTTTTTCGTCATCCTGCTTCTTTTGTTAATTGGTTTTTATTATGAATTACCTTTGTTGTTTATGGCCACCCCATCATAAACTTTATTATTAATGTAAATAACTGATTAAGTGGCATTCAAAACTATTTCACTACTTTTGTTAGTAAAATACAGAATGTCTCAACATTTCATATAAATAAGTTTTGTGCGTTAAACTAGTTTTAACATTTTTTTTAATGAATTGTACTTGAATTATACTCGGAATACTATATGAAATAAAATTATCTATCTATCTATCTATCTATCTATCTATGTTATCTCACGTTGATAATATTATAAAAAAAAGGCCAGATCTGCTCTTGGTTTCATCAAGCGCCGGTCTTAGGAGTTTTCCAATTCTTATGTTACCAAATAACTTCACATAACCTTTGTTAGGCCTATATGGAATCCAAGTTTGATCACCCTACTACAGAATCCATCACATCCATCGGATAGAAGCTGTTCAATGCAGGTTTTTATTTTTATTTGATGTACGTGGTCTTCCCTGGAATGGTACCCAAATCCTACCACCATACACTGAAGCTTATAAATTTACAACGCCGAAAAGTTGCCGATATTCTCTTCATTCATCAGATCTTAGTTGGTAATATTGATTGTCCTTCTTTACTTCAACTTATTTCTTTTACCACCAACACACACAATCTTAGGTCTGTGCCACTTTTTCGGCTCAATCTTCACACAATGAATTACGGACACCTGGAGCCAAAGTCTAGAATGCTTCCTGAAATTAACGATATTCTGCCCCTCTTTGACTACCTCCACAGTAAACTGTCCCTCAGAACATTCTTATTTCCGCCTATTCCTCACGTCCTAACTTTCCTTAAACGCTCCCACCCTTTAGTTTTTATATTTAGTTTTAAGCGAAATTGTTAGCAATAAATCTGTCCGGGGTTGACCTTGCCCTCAATCAAATCAAACCTTTCCTCTGATCCTTTTCCAGTCATTTCGACAAGGAATGAAACTCTAATTAAAAAACAAGAATCAGAAAGATTAACTGGCAGGAACACTAATTGGGAAGGCATTGAAGAAAAAGTAGAATTGAACCTATGACTTAAGATACCCTATGAAACAGAAGCTGAGGTTGATCACGTTCAGTATGCCGCATGGAATAACACACCCTATCAAAGAAAGAAACCAACCAACTACGGTCTTAATTATTTGCCGGATATAAAATCAATGGTAAGCGAAAAAATCGTGCCCCATAGCATAAAACGCCTTTAAATAACCCGTGTTACATGTTGAGAGAGACCATTAAAAACTTCAAAAACCATCTAGTAGACAAATATCTTGAAAGCTTAAGAACAAAAAAGCAATGTAATTATTATATTTGCTTTGGAAAGCATCAAAAAGTCTTTTAGTAACTAAAGTCTCCGTGCCACCAATTTGAAAAAATAACAATTAAAAGGCGAAGGGAGATAAGGAGAAAGCGTAAATCTTCGCTTCCCATCTGGGAGAGACCTTTGTGCCCTTCGACGATCAAGCATTGAAATAAAGAAATTAAACCAAAAGAAAGCTACCGGATAAGACTTAACCCGGAGAGGTCTTTAAAATTCAATTCAGATATTATTAACGCCGCACTGATGTTAGAATACGTTCCGAGTCAGTGGAAAGTTGTTGAAGTCATAATGATTCTAAAACCAGCTGAAACCGATTTCAATTCTCCCAATTTTATCGAAAACCTTTGAGAGGATAACTCTGAGACGTACGAGTATACTGCAAATTACTATACTGGGTTTAGAACTGAGTATTCGACTATTGATCAGATGTATAAAATCACCAACGTAATTGGAAGAAAACAAGATCTGCTCAAGCGTATTCCTTGCTGTCTCACAAGCCTTTGCTAAGATACGCCGAAAAATCTCAAAGTTCAAATTACAAATTACGGCAGGTCTTACCGCTGAGCTTTTATAATATACCGGCAAAGTGTGTAGAGAATAGAATTTTCCGTATCAGACTCGGTAAGGAAGAATCACAAGTCAAACAGATTTTAGCGGGCGTACCGCAGGGAAGCGTTCTTGGACCACTTCTGTGTCTCCTAAATACCCGAAACATACCCAAACTATACTAGCAACAGATAAAACGATTGAAGAAACAACGGTGAAACTTCAAAGCGCTCTCGATAAAGGATATGAATAGATAAAGGCCTCGCGGATATTCCTCAATGAGACTAAATCTGTTCATGTAAATTTTACATTCAGAAAAATAAGGCTGTTGCCTATCCTCTTAAACCCGTTCTGTATTCCATTTGCAACTGAGGCTAAATACCTAAAAAAGACACTCGGCGCAAAGTTAAAATAGAAGTTGCGCGTTAAAAAAATGCAGAGAACTCGAAAACAAATACAGAGAAATGTGTTGGTTACTTGGTAAACATTCCAAGCTTAGTACCGAAAATAAGGTGCTCTTATATAAACAAGTTCTAAAGCCGATGTAGACCTATGGTATACAACCTTAGGGTTGTAACAAGAAAACGAATGCCAATATTTTACAAATTTTTGAAAAGAAAGTTGTAAGAGAAATTGTTCATGCACCGTGGTACGTAAGAAATGGCGACTTACACCGACACCTAGGAATTCCAAACGGGCAAATTAACAATACATTCCTACTAATTTTGAACGACAGAAATCTATTGCGCCGTCTGCAAAGGACCAAACATTTGGACCTAGCGCAATACGATTAACTGAAACTGCGTTAAAAAGCAGAACATGCAGGAACTTTCATTGCAAAGTCACCTGCCAAACGACTCTATTTTATGATAAAAATAAAACTGCTTGATAAGTCGAGAGAGAATGTCACACTACTATGAGCACGCGCTTGCGATCCTCATAGTGTTTAATGGAGACTTTCACCGGCCGGCGCCCAAAAAGAAAAAAAAAACACAACCTCATGGGAAAAACAACCGCCGGTCCACCATTGATCAAATATTGTATTTAAGAGGTGACCAGATAGCAATGACATTGAGCTATCAAAATATTCAGTAAGGTTTGCCATAAGGTAAGCCACCAACCAGACAGAGATTGGTGTGAAATGAAGGAAACATAGCCGCCGTAGCGGCCAGTATCGAAGAAGAACCAGAAATGTCGATTCGGCGACGATCAGCGCCAGAGAGTAAACCCGGCTAATTTTGCGGTTGGATTTGGGTCCTTTTTTTATATAATTTGCGCACGCTCAAGGGATTTATGTACCCTTAAAATGTTTGCACACAGCGCGGGCGAAAATAATCAGGAAGGATGGAAAGAGAGGTACCGGTGAACGCTGGTTTTAAATGTTTGAAGATTATAATGACTACGGAATAAAGAGCTATTCAGGGCATTCCATAAGGGAGTTGTACGGCTTAGTAACGAATCACGACATTTTAGATATACAAATATGATAAAACAGATATAGATAGATATATGATAAAACAGAGTGAGACACATGACATTAAGACGGTGTTCGAGGGTGTGCATTGATTGAGTGATATTGGTATCACCTATGAGTTTTATCGCACGGGCTTGAATCCTACCTAGCGGGTGCAGAGATGTTTTGGAAGCACCCGACCAGATGTGAGCATTGTACTCCAATTTCGGGCGGATAAATGCCTTATATATTGAGGCCCGATCAGACGGGGTGAAGTATTTCTTACACCGCTTGAGGAAACCTAAACATTTCGCAGCATTTTTGACGACATCGAATATGTGGTCATTCCAACGTAAACCGTCACTGACACACATACCTAGAATGGAAAATTTATCGGTTTCTACGATGCAAGTGCCATTCATGGATAATGGCTATGTGTTGAAATTTCGCTGTAACGACAGCAGACAGCATTGCGTTTTGGAAGCATTAAATTCTACTCCGTTAGTGGTTCCCCAATTAGATATGCTGCTAATAACTGAATTTAATGAACTTAACATACTCTGGTGTTCCCGTTCTACAGCCGAAGAACAGGGACGTGAGTCAGGGAACGAATGTGAAAAGCAGAGAGTACTGTCGTCAGCAAAGGAATATATTGGATTATAAGTAGCAGACAAGAGATCGTTGATGAAAATTAAAAAGAGTGTCGGAGACAAAACAGAGCCCTGGGGTACACCAGCATTTATTTTGTGAATATCAGACTTGAAACCACCCAAGACAGCTTGAATTGAACGTTCCGAAAAGTAATTTCTAATCCATTGGAGAAGAGAGTCGTCGATCCCAAATGCAAGCATTTTCGACAAAAGAGCCTGAAGTCAAACTCCGTCAAATGCCTTTGAAATATCAAGTGCAACTGTCTTGCTTTCACCAGATTTATGTACGTTTTAGTTCCACTTTTCGGTGAGGCATGCCATCAAATCACCAGTGGACCTGTTGCTACGAAAACCATATTGCCGGTCATTGAGAAGTTTTCGTGTTTCGAGATATTTCATGAGCGGACGATTTATCAGCGTTTACATGACCTTGGAAAGAATGGACGTAAGTGCGGTAGGAGGAGAGAGAAGATGATTCGCCTTTTTTAGGGACGGGCTAGACAAATGCTGTTTTCCTTCTGCTCGGAAAGAGTCCGAAAGAGTAGGATTGTTGAAAAAGCTTACGCAGTGGTTTTGCCAGCGTGGAAGAACACCTCTTCAGAAGAAGGTGAGATATACTAACTGGACCAGCGGATTTATGTATTTTGAGATCTTTAAGTACTCTTGCTACTACTAGTGCGAAAATGGATTCATCCCATTGAGGATTCGACGCACTCAAGTGTAGGCGGATACAAAGCACAATCTGAGAGTGTTGAACTAGCCGCAGTGTGCAGCAAGCAGATTGGCCTTGTCTAAAGAGCTGACAGCTGGAATGTCATTGTGAATGAGCGTTGGGATGGAGGATGAGGCAGAATTTCTAATGTTTTTGAGAAACGACCAAAAGCTTTTACTACCTTTGGGACATTGTAGTGTTTTTTGCCTCAACTTTTGGTCGTACTGAAATTTAACACGCTTGAGAGAGACGCTGCAGTCATTTCTGACTCGTTCAATTTTTTTTCGATTTTCCTCTGTAGGGTTGGACTTGAAGGACAGAAAAAAACATTTATCTAACCCTGGTAGCCTCTTTACAGCTTGAGTCGTACCATGCCTTTTCTTTTGGTCTGATATTCTTCATCGGATGAGGAATAAAGGATCTCATTCCAAAGAGAATGGTGTCTGTGATCATATCCGCAGCGGCATCCAGTTAAAATTCCTAAAGAAGCTGTTACGACCGCTCCAGTTGGCTTTCTTTTCTCGTATTGCCATACGGTTCTTTTAGGAATTTTTTCTCAAACTGTGTGGTCGGTGTACGAGAAATTAGCTGATATGACACAATGGTCCGACGAGCCTAGAGGAGAGAGAACATCAACGGTGTACTTATCAGGGTGAGAAATTACAAAACAAGTCCAGGGTGTTGGCGGTATGTCTATCGCGTGGGCTCATTTACAAGCTGCGTTAAGTTGTTTTCCGCAGCGAAGATCTCAACATATCGTCCTTCGGGTGTTGTCTGTCCAGAATGTCGAAGCCACCCAGAATTGTGTATATTGAAATCGCCCGTAATAACGATTTCAGTATGAGGATACAGGGATATAATTCTTTCAATGGAGTCCCTATAAGATTATGCTAACGTAAGAATTAAAACCGGACGACTATAGACAACGCCGCGAGTTCGCTTATTGGGCACTGGAAATGTTTGCCGGAAATCCGGAATTTGGGCAAAAATCATTTTCTTGGACGAGCCCCATTTTTGGCTCACCGGCTATGTCAGCATGCAAAATTTCCATTATTGGAGCGAACATAATCCCCAAGTGTTCGGCCAAGTATCGATGCATCTACAAAGATTGACAGTTTAGTGCGGTTTATGGCATGGCGGCATTATCGGATCTTATTTCTTTCGAAATTAGGAAAGAGACACCGTTACCGTTAATGGTCTCAGGTACAGACCAATCTTAACCGACTTTCTGTGGTCAGAGCATGACAATATCTATATATTCGAGCTATGGTTCCAACAAGACGGCTCTACATGCCATACAAGCAACGCACCGCTCAAAGTTGTGAAAGAGAAATTTGAAGGAAAAAATGTCACGAACGTAGCTTCAAAATAAAGCCAGAATCAATTATATCTCACACTGTTGTTGGCTTATTTAATTTTTTTTTCCTATCGTTCTTATCTGGTCACCATTTACAATCAAGTACTATTTCTTCATTAATTTTAAAGACGGCTGCATCTATTAATTTGTAGAGCCTAGGCCATGTCTAGTTTAAAAAAGAGTAAAGGAGTCACAAAGACGTTACCCAGCTGGAAACAGTAAAGGAAGGACCAGACTGTTTGGGCAATTGTTTGCATAAGACTTATTGGTCGACCCGTATTGGTTGGGGCTCTTTTGTTGAGGTTAAATTATGATCGTCCTGTAAAAATGGATTGAAAATCACTCCCATTTAATAATTTTGTTTGGAAATATTATAGACATGACATGTACATATATTAATGACACACATCTAGTCGTGTCATGACTTCAATATAGTAAGTTCTGTTTTCAGAAAAAGTTTACCTGAGTGTCCAAATAACACTGCGACATGTAATGGCGATGCTCCGCGCGGTGACGTTTCATCTTTGGCAATTGCGAATTTTCTTCGATCAAGAGCAGACTGCAACTGGTAAATAGTTCCTTGCCTTGCGGCTTCATGAACACGAGATATTTTATCCTACAATATAAAAACAAAAAAAAACATTACTCTCTTTCCAATTAAACTTCCTTTTTATCATTTGATTTTACCATATATGCTGGCACATTATTAAGAAAAGCTTGTATTTCCGGCTGTGATGATCGTTTATTGAGAATTTTTTTACCATCACCATTTAATACCAGAGCGGCTAGTTGCTCCATATCACCAGAAGCAATGATCTCCTCGATGAATTTTTCCTATACATTTGGTAAAAAAACAAAAAAAAAAATAAATAATTACTGTTTTCTTTAAAGACCACCTTTCCGTACTCTGTACTCTGTCATAAACGTTCAAGAAAATAAGCAAAAATGGAAATTAGCAAATAAAAAGAATCAATTTTAGAACTTAAGAGATGATTTTAATTTAGAAGAAAGATCTTTATAGAAATGTATACTTCATCATCTAAGTAAGCTGCACTTTCTGACTGAACTTGATTATCCTCGGAATCGCCCAGCACAAAGCCTTCAATTGCCAATGATGATGTTGGTGAATCAATAATCATTTTGTCATCAAAGTCTGGAATATTCTCGTTCTCGTCTTTTAGATCGTCATGCTCGATACTGCCAGTTTCAGTTTCACGTTCTAAATCCTAAAGAAATATTTTGTTTTCTTCTTTGTTAAGAATAAAAGTTTCAAATCACATGCAATGGATAGAGACATTTAAAAGGCAGATCTTACGCAACTTTACCACATTGAACAGATACACAAAAAACATAAAACAACGAGTGTGGTTACGAGTACATTTAAAATGTTTAAATGAATTTTATAGCTGTTAGATGTATTGTTCTACAAATTAAAAATGATTCTTTAATTCTTTTATTCTAACTAATGAATGTACTCTTATGATTTCTTGTCGTTGATATACATAATTGTAAGTTAAAAAGCCATTCCGTTCTACTCGTATTAAAAAGCCATCATGCTGGTGAAAGAGATTTATTTTATTTCAATTTTAATTATCACGCCAAGTACTTCCGCCTTGTCAGTTTCCTCAATAAGTCTTTAATTCTTTATTCCTTTACAAATGATAAATACAATTCTACAAATTCTTTGAGATACATTATAAATAACAGATTTGTAAAGGATAGTTAGTACAATCTGTTGTCAGAAGACAAGAGGCGAGAGTCCATATCACTTTATGTGTATACAAACTAATAAGAAGATTATTGATGGGGAAATGAAATACAATATACAATTAATAGAGAAGTGATAGTAAATAACAATAAAAAAAATAGAAAATGCATTTTATACCAACGGATTAAAAAACAAATCGATTTCATTATGATCAAAGGAGAAGAGCCATTTTTTAACATTTGTCAAAAATACTGATTTCTTTCTCTCACACCTAAGGTTTACAGGTAATAAATTAAATAAGCGAGGCGCAGTAACGTAAAAGAAACGGGAGAAGTGAGTTTTATGTGTAATTGGAATAGTGGCGAAGTGCATGGTATTGATGCGTAGCTTATACCTATCATCAAGCCTTACGTTGTAGTATCCGGAGTTGTCAATACCTTATAGCAGTACAGATGTCTCAGAGGGAGAATATAAAGATATTTGCACAAATCAAAGCTGGGTGTTCTACGATTTACTTTGGTCATAATCCTTATTGCATGTTTTTGCTTAATCAATAATGGTTATATTTTATTATAGTAAGCACCACCCCAGCAAGATATACCATACTGTAATTTAGATTTAAGTAAACCATTGTACACAATTTTTAAAATTTGCGTATTGCAGTAAAGACTAAGGTGGTAAATCTGTCTAACGACCTTATTTAAATATTTTTGCAAATCTCTTCGCAATCTTTTTTGGCCAAGCGTTCGCCATCCATTCCCAAGAGCCAGACCATTCTTACTTTTCCTACTTAAACAGCTGCCCACAAACAACTTTGGTATCGGTGTCTATAAATTTAGAGCAAGTTAGAGATAAAATAATAAAACTCAAAGATGATTATTCTGCTGGCCCTGATGACATTCCCCCTATATTTTTAAAGAAATGTCAAATGCATCTAGCCCAACCTCTTACAGCTCTCTTTCAGCTTTCTATCACCCAGGGATTATTTCCATCAACCTGGAAAAGGTCGTTTATTATTCCCCTACATAAAAAAGGTAGAAAAGACGATATTTCCTACTATCGACCAATTGCTAAGTTGTCCTGCATACCTAAGCTTTTTGAGAGCATTATCTATGACATAATGCTTTTCCATTGTAAATCTATTGTTTCCCCAAACCAGCACGGATTTTTCAAAAGCAGATCTATGACCACCAACTTAACGGAATTCGTATCAAGCACTTTATGTGCACTGGAATCTGGAAATGAAGTTGATGTGATTGCCACCGATTTCAGCAAAGCCTTTGATAGAATTGCTCATGATATAATCCTTCTAAAATTAAGGCTCTTGGTTTCCAGATAAACTTTATAACTTGGGTTCAATCCCATTTAAATGAACGACTTTACTATGTTCTATTTAGGTCCATGGTTTCTGACCCAATCTGGTGTACCCTAAGGCAGCCACCTTGGTCCTTTATTATTTATTCTGACCATTAATGATGTTGCTTGTATCATTAAAAATTCTTACATATCTGTTTACGCAGATGATTTGAAAATATTTAGATATACTCGTATATCATCTTCCTCAGACAGCCTACTTCTGCAGCAAGATCTAGACAGGTTTTGTACTTGGTGTCAGAAGAATTTTCTTGAGCTTAACGTCAATAAGTGTCAGGCTATAACTTATACCCGTAAACGCCTCCCTACTTCACCTCGTTGCTATCTAATCTTTAATCTGCCTGTTCCCTTAGTGAATGAGTTGCGTGATTTAGGTGTTATCTGCGACAAGAAACTCAATTTCCGTTCTCACATTGATAGTATAATAAAAAAAAGCCAACTCTGCCCTTGGTTTTATCAAGCGCTGGTCTAAGGAGTTTTCCAATCCTTATGTTACCAAATCTCTTTACATAACCTTTGTCAGGCTTCTTCTGGAATATGCCAGCCAAGTTTGGTCACCCTACTACAGAACTCACATCCTCCGGATAGAAGCTGTTCAACGCAGGTTTTTACGCTTTGCTTTACGTGGTCTTCCCTGGGATGATAGCCAAAACTTACCACCTTACACTGACCGGCTGAAACTTATAAATTTACAACCCCTTTCTATACGCCGAAAAGTTGCCGACATTCTCTTTATTCATCAAATTTTAGTAAGTAATATCGACTGTCCTTCCCTACTTCAAATTATTTCTTTTAACACCAATCCCCGCAATCTTAGGTCTGTGCCACTTTTCCGGCTCAATATTCACAGAACGAATTACGGACACCTGGAGCCAATGTCTAGGATGCTTCGTGAAGTTAACGATGTACTGCCTCTCTTCGACTACCATCTCAGCAAACTCTCCCTCAAGAACATACTTATTTCCAACTATGCCTCACGTCCTTATTGTCTTTAACCGCTCCCACTCTTTAGTTTTTAAGTGAAAATGTTAGTTTTAAGTATATTTTTTTTTTTTATAATTTACGCGCGCCTAAGGGGTTAGATACCCTTTTACTGTTGCCTGGGCGCGGGCGGAAAGATAGAAGGAGGAGAAAGGAAAATTGTTTTTGTAGTGGTTTGAAACTCAGGTGTGTTTGGTTTCTATGTTTGCCCTCCAGGGGTGGGAGTCCGAATAGGACGGAGAGTTTTTCTTCACTCAGAGTGAATCGAGGTATATTACAGTATTTTTCTTTTCTGTGCTTGCAACTCTACAACAGCCAAATCTACGTGTCAGTGTTATGCCTTCACACGCAGAATTTTTCTGTCTGAGTTCCAATTACACAATGAAAAACTGACTTGCCATGGGCAGGAGCCGAACCTGGACCCTCCGAGTGAGAAGCGTTTGCTACTACCACTACACCACGGCCACCCTATAATGTTTGCTTGCAATAAGCTTAATAAATCTGTCCGGGATTGACCCGGGCCGCAAAATTAAAATTAAATTAAAATTAAATACTGTTTTATATAAGTTGTGTGATCTGTCCAAGATAGCTTATAGTCTAAAACAATACCTAGGTATTTAAAACTATCAACACACTCAATTCTAAAGCAATCCTTACTGCAACTTATATTTTCATTAAATGCCGGTAAACTACCTAAAATTGAATCAGCTAAACAGAACCATTGACAATATGGTGAGTGATAATATAAGGGCAGATCTTTGCAGATAAGACCCTTGATATTAAACATCAAAAAATTTAGTTTTATTACTGATTACCAAGCTATGTTTCTTGAACCATCTTCTTAAAATGTCTAAATCCCAATTTACATCTGATAACAAACTATGATAATTCATATTTGAATAGGAAATGGCTGTATCGTCAGCGAAAGCTGTCATTTTGCCCCTAAAATGCTGAATGAATAAAGAATTCACATATATAAGGAACAGTAATGGACCCAATACAGATCCTTGAGGAACACCTATATTGGAAGAACGTACGGAACTAAATACGTTTTTTTCAGTACTAATCGGCTGTCTGATCTAATCAGATGTTTTTTCTGTGCGGTACATTCAAAGAAACTAACATTCTCAAACGTAATCGTTCACCAACTTTAGTTGAAGACATTAATTTGTCTTTCAACATTAAAAATCGGAAAATGAGTGCGGATGACCAAAGCTATAGATTTGGGCGGTTAACCCCCCCCCCCCCCCCCCCCTTGCAATGCCTTCCGGACTCGGACAATAATATTGAGTGTGAACAAGTGTTAACTACTCCACCAATTAAAAAAATTAAGATTCTTTCCATTTGCGTTTTGCATAAATCATCTGAAAGTGTTCACTCCTTGCTGAATGAAATTAAAGTCAAAGATTACTGTATCAAAAAAATCTCAATCGGCATAAAAATAATCTGTGACAAAAGTGAAGATCATGAAAGTGTATGTACTTCATTGAAATCTAAAAATTGGCAATTTTTTACACATGACCTTCCAACATTAAGGTCATTCAAAGTTGTTCTTTTTGGGCTTGACGAAATGCCAATTGCTCACTTGAAAAAAGAACTAAACACACTTGGCTTAAAATGTGAAAATGTTAAACTTACAAAAAAACAGCATGAACATTTCAGTGATGTTATCTACATAGTGTTCCTTGAACGTGGCTCGGTTAGGCTCGCAGATTTAAAAAAAAACATACCATCCATATTCAGAACACAAGTGAAGTGGGATTTTGCACGGCGTCGTAAGCAAAATTATATACAGTGTTTCAATTGCCAGATGTTCGGGCATGGAGAAAAAAATTGTCACATCAAGGCCCACTGCGCGATCTAGTCTGAAGATCATGAAACAAGTAAGTGCAAATCTTCCAACATCAAATGTGCAAACTGCAATGCAACACACAAGTCCACTGACGTCTCATGTTTGAGCCGTAAAAGCTTTTTCGATATGAGAGAAAGGCTTTCTACTAAGAATAAGCGTCAAACTCAAGTTGTCCAAAAGATGCACCAGCCTTACGAACCAAACCCCTCCGACTTCCCACCGCTCCCAACTCAGCGGCTGGCGCACATGTTTGTAAAACCTGTTTCCGTCCCTGTCCCTGTTCCCACGGACTGTGGTGCATGGTCGACAAATAATGTTGCTGCTGACGATAACACCAGCGGTCTTTTTTCATTGGATGAAATCAACAAGCTTACTGCGGAGATGATAACTTTGTTGGGTAAATGCAAAACTAAAGCTGACCAGTTCAACACAATTGCACAATTAGCGATTAAGTACATTTATTACAATAAGCCATGAATAGAATAGCCATGAACATAATATGTTGGAATGCTCGAAGCATTCGATGCAAATCTATGGAATTTTTTAATTTTCTTATTAAGCATAATATTGATGTAGGTTTAGTGTCTGAAACATGGTTAAGTTTAGACGACAAATTGACTAATCAAGAGTACATTTGTTATCGTTTTGATAGAGTTGGCAGAAAGGGGGGGCGGTGTTGCCATTTTAGTGAAAAAAACAATACGACATGAGTTAATTCCAATTGTAAATACTAGAATTATTCAAAACATAGGAATTAAAATACCTTTTGCAAATGGTACCGCTTTAAAAATATTTTCCGCTTATTTTTCTGGAGGTTCAGCTAATGCGGTGAAACGATTTCATTTAAATAACGACTTGAGGAAGCTTATAAGTACAAACGAGACATTTCTAATCGGGGGTGATTTTAATTGCAGGCACAGAAGTTGGGGTTGCTTAAGGGCAAATGCATGGGGCAACATTCTTGCAAACCTTAATTCTAGGCATCCATTTGATATTTTGTATCCTCCTCATCCAACTTACTACCCTGCTAATAGTAGATCTAACCCATCAACTTTGGATTTATTTTTGAGTAACATGTCTAATCTTTTCAATCAACCTATGGTCATAAACGAGCTAAGCTCTGATCATTTACCGGTATTAATTAGATCTCTAACCTCTCCATTGCTAAGGCAACATGAAATTTTAGACATTAAGAATGCAAATTGGAACACATATAGGACTGAAATGCGATCTAGGTTAACAAATATTCATGTACCTTTAACTGATGTGGCCAATCAACAACAGATAGACCTCAGTATTTCTTGTTTTGCAACTGCTGTACAAGAAAGTATTGAAAAGGCAGTTCCTAAAAAACAAATACGTCACAATAATACAAATTTATTACCTCCATATATTCTTGAACTAATAAAAGTTCGTAATAGTAATCGAAGTAAATGGATAAGAACAAGAGAGCCTTTCTATAATTCTGAAGTTAAGGCACTGACTGCTCTAATAAAAGATTCAATTTTAACTTACAGAAACCGATCTTGGAATCAGAAACTTCAAAGTTTAGACAAAGGAAGTAAACCATTTTGGAACGTGGTCAAAATAATTAAAAAGAAAAACATGCACATTCCAGCTCTTAAAGTAGGAATCAATGTAATAATTTCTAGCACCGAAAAAGCTAATGTCCTGGCTGAAACTTTCTATGATAACCAATTGGTAACTAGCGGTGTTCCTTGCAATAGCACAGTTGAATCAGTTGTTAGTGACTCAATCAATATAATTAATTCAAGTCCTTCAAATGGTACTCAGGAAGAGGTTACATTTGAAGAAGTCAAAGATGTTCTTTTAAACCTCAAAAAAAGAAAATCTGCAGGCTTTGATCGCATTAAAAATGTATACCTTAAGAACTTGCCTAAGTCAGGAATAAAATTTTTACAAATTCTATTTAACTGCTGTCTGAAGACAAATTACTTTCCTAATGCTTGGAAAACAGCTAAAATTATACCAATTTTAAAGCCGGGTAAAAGTGCAAACATGCCTAGCAATTATAGGCCAATAAGTCTTTTAAGCTCTCTAAGCAAATGCTTTGAGACATTATTAAAGAATAAACTTGTTTCTCAATTAACAAGAAATAACATTCTACCACCTGAACAATTTGGTTTTAGGGCTCTTCATAGTACAGTCCATCAAGTACATAGAATAACTAAATACATTAGAAATAACTTTAGGAGAGGAAAAAGTACAGGAATGGTACTTCTTGACGTAGAGAAAGCTTTTGATACAGTTTGGCACGATGCTTTATTACACAAGCTTTTACGACTTAATTTTCCAATGTACTTAATCAGAAATATCCAAGCATTTCTGTCCGAAAGAAAATTCAAGGTTTCAATTAATAGTTGGGACTCCGATATTTATAACATTTCTTCAGGTGTACCTCAAGGATCAGTGCTGGGCCCAATCTTGTATACTATATTTACCTATGGCTTCCCATGTTTAACAAACTGCGAAAAGGCAATTTTCGCCGATGACACTTGCATCTTTTCATCAGATTCAGTTGGTTTTAACATTGAAACTAACCTGCAATCTGCACTGTATGTCATTCAAGATTACTTTTTCGATTGGAAGATTAGAATAAATGCTTCCAAGTCACAGGCTATCTTTTTCACTCGAAAAAGAAAAGCCTGTTTCTTGCCACGCAATAAACTGCAAGTAAATGGTTTAAGCACTGAATGGTGTTCAAGTGTAAAATACCTTGGTGTGCATCTAGACCAAAAACTAACTTTTGGAATGCATGTACAGGAAATAATTAATAAGATTAACATAACTATCAAAACTCTTTATCCATTTATTAATCGCAAATCCAAACTTAGTAATGAAAATAAACTCCTGATTTTTAAAACAGTTTTTCAAGGAATTATGTTTTATGGGTCACCAGCATGGGGAAAATGTGCCGCTAGTCATATTCGGAGACTTCAAATAGCTCAAAATAAGGTCTTAAAAATGATCCTCAAACTTCCATGGTCTTTTTCAACAGTTGAGCTACACGCCATTGCAAATATCGAAATGATATCAACAAGAATTTCTAAGCTTAATGAACGTTATATTATGTCTTGCATGTCTTCGGATAACGCTTTAATATCAGACCTAGCTTTATAGTTTATTTCACCATTATTTATAATATGACTGATTCAGTGATATTAATTTTACTAATTTATTTATTTATTTATTTATTTTTTTTTTTTTTTTTTTTTGATTTGTATTTATTCATTTTGTTTTCTGTTCTGTTTACTTCCTTATATATTGCTTGTTCTTATATATTTATATATTTATTTATTTATTTATTATTATTTTTTGTTTTGTTTCGGTTTACCTTTGTAATTACTTAATTATTTATTTATTTATTATTTTCTTTTCATTTTCTGTTAATTTATTATTATTGAGTACTTTTGTTTATCCATTTATGTTTTCATTATTGATTTACTTATTTCATTATTGTAAAACTAAAAGTTTGGTTTGATAAATTTACTGCACCGCCCACCCTTCTTATCGTTACTGATTACTAAATTTTTTGTTTTGTTTTAATGAAGGTTTTTTGTAGCTTTTCCTTCAAGATTTTGTTTGCGTTGTTCTTTTGCTTGTTTAAAACATTATAATTATATCAGTAGTAAGGTAGATTCATACCATAACTCTGTAAATTGTGCAATTTAGGAAAAAGGAAATAATGTATAAATATTCTGCTACAATAAATAAAATAATAATAAATACGTTTTTAATCTTTACCACTTGTTTACGATTCAACAGATACGATGTAAACCACTCAAGAATGAAGCCCCTAAAACCTGCATTAAACAATTTATTTAACAGTATAGTGTGGTTAACCATGTCGAATGCCTTTGTAATATCAATAAAAAGACAGGACGGGATTTGTGAGTTATTCAAACTATCATATATTTCCCCAGTCAACTTTAATAATGCACTTTCTGTAGACTTACCACCTCTGAAGCCAAACTGGCAGTCACTAAAAAAGTGAGTCTTGTCTAGAAAAGATAGCATTCTACGCTTTATACCCTTTTCAAAGATTTTTGAAAAAACTGACAAAAGGGAAATAGGGCGATAGTTATTCAGTTCTCTGGTATCACCCTTTTTGTGGAGAGGAATTACCACTGCTGTTTTAAGGCAATCCGGAAAGACTCCTTTACGAACACAATTATTAAAGATAAAACATAGAACGTCAGAAATCTGAAATGAAATATTTTTCAATATGTTGCTTGAGATACTCGTATTATCATATGAATATGAACTAGAAGCTTTAAGGGAATTTATAATTTTTTGAATTTCAAGTGAAGTAAATTCCTCAGAGAAAAAACTTTCTGGTTGAAGGCTCGATTCCAGTATGGTATGCTCGCTAAAATACGGAGAATTGTCATTAGAGTTAATGTAGTTATTATTTGAAAAGAAACTAATAAATAAATTGGCAACTTTCAAAGGCGCAACTCCTCAAGGTCTTCATTTAGCAAGACAATATCGACGCTAGTTTTATTCTTATTCAGTATTTCGTTGACAACCTGCCATTCTCTTATAGAGTTGCCAACATTATTAGCTAATTTACGGATAAAGTAATTATTTTTGCAGGTTAAAATTTCAGATTTAACTTCACGACAGATCCTCTCGTAATACCGTTTAAGTCTAGCATTATTAGGATGTTTCTGAATAAGTAAACAGATTTTCTTTTTCTTATTAATTTTTTTTAAGAAGCGGGATGGACATCCAATTTTAAAGGCTTTAACTTACTGTCCCTTATATTATTCTTTAATTGATTGTGGTGCTGTTTGCGGTAGGTTAATTGAGAATGGTTAACAACAACAGTATTTTTAATCATAACCACGGTGTGAATGCTAGATCAACTTTGTGTCTGTTAAATGTTCTGTCGATATACAAGAATGGTTTCAATGTATGTCATATAAACGCTCGAAGTCTTAACCAGTGTAAGCGAGACTACTTTCGCTATTTGTTTACAAATTCAAGCATAGATGTGATCTGTGTTAACGAAACTTGATTTAAACCCAAGTTTGAAAATCTTGTGTACGATATTGAGGGTTACGAATTATATCGCAACGACAAAATAACCTCTACAACGGGTAGAGGAGTGGCAATTTATTGCAAGTCGTCTTTAAAATGCGATGTATTAGTAAAATCTGTCGACACTGATGTTGAATACATTATTGCTGAGGTTCATGATGGAAGTGTTAAATGTTTGGTTTCTTGTTGTTCTAACCCTAACCGGAGATTTTCATGTGAACCATTTTTTTCCGCTCTGTCGGAGTTTTCACCCAGATATGTAAATATTATTGTATTAGGAGATTTTAATGCCAACTTATTAAACAATGATTCTCGGTCGCGCCAATTGGTGGATCATGCTTCTTCGTGTGGTCTTTATGTTGTAAATACGTCCTATCCAACTTGTTTTCATACAGATGCACCACCGAGTCTTCTTTATGTTGGTCTTGTTTCAGATCAATCAGCAGTTCTTCTATTTGACCAAATTTGTCTGGGTGGTGTTTCTGACCATGATATGTTACTTTGCACGTACGATATTAATTTTTCTCATATCAATAAGTCTACGACCTTTGAATTTAAAGATTTTAAATCTATTAACATCAATGCTCTGCAAGTTGCAGCACAAACAACGACTCCCTGGTTTCTTTGTAGACAGAGTCCAGATCCAAATGAACAAATTAATCGTTTTCAGAGTTATGTGTTGCCCAACTCTATGAAGATTTCGTGCCTGTTAAGACTGTTTTTGTTCGCAATAAGACTTTCCCTTGGTTTACTGCGGAAATTTTAAATGCGCTGAAAATCAGGAATAAGCTTTACAGCAAATGGAAGAGACATCGTTCTTCTTTTAATTGGGTCGCTGGCACTGGCATTGTGCGTGATTCGAAACGAAATTACTATTCCTCTAAACTTAATATGTCTTTGCCCCCAAAGGAACTGTGGAGAAACCTTCGGCAAATTGGTGTTAGTAATGGAGGGAATGATAACTGTTCGTTAAATCCAAATGAGCTAAATGCACATTTTGTTGACAATGCAATGGCTGGTGGTACTCGTATGTTTGATTTTCATCCGAATACCTTCATATCAGTGCAAAGGCAAGCCGATTTTGTGGTAACAACTGAGACTGATGTAATTTCAATCATAGCCTCCATTAAGTCAAATGCAATCAGTGAAGATGGTATACCAGTCAAATTTCTAAAAATAATTTTACCCAGTACTGTAAGCCACATAACCCATATAATTAATTCGTGTATTATGACATCTACCTTTCCCCAAGCTTGGAAACATGCACGGGTTATTCCGATTGCAAAAAAATCGAACGCAAGTTCTGTTAACGATTTTAGGCCAATAAGCATTCTCCCAGGCCTATCAAAAGTATTTGAGAGAGTCTTATCCCGCCAGTTCAAATGCCACTTATCGTTCAACTCTCTATTGACTTCTTCTCAGTCAGGCTTTCGAGAAGGGCATAGTTGTCAGTCGGCAATGGTGAAGATTTTGGATGATGTAAGGCAAGACTATGATAAAGGGCTCGTGACATTACTTTGCTTTCTCGATTTCTCGAAAGCTTTTGACAAAGTGAATCATAAAATTCTTTTATGGAAGCTTAAGCACTTGTTCGGGTTTGGCGAAAGAGCTGTTAAACTTTTGCAAAGCTATTTGTCGAACCGATTTCAAAGGGTCGTGGCTGGTGGAAGGATTTCCTCTGTTTTGCCCTTATTACCAAGGTGTTCCTCAAGGTTCCATCCTTGGACCGATTTTATTTTCCATGTTTGTCAACGATTTGCCATTGGTATGTGTGCACACTCGTATGCATATGTACGCAGATGACGTTCAATTGTACATGTCTATGCCTATGAATCGGCTTGACGAACTAGTTTTTTGTTTAAACAGGGATTTGTCGGCGATTAATGACTGGGCAGACAAAAACGGGCTGCTGCTAAATCCTTCTAAGTGTCAGGTTCTACCCATATCAAAAAGCAATTTTGAACTGAGTCTGGTGCCAAATATATGCATATCGGAATCGAAATTGGCAATAGTGGAGTCGGCTACTAGCCTAGGGTTCATAATAAACCGCAATCTGTCCTGCAGCAACCACATAAACTACGTCATTGGTCGCATTTATGGTTGTTTGCGTAGATTGTGGTTGGCTGCAAACTTCACACCCCTTGAAACTCGACGGAAGCTAGTCCAAGCCCTTATATTTCCCATAATAACATATGCCGATGTTGTTTTTAGTAGCATGGATTCGTTATCACGTAATAAGTTACAGGTAGCCTTCAATGATTCAGTTAGATACATTCATGGACTATGCAGATACGATCGGATATCAGTATATGTGAAAGGTTTATTGGGTTGTACTTTAGTACAATACATGTATGCAAGAAATTGTATATTCTTACACAAACTTATAATTACAAAGACGCCAAATTATCTGTTTTGCAAGCTTGAGTTTTATTCTTCTCGCAGAACACTTAATATAAACTTACCAAAATTTAAATATCTCAACTCATCAAGGTTCTTTTTCGTTCACGCCGTGAGGTTATGGAACTCTCTGCCCTTGAATATCAAGAGCATTAACAATACCGCAAGCTTTAAAACTTCAATATTTAGGCATTTTTCTATTCAGCAACAATAAAGATTAATGTATATTTAACTCCTCTTTCTCTTACTTCTTACTTTTCATCTTCGTTACTTTCCTTCTTTTCTATTCTGTTTTTTTTTTCTTTTTTTGTCTAATTGTTTATACAAATTATATTTTCAAAAAGATAACCTTGCTTATTTTAGTCATCTTATGAATTGCTTTTATTTTTGAAATATTAAAATCTTATTAATTTAAACATCTAATGTAATGAAACTAAGTTTCTATTTTAACTACTCGTATCAAGCCTAAGTACTATAAGAGACCTATGTCTTAATGCACATACCATGTTATCTAATAAATCTAATCTAATCTAATCTAATCTTCTGGCAAGATAAAGAAATATAGTGCTTTAGTCTTGAAAGAAACAAATCAAAAGCGATATTAGGATCAGTAGCATTATAAACTTCATCCCAGAATTCAAAATTCAGATGTGTTCTTAAGGCAACAAAATCGATTTTATTAAATTCTCTGCTTGCAGATAAGTTTTGTCTGGCAATCTCACAATTAAACTGTATACTGGTTAAACTATGGTCAGTTATTTTCAGGTCATAAATTATTGTTTTATAGGCTACGCGGCTGTTCCTGTTTAGTCTTATAAACATATGGTCCAAACAAGAAGTGGAACGGGTAGGCTGGCTAATTAAAGATTTAAAACCAAATGAAGACATCAAAGACATATAGCTATCTACATCAGAAGAATCAGAGAAGATATTAATATTAAAGTCACTCAATAAGACTATATTTTTATTTTTCATACTTTCTAAAAATACAAAGAACTCATCTACAAATGTTTTTATAGTACATGCAATCTGTAGATACAGATAAAACAGAAATGCACATCAGAAACCACGCAACTGACACTAATAATATCTGCACTTGCTAATTTATACTTTCCAATTACACATCCTTTTATCTTATTACTATAAAATACTGCAACCCCGCCAGCCGCATAATAATCATTACAGACAGCATCGAATGTGAAATTTGGAATTATAAAGGGTCCGCCATCTAACGCCTTTTTTTTCAACTAGTGCTTATTTCGTCAAGGGTAACACCTAGCTCATGTCTGATTTGACAGATAATTAGTTTTATCCTTCCGGTAAATAATGGAAAATAATTTCATTCAAATGGCTGCCTCGGCTGGCCATGCAGTAGCCTACACGATCGGTCCAATTTTTAAGCACATTATCGATTGTGTGCAGCTGTATTTCATCAATGGCTTCACGAATATTGTCCTTTAAAGCGTCAATTGTCTCTCGCATGTCGGCGTAACACTTATCTTTTACGGCACCCCACAAATAATAGTCCAACGGTGTCAAATCGCAGCTCCGAGGTGGCCAAACGACATCAGCTCTGCGGCTGATAATGCGATCTTCAAAAACAGGGCGCAAAACATCGAGTGTAGCTGTGTGGCACGTAGCGCCGTCCTGTTGAAACCAAATGTTGCCAATATCCTAATCTTCAATTTTTGTGAACAAAAATTCGTTCAACATGGCCCGATAACGATCGCCATTGACTGTAACGGCCACTCCTTGCTCATTTTCGAAGAAAAATGGCCCAATTATGCCTCTGGACCAAAATCCGCACCAAACAGTGACTCGTTTTGGGTGTATCGGCTTTTCAATGTATGCGTGCGGGTTTTCTGTTCCCCAAATGCGACAATTTTACTTATTTACTCGTACATACCCGCCAAGATCAAAATGAGCTTCATCTGAAAAGATGATTTTTTTGGCAAAATCGGTATCTTCTCTAAGTCGATCGCAGGCAATATTTCCCAGCGTTGTTCAAGCATATGCACAACCATATTCGTTCAGCGGAAAGATAAAACTAATTACCTGTCAAATCAGACATGAGCTGAGTGTTACCATTCACGAAATAAGCACTAGTTGAAAAAAAAAAACGTTAGATGGCGGACACTTTATTAAAATCTGACATTTCTTCTTCAAATATCCAGATCGCAGAAAGAAAAATTAGATCTGGCAAGTGATTCAAAGGTGTGAGATGAGAGAGAAAAGTATTAAAATTAGCTCTTAGGCTGCGAATATTTTGGTGGACAATTGAAAAACCTGAAGACTGTTCATTATCGTGGTCAATGCAAAGACAATAGCAACTATCAGAATTAAGTAAGGAAACATTTGAATTAATACTTAAATCATTAAATTCATTATGAGGATCGGCAATTAAATTATCATTTAAAATACTTTCGAACATGATTTGGAAAGAAAATTTATAAAAATAAAAAAACTAATCAACTTCCAATTTGGAGAAGTCCTCAAAAGAATTAATTTTTATTGTTCTGTCGCCCTCCTTTTTTCTGATAAGAACAGATGATTCTCTTACCCAAACATATTTACATTTGGTTTTGCGTTTGAGATTATTAGCCTTTTTTTAATAATGACCTCGTATAATTTGAAGAAACGCATTTTTAAAATTATTTTAAAATAATTCTGTTTAGCGAACACCATATAAAGGTAGTGCATCCTCTTCGGGTGCTAATTTTTGGTAATAGCAGTCCGAGGCGATCATCTTGTGCTTCAGTGGTACTTAAAAATGAAGCTAGTTAATATCAAATAGAGCCTACGATTTCACGTGAAAGCGGGTGATTCACGTGAAATACACCTTCACGTGAAAATTCACGTGAACATACATTTCATGTGAATTGCGTGAATACGCTAACACGTGAAGTATGTGAATAACGTGAACACGTGAATGACGTGAATAATGTCTTTTTCCCTGTTTTCGAAGAATTTTTCAATGAGAATTGAAATTTTTTGGTTTTCCTTGATTGAAACCAAAACAAATTACAAATGTCTCTACCTACTTACTCTTTTATGAATAACCTAGCATTTGGAAACTCCGGATATTTGTAGACATCCCTTTTTCGGGAACTGTTTAGTAATTAAGAGTTACTACTTCTTTCATAAAAAAAATTATGATGGACTTTGACTCATTGTAAATTCATTAACAAGTTAAATCATAATCAGAATCATCGTTTAGCGTACCGCCACTGAGATATTATACTGCATTGACACATTTGTTTTGAACTTGATCTGTTTCGGGTTGCAGAAAAGTCTTGTTCGATATTTTTAGTGATTAAAGTTTAAAATATAAGTTGTATACTCGTATATAATTAAAAATATGAAACCTAGCTGGGTATGGCAATATGCTCGAAAGGAAGGTGAAAAAGTAATATGCGAATTGTGTTTCACTACGTTAGAATCGGCCTAGGCGAATTTAATGCCAAAATTGGAAAGTAGGACATCTTTGGTATCCCAATCGGAATATATAGCCTACACGACACCACGTCTGGAAACGGACGTAGGCTAATCGATTTCTCTGCGGGACGTAACGTTACTATAGCAAGCACACGGTTTCCTCACCTCAATATTCACAAGAAACACCAGTGGCCTATTTCACCAAACTACAAATTACAATCACAAATTTGTACTTGTGAATCACAATTACAAATTTGTATTCTGGTTTTCCGTTTCACCAAATACAAATATATGAACCCACAAATTTGTAATTTGACAAAAAAAAATTGTAAGAGTTGATTACAAGTGTGAAAATTCCCGTTGCACCGGGTTTTTGTGCGATGTGTAATCCACAAGTGTTTTTTCACAAATTTGTCGAATATCGTCGTGTAATCACAGTACAAAAATGAACAAGCAAAATAAGATGTTTTTTGCCTCTTTGATAAGAGAAAATAAGGAGGTTTTATTTGGAAAATTTTTCAATTCTTTAACGCACTCAATGAAAGTAAATGCGTGAAAAGATATCTCAATTTCATTGTCCGCTCAAGGTATTTTGAATGGAAAAGACTGGAAATATCTTCGAGATATCGCGTGGCAGAACTTAAAACGGGCAACTGTAGTAAATACTTACGAGTATATAGGAACATATAAATTCAATTTTTTAATTTATTTTTTATTTTTTAGCTTAAAATTGATAATGGAAAGAAGACAGGTTCTGAAGGTGGCACAAGTTGCATACTCGTATTAACCGATCTCGATAATATCATTATTGATATTATCGGTAAAGAATCGCCAACAGTTCGAGGCATACTTGATGAGGTTCCTTCAGTAGATACTGAAAGAGTACTGTCACCCCAGTGTGCAAACGTGAGGGACATTGAAGAGGAAATGAGGTAAACATGAATGCTAATTTTTAAACAATTTTTTTATTTATATATACCTATACTTTTTTTAATTTAATCAGACCTCAAGTATCACCAAAAAAGCGCAAACGCAATAACATGTTAAATGACGAAGCGGATATTATTCAATTGAAGAAAATGAGGCTTCAACTCGAAATCTATAATTTACAGTTAGACGCCTTAAAAAGGGAACGGGACTTGGGGTTGCCAAGAAACCATCTTACCAAAGAACTTGAAGAGAACAGAAAAGTGATGGAAGAAATCACGTTGGAATTCAGTGGCCCTGCCCTCAAAATGTTCAGCATTTTGAATATCTCCGCCGTTGTTTTCTTCCTCAGTGGTGGTGAACGTTTCGTTAATAATATCAGTCGCTTGTCGAGAAATGTTGATTAAGATAATGCAACATTTTATAACAGTAACTGCTTTCCTAGGTTGCAAACGTAAGTGCTTAAGACACGGAAATTTCTCTTTCAAAATTCCAATCGCATTCTCTATTATCCTCCGAGTTGATTTATGTGCTCGATTATAACGATCAGCTTCAGGGGTTGGGTTTCTCCAAATGGGGGTAATTAACCAATCCTTTAAAGGATATGCTGTATCCCCAAGCAAAACAGAATGAGAAAAAGGTCGGAATCCTCTTTCAAATTTTGAAAAAAAAGGGGACTTCTTCTTAACACCCTTGAATCGTGCACACTTCCTGGCCAATTCACATATGCATTATAAAAGTTAAAGTCCGGCCCACATACCAACACACAATTTATAGAGTGCTTTCCATGTCTGTCGACATATGCAGATTCAAACTCGCTGGGAGCATCTATGTTTATTAAGGTTACGTTAATACAACCGTAAACACATGGCATAACTTGTAAGAAAGAAAGTTGTAAGCAAAACTTAAGAAAGGAAACATTTTCTTACCAGCAATATTGTAAAACTTTTGATAAATACTTTCATGTTCATTTGGCCAACATGCATAACTTTCAAACAATAAATTAACAATTGCTGCACAAACGCGGGAAACACACCTGCAAAAGGTCGATTTAGATATCCCATGCATATCTGCTACACCATGATATTGCCCACCATTTCCAAGCCAGTGTAAGGCTGTGAGAAACTGCTGCCTTGGTGTTAATGCAAAGTTTTTTTCAGTCGTGTGGGCTATTTGTGGCCCAATAATTGTAATTATTTCCTCTGCCTTGCATCGAGTCAGGCGAAATTTTTCATTAAAATTAAATAATTCCGAAATAACAAAGTTTATTCGCGGCCGATAAATATTTTTTCTTAAATACAAAACATGATCATCACTTTCGCTACTATCGCTACTACTATGCCTTCGTCGCAAAGACATTTTTTCGATTACTTTCAACATGAAACAAAATTTGTAGGAGGAATTACACGTCAACTTTCAGTTGTAAAATATTCTCACATATTCAACAAAATTTGTAAATTAATTTTCTTTGGTGAAACGTAAACTCACATATAAGTCAACTTTTCACAAATTTGTAACTTGTAAATTACAACTATAAATAGTTTTTGGTTAAACAAAAATGGTAATATTCTCACAAATTTCCCTTTGTAGAATACAACTACAAATTTGTAATACCCAAAATCTGGTGAAACGACATAAATCAACAAAATCACAAATTTTGTTAAAAAATGCTTGTAAATACAAATTTGTAAGTTGGTGAAATAGGCCACAGGCAGACACCAGATCAGCAGACTGTCAACCAGATTAATCATGTTGCTATCGACATAAGGAACTCCTCAAGAATTTTAGATATCCGAACATTCCGAGCGGCCAACATAGACTCGGACCATTACGTAGTTGCAGCCAAGGTACGTCTACGGTTATCTACGGAAATACTATGAGGAGACTTAACGTTGAACGGTTGTAATTGCAACAAGCCGCCAGAATCTTTGCCAATCGCGTATCCTTCAACCTCTTGACAAGTCAGTGGCTTAGATGTCGAGAAGCCATCATTGCCCACCACCACGAAACCAGTGGTTTGATGAAGAGTGCCGGCAAGCACATGCAGCAAAACAACATGCCTACAAAGCGGCGCTGTACAAAACGACGATAGCGCCTCGTGAGTTCTACGAGCAAAAGAGGAGGGAAGCACATCGGCTTCTCCGGAGAAACAAGAAAGAGCGTGAGAAGGCCGCGATCGAGGAAATAGAGAGTTGCTACTCCAGGAATAATGTTCAGAAGGAGCATATGGAAAAACCATTTCTGCGGACTGCTAAACGGCAAAGATGACACAAATTCCACAGTCAGACAGAGGGAACCATTCAATATTGACGGTGCAAGTCAAGAATTCCAAAGACCGAAATGAAGTAATATCTAAAATTAAGTCAAACAAGGCTGCTGGGCCTAACGGCCTCCCCGGCGATCTATTTAAGGCAGCAGGAGATGACTTGGTAGAGAGCATACTCCAACTTATATCCAAGAATGTATGCCTGATGAATGGAACCTCAGCATCGTTTGCCCGGTTCACAAGAAATGAAACCCTCTAAACTGCGCCAACTATAGAGATATCAGTCTCCTAAATATCACAAATAAGATTTTGTCTGCCGTATTGTGCGAGAGCCTGAAACCATACGTCAACGATCTGATTGGATCCTCTCAGTGCTGTTTTAGGCCTTGTAAGTCCAAATACTCGTATTGACCAAATATTTATACTACGGCAGATCCTGGAGAAAACTCAAGAAGTTCAGATCCATACTTACCACCTTTTTATTGATTTTAAAGCCGCATATGACAGGATCTACACAGACGATCTATACAGAGCCGTTTCTAGTTTTGGTATCCCTGCCAAACTCGTCCGCTTGTGCAGGATGACTATGGACAAAGCTCACTACTGCATCAAGGTCGATAACGACTTAGCTACTTCTTTAACATCATACGTGAACGAATTGTGCAAAACTCACAAGCCAACACACGAGGTACGATCTTTCAAAAGCGTGTTCAATTGCATGCATACGCCAACGATATTGATATTATTGGTAGAACACAGCGAGCTGTCACTGGTGCGTTTCACTACACAATTCGCATATTACTTTTTCACCTTCCTTTCAAGTATATTGCCATACACAGCTAGGTTTCATATTTTTAATTATAGTATATAATAGTAATTCACTCTCTTGTCGCGGCGGTACGACAAGATCAATATTGCGACATTTACGAATTATTCATGGAGTTAATAGTCTTACTTCTGCCAATAGCAGGTATGCTATATCTTTTTTTGTTTTGAATTTCCATTTTTAATAGACCATATTAAAAGGTGTACAAATTATGGAAAGCACGAATCAAACAGTCCTATAGCGGCAACCCAACCATCAACATCTACTGCACACAGAAACAAATTTCCAAGGCTTTGGATTAGATCGCAGTGTTTCCCAGAAAGACTGGAAGAAATCGACCAGGCACTAGCAAATGTGAATCAAATGCCAATATCTTATTGTTCCAGCGAGGGTTTCCGTCAATTTATGGCTGTTGTTGAGCCAAATTATAAGCCTTGAAAGAAGAAGCAATTAAAAAGCGGCTTCAGGCCTTGGGACAGCAAAAAGAAAACCTTATTAAGGAGAAATTAGAAAAGTCTTGTAAAGTATCATGCACATCTGATTATTGGACCTCCGCGGTACAGGACTCCTACATGACTATGACGGTGCACTTTATAAATGAAGATTGGATTCAACATTCGTACACTCTTAACACAAATGAAGTAGATGTACGTCACACTGCTGAAAATCTCCTTCAAAATATGAAAAATACGTTAACTAAACGGGGTATAGATAAAAAAGTAATGTCTGTTGTCACCGATAATGCTGCTAACATCATGAGGGCAATTGGAAATTTGGAGGAAACACAAGAGAAACAAAATTTGGCGTGTGCCATTCACAGTCTTCACAGGCTTCTCAAGCAATTATCGAAAAAGCAAGCAAACTTGTTGGACATTTTAAGCATTCTAGTGTAGCTAAATATACTTTAGAAGAGAAGCAGAGGCAATTGTCTTTGCCAGTTCAATCTTTATTACAAGCGAACAACACAAGATGGAATTCCATTTACTTTATGCTGCAGCGACTGATACAAAACCGAAGTCCAATCACCAACGTATTAGCAGATCGAACTGTTACTTCATTTGCATCGGCCATAAAATTGGAAATATAGGAAACAGGAGTGGACATTGATGAAACAACTTTCAGACGTACTCAACCCGATGCAAGTTCTCACCAGCGTGTTAAGCAGGGAGGGCTCACCAACATCTATGGTACTAAGCTACTACAAATGCATATGGAAGATGCTGATTCCGAAATGATAAAACAAATCAAAAATTTATTTTCTTCCGAGTTACGTAAACGGTTAGACCTACAGATAAGTGAAATACCTGAAACAATATCATCAAGACAAATTGTTTCTCTACCAGATTCACGCTACAAAGATCTGCAGCATGAATGCTATTCTGTTCGAGGTGCAATAAAAGATAAGTTGAAACAATTTCTTGAAGAAAATTTTCCTCAAGCACAGCTTCAAGATTCTAGAAAAACAGAAAACAATGAAGGTACGGAAAAGGAGTTGGAATTTCTTTACCAAGAAACTAGAGTCAATTCAGCAAATTTTGAAAAGCAGCTCCAATCATACGAGATGCGTTCAACATATTCTCGGTATCGGGGTGAAGCTGTGGTTGTATATATAAATTGACTTATTTATCAAGTAATACTATTATTTTAGTGCATTCATGTAAAATTTCATATAAATGTGATTATTAATTCGCGTTTTATCTCTAGTTAAACAGAATCATAATGGCAACTGAGACGATGATGGTGAAAATTGAGCATCGCGCTGTAATTAAATTTCTCACTAAGCAAGGAAAAAGTCAAAAAACTATTCATGAAGAGATGGTGGCTGTTTACCAGGGTTCCGCACCTTCATTATCAACTGTGCAAAAGTGGTCAAGTGAGTTCAAGAGAGGCAGAGAGAGCATTGAAGACGACCCCCGCTCCGGCGCCCCGGCGGGAGAAAGCATCAAAGAAGTCGAAAAACTTGTTCTTGAGGATGCCCGAATAAAGGTGAAAATGACGGCAGAGATCACCAAGCATTCAATTGGTACCATTCACACCATTCTTCATGACCATCTTAACCTTTCAAAGGTCAGTGCAAGGTGGGTGCCACGAATGCTCACAGCGCCTCAGAAAAAAGTTAGAATCGCATGCTGTAGAGAGCTTTTGGAGATGTGTAGTGAGAACGCGGACGGTGTTATGGATCGAATTGTTACTGGGGACGAAACATGGGTCCATCACTATAACCCTGAAAGCAAACAAGAGTCCATGCAGTGGCATAAAAAAGGAACAGACCCCCGAAGAAGTTCAAAGTCACTTTTTGGGACTCAAAGGGAAACTTGCTCATTGAGTACAAAAAAAAAGGTGAAACCATCAACGCCACATCCTACGCTTCCACTTTGCATAATTTGCGGGAGGAAATTAAAAAGAAAAGGCGGGGTAAACTCGCAGCGGGTGTGTTGCTTCTTCATGAACGCTCCTGTTCACACGGCGCGAGTTTCCAAGGCTGTTGCGCGAGATTGTGGTTTCGAAGAAATCCAACACCCACCCTATAGTCCAGACCTTGGCCCTAGTGATTATTTCCTGTTTCCGGATTTGAAAAAATGTCTTCGTGGAAAAAGATTTTCGGATGATGAAGAACTCAAGTCGGCAATAAATGGGTATTTTGCAGAGAAAGAGGAAATTTATTTTTTTGAGGGTTTAAAAAAGCTTATCTCAAGATGTAACAAATGCATTAATGATAGCGGAGATTATATTGAATAATAAAAACAATTTAAATTGAATTTGCATTTTCCTTCATATCGATACCGAGAATATATTGAACGCCCCTCGTACTTAGAAGAGCCTCAGCTAAGATTTACGTTTAACCCTTTGGAATGGTGGAAACACAAAGCAGTAAAATATCCCGCTATTGCATTCTTAGCAAAAAAATATTTGTGCATACCAGCAACTTCTGTCAGCTCAGAACGTTGCTTTCTACTGCCGGAAACATTGTTGCAAATAAAATAACTTCTTTGCTTCCAGAAAATGTTGATATGCTAATTTTTCTTTATCAAAATCGTAATACGAGTACTTTGTAATAAAAATATTTAAATTCAATAAGATAAACGTTTGGTTTGTTTTTTCTTTTGAATTTATTTCTGATGGCCTTATATGTTTCTTCATATTGTGTTGTTCATTTCATGAACATTCACGTGAATATCAAGTCACGTGAACATTCACGTGAATATTAAATCACGTGTTAACGTGAACACGTTTTCCACCTTATTCACGTGAATGATCTGAAGCTCTAATATCAACATAGAAAAGCAGATATATTGGTAATATAACCTTCAAGTAATGTGACGCTTGCTTAAAACTTTTAGTAAACAAATTCAAGTATGCATACATCTGAGATACCGCCAGACTAGTTTTTTGATTCTTAAAAGGAGCATGGTGCCATTCTCTAGTCATTTTTGCTTAAATAAGGACTACAGGCAGAAGATTTTAGCTAAAATTAAGTTGCAAATTGTTTAATAAATTTTTACGACTACCATCTCTTGATTTCTCTAGCTTTATAGGAACTTGATGCAATTCGGTTATGGCTCTAGACCTGCTGACAAACTTAGTGAATTGTGTACAATAACATATTTCTCACCATCCTAAAAGATTTGTTGTTCTAAGAATATTAAAAAAAGACTCAAAGGCTCGTGCACCGCTATCTAGTATTTCAGTATTTTTATGGAAAATGCCGATCAGCAGAAAAAAGCGTGTTACTTAACTGACTTCGATTAGAATAGTTTTGGATTCAGAACATTACGATATTTTCATGAAAAATGGCATACTTAAATGAAGAGACTATTTTACGAGCAGGCTCCTACGCCAAAAAATGGCGCCATTCTGACCTCGATAACTTCATTCATTCAAATTTTCAAAAAATCTAAGAAAATTGGTAAAACTAGTAATGAGCGTGCTGCAAAACCAAAAAAAAAATAAAAATTTACAGCGATGAATTTGCAAGTGATCCTGCAACTAAGCTGCAAGGCGAAAATTCATGGTGCGCGTGGCGTAAATCAGAAGCAGCTGGAGCAAAAGAGTTGAAAAAATACAAGCATCCTCCTGCTTTAGATGCTAAAGTGCAAGTAGTTTTGAAGCCAATATACGAGGAATTGGCTTCCAACAATTTATTACAGCGTTGTTTAGGTAATAACACGCAAAATAATAATGAAAGCTTCAATGCTTGCGTGTGGAACATGGTCCCGAGACACACATTTTCCGGAAAAAAACATAATACGACTCGCTGCTGGCATCGCTACGTGTGTTTTCAATGAAGAATTCATGTCCATTTTGAAAATTATGCAAGTTTTGGGCATTACCATCGGCCAAAATTCGCTGCAGCACGCGAAAGTTCGTGACGCTGCACGAATTAAGCAGGCGAATCGTCGGAGCACTGAGGCTTCAAAAGAAGCAAGAACTGCACTTAGGGATGAAAAATTACATACAGAAGAAGAGTATGAGAAGGAGGAAGGAATTTTGTACGGTGCAGGCATTGCCGATTGACTTTAGGTGACATTTTCTTGAAAAGTTATAGTTAAAAAATTTTAAACGCGTTTTTCTTGAAACCACGTTTTACGAGTTGGCGGGCGTGGTAAAAAAAAAAAAAACTACTTGACTAATCTTTCTAAAATTTTAATATGTTATTGTGCACATATTAATGCAGGGATTGATTTTGGACCCAAAAATTGACCATTTTCGAAAAAATGCCGCCCATTTGTTCTTTTTCGACCAAAATTGTTTCTTGAAGTTCATTCCATGACAGCTTCAATGCTGATTAAATCTGCTGTTCTTTTTTTTCAGACGTTCCAGTGAGCCGCAATCACGCCCGCCGTAATTTTTTGCGGTTTTTTTTTTTTTAAATTCTAGTGGTCTTAAAAAAAATTTTACAAACATTTTTTTTATATAGTTTTTTTATGTCAAAATAAAGATGTCATGTCCTCATGAAAAAGATCCGGAAAACTGCCTCTGATTGATGTGTTCTAAAAAGGACTGCTCACAAGCCGTACTCGAAATAGAGTGATTGACCGCAAATATCTCTCTTAACTCTAGGGTGAATTATGTCATGCAAAACCTGAAATTATATAGGCGTTTGCGCTCTCGTAGATGGCAACTAAAACATGGAAAATGGTTTTATTGCATGTGCTCCTACATACCGCAATATTACTATTCATGTCCTTTAACTGGACATATTTTAAAAATAAAAAAGCCATTCAAAGTGCATTTAATTAAATAAATAACGGGTTAAACCATTGGCATCTGGCGACCTTATAACTTTGACATCTGTTTTCAGATCGGCTTATGACAGTCGGCGTTCGAGGCATCAGTCCAAGCGAATTTGATAAGAATATTGAGGTTATACAGGCCAACGTCGAGGGTATCCCTTGCACGTCTCTTCGACACATAATTCATGCTAATTATTCGATCATGGTTCAAATTGGCGATGACTTTTGGGAAAAAATTGTCATGAGCGATGAGGTTAATTGTTCTTTGAATGGGACCGTAAATAAACAAAATTGTCGGTTTTATGCCAATGAAACCAAGAATCTTTTGACCGTTATTGCATATGAAACGCAGATTAATATCTTTTATTGAATTTAAATTGATAAATATATGTAAATATAGTTTATTGCAGATATTCTGAATTTTAAAAGCAACAGAGGCGTAACCTTTCAAACTGACTGTATATGTAAAACACTTGCGTCCTACCAACTGTTCTTCTTCGTAGGCGATGCTGACAAAGCCGTAACCATCAATACAGGGCGTCATCGGGCCCTGATAATGCATTTATTGGTGCCAACTCTGACTGATAATGTCGGGGACAACTTTTAGTTCCAAGAGGATGATGCCACGTTCCAATTTCAAAAAAATTATGATTTTGGCTGGCCTCCGCGGTCACCCGATTTAACGCCTCCAGACTTCTTCCTGTGGAGTTATTTCAAGTCAAATGTTTATGTCAATAAGCAAAGGATCCTAAAAGCCTTGGAAAAAAATATACAAAGGGAAATGGCCGCTATTCAGCCCGAAACACTTCGAAAAGAGGTGTGAATTACCGAAAAATGAGCACAATGCGCCATTCGATCTAGCGGCTACCATTTACTCCGTATCGTATTCAAAAAGTGATCAAAACAAATTTTTAAGATGAGAAATGACTTCACAGCAAACAATTTGTTTGTGTGTTTTCTTTTAAATTGTTACCAAAAAACATCCCGAAGGTTTAAATACCCAAAACAAAAACACAAAGAACGAAGACCGTGTGGTCTTCTTGAACTTGAGTAGGCCAGCGACTGCTATAAGCTTATGTGATCGAACATTGCAAGCATCAAACGCATAACTGAACCCAAGCCAACTACATATAGAAGAATCGCAATCCTAAGCCACGCACCAGATGCTATCTGCGTACTCTGTACCCTTAGAAGCCAATATCAACGATCTGATAGATTCTTATAGGTTTTAAGCATTATAATCCCCCATCCACGGGGTAGTTTCCTTAACATACATCCTGGAAAAGCTCGGTATTACCACCTCTGCTCCATAGTACTGCACTTGGTTAAGTTCGTCAACTATAACCCAAGACTGTTCCTTTCGCTTCCCATAACAAATAATAGAGCCGCATACTTGTATAGAATCATCCTTCTTCTTATGAACAATGGCTATGGAATAATTTTACTGCTCCCTAAAGATCGGTATAGTCACCATTTGATGTTAAAGAAATATTTCGATAGAGTAACGCGAAATCATGCTATTCCATCTATTGAAGAACTATGTGAAATCAAAATGTCCATTCAAATACATACAACTTCATTGATTTCATATAAGACAAAATTATCCTAGTTCTAATCTATCTCGCAGCAGTATAGGAATGAATTAAACTTGTTTTGAGAAACAATTGTTCGGGTGATCTTTTATTGAACAGATAAACATTGGAGCACCAATCCAGAAATTTTCCCAGAGGAACGTCGCGGTAGCGGTAACCTCGACTCAGGCGTCGCCAGATTTTGCTTACGATTATACTGGATAAAGAGCACTATTGGTTAAGCCCCAGGTTCACCTCGGACTGTACCACCAATCAAGAAAAACAAACACACAACTTTTCGTTTAGTAGTGATCGAAGATAAAATAAAAAAATAAAAATTATAATTTCGAAATGAAGTTCGGGCAGTATGCCACAAGGGAAGGTATAGTTTTGTAGAGGTAACCGACTTTATCTGCTTGTTTTCTGCCTTAAGTCCCAATAGAAGAGAATCGAGAAGAGAATCGAGAGATTAACAATTGCTCTTTCTTAATTATGAAAAGATAACTGAAGAGTATATCCCTCTCACAAGGAACGAAAAAAGCACTCTTTGAAACACGTTTCGCCTCAGTCCCAGCGCAGAAACATGGACTTTACCAAAACCGGGTGAGAATGCCATTGGCTGCTTTGACATGAAACTGTCAACCCTCAATCCATGAGGGACAAGGCGATAAAATACGAACGGATTTTGCAACTCAAGATAAACAAGATAATATCACGCTTAATGAATGAAGCTGTTGAATAAGGCCGACGTAAGCTACAATGGGAAGTGGAACACCGAGTTATGGTAAATTAAGAGAAGATAAGCCCTATCACTGATAGAATGACCAAAATGTTATGACTCAGCTGAAGCTTAAAGACCAATAGATATCCTAAACGAAACTAGTATCCCAACGGAAAATTGGGTACATAAAACAGTTCACCTCTGAACAGCTTATTTTAATTTTCTTCCCAACACTTCAGAATCATTTCGACTTAATTGATTTTTTTTTAGATCTGAGAATTCAAAGATCAAAATTATTATATTGGGTCTATAACTTAATTCGTGCAGTTTGCTAAGAGATGGCGTAACTTGTATTATTCCATTGGAACATGCGTTGGAAAGCTACTGTCATTGTACGTCATTTCAGTATATGTCATTCATTTGAAGCGTAAACAACAATAATTTTTTTTCACTCAAATATGAAGAACTTTCTGCCTGAAAAAGTGTTTTTGCGGGGAGTTCTTCTTCATTACTTTAATATGAAGAAAACTGCTGCCGAAAGTCATCGTATTTTGGTGGAAGTTTATGGTGAACATGCGCTAGCTGAGCGAACGTGCCAAAAGTGGTTTGCACGATTTAAAAGTGGTGATTTTAGCTTGGAAGACGATGAACGTCCTGGGCAGCCAAAAAAGTTTGAAGATGAAGAACTGGAAGCATTACGCCAAAAAAGTTTGAAGGTGAAGAACTGGAAACATTACTCTATGAAGATTGTTGCCAAACACAAGAAGAGCTCGCAGAATCTTTGGGTGTCACTCAAGCAGCCATTTCAAAACATTTAAAAGCAGCTGGATATATTCAAAAGCAAGGAAATTGGGTTCCACATGAACTCAAGCCGAGAGACGTCAAAAGGCGGTTTTGCATGTCCGAAATGCTGCTGGAACGCCACAAAAGGAAGTCATTTTTGCATCGGATTGTTACTGGTGATGAAAAATGGATCCATTACTACAATCCCAAGCGCAAAAATCATATGTGAAATCCGGCCAACCAGCCAAATCAACGGCAAAGCCGAATATCCATGGCACGATGGTAATGCTCTGTATTTGGTCTGATCAGATGGGTGTGCTATATTATAAGCTGCTAAAACCGGGTGAAACCATCAATGGACAACGCTACCGAACACAATTAATCCGTTTGAAGAGAGCAGTAGCCGAAAAACGCCCGGAATATGCGACCAGACACGAGGCAATAATTTTCCATCATGACAACGCTCGGCCCCACGTTGCTATTCCGGTTAAGATCTATTTGGAAAACAGTGGATGGGAAGTCTTACCCCACCCGCCTTATAGCCCAGACCTTGCCTCTTCTGACTACCATTTGTTCCGGTCGATGCAGATTATTCCCCACCAGCCATCACCCATAACTTCTCCCTAAAGGGGTATTTAAGCGCTCGAAAGACTCATAAAGATTTTTAATCTGTTCCCCGTTAAATCAAAAAGTACTCTCGCAATGGAAAGTGACCTAAAGCATTCCTGGTAAAACACTTCTCCTTTCAGCAAAAGTCCCGCCAAAATCGATAGAACTCTTTTCATGATTAACCCAGTCAAAGAGCCATACAAACTGCGTGGCAATTGATCGAGAAATCGCTGACCGTTCTATAAGTAGGATTGGACCAGCAGCACAGCAACCATCTTCGTAGCGTAGTGCTTTCCATACCAGTGGTTATCGCCATAACTGCATGAGTAAGAGTTTATCCAATTGAGTAAGAGTTTACTCATGCAGACTAAAATGGCCGTGGCTCAAATGGTAGTGTATTGGCTTCCCAATTGAACGGTTCGGGGTTCAATACCATCCGTGACCGAAAGACTTTTTTTCAGGCGACTAAAATCTTGTGAGATGGATGAGAATGTTTGCCTAAATACAACATCAAATCAATTTACTATAAGGGTTTAGTCTCCCCATTAGATTTTGGATGCCACCCGAAATAACCACTGAGCCCAAACATCTTTCTTTCTGTTTTTGTCCAATTTTCTGAAAAACTTAACACATGCTTTGGCATCATAAACGTAGTCATACCCACTTCAGTATTAAGTTCTTTTCAAAACAAAAAAAAGGCCATGCTCTCTACTGGCCTAAGCCGTCATAGGGCTCACAACCTTATACGGAAGAGATTAAAAAGATGTGACGAACAATATAACAACGGATTCACGACCCTTATGACCCTTAAAGGACAACAACTTTTGGATCTGCATGTAGAATGTTTGGACCCTTAACAGGCCACGTATAGCCAAACACTTAGCAGAGGCTCTAGACTGCCATCACCGACAATCAGAAAGTGCGATTAAATGGACCGGACAAAATGAGGATGAAAAACTGTGATGTGTACTATGGTGATTTCAATAGGGGAAAGAGTCAGTGTTTATTCGGACTAAAGCAAGAAGTCTTAAGCTACCGAGACTTGAGCGAGCGTCTTAGACTAGTGCTATGTCTGAGCGCTCTCTTCTGACAGAAAAAAAAAAAAAAAAAAAAACAAGGTTAAATTCGCTAACATAAGCCGAATATGCGCCAATGCTCCCATGGAATACAAAGACGACGCCACCAAGGAACGTTTCTACGAGCTCCTCGATAAAGCATATGAGCAATTTCCTAAGTATGACGCCTAGTAGGAAAGGAGGACATCTTTAGCAGGACAATAGGTAAATATGGCCACTATATGGACACCACGTCTGGTAACGGTCTTAGTCTTATTGACATTGCCGCATGTCAACGTATCAAAGCAAAAAGACCCAAAGAGAAACATGTAGAGATGGAGAAAGAAACTTTGTAGTTGAGTCACAGTCAGTGCTGAAAATATAACAAAACTGTTACTGCAGACTGTATAACGGCGACGAGGCCCAACATCCCGCCGTTATTCAGAATTAACCATTAAACTTAGATGACAATAACCAAATCTTCCATCCACCTGACCAGAGCGAAGTAAGGATAGCAATATCTAAGCTGAAATCCAATAAAGACCTTGCGCCTTACCGGCCGAGGTATTCAAAACTGCTGGAAATGACTTTGCAGACAGCATACACCAACTCATTTCACAGATCTGTTCAGAGGAGTGTATGCCTGATGAGTGGATTTTCAGCATCGTTTTGTCTGATCCGCAAAAAAGGAGGCTGCTCCAACTATATAGGCATAAGTCTACTCAACATCGGATACAATATCTTATCTGCCATATTGTGTGAACGTCTGAAACGCTTCGTCAACAATCTGTTGCCCCATATCAGTGCTGTAAACCCTTCTTGTTGACAGCATATAACAAGAAGGGACACACAATATCGACGAATTTAACAGAACCTCACAGTCGACAGCTGTAATTTCAAGGTACTCCCTTTGTCTAACTTGGCTCTACAATAAATTCTGCCAACAACACCTCATCAAAAGTAAAACAAAGAGTCACTCTTGCCAATCACAGTTTCTTTGGGCTAAGAAGGCAATTCAGCCCTATCCCGAAAAACTAAGGAAACTCTATATAAGACCTTGATCATCTCAGTCCTACTTTATGGCGCTGAAGAATGGACTCTATCGAAAACCGATGAAAATATCTTACACCGTTTTGAGGGAATGAATCATTCCTACAAGATTCGGTCCCGTTTGCGTTGGCGGGCTTTAGAAGAGAAGAAGATTCAATGACGAACTATACGAGCTGTATAGGGACATCAATTAAAATTGCGCAACAGTCGCCTGAGATGGCTGGGACATGTAGAGCTAATGGACATCAATTCTCTGGCTGTAGAGTCTTCTAACGTAACCCGGAGGACGGGGACCTCAACTAACTTGGAGTGCGTGGAGGGGCTTGTTAATTGAGGCCCAGGTACCCCAAATCATAGCGCCACCTAAGTAAGAATGTAATTAAGCTTAGGACGTGGTATTATGTGGGCTTGTGCACTATATAGTTACAAATCAGAGGCAAGTTCTTTAATTTCATTTATATATTTGTATAGAATCTGATGCCGCTCTGATGTATATTTTCTAGGCGTGTGCCACGATTAACAACAAAAAACACTTTGATTCTCAAGTTGCAAAATATCAGAATCTCTAAACAGCTTTCAGAAAACAAACGACTTTGCATAACTCTAATGTTACGAAAATTCGATAGAATCCCTTTCAGTGTCTATTTCAGTAATTCGATACTGCAAAGTTCTCCATCCAACTTTTATTGCATGCGAATGTGCAATTTAGGGCAAAAGATATCAATAATGTTGACAATGGTAGCAACTGAAAATAGTATCTAATTGTAGGTGCCAAAGCAACGGATCAACTTTCTTATTTATTAAGCGTCAAAAAATTTAGCACTTCTCGTGCACGAAATAAACTTGAGCTGCTTATGGGTCTTTCACTCGTGCTGTCACTTTTACATCCATAACTACAATAACTGTCTTTAAGGTTTTAATTCGGTATCTGAAGTATGTGGTAGCTTATAAGAAACACCCAATCAATGAAATAATTTTTTTGATTGCCATACTGGGGGTAGCAATTAAATTGGTTTTCGCTTTATCGGAATCGATTACAAGGTTCTTCAATTAAAAGCTAAAATGGGTTAAAATCTTAAATTATTTATAAGTTCAACGATTTATGAGGACTGAAAATCAGTTTTATTTTTTCGATTTGATGGCCTTGACATAGCAGATAATCAAACGTACGAGCGTGCATTTGCCTACCGTTGTGGTATATTTGAGTTGTCGTCGTAAGAAATCGATACAGACATCGTTTTATCTGATATTAATAATTAAGCAGTTTTCAATATGGACGTCTAATTAATGCGATAATAAGAACAACTGAAGAACTTTCAAAATGTCAAAGTATAAATTGAATTTATTCCTTACAACCTTGGAAACTATGTTTGGAAAAAGTCCAATATTAATATTCCACTGTGGAAATGTATCTACAAATGAGAGGTTGAATCGGTTTTTTATTTTCCATTTTCTGATTTTAATTCAGATTGGAATCGAAAGGATATTTGGGTGCAATATAAAATATGCATAAATGTTTTCAACTAACCTCTGTTTAATGGAAACAATAGTGGCACCAGCATATTTTAATGATATGCTTTGCCGCATTCGTAGAATAGCTTTCAACAAGTAAAAGTTCCATACTGCGTGAGGGAGCCAAGAGCAGTTTATCTATGGACTGTCGAGGTAACCCGCATATCAACCACATGAAATGACTTCGGAAATTTTTCCCGTGAAATTGTGTGACAATTGTATGTGTTAATCACTAACCACGATTTAAAATCTCGCCTTTTAGCATTGCACTGATATCAACTTGATCTAAGAAATACGGTAGATCGTCCAATCTAATCTTAAAGATTATTGCATTGGTGGCGTGACGGAGTTCGTCAACTTGCACGGCAGAAGATCTGATTTCAAAATACAACACAACAATGGGGGTATCTACTTTTATCACCCCCTAAATGAAATTTCCGTAAATGAAATTTTCCATTTTCTATGCCAAAGATCACAAGACAGATGTGCCAGTGAGTGGAGGGACTAAGACTTGGTGCACACCTGCTGTTGCACAATCATTTTATTTATTTTAGAGTCATCAAAGCAGTCTAATGATCGTAAAAAACAAAAAGAGTTAACTTAACTATCTATCTAACTTATCTTCACTTAACAACAACCAATTGTTGCATGAAAATTTAAAGAAACCCGGCTGTATTGTGAAAAAGAGCTATGGCTCCTCGAAAGAATTTATGGAAAATGTCCTGGTCAAAAACAAACATGGCAATGTTATGTCTTGATTCCTCGATAAGGTACACAATGTGGAAATGTGCAAACGCAATCCTTACAGCTTGTGAGACCCCTGAGTTTTAAACCATATTATCATAGACGATAGAAAAATCTTTCAAATTAACATCCAAAACATCCATTTCAAAACGAAAGTACTCCAGAGATATGTATTTGATAGTTTACTGACTAATTTGAAAAAACAGAGATGTTCGGTTTCTAATTTTGTTGTCCCTTCTTCCATATAGTAAGTTTGAATTTTATCGCATTCGCAAGTCATCAGAAACATCATCAACGGGGAAAAAAGGCTTAGCGGTAGGAATGTTTGCCCAAAGCGAATCTTGTATACTAGGGCTATTCCAAAATTAACCTCCGATGTGTTACAATTCATTACATACGTGCACTTCGGTGACGTGTTTCTGATTTTGCAGCCCGGGTCAATCCCGGACAGATTTATTAAGCTTATTTCAAGCAAATATATACTTAAAACTAACATTTTCACTTAAAAACTAAAGGGTGGGAGCGGTTAAAGAAAGTTAGGACGAGAGGCATAGGTGGAAATAAGTATGTTCTTGAGGGAGAGTTTGCTGAGATGGTAGTCGAAGAGAGGCATCCATCTTCGCATTCGCGAAGCATCCTAGACATTGGCTCCAGGTGTCCGTAATTCGTTCTGTGAAGATTGAGCCGGAAAAGTGGCACAGACCTAAGATTGCAAGATTGCGGGGATTGGTGTTAAAAGAAATAACTTGAAGTAAGAAAGGACAGTCGATATTACCTACTAAAATTTGATGAATAAAGAGAATGTCGGTAACTTTTCGGCGTATAGAAAGGGGTTGTAAATTTATAAGTTTCAGCCGGTCAGTGTAAGGTGGTAAGTTTTGCCTATCATCCCAGGGAAGACCACGTAAAGCAAAGCGTAAAAACCTGCTTTGAACAGCTTCTATCCGGAGGATGTGAGTTCTGTAGTAGGGTGACCAAACTTGGCTGGCATATTCCAGAAGAGGCCTAACAAAGATTATGTAAAGAGATTTGGTAACATAAGGATTGGAAAACTCCTTAGACCTGCGCTTGATAAAACCAAGGGCAGAGTTGGCTTTTTTTATTATACTATCAATGTGAGAACGGAAATTGAGTTCCTTGTCGCAGATAACACCTAAATCACGCAACTCATTCACTAAGGGAACAGGCAGGTTAAAGATTAGATAGCAACGAGGTGAAGTAGGGAGGCGTTTACGAGTATATGTTATAGCCTGACACTTATTGACGTTAAGCTCAAGAAAATTCTTCTGACACCAAGTACAAAACCTGTCTAGATCTTGCTGCAGAAGTAGGCTGTCTGAGGAAGATGATATACGAGTATATCTAAATATTTTCATATCATCTGCGTAAACAGATATGTAAGAATTTTTAATGATACAAGCAACATCATTAATGGTCAGAATAAATAATAAGGGACCAAGGTGGCTGCCTTGGGGTACACCAGAGGAGGCTTTAATTGGGTCAGAAACCATGGACCTAAATAGAACATAGTAAAGTCGTTCATTTAAATAGGATTGAACCCAAGTTATAAAGTTTATCTGGAAACCAAGAGCCTTTAATTTTAGAAGGATTATATCATGAGAAATTCTATCAAAGGCTTTGTTGAAATCGGTGGCAATCACATCAACTTCGTTTCCAGATTCCAGTGCACATAAAGTGCTTGATACAAACTCCGTTAAGTTGGTGGTCGTAGATCTGCCTTTGAAAAATCCGTGCTGGTTTGGGGAAACAATAGATTTACAATGGAAAAGCATTATGTCATAGATAATGCTCTCAAAAAGCTTAGGTATGCAGGACAACTGAGCAATTGGTCGATAGTGGGAAATATCGTCTTTTCTACCTTTTTTATGTAGGGGAATAATAAACGACCTTTTTCAGGTTGATGGAAATAATCCCTGCGTGATAGAAAGCTGAAAGAGAGCTGTAAGAGGTTGGGCTAGATGCATTTGACATTTCTTTAAAAATATAGGGGGAAGGTCATCAGGGCCAGCAGAATAATCATCTTTGAGTTTTAGTATTTTATCTCTAACTTGCTCTAAAGTTATAGACACCGATTCCAAAGTTGTTTGTGGGCAGCTGTTTAAGTAGGAAATGTAAGAATGGTCTGGCTGTTGGGAATGGATGGCGAACGCTTGGCCAAAAAAAAATTGCAAGAGATTTGCAATAATTTGTGGATCGCCCGAGGACCTATCAAGAAAATTTAGATATGATGGATAGTTATCCGATTTGCTTTTAGTTTTGATGAACTGAAAGAATCTTTTGGGGTCGGAAATGAGTGTGTGGTCCATTCGGTTTAAATATTTGTTATAGAGAGTTTGGCAAAGTACAGAGAAATTAATTTGGGCAGACTGGTAGTAGAAGAAATCGGTGTCGGAACGCGATTTTAAGTAAGAATACCAGAGCTTATTTCTCTTGTTACGAAGACATTGCAGCTCTTTATTATACCAGGGTGGTGACGATGAGGGATTCCTTTTGGGTAAAAAAGGCACAGATTGGGCGAGACATTTTAAAATTTCGGTATAAAAGGATGCAAGAGCATCGTTAAACGTAAGGTTAGGGTTATTGTAGAGAAAGTTTAAATTGACCATACCGAGGCGTAGTTCAGTTCAGTTTGGCGTAGTTAGCCCTATGAAAATTAAAACTGTAAGCATATTCATAGGAAACGGGATTAAAACCATTGTCATATGTCAGCGTAAGAGAAAGGGGAGGTTGGTAACTATCCAACTTAGAAAGCAGATGTTTACTTTCTAAAACGACGCAGTTATCTGTATCAGTGGCGAAGACTAGGTCGAGTTGTCAGCCGATGTTATTGGTGACACCACTTAATTGATATAGACCAGAGTCAGTTAGGCAGTCAATGAAAAGATTCTCTTTATCAGAGGTGGGATTTGTTGCAGTATAGTAGCACTGATCAGTCTGAGTCCATAGACTGCATGTCGCAACCCGTACATTATTCTCTAATAATATGCCAAGTTTCGACCGTTTTCGTTCAGTATTTCTCGAATAGTTGCCGTTTTAACATTGAGAATACAATCTTATCTCCCGCCGCCTGTGAGGTACGAAGTGTAATTCGTATTTTGCAAGCCGATGGAAATGGCGCAGCTCAAATTCATCTTCGGTGAAGGTGAAGAATTTTTACAGCAAATTGTAACTGCAGATGAGACTTGGGTCCAGTATGTAAACTTAGAAAGCAAAGAAGATTCAAAGCAATGGATGTACACGCATTCCCCAAGCAAGCCAAAAAAATTCAAACAAACTTTTTCGTATCGAAAAATGATGGCAACAGTTTTTTGGGACAGTAAAGGCATATTGTTGACCGAGTTCATGAAACCTGGAAACATAATAAATGCAGCGGTTTACTGTGAAGCTCTAAGTAAGTTGAGAAGAGCAATCCAGAACAAAAGACGAGGAATGCTTACCAAAGGTGTGGTGCTTCTGCATGACAATGCACGACCACACACTTCAATTGGGATATTTTTGATCACCCTCCTTACAGTCCTAATTTGGCCAAGTGATTATCACCTTTTGCCAAATTTGAAATCACCCATTGCATCTCAACATTTTGGAAGTGAGGATCTTAGGAACGGTATGAATCAATGCACTGGCGGTGCCATTTTTTATGGAGGGTATACAAAAGCTCGTCTCACGTTACCAAAAATGTATAGATTTAAACGAAGACTATGTAGAAAAATAATTTAGATGTTAATAAAACTATTTTGTGCAAAAAATTAATGTTTTTGGTTTTTTTAAAAAATATTTTTCACTTCGGAGGTTGATTTTGGAATAGCCGTATTATTATTCCACTCACGTGTTCTACAGCGGTCAACAGCCGAGCGCGTTCAATGCCTTCTTCATAGTTCAATATTTTAGCTTTTGATTGAGGGTATCAACGACACCGAAAACGCAGTGATCAACTGAAGGAACGAAATTGATCAACCAGGTACACGAGGCTATCAATGCATTTCGCACAATTATGAATCGAATTTGTGCATTAATGAACGAAGATATCGATTTGTACTGTGTTCATACAAAAGATGAAGATGATGATGAAGTTGGTTGAATTCTCAACTTGATTTCGCCATCTCGTTATACAGAAGGGGACATGACAATCTTTGGATCATAAAACGTTAAACCAAATTGATCACATTGAGATCGACGATATGCTATGAACTTCTATGAGACCGCCAGAATCTTCGCGAACGAGTGTACAAGAATCTATTAACAACTCCTATGCCGCTAGCGTCAAGTACCGAATATCATTGGCAAATTCTGTAATATGCCATTATGTAGAAAAGCTGCGATTCCAAGAGACCGCCAGAATCTTCGCGAACGCATGTTGAAAGATCTATCAACAATTCTATTCCGCTTCATCAAGTACCGAAGACCAGTAACAACTCTACCAACGTGTTGTCAGAGACCACACACGTTTCACCAGACCGCCACCAAAAAATCCCTGGTTTGATCCCTGCCAACTTAACAAGAAGCGTATTCAGCAACGAATGACGAAAGTCGCTCGAGAGCTCTACAAGCAGAAGAGACAGGAATTAAATCGGCTTCTCCGGAAGAAGAAACAGAAGCACGAGAAGCGCACGATTGAAGTTATTTGTACTCAATTTTGTACCGAAGTTTTCCCAACAAGTAAAAGTAAAAAGAACTTGTCAAGAGTCACACTCGATGCTGAGAATACGAACACATTTTTTCCGACTATATATCGGCGATAAAACCCAACATCCCGTCGTTAGGTAGAATAGACTATTCTACTTAGACAATGACACCCAAAACTTCTCTCCACCTGCCCAAAAGTAATGAGAACAATATCTGAAATCCAACAAAGTAGCTGTCGGCTTACCATCCGAACTATTCAAAGCTGCTGGAAATGGAGAGCTCATTTCTCCGATATGGTCAGAAGAGTATATGCCTGATGGGCGGAACCCCAGCCCGATCCACAAAAAAGGAGACCTCGTCAACTGCGTCATCTATAGATACATCAGTTTCCTCAACATCGCATATTATGTGAACGTCTGAAACCCTTCGTCAACAACCTGCTCTATCAATGCGGTTTCAAATCAGGAAAATCTTCACACTCCGGCAGATCCTGAAAAAACTTAAGAAGTTAAAATCGCTACCCATCAACTTTTCATCGACTTTAAGGCCGCAGTATTGATAGAGACGAGCTATATAAAGCTATGTGCAGTTTTGGCATCACTGCCAAACTCTTCCGTTTGTGCAGCTTGCTGCTCCATCAAAGTCGATAACAACTTAACAGAGACCTTTGAGTCAAAAAAAGTTTTAAACAATTGTGCGGAGCTCACAGGCGAACACTGGAGGCATAATCTTTTGAAAGTCTGCAACTACTAGCGCACTCCGATGATTGGCAGAGTCCAGGAGACTGTCAGCAAAATGGGTTTAGCGGAAAATGAGGGGCGACACCTATTATATACTGTCAACAAGAAGGGACACACAACATGGACGAATTTGATAGAAGACCACAGTCGACAAGGGACTTTGTCTAATGCAACTTGGCTCTGCTTTAAATTCCGACGAAAACACCTCAGCAGAAATAAAACGAAGAATTGCTCTTGTCAATCACTCTTTCTTTGGGCTAAAAAGGTAAGGAGTCTCCATATAAGACTTTGATCACCCGAGTCCGACTTTATGGCGTTGATGCATGGCTCTATCCAAACTGTTTTCGTTAAAGAGCTTTGGAGGCGAAGATTCAACGTCGACATCGATCTAGTCAGAAAAATGAGAATTAGTCGCTTGAGATGGCTAGAACATGTAGAGTGAATTGACACCAATGATCCGGCCCGCAGAGTCTTCGAATCTAACCCGGAGAAACAAGGCAGAAGAGGGAGACGCACAAGTAGAAGGAGACATCAACTGACTTGGAGTGCGCATCTGGTGGCAGTTGTTAGTTGATTTCCATGTTCACTCCCAATTGTAATGCCACCTAAGTACGCTAAGTAAGCAATTCATCCAAAATAAGTATGCGATGCATACATCTGCATTTAACCTCTTAAAGATGTAGATGAACTCCTTTAGGAACAGTAGAAGTACCACAAGTACGAGTAACATGATTTCTTTTAAAGCCCATAAGCCTCCGCATACAGAGCTAAATATTTCGATGCAGGCTAAATATACAAATTGTTTGTTCTTTCAACTTCAACTACTTGAAAACAATTTACTAAGTAAAAATAAAAAAATCTAATGTTTTGCAAAATAAGTTAGAAACTAAAAAATTCACAACAATCTACGACTCAGTGAAGAATATTATATGAACTAGAAACTTCCTACTATCAAGCTACGTCATGCTTCTTTAGGCTTTCACAATATGTAAAACTTCAAAAATTAAAAATATGAAAACAGTAAATAAAATTTTAACATAAATTAAAATATATGTAGAGTTAAAAAACGGATATTTGATTTTCACTCTAGGAGCAGATACGTATATTACAATTTCATATTTAACATTTACAAATAAAAAAAAAACACAACAATGGTTAGTTTGTTACTAAGAAAAAAAAAACATTTAAAGGATTATATAGCATTTCTATAGATAGTTTCATATACATGTTAGTTTGTTTTAATTATTTCGTGAAAAATAGGAAAAGAAATTCTCAAACATTTAACATTTCTAGGACTTCACAAATGTAGTAGGTTGTAGGGCGGCACAAATTTGTTAGTTACACGATATACATATATGTATTTTTCCAGGACAAATTACTAACTATTTATAACTAGATAGTTTTAATGATTTTAAAAGAATCATCTATAATAGACAGGACACATCCGATAAGCCACTAATAGAGTGGATAGGTTTAAAGGCTTCCAAATTGTACCTGATCATCATCGTCATCTTCATTGTCTTTTTGCTGTTTTTCGTCTGATTCCTCCTTCTCGGGATCATGGTTTTCCTTGCTATTTAATTCGTCGTCTTTTGCATTATATGATGGCGGTTTGGAATTTTCTAAATCCATTTCAGAGGCGATTTCTTCTGACTGCAACTCATCGCAAGCGGGTGCTTTTTCTTCACCTTGGACTACATGATCTGTATCTGGATGAGGATCTTCACTTGAAATATCGATGTTTTCTTCTTTATTAGGTTCTTTTTTGGTTTCATTGTCATCTTCAATTTCAGTTTCGGTTTCATTCGCATTATCATTTTCTTCAGTCTCTGCCTTCGGTTCAGTATCATCAGTCTTTTCTTTATCCTCGGTCTCTCCAGTAGACGGCTCTTTTACCTCAGAATCTTCTTCTTTATTTGATTCTACATCGTCCATAGTTTCCGGAGTTTCTTCAGTTTCTTCATTAGTTTCTTCTTTAGTTTCTTCTTTAGTTTCTTCTTTAGTTTCTCCTTCATCATTATGAACTTGTACATCTTCATTTTCACCTTCTACTTTATCACTTTCGCTATCATCTTCTTTTTTATTCTCATCGTCATTATCATTTCTCTCTTCCTCAGGTTTATCTGTGTCTGTAACCTCTTTTTCTCCATTCTCATCCTGAATCTTATTCTCTTCAACACCCACATGATCACCATTTTCTATATTATCGGCGTTCGTTTTGCCATCGTCTTCATTTATATCGTTCGCTTCGTCATTACTAGGAGTCTGTTCTATCAAAGCATTCGAAACATTCTGTAAAAGTAAACAATTGTCGACTGATTTTTTTCTATTTTATTTTTTTATTATTTAACAAAAAAAAAATAAGGGTAACTCAAAAACTCACAGCTGAAAGGTTTAAGAAAGCGATCAAATCAACTTTCACGACTTAACTCAAATTTCATAGCGTTTGACAATTTTTATTTTGTGTTTGTGGTTTATTTTGAAAAAAATTTCGATAAAAGGAAAAAACCATGCCGACAATGGCTTACTTTTTCAATTTTTGTATTTTGTAAGAAATTTGAACGCCTTCAACCCATTTTACATATAAACGCTCACACGGGGAATTAACTTTTTTTTTCAATTTAATTATAATAATTATATTTACAAAATTTTCCAATCATCGATAAAAATTGTAAAAATCATGCGAACAATTGCACTACGAACGGTGCTCCAATACTTCTTTTTTGCATCTTCATGCAATTTAAATTAAGCTCAACAAAAAATGCAGAAAGAAAATTAAAAACAATTATAATAATACAGCTAAGCCAAGCAGTGCAGGTCATAAACATTCACCTCATCCTCTTGTTGTGTTGATGGTTCGTCAACCATTTCTACCTCTGGCTCTTCGGGATTTCCATCAGCTGTTGTGGGTGGAGTTGGTGGTACTGAACTAACACCATCATCACCATTAGTCAAATGACCGTTCTCCAAAGGTGGTGGCTCATCAGCTTTGTCGACTTCGGGCTCTTCACTTGTTGTCTCTGTATCATTGGCTTCTTGGGTGCCATTCACCCTTTTTTTGTTTTTTTTTTTTGTTTTTTAATAATGTATTAAGTAATGAATTTAAAAATAGTATCGAGTGTAAAAAGCTAATTATACCTTAAACAAATTTTAAATAATTTATAGTCTTTCATTTTAACTTATTTAATATTTTTAATAAAATAGCTTTCGCGAGAGTCCATCCTCTAAACCGTAGTGTTTTGATTTATACATAAAAATATTTCAGAAAATCAAAAATATAGAAAATCTAGTAAAACCTATACACATAAAAATATTTTCTTATAGAGTAAATAATAAATGTTCCGATTTTTATAAATTACAGTCTTAACTTTTGAATGGGAGCGAACTCGAATCTATGCAACCACATTTCTATTGTATCAGCTGTGTAAAGTGTAATGTGAATTGGTGACAACTGCTCCTTAAAAAGTGTTAGTCTAAGTTATCTCATCAAAAAAAAAAAAAAACAATTGAGATCCAAAATCAAATCACACCAACAGCCGTGAAGGTACATCAAATTCAAGCTGCAATTACAATGATTTTTAAGGCTACACAAGGAATACACATCAAACTCGATAGCGGCTAAAAGTGAAACGTAAAAATTCCAAACGGGCTTTTATATTGTTGTCAATATTTTGAATTCGACTTGGTAATCAGGAAAAATAAGCCTTTTCCTACATAAAAAATGTAATTTCACCATTAAATCGAAGTTTCATCATGTACATTGACCGCCAGAATGCGTTCCTACTGCAAAAAAAAGTTTATGGTGCCTTGAAGTCCGTTCATATTTAGGCAGACATGCCTAATTTCAGTGCGATACTGTCTTTAGTTTTCTTTTGACAGCTGATTGTTGTTGACGTGTTTGGCATCATGTTGAGTATGGACAAAAACGATTTTCGTTCTCTCATAAAACATTATTTTTTGAGAGCCAAAACGGCGAAGGAAACAACAAAAGAAAAGTGGGATAAATTTTATGGGGCTAATGCTCCGTTAGATTACACCGTCAAGTATTGGTTTCGAGAGTTTCGTGGTGGCCGCAATTCCGCTACCGGTTACAGAGGATAATGTCAAAGAAATACATGAAATGGTGTTGGCTGACCGAGCTAGCAGGTACAGAAGGTGCGCGAGCTAGCAGATACCACAAAGATTAGTACTGAGCGCACACGCCATATTTTGGGCAATATTCTGCATATGAAAAAGTAATCCTGCCGCTTGGTGCCGCCCATGCTCACTCCTAACCAAAAACACGAACGCAAGAGCACTTCGAAAGAGTGTTTGGACTTGCTGATGTGGAATCGGGCGGAGTTTTGGCGTCGATTGGTAACTTTGGATTAAACTTGGATCCACTATTACACACCAGAGAACAGAATGAGTGCCCGGCAATGGACTGAAGCCGGCACGTGTGCTCCGAAATGGCCGAGGGAGGCTCGATGTGTCGGAAAGGTTATGGCGTCGTTTTTCCCTGGTTTGTCATGGCATACTCTTCGTGGACTACCTCGAAAAGGGAAAAACCATCAACAGCGAGTATTACTGTGCATTATTGGAGCGATTTAAGGCCGAAATCGCTGCAAAACGGCCTCACATGAAGCGAAAAAAAATTTTGCTTTTGCAAGACAATGCGCCGACGCACGAGAGCATCGCAACCACGGCTAAAATCGATGACTTACAGCTCCAATTGCTGTCGCATCCACCGTATTCGCCCGATTTGGCTCCCTCGGAGCATTATCTCTTCCGAAACCTCAAAAGATGGCTGATCAATAAAAAATTCAGCTCAGGCGAGGAGTATTTTGCAGACCTTCCGGAAAATTACTTTTCGAACGGGATCAAGAAGTTGTAAAATCGCTGGAATAAGTGTATCGAGCTAAAAGGGGACTATATTGAATAAAATAAGAAAACATTTAAAAAAAAAAAATTTCATTCCCAAGGAGGTTACTTTTCACCCCATCTAGTATGGGGAGCTGATATGAACTCCTCAAAAAAGATATGAAAAATGACCGAAGTACAATGACATCTTTGCATACTTTTGGGAACAAGCAACTTCCGGTAAGGCTTTGGGAAAGCGAAAGTTTATACCGCGAACGAATTTAGGTTGTTCAATCTTCTCTAGGGGACTTATTTGTAGTATAAGATACCGGTGACTCAATATTCGTTAAAAAATATTGAAAACAAGATAAAATAGTAATATGAATATCACAAAACCGGAAGATATTGAGCTGTCCTACAGGGACTCACTATCAAACAAAGTATGAAACTGGCGTTGAAAGTTTGGGAATATTTAAAATATTTCTAAAAGGCTGAAAAATGTCTATATTTCGCTATCAAGGAGCTTTTTTTTTTACATAATTTGCGCGCGCTCAAGGGATTTATGTACCCTTAAAATGTGAAGCACGGGTGAAGGAAAATCAGGGAGGATGGAAAGAGAGGTACCGGTGAACGCTGGTTTTAAATGTTTGAAGGTTATAATGACTAGGGAATAAAGAGCTAGGCAGGGCATTCCATAAGCGAGTTATACGGCTTAGGAACGAATCACGATATTTTAGAGTACGTCCAAAAGTGGGCTTGAGGGTATACTGATGAGCATTCATAACGAGATGGGTGTTACGGTTAAAAGTTTGAAGGGGCGGAATGCTACTGGCTATTTCAGTGGAGCACTGATGGTGGAAATAGCGATAAAACAGAGTGAGACACAAGACATTACGTCGGTGTTCGAGGGTGTCCATTGTTTGAGTGATATTAGTATCTCCTATGAGTTTTATCGCACGATTTTGGATCCTATGTAGGAAGTGCAAAGAGGTCTTAGGGGCACCTAACCAGATGTAGGCGTTGTACTCGCGTTTTGGGCGGATAAACGCCTTATATATTGAAGCCAGATCAGAGGGATTGAAGTATTTCTTACATAGCTTGAGGAAACCTAGACATTTCGCAGCATTTTTGACGACATCGAATATGTGGTAATTCCAAGGTAAACCGTTACTGACACACATACCGAGAATGGAAAGTTTATCGGTTTCGACGATGCAAGTGCCATTCATGGATAATGGCTGGGTGTTTAAATTTCGCTTTAACGACAGCAGACAGAATTGCGTTTTGGAAGCATTAAATGCTACTCTTTTAGTGGTTCCCCAATTAGTTATGCTGCTAATAACTGAATTTAATGAACTTAACATACTCTGGTGTTCCCGTTCTACAGCCGAAGAACAGGGACGTGAGTCAGGGAACGAATGTGAAAAGCAGAGAGTACTGTCGTCAGCAAAGGAATATATTGGATTATAAGTAGCAGACAAGAGATCGTTGATGAAAATTAAAAAGAGTGTCGGAGACAGAACAGAGCCCTGGGGCACACCAGCATTTATTTTGTGAATATCAGACTTGAAACCACCCAAGACAGCCTGAATTTAACGTTCCGAAAGGTAATTTCTAATCCATTGGAGAAGAGAGTCGTCGATCCCAAATGCACGCATTTTCGACAAAAGAGCCTGAAGTCAAACTCCGTCAAATGCCTTAGAAATATCAAGTGCAACTGTCTTGCTTTCACCAGATTTATGTACGTTTTAGTTCCACTTTTCGGTGAGGCATGCCATCAAATCACCAGTGGACCTGTTGCTACGAAAACCATATTGCCGGTCATTAAGAAGTTTTCGTGTTTCGTAATATTTCATGAGCTGACGATTTATCAGCGTTTTCATGACTTTGGAAAGAAGGGACGTAAGTGCAATAAGTCTGTAGAAGGAGAGAGAAGATGATTCGCTTTTTTTAGGGATGAGCTGCTGTTTTCCATCTGCTCGGGAAGAGTTCTAAAGAGTAGGATTGATGAAAAAGCTTACACAGTGGTTTTGCCAGTGTGGAATAACACCTCTTCAGAAGAAGGGGAGATATACCATCTGGACCAGCGGATTTATGTATATTAAGATCTTTAAGTACTCTTGCTACTACTAGTGCGGAAATGGATTCGTCCCATTGAGGATTCGACGCACTCAAGTGTAGGCGGGGACAAAGCACAATCTGGGAATATTGAGCGGACCCCAAAGTATGCGGTATAGTTGTATAGAAAAATATTGAAAATTCAAGTATTTTTCTATACAACAATTCCCTTTCGTAGAGGCGTTCTTTCTAATAAATAATAAAATTATTAATAAAACTTAATTGAAGTATAGCGAATAAAATATCCCTTCTGATTAATTAAAATCGTAATGCAGACTATCGAGTCTATAAAAAGGACGCCTTTCACGTTTTTTAAAGATTTGGGACAAAGAACCCGGTAATATCTGTTCAAAAATTAAAGGCTTAAATCTTAAAAATCCACAATTAACCAAATTTTTATGTTGGGCTACATCTCCGTGACAACTTCAGAATAAACATTTGATAAATACTGCCAAATCTTTAACCCCAATGCCGTGTATTTAAAATTCCTTCGTGCGATTTATATGGTAATCCCATTTGTACCCACCTAACATGGATAACAAGATTAAACCAAACAAGCAACTAGTAACAGCGACTGAAATGTGGTACTGGTTGGCACTTGTTGAAACAGGAATTCTCTCATGAAAATAGGACAAAATATGTCTGAAGTTACAAGTCTGTGAAGCTGAAAAATGTTTCCCTAATTAATGCACACAAGTGTTGAAGAAAAAATAAATAAAGCAGTATTAAAAAAATCCAGCAAATGCAACGATCCAACATTGTCGTTAAATCTTTTACATGTTCACAGCAGTCAGCGTATCCGAAAATATTGCCGTGACAAGTAGTTCTTTTTCGTTGTACAAAAGCCGCAGACTTTGGGGAAACCAAAATGAAGGAATTAGCAATGTCTTAAACCAAAAAAGATAAAAGTTTAGAGTACTCTAAAAAATACTTAAGAAAAGGCTACATAATGCTGTCAAAAAAACAGTTTAGATCAAATCTATTTATAATACCTTATCCTGGTGATTTTTAATTAAATTTTATTAATTTTTTGTACGGATCGTTAGAAATTTGCCTGGACATTCTTCGAAAACACCAGGACAACGTAGAACAGGGTTTTCGAATAAAAGATTCTATTTTGAAAAGTACGCCGTACTTGTACTTTGGCAAATGGCATGTAGAAACTACTCTATTAATAAGAATACAATATTATAGAAAATTATAGATATTATAGAAAATACAAAAATTCACTAGAAAAATGGTGAGGGTTTCGCTTAGAATTTTTCGAAAACCTTAAAGTTTTCTCGATCGACTCGAACAACCCTTCCGTCCAGTAATTGTTAAATTGGTTTAGAAGTTTGAGCTATTGAAACAGGTTGGTGAAGAACCAAAATTGTTCCCCATGCTTAAGATGAGCTGTTGATCAAAGTGTGACCGAAAAATTTAGTATTCCATGGCAGTCCAACGAATTTAGCATAGAGACTTGAATCATAAAGCCTATAAGGTCTCATTGGCGCAAGAACTTAACCCTGCCGACCTGGTGTTAGAAAAGCGGACCGAAAAATCATAATGAAGAACACTTTCACCTTCAAGGCTTTGTTAATAAGCAGAAATATCGCATTTTAGGCTTAAGAAATCCAAGACCAATTCTCATAAAGTCCCTCTTTTCACAACGTGTAACTCTTTTGAGCGGTTTTTGGACAAAAGGCATAATTGACCCTTATTTCTTGGAAAATGAATCGGCTGTTGCCGTGAATACTGTGCGCTATCGAATCATGATTAATAAATTTGAATACACATATACATACTCGTATATGAATATGAATACATATGCAATGATATTATGATATAACATGAATCTTGTCGCCCACGAAACCTGTGTGGTAACGTCAACCAAACTGTGAATTCATTAGCTAATCTAATCAAAAATCAAAATATGTATACCTACGAGTATGAATGATACATTGTCAAAGGGTTATCTAACAAGAGGTGTTATTTAAAATTTCGAGCTATTATTGAACTGTCAATATCCAATTATTATTGCGATGACTTTTGATAATCAACAACTAAGAGGTTATTAAATATGGATAGATTGATCGATATATATCACCGTGTGGCGCTCCCATTGATCCGTTTTAAGTTCTGTTTCTTTTTTTTGTTAAGTTGGTAAATCTGTTGTTGACATTCCCTCTAAATCTTAGCGTCAAAGTTACGTAGCCAAGAGTACATCTACCTCTGTGTGTGTTGGCGATTTTTTACAATTTTAGAAATGGATTTAAATTTGCAACAACGAACTTGTATTAAATTTTGGGTAAAAAACGGATGTAATGGTGCGCGAACGTTGGAAATGTTAGAAAAGTGTTTCGGCAACGATTCTCTAAAGAAAACGGTCGATTACCAGTGGCTGTTCAAAAAGGGTCATGAGTCAATCAAAGATGATGAACGCAGTGGCAGACCATCGACATCAAAAACCGACGAAAACATTGATGGAGTAAAAGAAATGTTGGTCAATAACCGCAAATTAGCCATCAGAGAGATAGCGGAGGATTTGAACATTGCCTACAGATCCGTCCAAGACATTTTAGTTAATGATTTGGGTTTTCGTCGTGTAGCAGCAAAGTTGGTGCCAAAAGACCTCAATTTCATGCAAAAAAGGGACCGTGTTGACGTTGCAAAAGAGATGATTTGCGAGGCTGAATCCGATCCCACATTCATCAAAAGGATCATTACTGGAGACGAGACGTGGGTTTATGAGTACGACACGCAATCCAGACATCAGGCAAGTGAATGGCGCTCACCAAATGAGCCGAGACCAAAAAACCACGTCGTTTTCAGTCAAAAAAGAAGGCAATGCTCACGGTTTTCATGGATTACAACGGTGTAGTGCATCATGAATTTTTGCCAGAAGGCCAACGTTTGCGTGAAGCAATTCGACGAAAGAGACCAGAATTGTGGGCAGAAAACTCATGGATTTTGCACCATGATAACGCACCGTCGCACAGTGCCCTCATTATTCGTAACTTTTTGACGAAAAATGCAACAAATACCATCCAACAGCCACCGAATTCACCTGATTCGGCTCCCTGTGACTTCTTTTTGTTCAATCGAGTTAAAAAACCACTACGGGGAACGCGTTTCAGCAGCCGAGAGGAAGTAATGGAAAAATCGCAGGAAGCACTATTGGACATACCGAAAACCGAATATCAAAAATGTTTCGAGGATTGTATCAAGCGCTGGCATAAGTGTTTTGCAGTCGATGGGGATTACTTTGAAGGGGAAAATATAGATTTAGATGAATAAACTTGTATTTCTAATTTTCCGATAACTTTTTGATCAAGATGGTACACTGGCATAACTTTTTGGAATAGTAAAGATTCATTACAAAAACGGTGAAAATATCGCAGAAACGTTTCGTAATGCTAGTACAGCTTTTAGTCATTATCGAGCGCCTTCTCGCATAGCTATGTGAATTTTATCGATAGATTTGAACGCCTCGTACAGGTTAGTGATGTGGAAACTCCAACTCGCGTTTGTCCGGCAAGGTCAGCTGAAATTATCTGAATCTGTGACTGAAAACCCGGATGAGTCCCGGCAGTTGACACAAAAATTGAATCCAGCAGACCCCACACATCTCCGTACTTTCGCTGATTGGGTGCTGGAAATAAATGAACAAGATAATGATCTTTTGCACAAAATTATTCTGAGTGATGTGGCTCATTTCCATTGGACTGCGTACGTAAACAACCAGCATCGGAAATTCAAGAGAAATAGTGGAACAACCTTTCCTTCCACAACGAGTGGCAGTTTGGTGCAGCTTTTAGGCTTTTTTGCGAAAAAGATGCTGGTGTGACAGTTCCAGTGAATATATTGCGTTACCGAATGATGTTGACTTACTTTGTTTTTGCTTGAAATTGATGCTATGGACGGCTCGACATGTCTTACAGCTGGGGAAAAAACGACTCTTTTGCCTGACGAATTTCCTGCACGTGTGATTTCCCGAAATAGAGGGATTGTATCAAAACTCTACCAACTTCATGCACTAAAAGAAAATATCTGATGCAAAATATTGCATCAAAAGAATGGCTATTTGTAGGCAGAGACGAGGCGGACATTTGGCACATATCGTATTCCATTACTAGCCTCAGAGTTTGTTTTTAATATTCAAATAAAAATATCACAATTTTTCATAAAAAATTTAAAAAGACACCTCTTGTTGGATGACCCCACAAAAATACCTCAGAAATATAATAAAAATATAATAATATTCCTATGCATACATACTATGTATTTCCTTCCTTTATATGAATACGAGTACACAAGTAAGACATGTTAATTCAAAGATCAAAAATATACAAAAAGTTGAGATATTTTTCTACAAAATGCAAAACTTTGATCTCTATTTATAATTTGTGTAGCATCAAAGGCCTATTATTTGGTCTATCAAGCACTACTTAAACTATCTTTCGCTTTTAAGATGTTATGTCTTATCTACGATATAAGCATGCAAAAACAAAATAAAATCATGCTGAGCTACTACCAAGATATGTAATCTAAATTAATCAGCGAAATAGATTACAGAATTCATGATATAGAATAGAAGGTTCTTCTGTTAGTTTAATACCTACCCTTCAAATAAATCGGGCTCTGAGGTGTTCTCAATGCTGTTCGCTTCTGAACGTGATGTTAGAAGATTCACTGCATTACCTAGAACGTCAGACCTTCTTCTTCCATTTGGTATCTTAAGCTCAGGCTTCTTAAATAAAACAAATTGTAAAATACAATACAGTGTAGGGCAAAATTAATAAAATTAAAATTACTTTTTTATCATCACTGTCATCGGTGCCTAGTGCCTCCCAATCGATTGGAATGTCCTGTGAAACACGCGGTGCGTCGGGTACAAGTGTCAAAAATGAGCGCTCAATTTCATTGTGCTTCTGCTTGTAGTATGCGGGTGTTTTCATTTTCTAAATATTAAAAAGAAATTAATAGATAAAATATGAAATAAAATTAACAATGATCCTACATAGTCTAGAGCATCTTCATCGCAACCAGCCTGTGTCAGCAAAGTGTAACATCTCATGTTGTTTTTGGCACTCGCTGCCCAATGAAGTGGCGTCTTTCCAGTCATATCTGTTTCATTTGCTCCATCTGGCCAAATACCCAGAAGATACTCCAATATCATTGTGTGGCCCAATCCAGCGGCTTTGTGTATCACATTTAAGCCATTTGAATCTTTACTTGTGATCAACGACGTTGGAACTGGTGGCTCCATTGAAGCTTGAAGTGTCTCCAAATTGTTGTCCACAACTGATTGGTGTACATCTTTTATAGAATTCTAAAAAAAAACAAATTCACAAGATTTCATTGTACATTTAAAGAAAATTTATTCCTAACCATGACATAGGGTACAGCAGCTAAAAATCGTTTAACTCGCGGATTCGTGCTTGCCTGTTGTCGCAACCGATTTCCCTGGCCCGCCCATAGAACTCTTGTCAATTTCCCGATATCTTTTTCGTGCATCCATATCCGTATAGTGGACAACCGTACAGAGAAATCTAAAATTGAAAACATTGTAAGCTCGTGATTATTTGGAATGTGTAGACTCATATCCAAGTCCTTATCGTATAGTAAGAATCATGATGAATGAAATTTCGTGCAACTTTACTCACAATCGCACGTTTTCAATCAAAATCAATTTACATTCGTGTTCATATTTTATTCAGGATTCAAATGGAGAAATGAAAATTACAAAAAAACAGGAAGTACAGCATTTGAAGGACGTTTAGATTTGTAACACTGTAGCTGTGTTTGCTGCATCAAATTGAGTATACGCCCAGCGAAAACTAATTGCAGAGGCAACAATTTGATAGATTTTGCATTCCTTTTTCCGATTGAGTTTCTTTTTTTCTTCTTCTTCTTCTTTGCCTCTTTTTTGTAATGCAATTTGAAATCGATTTACTGCAGTTGATGTTCTCGTTTCTTTTGCGAAAATTGTGAAAGTGCCTTTTTTTAGAAAATCCAATGCAAGACGAATGCACATTGCTCATGTACGAGTAAGTGGAAAACAATTCGTGCACATTAGTGACTGATACTAGATTTGGTTGCGGAAAAATACACCCGTATGATACTCGTACAAATGCACAAATGCAGATACGCTACTGACATTGAAATTCAATTGGGAATATTTTTAAATTGGATTACCGGGTTAAGAACAGTTTACTTTGGCAGAGAAAGCGCCTGAAGAAATTACGATATTTGCATGAAACCGTGAAATTTCCGTACAAATTTACGTCATGCTGAAGATATTTGGATTATGTTTGCATTGGATTGTTTGCGTATACAAAGAACAGATATGTACCTAGTAGCGACGTAAATACGAATTAATATTTAAACAAATTTTTTGTTTTTATTGGATTATTCAATGGCTACAAATCTTAGAACAACTTATTCGAAATGACTTCCATTTGCCTTCCAGCACGACTTAAGACGATGTGGCCACTCATCGATTGCGAGACGCACTTCATGCTTGGGGAAATTGTCCACTGCACGGACAAGGGCTCGCTTCAACGACTCAATATTTGAGTGTCGAATAGAGCAAGCCATGCCCTCTAATACGGACCAAATCCAACGGTTTGAGGTCTGGACTACCAGCTGGCCAATCATCCGTTGATATGAAGTCCGGAACGTTGTTTCTGAGCTACAGTTGAGTCGTTATTGCTTTGTGAGCTGGAGCAGAGTCTTGCTGGAAAGTCCATGGCTTGTTGTTGAATATTGATTGGTTGAGAAACTTCACAATAGGTTCCAAGACGGTCGATTGATATAGTTTGGCTGATGTTTTCACTCCTTTCTCGCAAAAATGGAGCTTGGTAACACTCCCCACCATACTATTACAGACGCGGGATGGTGGCCTCTTTGATCCCTCGGGATGAGTTGGGATGCTTCTCTGGATGACCGAGCATACATACGGTAGTTCTACTTATAAAACGATTCTTCTACGGTGAAGATTTTCTCGTCAGTAAACAGAATTTGTCTGTGAGCGTTATTCGCGTACCGACTGAGTAATGCTTTCGATCTGCGCTTGCGTTTTTCCTTCAATGCGGTCGTGAGCAGGTGTCCAGTGTGTCGCTTGAGTCTTAAATCTTCTTTAATAATGCAAGACATGGATTTTTGCGAAATTTGCATTTCCAGCGACAAGATTTTCACAGCACGATACACAAAATTGTGAGTGATTCCAAGCGGTCGCAACGTCCTAAAGATATCGCCTTTTTCCATCTTGCATTTAAGTAGGCCAACTACAACTATACGATTTTCGATGTCGCCCCATTCCATGATTGTAAGCAATTAATGTCAATAACTTTTTACGTCGCAATGAAGCATAAATATCAACTGTCAAATCGAAATCAATACGAAATGGATGCGCCCAGTGTTGCATTCGTAATGAGTTCAGTTGTATACCAGTATTTATGACTTGACTAGGTATATTATTGGACTACTGCTTGTGACTGGTGTGAGAAAGATCATACAAATTAATCGGAAGACTCACGTACAGAGGACTACAGAGAGAGAAGAAAACGAAGAGCTTCACAATTTTTTATTATGACATTTTCCGTCGGACAAAAAGGAGAGATAATTAGCTAAATACATGTACAATAGATAGGTTCTAAGGATTTATAGGAATTACCAAAATTTACAGAATTAACTGAAAGGGGCTAAATTTATTTGGTGTATTGATACAGGGCTTCAATAATTATTTGATCCCACCGTCCAACAGAAATCTGTCAAACGAGGAGATTGACAGGTATCTAAGACTAATGGACGAGACAATCAAACGAACAATTTACAAAACGATACGTCGGTACCAACACACTGACGAAGAAGACTTATTCCGCAACGCAACTATTGACGCACTGTACCGACATAAAAGTAGACTGCTGTCAAGACTAAAAATTTTGTACAGACAGTTTACTGACAGACATAACCCGGAGATCATGACACTGAAGTCGTCGATTAAAAACCTCCAAACATTAATAAAGGAAAATTACAGAGCATCTGTGAATTTGTATTGGAACAATAAAATTCGGGCTGTAAACACCAGCAACCCGAATGTGTTCCCACAAATAAATAAAATATTTCGGAGAAAAGATCAAAACGACCTTCCATGTCTTAAAATCGCCCGAACGACGTACAACGAACAAATACTGGTAGCAGCAGGCATAAATCCAAATGAGGCTGTTGATGATGACAACTTCTTTGTGATCGAGGATCCGCAGGAGCAGATGGAGGCTATAGGAGTGACTTTCCAGGAAGTGTACAAGGCGAATGTTATCATTGGCCCGAACCACGATCTGGAGAACCGAGTCCTTGTGCACAATTTCTGCCTTCGAAATGAAATTGTGAATTGGCGATTCGAGAGCTCGGGTTTCACCCAGTTCAGTGACGAGAATATGGCAAATAATGTCATCACCAACGATAGGGTACTACCCCCGTTCATTTCGAAGGAAGAGCTCCAAACGATCTTCGAATCACTTAGAAGTAAGAAATCAGTGGGAACCGATGAAATACCGAGCATTGTGCTTCGACATCTCCCATTAGAAGCGGTAAACATTTATACCACCCTGTTTAATAATGCAATGAATAATGCACATTATCCAGCGCATTGGAAAACAGCAGTGGTACATCCCATCCCCAAAAAGGATAAAGACACTTCCAATCCGGCGAATCTCCGCTCGATCAGTCTTCTTCCAAACATCAGTAAGGTGTTCGAGAAGGTGATCAATAGAGTCCTGACTAAGTGGGTTGAGGACAAACATATAGTTGCGGATAATCAATTCGGTTTCAAGGCGGGACATGATATCATTCATGCTGCGTCTAAACTGGTTTCTGATATCCAATGGAACAAAGGCAAGAAACAGTGCACTGGTGCCTGCTTGATTGACTTGGAGAAAGCCTTCGATACTGTATGGTTAGAAGGACTCTTTTTCAAGCTGGACAGGTTGAGCATTAGTAAACCACTGCTGTATATTCTTTTTGATATGCTCTCCAGTAGACAGTTCATCGTGAAGAATGGCGATGTGACTTCTGCTGGAACATTTAACATTAAAAACGATCTGCAAAAGGGTGCGGGAAATTCGCCGATCCTATTCAACATTTACACGAGTGATCTGATAGGTTCACTTCACCATGCCATAGCGTACACAGACGACTTAATCGCGTACAGATCAGGTCCAAAGATTGAGGTCATTAATATGCTTTTGCAACGTGACTTCGATAAAATTAAGCGATATTGCGATGACTGGAAGTTGAAAATCAACTTTCAGAAGTCGGAAACCATTCTGTTTAGGACGCCGTTGTCTGGGGCCTCTAGGGATACCAGAAAGAATTGGCGAAAGTTCTCGATCGTGGGGCAGCACGGGCAGCCACTTGCTTGTCGAAATGTAGTCAGATACCTTGGGATTCTGTATTTTAACAAACATATAGAGGTCTCTGGCCAGAGCCAAAGGTGCTTTTGCCCTTACAAAGAGACTGTTTTATAGCAGTCAACTCGATGCGAGGGTAAAGGTAATCTGCTACATGGCCATTATCAGGCCCATGCTGGTATTTGGTTGTCCCGTGTGGTTCAATGTACGAGAGGGCTTGCCTTCGCTTGTACAGAACACCAGAGTCTGAGTACATAAAATGTTATCCTAATGAGGTCTTATACAATAGGGCGAACCTAATAAGAGTGGACAATTTCGTCATTAAGTTGACTCGAAGGCACGTTGCAAGAGCAATGACCTCATCGAACAACCTGATCTCTGGGGCTTACTACCCCAATTATATGTATCACGAGAGAGTTCGCTTTGACGGCTTTATTCCTCCAGAAGCGTTCGTCTATCTAGATAGTAAAGGTCTGATCCAGGACAGAATGGCGGTGCCGCTAATCTTCCACGTCGCTCGAACAGCTGCGGACAGGCGACTTAACTACGAAAGAGACGTCGCACACGGCAGTGCGGAGCGTCTCCGTTTCAGTAGGTCGGTAGGGAGTCGCGACATGAGGGATGTTGCTCGGCAGCACCAGCAATTTTGGTGGCTAGTTGAAGGGGGGATGCTTCGTCGTCGAATGCCTTCAGTGATAGATAGCTTCATCTGAGGCAAAGTGGGTCAGCCTAATTTTTTTTTTTTTTAGCCATGGCCGGCTTACATAGTTTTAGGTAGGATTAAGTTAGTTTTAGGAAAAAAAAATATATAAAAAAACAAAACAAAAAAATAATAATAATAATAAAAATAAAAAATGAAAAAAAATATATATATATATGCATATAATTATATATTAAGTATATATGTATTATGTATATATATATATATGTATGTGTGTGTGTACGTATTAGATGTAAGTAGGTTTAATTAGATTAAGATTTATTTTTAGGTAGTCTGTAGGCTTTTAGTTTTAAGTTTTATAAAAAATTAAAAAATGTCCATTCACTAAGTTTTTTACTTATAATTTATTTTCTTAGTTCTAGTATTAAGTAATGTTAAAATAAAAATATAATGTAAGATTCGTCGAAAGACATAGTTTAAGTGTTAGGTTTAACTTAGAGTGCCCGCATGGGGCCAGTAAGTTAGAATAAGATTATTTGTAAGTAATTTAAGCTAATTTTTAAGCGTTTTTTGTTTAGCATATAAGAGTAATATAAGTTAAAAAAATAAAAATGCATACAAACTGAACTCAATAATTATTTGCTTTCGGTATTTTCATGTTGTTATACAGGACATTCCACTCTTGGCCATTCAGGATTGGAATGACTTGGAGACTATTTATTTTCCCATAATGGTCTTTAAAATTGAGCAGATTCCAATGAAGTGAATTACGTCTCCTTTCAAGCGCAGATTACATAAAGTGCACTCTGTATTCTCCACAACTCTATGCGGAGTAAAATTTAGATGCAGCAGCTCACCTTTGTCCTTGAAAATCGTTAAAATTTTGTCCAATCCGTTATGGTCGTGAAAGTAGTTTTACGTCTTAAGGTCACGGTCTAGCATCCCAGGTTCACTTTACTGCTCTTTCACTCTAACAGCAGCACGCGCAGATTCCTCGCAAGCTATTGATTGCTAAATAGCTGTTGCAGTGTACTTTTACAAACTTCTGCATTATAATCTGGTAGAGGGACATTATGCTGCGATAGAGGGACATTATGAGAGGGACATTAAATGCTTTGCAACAATGTATGGAAGGCGGTAACTGGGAAGCGCCATTACTTTGAACATATAAAAAAAGTGTAGTCTAAGCGTGAAGATGTATAAAGAAGGCAGTCCAATTTCTACAATAAGTATAAGATGTAGTTTGGCGTGTTTTTCGACAAATGAAACATCTTCTTTAAAAAGTATTTGAACAATTTCTCCACCTCTGTATACTGCGCAACAATTCAAACTTGTGCTGCGTAGCAGACACCTCCAGTTACAATTTATTGCCCTTTTACCTTCCTTAAGTGTTTCGCTAAGATAATTTTTAAATGATAATCAATAACACCTTTTAGTCCCAAATACTCATACTCCTTCACAACTTCGAGTTCTTCATTTTCCCAAGTCCATTTTAATAGCGCGAGTACCAACCAAATCCATTGCGGAACACAATTTTTTTAGATTTGCTTGTGTTGACTTTTAGCTTGCACAGCACGCAGTATTGATGTAGCCTATTTGTCATCATTTGTATAGTTATTGGTGATTCCGCTAAGATAACAATGCGTAGAGAAAGACTTTTATATGAAGTCCATCAAATATGATTTTGGGGTCATCTAAGTATAAAGAAATGAGAAGTGGACTCAATAGGCAACCCTTTTTAACTCCTATATGCGACACGAACCAATTGAATAATTGGTTACCATCTCACACCGAAGTCCTATTTTCCTCATAAAGGTTTTGAATTAATCTGAGCATTTTCGTTGATAGTCCTATATTACGCAGCTTTTAGGGAAGAGCTTTTCTCACAATGCTCTCTAAGGCCGCCTTTAATTCTACGAAGAACTCGAGGAACTCACTCAACAGAGCTCCAGTTGGTAATATGTTCTATAATAATGTGACTCCTGATAATATTTTAGCTTTTGAGTTCAGGCAGGATATTATTTTATAATTATTTGTGTCTTTCGCGTCTCTTTTCTTAGGAAAGTTATATCCTTCAGAAGCTGTCAGATATTTCGCCCGTGTCGAAAATATGATTGTGTGTTAGAATATGCTTTTCTAGGAATTCGATTGTAGCAAATTTGAAAAATTCGTATGATATACGATCTTCTCCTGGACCTTTATTCACATTCCACTTGTGCAATATTCTGCAGACACCCTGAATCGTGATAGTTCGGTCTAATTGATCCAATGTTGTGTAAGGCATCGCATAACTTATCTGCACTGCACTACAACTCGCATTCAATATGATTTAAATGTTCAAATGAGAACCAAGGTTTCTACTTGGATGCTTCGTGCAAACTTCGTACCGTTGAGGAATCTTGCCAGTTTCCGAAAAGAGCTACTATCGATAATATTCCCTAGGATCCACATCTTGTTGTCCTCTTAGTATATAATTTTAGCAAAGCAGCTGCCTGTTTTATTAACTAAACGAAGGTATGCGAATAATTTTTTCCTAGCTGCTACACACTCCCAATCATACTATACGTATTTGCTAATGCATCTTATTGATTATTGAAAATCGTTTGCTGCATCAGAAATACAGGTAACAAGAAGGTCCACAAGCGTTTACACTGGATTTCACTCACATTTATATAGCTCTCGCATTCGGACATCGGACGTCTGTTTACAATGTAACGCAACGAACAATTGTCAAGTGAAGTGCTAATCATGGGAAAAATAACCCGAAAAACTATAATTTGTGTCTTCACAAATCTTCACAAATAATTAATTGAAAGACCACTCCCAAATGAAAACAAAAAAAAATTTTGCTGTCACGCATTGCGCGATGCGAGAGTTTTCCAGATTTTCGAAATTGACTGCAATGCTTGCTGCGAGACTCGCATTAATGTAAACAAACACATTGAAGTACATGTTTCAGAAATATTTTTGACAGTTCATGCGCTCTCTTTTTCGAACAACGTATCGCATCTCGCAGTATTGTAAAGGGGGCTTATGGATGAGGTACGAATTGCTTTATTTATTTATTTATTTATTTACTAAGTAAGTATTGCTTACACGGTAAGATAATGGAATCTTTAAAATGTGGAAGCCTTAAATTTTTCAAATATCAGATACAAGTATGTGCAAGTATATACGAGTACATATAACTATAAGAATTCAGGAAGTGATAACAAAATAAAATAAAATAAGGTAAGTAAGATAAAGTAAAAGAGAGAAAAGAATAGAAAAGAACAATTGGCTTTACAAACAAATTGAACATTTTAAGCGCTTAAAATTCTAAATCTAATTAGTTTCATTGGCCAGGTATTTTAAGAGAGAGGTTTTAAATTGTTTTGTGCTTCTAATTTTCCTAATATTTATGGGCAAAGAATTCCACAGCCGTACGGAGTTTACGAAGAATTGGCGTTCAGACGTCAAGCAGGCATAGCTCGTATGAAAAAGTATGACCAGACTGAAGGAAGCATAGCCTACTGAATAGGTATGCTGGTTGCTTAGTTTGAATTATGCCATGCAAGAGACTTAGCGTTCTATATTTGAGCACATTATCAAATGTACATCCGCTGATTTGCTTTGAGTAAAAGGAAATATGGTCATATCATTTTAGGTGAAATACAAATCGGGCAATATTATTATATACGACATTGAGCTTTCGTCTGGAGTCGTAGTCGGGGCAGCAAAAGATTCCAGAACAATATAGCAGAATCGGTATTAGGAGGGTTATCGCTAACAAGAGCTTTGTCCGTGTAGGAACAAAGCGATGTGCAGTCCAGAGAGCACGTAATCCAACATATATCTTATCTATAGTGGCGTTTATGTGGGTAGGCCAAGTAAGGGTCCGGTTAAATATCAGGCCCAGGTTGTTGGCGCAGTCGACGTACTCTATTGGACTTTGGGCTAGTTGGATTGGTGGAAAGTGATTAAGGTCCACTGTTCTTTTATGGATCACAAGTGCTTTTGTTTTCTGGGTATTAAGACGCAGTTCGTTCTTAGCTGACCAACCAAGTATACGCTGGAGATCTTCATTCACCTGCGCAGTGGCTTCGTGAACCAAATTCATGGGAGAACTTAAGTGGATCTGAGCATCATCGGCGAACATATGGATTGCACAATGCACGACAACCTTTGGCAGTTCATTTACGTAGAGCGAAAAAAGCAATGGTCCAAGAATGGAGCCATGCGGTACTCCCCTCTTTATAGGCAAATAGCATGAACATCGGTTTCTCGCTACAACCTGTTGTCGTCTTCCTTCTAAGTAAGAAAATATAAGTTTTGTAGAGGGCAATGAAAATTTAAACTCTTTTCTGTGCTTTAAGTAAAGTATAGTGTGATTAACGGTGTCGAATGCTTTCGAAAAGTCAAGTAACGTTAGTATTGTAGCATGGTTGTCATCAATAGCTCTCCTAATTTCGTCAATTACCAATAATAACGCAGTCTTGCAACTTCGTTTTTGACGGAAGCCAGATTGATTCTCACAAAGCAGTTCTTTACACTGTAGATAGATTTGAATCTGTTTGAGAATACATTTCTCAAAAACTTTTGAAAGGAATGGCAGAATTGAGATAGGTCTGAATTCTACTGCATTTCCATTCGATTTCTTTGGAATAGGAATGATTTTAGCGTCTTTCCAATGAGTGGGAAAGACTGACGTCGTTAAAATTGAGTTGAAGATATGTGTTATAAAAGGCAGTAAATATGGAAGCAGAAGCTTAACAAATTTTGGATGAATTTCATCGATCCCCATAGCATTTGATTTGATCATTCTGTAGAATTCAAAGTATAATTCTCTACAATCATCCGGTGGCTGGTCGAAAGTAGTTAAGCTTACTGAGGGTGGATCACTTGACATGAAAAAAGTAGAGTTAAGGTGGTTGCAGTCTATATCATCGGGAGTTTTAGGCCTTTGTTTTCCTAACCCAAGTTCACGGATATGTTTCCAAACATCTCTGCCTGTGGAGCAGCTACCGAACTTCCGATAGTAGAAGACACGCTTGGGGTTTCTTATTTTAGAAACCGCTTCATTACGTAATTTGCGATATATATTTAAGAACTCAGGCATTCTGTATTTTTTCCAGCTTTTGTAGGCATCATCACGCTTTTTCATAAGCTGTAGGATATTAGGGGTAAACCATTGAAGGTGAGGGGGCCTAGCAGGTTTTGTTTTTAACGGCACATGTTTGTTAAAGAGAGAGGAAAGCAATTTTTCCCTGCAGAAAGTTAGTTTGATCATTGACAAGGGGCATCCGATAAATACGCTCCCAACTTGAGCCTATAGTATCAGCTTGCAATTGAGCATAATTTAAGTTATGGAAATCTCTAAACATGACTTTAGATTCAACAAAGTCATTTTTAGCTTGGTAAGTTATATATATCAAGTCATGTTTAGAGCATGCAGGTGCTGAGAGTTGGCTATATATAAAAAGACTTTACCTATATCGGATACAAAAATTGAATCGATTAGAGTTGAAGCAGTGGTCGTAAAATGGGTAGGGGTAGACGTGTTAACTGGGTTTAGATCAAGCGATTTCATTTGTTCCAAAAAGCCTATGGAGCCGGATGTATCTAACAGATTACAATTAAAGTCGCCGCATATAATGATGTTAGTGGCAATGTAGCCTTTCTCCTCAAGGGTGGTAAAGAGTGGACCAAAAGAGATGGAGTTATTTGGTCTGTAGACTACACCAATCAATATTTTCTCATGACTACATTTAATGTTTATGATGTTTTCTTTCGTACATGTGTGCCAAATTTTTTTCCCATTGGAGTTTGGGTAGTAGACGCTCTTCCGCCACGGAGTGTTCTACAGCTGGCTCTAACAAATTTATGAGTAGCCAAATTCAGAACGTAACTCGTTATCGAGAGCTACCATTAATAGAATTAAATTTAAAAGAACATCCAAATATTCTATATACAACTAGAAGTATCAAAGTCAAACCAAACGATTAAAAATTGACTAAAAATCTAGGACAGCGGCTTTTCGAAAAAAAAAAAATTATTATCAATAATTCCGAAAGCTCAATATTAAGCCTCAAATAAAAGTTAGAAGAATCATAAACTGTATATCCAGTCAACAAGCTGAAAAATAGAAATGAAGTATAGATTGATGACGGGAAGATTTTTAAACGTAGAGTTCTTCCATCAAACTACATTTTTTTTTTTTTTTTTTTTATAATGAGCGCGCGCTCAAGGGGTTTGAGTACCCTTAAGGTGATTGTACACAGCGCGGGCAAAGGAAATTTAGGGAGGAAGAAAAGAGAGGTACCGATGTACATTGTTTTTAAATGTTTGCAAGTTATAACGACCAGGAAATACAGAGATCGGCAGGGCATTCCATAAGCGAGTTGTACGGCTTAGGAACGAATCACGATATTTTAGAGTACGTCCGAAAATGGGCTTGAGGGTATACTGATGAGCATTCATAGCGAGACGGGTGTTACGGTTGAAAGTTTGAATGGGCGGAATGCTACTGGCGATTTCAGTGGAGCACTGTTGGTGGAAGTAGCGATAAAACAAAGTGAGACACGAGACATTTCGTCGGTGTTCGAGGGTGTCCATTGATTGACTGATATTAGTATCGTCAATAAGTTTTATCGCACGGTTTTAAATCCTATCTAGCAGGTGCAGAGATGTTTTAGGAGCACCTGACCAGATGTGGGAGTTGTACTCCAATTTTGGGCGGATGAATGCCTTATATATTGAGGCCAGATCAGAGGGGGTAAAATATTTCTTACATCGCTTGAGGAAATCTAGACATTTCGCAGCATTTTTGGCGACATCAAATATGTGGTCATTCCAACGTAAGTTGTCATTGACACACATACCGAGAATGGAAAGTTTTTCGGTTTCGACGATGCAAGTGCCATTCATAGATAATGGCTGGGTGTTTAAATTTCGCTTTAAAGACAGCAGACAGCATTGTGTTTTGGAAGCATTAAATTCCACTCTATTGATAGTTCCCCAATTGGTTATGCTGTTGATATCGGAATTTAATGAGCTTAGCATACGCTGCCGTTCTCGTACTACAGCCGAAGAGCAGGGCCGTGAGTCCGGGAACGAATATGAAAAGCAGAGAGTACTGTCATCAGCAAAGGAATATATTGGATTCGAAGTAGCAGAAACGAGATCATTACTGAAAATTAAAAAGAGTGTGGGTGACAGAACAGAGCCCTGGGGCACACCAGCATTTATTTTGTGAATATACCTTGGAAAGAAGGGACGTAAGTGCAATGGGTCTGTAGGAGGAGAGAGAAGATGATTCGCCTTTTTTAGGGACGGGCTGGACAAATGCTGTTTTCCATCTACTCGGGAAGAGTCCTAAAGTGTAGGATTGATGAAAAAGCTTACGCAGTGGTTTTGCCAGCGAGGAAGAACACCTCTTCAGAAGAAGGGGAGATATACCATCTGGACCAGCGGATTTATGTATGTTGAGATCTTTAAGTACTGTTGCTACTACACGAGTGCGAAAGTAGATTCGTCCCATTGAAGATTCGACGCACTCAAATGTAGGCGGAGACAAAGCACAATCTGGGAGTGTTGAGCAGGCCGCAAATTTCGGAATTTCTAATGTTTTTGACGAACGACCAAAAAGTTTTACTGCCTTTAGGACATTGCAGTATTTTTTGCCTCAGTTTTTGGTCGTATTGGAATTTCACACGCTTAAGAAGGGCGTTGCAGTCATTTCTGGCTCGTTTGAACTTTTTTCGGTTTTCCTCTGTCGGGTTGGTCTTGTAGGACCGAAAAAACATTGCTCTAACTCTGACGGCCTCTTTACAGCTCGAGTCGTACCATGCCTTTTCTTTTGGTTTGATACTCTTCATCCGATGAGGAATAAAGGATCTCATTCCAAAGAGAATGGTGTCTGTAATCATATCAGCAGCGGCATCCACGTCGTTATCGAGGAAGCATAACGACCAGTTAAAATTCCTAAAGAAGCTGTTAAGACCGCTCCAGTTGGCTTTCTCGTATTGCCATACGGTTCTTTTAGGAATTTTTTCTCTAACTGTGTGGTCGGTGTACGAGAAATTAGCTGATATGACACAATGGTCCGACGAGCCTAGAGGGGAGAGCACATCAATGGTGTACTTATCAGGGTGAGAAGTTAAAAACAAGTCCAGGGTGTTGGCGGTATGACTATCAACGTCTGGTATTCGCGTGGGCTCATTTACAAGCTGCGTTAGGTTGTTTTCCGCAGCGAAGATCTCAACACACCGTCCTTCGGGTGTTGTCTGTTCAGAATGTCGAAGCCACCCAGAATTGTGTATATTGAAGTCGCCCGTAATAATGATTTCAGTATGAGGATACAGGGATACAATTCTTTGAATGGAGTCAAACAGCGCATCAAACTCGTTAAAGGTTGAATTGCTGTCCAGTTTGGGGCTTCTATAAATAAAGCAGTAGTGTATAATTTGCTTACAGAGATGGAATTTTAACCACATGAAGTTGAATTCCGGATTGGAACATTGATCACATTGTGGTGGAGTTTGGTAAGCTACACATAAATGGCGAGACCGCGGTGAGAGAAGAATAATGGCACTAGTTCGTAGCCAGGTAGCTTCAGATCAGAATGATCTAAGAGGTGTGGGCGGGGATCTACCTGTGTTTCACTAAGTGCCAAAACAGCTGGTCTGTACTTACAGACGTGGACGTACGCAGAAAAGTGATTACTCTTTAGCCCGCGTATATTGGCTACGTCTACCCTGAATTCCCTAGTCATAATCACAGCCAAACACAGAAAACACAAACACCGACGATACTAAGCAAGGCTGCGAAGTGGAAATGCTGACGTTGGTTTACCGAATCAAATTGTTGTAGGTGTTATGCCCTTACAACAATATGAAACAGTGCACCAACAAAATTTTCACTCACAACCCCGCTATCCATCAGTTGTTACATACACTCAGCCACTGCCCGTACCGTATGGTAAATACAGTAACGGCAGTGACTGAGTGCAAGCAACAGTACTTCGACTAGGAGCGGGTGAGGTGGGATACCCGCACTGTCACTGCACTGCACTTTTTTTTGTTTTTGTATATATTTTTTTTTTTTTTTTTTTTTTTGCTGCACAGCACACAACAATATTGCGAGTGCACTGGTGGAGCTGTGCACTCGACGGTGGTCGACTCGGTACTACTATATAACTACCGAAATTGCATTAATTTTTCCCAAAAATTATTATTCGCATACAAGTATTTCTTCTAAAATCTATTGAGACATTAACCATCTGCCGAAGCAGATATTAAAACAAACAAAGCTTAAAAACATATCAGATGCCTATCGCTGACGCTATATTTTTTCAGGAAAACATACTAGTGGGTGTGAGAGTTAAAAAAGATATTTTATTCCACCGGCACTTCCTTTATGACTACTTCGGGTACCCTAGTTTTCCTTTTAACCAATTGAGGTACCGTTAGCGAAATTCTTTTCTACCAGTCTCAAATTTAAATATAATGATGCATAAATTGTTGTTCTTTAAGGCTTTTTACGAAATTGTTTAAAAGTGTGATTGTTAAAATAAGGGCAAAGGTTTTTATAACAAGACCATCCTGAAACAAATGCAAAAAAAAAGGTTCTCATAGCTGATTGGAGAGGGCAATTAATTTCGCATGAAGCCCAAAGTGTTTTCTTAGTAGTAATACTTAAAATAATAATAGCAATTGGATGGGAACACATGAGAATTTAAAAAAACCGAAATAACAATCAAAAGGGCTTGAGAAAAATTTTTCGAAAAAAATTAACGAAATGCATAGCTTTACGCTTGTTGGGAAATATTGCAAACTTATTTCAAAAGTGAGTGCTGTCTTCCCCAAACAGTGTGTTTATTGAAAAGAAGTTTCGGCCGAAATGAAGCACCCACCGCCTGGTGTACGCAAGTTTGAGCAAAAAGTTCATAAGACTGTGGCTATTATGGCCGAGTGTTGCAACGCAACATGACATCTTAACAAAGATTGTCAATCAATTGCCTGCATAACTCCGTCAATAAAATTCCGTAGGCAATCGGACCAATTCACAGTGGGTAGGTCATAGGGCCGTAATACCGAGGTTCAAATATGATGTTATTTTACCTTTATATAATTGTGTAATGGATATTCAAATTGAAGGTATGTACGATATTTTTAAAGTAATTATGTTTTCCTTAACAATGCGACTATTCATAACTAGCTCCGTCAAAACACACCTTCCACTTTTTTTGTTTTTAATCATTTTCCATATTCAGCTTTTACTTATAAAGGCACGAATCGCCATAAATGAGTCATATATCAATATAATCTCTTATTTTCCTAGTTTTAATAACCGCAAAGTCTTGGAGCTCCTAGGTGCTCTGAGGGTTGTTACAGATCATTGAGGAGACTAGGTCCAGTACTAGAAAATTTTTTTTTTAATTTTTTGTGCTTTTCTTTTGCAGGTACAACGATTACGTGTTCTTTTACCCGAATACTTGTTTTAAATACGTGGATAGCTTCAAAAAATAATGAAAATGAAGCAGAAAGTTTTGGGGAAGTGTTTGGATCCCTTGCGAATTCTTTACCAGATGCCGAAAATATCCAGAAGATGTTTTCCGCATATTGGAAGCAATTTAGGAGATCAAAAGCTAAGCTAATGGCCAAATACGAAAGCTGGTTAAATGAGACCGAAATGTGCAGACTTGAAGTATCTGATGGAGAAGTATGTGGAAACTATAACGACGAGCAAACGGAATCTCTTCAACCTACAAATGTAACGCGATACAGGAAGGAGTTTGGAGACTGCAGCAAGAGGTCCAAACGTCGCCGATTAGCAGTTTTATCACAGATGGACGTAGCGACTTATCTACGAGTACGTGTTACACTTGTGGTACAATACCAAAAGAGATGAACGATTTAAATATATGCTTAAAAGAGGTCAATGATACTAGTAAATTTGAGTTTGCCTTATCTCCTCTGCATTCATACATTCGATTTTTCGAGTATTTTATTCACGTTTCTTATTGAATTCTGAAGAAGATAAAGCTAGTCTTGCTCAGAGAAAAGAGCTAGTTCAACGGCAGTTTAGGGAAAAATTAGGTTTAATTGTTGACAAACCTCGAAGTGGAGGAAGTGGCACATCCAATGATGGAAACACAGTACGTTCATTTTTCCATAACTCTGATATTTCATCTGAAATAACAGGTATTAGAAAAGATCTTATTGACAGATGTAGTCACCTTCTGCAGAGCCTTTCTTCTAGTTATAAAATAAATTCAGAAAAATTTAAGAGTTATGCTTTTGATACTGCAAGATGCTTGGTAAGTAATACCCTTGGTATAACTTAACTTTATCAATACATAAAGTATTGATTCACGGAGCAGAAGTGATAGACAGTTCTTTATTATCTATTGGTGAATTATCTGAGGAGGCCGCTGAGTCTTGTAATAAATTAGTCAAACTATTTAGACGCGATAATACTAGGAAACATTTCCGGGATGTTACTAACATGCATCTCTTACACAGGCTTCTTCTTAATTCAGATCCACTTATTTCTAGTTTAAGAAAGTTGCAGTATAAAAAGAAGTCCGCGTTAGTAAAAGAAGTGTTGGATTTATTAAGCTTCTGAGCTTTATTGTGACTTTATTATATTATATTACTTGACATTTTTAATACTATTTAAATAGCACTTGTTTCATGTAAAATACTACGTTTTGTTAAGATAAACAAAACTAATTTTATTTTTATTATAACCCGATTTTTTTGTGGGATTATGTTTTTTATATATGATGAATATTTTATGCATGAATATACTCTGTTTAAAAAAAATAGCTTTTTTGTCTTGTTCTTGAACCACTGTGTAATTTTGTCAATGATGATAGTGGAGAACAATGCGTGAAGCAACTCGCAAAAGGTGCATAGGCAAAATTCTATGTTTTGTCTATGGCCCCTCCCGCTACAAAGGAAGAACACAAGAGAAGACAAAAGGGGAAAGAAAGAGAAAGGAAACTATCAATATTATCAAAAGTTGCTTTGGTATGCACATCCTATTAATCGCCGAATGGATCGGTTACATTACTAGTTTCTCAGCAAAACACCGAGAGTATTCAACTCAGTCCAGGAACATCGACTCGTCATTGATCTCAACAACATAACATTTCACGCAACAACCTGATGAGAACTTTGCACAAAAATCTCGGGTTATTCCCTTACAAAATCCAATTGACTCAGCAATTGTAGGCAAACGACCATCCGCTTCGTTATGGCTTCTCAGTGTGGGCATTACAACAGCTTGGATTGGACGTCGAATTTGGCCGAAAAATCATTTTTTCTGACGAGGTGCATTTTCGTCTCAGCGGCTATGTTAACAAACAAAATTGCCGCATCTGGAGATCGGATACGGCAGTTCAAATGGGCCAATAATTCTACCATTCAAAATTCCCGTCCACATGCTTACTTTAAAACGGTACTGTGATCTATCTTTCCGCATCAAATGTGGATTTTCAACGTGCCACTCGTGCACATTGTGGAGGTTCATGTAACCGTCCGTTTCAAAAGTTGATTCGTCCGACCATAGAATTTTTTCGAAGAATCTCGGATCTTCCCTGAACCTCTGCACCATCGTTTGAATAAATTGGACTCTTTCTGGATAATCTCGGGGTAGCAGACTTTGGACTCGCTGTACATGGTACGGATGGAGCTGGGTTTTCCTTAGACTTCGGTGTGCTGTACTTTTGGGTACTCCTATGCTCTCTTCAATTGCACGTACTGAAGTACTAGGGCCTTGTGCGACTGCTTGTAAAACTTCGTCCTCGTAGGGCATGACGGGTCTTCCCTCACTAACCATTCGATTTGCAAAGCGACCCTCTGAGAATGACCGGTGCATATTTACAAACACTCGATGATCCGGATGACGCTGAGCATTTGGGTATCTCTCTTGATAAAGTCTGGCTGCAGCACTAGCATTACATCTGCATTCCCCATAAATGAGATGCATATTAGCATATTCCTGAGCAGTGTATCGAGATGGCATGATGGCATTCGCAATACACAATCACGGGATCAGCGATCAACAATAGTCCAGAAGAAATCCAGTTTCGACAGAAACGGTCAGATAGCAAATCAAAGTCGCAATGCAATGAAGTCCAATAAAGAAAGCCAAAATTGTAAGCACGAAATCAACAGGAATACAGAATAATGAGCGTAACGTACGGCAGTATTGCACGATGTGCCCATGCGTCACTACTTAACAAGGGTGGCATCTCTATCTGTTTCACTCACACTAGTCAAAATGGCGTGTTTATCCGTCTCAATCATGGCGTCACTGTCTACATGGATGGACAAAAAAGGAATATTTTAGTTAAAACCGATATACGAGTAGTTACGAGTACTGTGAAGCTGTGGTTGTATATATAAATTGACTTATTTATCAAGTAATACTATTATTTTAGTGCATTCATGTAAAATTTCATATAAATGTGATTATTAATTCGCGTTTTATCTCTAGTTAAACAGAATCATCATGGCAACTGAGACGATGATGGTGAAAATTGAGCATCGCGCTGTAATTAAATTTCTCACTAAGCAAGGAAAAAGTCAAAAAACTATTCATGAAGAGATGGTGGCTGTTTACCAGGGTTCCGCACCTTCATTATCAACTGTGCAAAAGTGGTCAAGTGAGTTCAAGAGAGGCAGAGAGAGCATTGAAGACGACCCCTGCTCCGGCGCCCTGGCTACTGCTTGTACGGGAGAAAGCATCAAAGAAGTCGAAAAACTTGTTCTTGAGGATGCCCGAATAAAGGTGAAAATGATGGCAGAGATCACCAAGCTTTCAATTGGTACCATTCACACCATTCTTCATGACCATATTAACCTTTCACAGGTCAGTGCAAGGTGGGTGCCACGAATGCTCACAGCGCCTCAGAAAAAAGTGAGAATCGCATGCTGTAGAGAGCTTTTGGAGATGTGTAGTGAGAACGCGGACGGTGTTAAGGATCGAATTGTTACTAGGGACAAAACATGGGTCCACCACTATGACCCTGAAAGCAAACAAGAGTCCATGCAGTGGCATAAAAAAGGAACAGACCCCCCGAAGAAGTTCAAAGTCACTCCGTCTGCCGGGAAGCTTATGGCCACAGTTTTTTGGGACTCAAAGGGAATCTTGCTCATTGAGTACAAAAAAAAGGTGAAATCATCAACGCCACATTAAATTAAGGAAATTAAAAAGAAAAGACGGGGTAAACTCGCAGCGGGTGTGTTGCTTCTTCATGACAACGCTCCTGTTCACACGGCGCGAGTTTCCAAGGCTGCTGCGCGAGATTGTGGTTTCGAAGAAATCCAACACCCACCCTATAGTCCAGACCTTGCCCCTAGTGATTATTTCCTGATTCCGGATTTGAAAAAATGTCTTCGTGGAAAAAGATTTTCGGATGATGAAGAACTCAAGTCGGCAATAAATGGGTATTTTGCAGAGAAAGAGGAAATCTATCTTTTTGAGGGTTTAAAAAAGCTTATCTCAAGATGTAACAAATGCATTGATGTTAGGGGAGATTATATTGAAAAATAAAAACAATTTAAATTGAGTTCGCATTTTCCTTCATATCGATACCGAGAATATATTGAACGCCCCTCGTATGTTTCAATTTTGGATCGTTCGTCACAGGGTGTCAGATTTCTCAATATTTTTTCTGAGTGCCAATGATTTTAAAAGTACATGACTTAGTTTTTTTTTTTATAATTTTTTGATAACCGACACCACTTGACTTATCACCCGTTTCCGGCTTGATGTTGATTATTGGAACACTCTGTGTATCCGAAAAAATAAAGTTTTTGTAGTCATATCGCAAATTTTATCTATTAAGACCGCCTTACTTTATAAGAGAAAACATTGCGATGTACCGAAAGCAGAAGCTCCCAACCAGATAGAGCAAAACTGATAACGGATTCAGAATCAGTGCCCCGAAATTACTCTAGAACCGACTCATTTAATTTAGTTTTTAGTAAGCAAGTAATTATGACCGCTTTTATTTGAGAGTGGAACCACTGTGCGCTGGGTCGAATAAAGCCAGAATTTAAGTATATGGATAGACAAAGTTTCATTTTTAAGCTAAACTTTTATTAACGTATAGGAATTGAGTATCACTATCACTTATTTACGAAAAACCAATACTATACTAACTAAATGAAAAATGAACTAACTTCGAAAACAAGTAATCAACGCAAAGAACTGATTAAAAATCTGCCCACAGATATTTAGCAATACCTCCATTTAATACGATATATGGTATTAGCAGTATAATTTAAAAAAAAATATTTTCTATTCGAACAGAACAGAGTTTGGATCTCAAAATGAACAACAAGACATTGGAAAATTTGCTTAAAAAAAAACTAACGTATCTTGCCTACAGATTTCCAACACATCCTCCACACTTCCCAGATGCTTCTTCTGATTTCTATCTTTTCTGATCCGATTTTGTGTAGAATATTATGTTATTCAAATAATAGTCTAAGGGTTATATAGTCTCGTTGATCGATGAAGGTTAATACAGTCAAAATCGGTTATAACGAAATTTCGGTTATTGCGAACTAATCTTGAGGTTCATACAAATTGTATTAACCGAATATCGCTTTTAACGATATCACCTATAACGAACAGTTTTAAATAGAAAATTTAAAAATCTATCGCTTATAACAAATATTAAAAGAAAAATGAATAGGCATTGCAAATTTCGTGCATTCAGAATGATAAATTCCGGGGATTTCCCTTTTGCTGTTTTTTTTTTCTCATTTCGCATTATGTTTTTGTTTTTTTAAAGAACTGGAATAGTAATTTTTTTATATCAAGAAAGGTTCAAAGTGTAAGTTTTTTTTTTGAAAATGAGTTCAAAACTTAGAGGTTTTACAATCGAAGAAAAATCTACAATAATTTCAAGGCTCAAAGCTGGTGATTCCAATAAAAGTTTGGCAGCAGAGTTTTCTGTATCGGCTTCAACAATCTACTATTTTCAAAGACCGACATAAAATTAAGAAGAATTTTTAAGAATCCAACTTGAAAATAAAGAAAGTTCGATGCAGTAAACATCCCGACATAGATGCTGCTTTGCTCAGCTGGTTCAAAGCCCAAAGAAGCTTGAATACTCCATCAAGCGGATCAATTCTACAAACTAAGGCAGAAGAGTTTGCAAAAGGGTTGGGAAAAAATTACTTCACCTGCTCAACAGCTTGCATTCAATGATTTCGGCAAGGACATAACAATGTGGTAGTGTTTCTAAAGAAATTGCGGATAATTGGTTGCGTGGTGGCCAAAGCTGCTCAGATGATCAAATCTTCAACATCGACGAAACAGGTTTGTTCTACAAAATGACACCTAATAAATTTTTGAATTTCAAAGGTAAAAAATGCGTTGGGGGTAAAATGTCAAAGGAATGAATTACGGTTTCATTAGGAGCTAATATGACCGGAACTGCTAAACAAAAGTTGTTGGTTTTTGGAAAATCAAAAAACCCAAGGTCAAGAAATTTCCATCATTGTATGAGTCCAATAAACGAGCCTGGATGACATCAGTCATATTCGGAAAACATTTAAGAAATTGGGATTGAGAGTTGACCAAACGAAAGAAAACAATTCCATCACAACAAAGGAAACAATTCCATCACAAGATGGATCACATGTAATGAGTTTGTTGGATGCCATTCTACTGATTTCCAGAGCTTGGAAGAAGGTATCTATTGCGCGTAGCTAATGTAAACTCGCCCTTAGCTAGTTAACGTAGATGCGCCCCCTGCATTCCAGCACTACGAAATCCAATCTTGTGAAGCCACCATCTTTATTTGGGTCGGCCATATTTTTTTTTTATTGACATTTTTGCATAACCCGCCATATTTTTTTTGTTGGTCTTTGTAACATTCTTGAATTGAATTGGAAGATAGTAGTCGTTAATATTAAAAAATCTTGTGATCACTTTGAAGAGAGTAAAAGACACCCGAGACAGTAAGTGTAATCGTACAAATGTAAATAATTATGTAAATAATTTATCAATTTTTAAATAAAGGAATTTTGAAACTTCACCTAATTTCGGAGATCTTATCAAATCGTCTCGCGCCGCCAACCCCGCAGCTTGTCAATAGTTGCCGCCAACCCTTGCGACAACAATTTTCAAAATTCTCAGCGATTTAAATTGGAGTTTGGATCCCTGCCATGCCTTCAAAGAAGACCATCATTCGTGACACAGTTGCCAAATCTTCCAGAGTGAGCCGATCTCCTGCGCCGACAGCATTGAGTCAACCCAGCGAGGAATATAACTGCCGTCTGTGTGGGGACATGGTGCAATGCGATACCTGCGATGCCTGGAACCACTACAACTGCGCCGGTGTAGACAGCCGAGAAACGACATACATGTGTGACATGTGCACAGGTAAGAGTTATGGTAGTTCGATTCCTAGTGTTTCAGGGGGGGGGGTTTGCAAACGTTGTAGAAGTAGCCAATTCAGCCCAAGCCGAACAGCAATTTAACGTGATATCAACCATCGAATTGAGTACTGCCCGCGTAGCCATTCCGGTAAATACTCTCTCCGTTGCTGCTACAAACACCGTAACTTCGGTTCCTGGCTTTATTTGTGCCCCTGGATTCAGCACAGTGAAACAACCCGATATAGCCAATAAACCAGCTGACGACGTGTCTATTGCCCTGTACGCCGCTCGCGTTTCAGCAATAGCAGGCCCCATGAACACTATAGCGAGAAGGACACGTAACCCGATCGCCAATGCAGGGCACAAGCCGGACAAATCGTTGGATCCTGTTTTAGTAAACTGTCAGCAACAAGTAGCAGGAAGCATCGCTAGTTCCAAGTCGTCGAAGGCATCGAAAAGCTTGGCTCGCCTGGAGCTGCAACGGCTGGAGGAGGAGAGGGCGTTACAAGAAAAACGGGATAAAGACTACTTAAACAAGAAATATCAACTCCTAGGTCAGATTGCGGAAACCGATAGCGATGAAGAGGTGGACGAAGGAGTCGCGGCCTCAACAGTAAGGTTTGATGGCTGGTCCGGGAAGACAACCACATGGAACTGTTGGGAATCTACTCGTAAACCGAATGTCGGTGAGCCTCGACTCCAAGTGCTGCCAACGGAGCCTCTCATGCCATCCGCGCCCAACTACGCGCCACCATCAGCCAATCCAAGCGCCGAGCAACGACCACCAGCTACGCAATACCCACGCTATTTTCGAATGGACACTCACCCTCCGCCTACACTCGAGACAAGTACCGAGGGCGGTCGACAGTCCAGGCTAACTAGCGAACAATTAGCGGTGCGCCAATTAGTTGCACGAGAGCTACAAATTTTCGATGAGAAGCCAACGGATTGGCCCCTCTTCATCTCCAGTTTTACCCGAAGCACCGAACTGTGCGGCTTTACCGATGAGGAGAACCTTTTTCGTCTGCAGAGGGCCCTGAAAGGAGAAGCGCATAACGCGGTAAGAAACCTCCTGATCCAGCCAGGTTGTGTTCATCAGGTGATCGAAACGCTCAGGATGCTGTATGGGAACCCGGAGCTCATCATCAACTCCCTTATCGAAGTCATTCGCTCTACTCCACCTCCGAGAATAGACAAGTTGGGTACGATTGTAGCCTTTGCGATAGTCGTGCAAAACCTATGCGGACACATCGAAGCCACTGGAATGGTGGAGCACTTAAACAATCCGATGCTTGTACAAGAGCTAGTAGCCAGATTGCCTCCAGCCTTATGTCTCACCTTGGCATTTCATAAGCAGACGTTACCGACGTGCTCACCTTTCCACTTTAGTAGGTGGGCGTATCAAGTGGCTGCGGCCGCCAACGGAGTTGCACCTCGACGGAAGTTTGCGGCGTGAACAGCTGTAACCTTGGCCACCACCGACTTCTACACAACCCCCGACGGGATAACAGTGGAATTCCTTCCAAAGCCGGAATTGTTACAGTACACTCGCAAATGAAAGTTGACATTCCACGGGGCGAAGCTGACTCCGTTCTATTCCGAGTAGTGCCGGTGTTCCTGTATGGTCAAGGTGTTCGGATTCGCACGTATGCCTTGCTGGACGATGGTTCTTCGTTAACTCTGATAGACCAGGGCCTTGCAAACCAATTGAACGTAAAGGGTACGCCACGTCCGCTGTGTCTAAAATGGACTGGGAACACCTCACGATACGAGAAGCATTCTGAAGTGGTGCATCTAGAAATCCAACCCTTGCGACAACAGTATCTATGGTGGATTTATTCCACAAGAACCTGACAATTCAATCAAAACTGAATTCGAAGAAGAAGACAATTGGCCTTTGTGGCAATTGGCAAAATTGATTAAACACATTCAGTCATATGATAACGTGGGAACAACATCGTGCCTGCAGACTTATTAACCGACGAACAAATCATTGATTCAGTTCAAAATGAAAATGTGGAGAGTGATGGCAATGAAGAAGACAAGAAGAGTTTTTAGTCTTGTTTCTCTGATAGTATGAAAACATAAACGGAAATAATTGCAGTGAAAATTGAAGATGCACTTCAGGCTGTCAATACCTTGAAATCGTTTGTTTTTTTGACAGATACTTTTGACCAAGCTTGTGAAGAATTTTCGACCAAAATGGAGATGAAAATAGAAGAAGAGTTCATAAAACAAAAATGTCGACAGCAGAAAATCACAGATTACTTTGTACCCCAAACATAAATAAATATAGGTAATAAAATAAAACAAAAATGTGTCCACTTGTAAAATGGAAAATCGGTTATAACGAAATACCTGATATAACGAACAAATTCACCAGTCCCATCGAGTTCGTTATAACCGATTTAGACTGTATTTAAAAATGGAGAAAAAAAATTTAAATTTGCCTTATACAAGGTCCTGTATCGATCTGTTCGATATGAACAAAATGTGCAGTTCGAATTGTCGTTTCAAGTCGATCACATCTAGCGTCAAGTTATTGATTTCTTCTGTGCGGTATCTTGCTTTATTTAAAAATTAGTAAGAGAGTAAGGTCCCCGTGTGTTGAAGACAATTTATCTTCAACATCAAAAAGTCGTAAAATGAACTCCAGAGCTAATAACTCTAGGAATAAATATGTTACACCTTTGCAATGTTTACCCGATTCGGACAATGAAATCGAGTGTGACGAGATTATTTCTCCAATTATAACGAAAAAAATAAAGACTCCTTCCATCTGCGTTCTGCATAAAACTAGTGAACAGATTCATTCTCAACTTCGCGAGTTGAAAATCGAAGACTATTGTGTGAAGAAAGTATCCATCGGTATTAGAATTATACGTGACAAACCTGAAACACATAGCATTATTTGTGCGGATTTAACATCGAAAAAAATTCAATTTTTCAGCCACGACCTTCCAACTTCAAGGGCGTTAAAAGTCATGTTGTATAGTCTTGATGAAATGAATGTGGACACTCTTAAAAAGGAATTAATTTCACTCGGCCTTAAGTGTCAAAACATTAAAATAATTAAGAAAAAACAAGACAAGTTTGTTGACGTTTTTTATATAATATACTTAGAATCTGGTTCTACGAGTATAAAGTTAATAGATTTAAAACGCAATTTTCGTTCTGTGTTCAGAACTCAAATCAAGTGGGACTTTGCGCGCAGAGTGAAAAATAAAATCACTCAGTGTTACAATTGTCAAATGTATGGGCATGGAGAAAAAAATTGCCATGTACGGACTCACTGTGCTATTTGCTCTGAGAACCATCGAACAAACTTATGCAACTCAAAGAACATCAAATGCACTAACTGCAGTGATTCACACAAGTCAGACGGCTCGTCATGCGTGAGTGGACAAAAATTTTTAGAAATTCGTGAGCGGTTTGCTCTTCGAAACAAGCCTCATCAAGTACGAATGAGTAAGGAGATTTTTACTCCGATTACTACAGACTTTCCCCCACTACGTACACCATACAAGACATCAGTTGTGCCAGATTTAAAAACTTACAACACAACTCCGAATGTTTGGAAGACCAGTAACAACGGAACCAATTCAGAGAGTAATATGCAGCTCTTTACGACGGAAGAAGTAAACGCTCTCACGTTTGAGATGATTTCACTCTTAGGTAAATGCAACTCCAGAGAAGAGCAGTTTAATACCATTGCACAATTAGCTATTAAGTTCTTATATCAGGAAAAATAATGCATACTTGTTTGAATATAACATGTTGGAAAGGGGGGCTACGGTACAGCAAGCGACAGTTGCTTGCGACGGCGCCGATGCCGAGAACAACGGAAGCTGCACCCAACATGCTAGCCATCTTGCTCGCAATCCAAGGGCAGATAGCTCAGCTGCAAAAGCAGGTTCAAGAACAAGCCAAGCGGGTGGACCAGATCTACGCGTTGCTGCCGGGCCTAACGCAACACATGCCGTAATGGGTACGCACATGGTGGAGCAAACTTTGAAGGTCCTTGCGGTGAATGTGAATTCACTGATTAGGATCGAACGAAGAGCCGCGATGTTTAAATTGCTACAAGACCAAACTCCTGACATGCTTTTCGCTAGCGAAACCAAGCTAACCGATAAGCACAAACTGGAGTACAATAATTATATTGTTAGAAGAAGAAACCGGCCCAGATCCAAACGTGGAGGCGGTGTCGCGATCTTCATTAAAGAAGGTATAAAATTTCACAGAGTGTACAAGGGCGTGTTGCGCAGGTTCCGGGTGTTGGGGGCAGTCGTCGTTTACATCCCGCTCCGCAGTGGAAAGCGGCTGTACTTGGCCTCTGTTTATGCACCTGAGGCTTCACAATCCACCCTATTCATTACTAGAGGGAACCTACTACTCGATTGGTGGGGTCAACAAGATGTCATGTACAGACTCGGTCTTAAAGCGACGGATAACCCGTCGTTTCCCAGAGGCGGGTCTTATTTGGATCTACTGCTGTACGACGAAAGTATACGACTGACAGGTACGAATTTACAAACGCTAAACTGTCTGCGCACATTCGTGTATGACAGTGACCATTGCGGTTTTAGCACCGAAATTACAGTTCCCAACGAAATTGCGGAATTGGAGGAGTTTGTTCAAAGATACACTTACAAATACAGTAAGACTCGATGGACACGCTTCTCCGCAACCTTGACTAGAGCGCTCTCCTCGAACACGCTCCACCCACCGTCCAATAGGAATTTGTCAAACGAGGAGATCGACCATTACCTAAAACAAATGGACGAGACAATTAAACAAACTATGGACACTACAATACCGCGGTATCGACATACGACTAACGAAGACCTGTTCCGCAATCCTACTATTGACGCACTGCACCGACAGAAAAGTAGACTTCTGTCAAGACTCAAAAACTTGTACAGACAGTTAACTGACAGACAAGATCCGGAGACTAGGACACTGAAGTCGTCGATTAAAAATATTCAAACGCTAATAAAAGAGAATTACAGAATTTCTGTAAGTTTGTTTGGAACAACAAGGTTCGGGCTGTAAACACCAGCAACCCGAATATGTTCCCGCAAATAAATAAACTATTTCGGAGAAAAAATCAAAACGACTTTCAGTGTCTTAAAATAGCCCGGACAACAGACAACGAACGGTTACTGACAATAGCAGGTATTGATCCAAATGAGGCCGCTGATGATGACGCCTTCTTTGTGATCGAGGATCTGCAGGAGAAGGTTGAGACCATAGGATCGACTTTCCAGGAAGTATACAAGGCCACTGATACCATTGGCCCTAATTACGACCTGGACAATCGCGTCTTGGTGCACGACTTCTGCATTCGAAATGAAATAGGGAACTGGCGATCCGAAGGCTTTGGTTTCACCCGGTTCAACGACGAAAATATGGCCAATAATGTCATTGCCAGAGAGGGTGACCTACCCCCATTCATTTCGAAGGAAGAACTCCATGAGATCTTCGACACAATCAGGGCTAAGAAATCAGTGTGGACCGACGGTATTCCGTACATCGTGCTTCGGCATCTTCCTCTAAAAGCGGTTGACATTTACACCACCCTGTTTAATAATGCAATGAATAATGCACATTATCCAGCGCATTGGAAAACGGCGGTGGTTCAACCTATCCCCAAAAAGGGAAAGGATATATCCAATCCGGCGAATCTCCGGTCGATAAGTCTCCTTCCGAATATCAGTAAGGTTTTTGAAAAGGTAATCAATAGAGCTCTGTCTAGGTGGGTTGAGGACAAACATATAGTTCCGGATAATCAATTCGGTTTTAAGGCGGGACATGATATCTCACATGCCGCGTCTAAACTGGTGTCCGATATCCAATGGAATAAAGGCAAAAAACAATGCACTGGTTCCTGCCTTGTTGACTTGGAGAAGGCCTTCGACACCGTATGGTTAGAGGGTCTTTTCTATAAGCTGACTGGGCTGGGGATCACTAAACCACTCTTGTACATTCTTTATAATATGCTACACAACAGACAGTTCATCGTAAAAATGGTGATGTGACTTCTGTTGGAATATTTCAAATTAAAAATGGTCTTCAGCAAGGTGCGGTCAATTCGCCGATCCTATTCAACATTTATACAAGCGACTTGATAGGTTCACTTCCCCATACTATTGCGTACGCAGACGATTTGATAGCGTACAGAACAGGTCCAAAAATCGAGGTCATTAATACTCTCTTGCAGCGTGACTTCGATAAGATAAGACGATTTTGCGATGACTGGAAGTTGAAAATCAACTTTCAGAAGTCGGAAACCATTCTCTTTAGGACGCCGTTGTCTGGAGCCTCTAGGGATACCAGACAAAATTGGCGAAAGTTCTCTATCATTGGACAACACGGACAACCTCTTGCCTGTCGAAATGTAGTCAGATACCTTGGAATCTGGCTAGATCAGTTTCTATATTTTGGCAAAAATGTAGATGCTGCTCTGGCCGGAGCTAAAGGCGCCTTTGCCCTTACAAAGAGACTGTTTTATAGCAGCCAACTCGATGCGAGGATAAAGGTAATCTGCTACATGGCCATTATCAGGCCCATGCTGGTATTTGGTTGTCCCGTGTGGTTCAATGTACGAGCAAGCTTAATGGAAAAGATTCGGGTGTTTGAGAGGGCTTGCCTTAGGGCCTGTCTTCGCTTGTATAGAACACCAGAGTCGGAGTACAAAAAATTTTATCCTAATGAGGTCCTTTACAACAGGGCGAACCTAATACGAGTGGACAACTTCGTAATTAAGCTGACTCGAAGGCATATTGCAAGAGCAATGACGTCGACGAATAACCTGATATCTGGGGCTTACTACCCCAATTACCTTTACCACGAGAGTGTGCGCTCTGACGGCTTCGTTCCACCGGAAGCATTCCTCTACCTAGATCAGATTGGGTTGATCCAGGATAGATCAGCGGTGCCGTTAATCTTCCATGTCGCTCGGACAGCTGGGTACAGGCGACTCAACTACACTGCACACGGCAGTTTGGATCGCCTCAGGTTCAGTAGGGCGGTGGGAAATCGCGATAAGAGGGATGTCGTTCGGCAGCACCAGCATTTCTGGTGGTTGAATGATGGAGAAGATGTTTCGTCGTCGTTTCCGTCAATTACAGACCAGCCTCACTAATGAGGCAGAGCTGACCAATTTATTTGCTCTGTAAATAGCGGTGGCCAGCTTACATAGGTTTAGGTTAGCATTTAAGAAACATATACATATATCAGTGTATACAAAGGTGTATTAGTGTTAAGAAAATAAAATGCATTAAAACTAACTAAACTAATAACATGTTGGAATGCTAGAGGTATTCGCCATAAATCTGTAGAATTCTTTGCTTACTTGAGTAAACATAATATACATGTAAGTTTGTTACAAGAAACATGGTTAACTTCTAGTTATAATTTAAGTAATAAAGATTATAAGTGTTATCGCTTAGATCGGGTAGATAGAAGAGGAGTTGGTGTTGCTCTTGTTGTACTAAGATCAATACAACATAAATTACTTCCGGTGCTTAATACGAAGTTAATTGAAAATATTGGCATTGAACTACCATTCAGTAATGGTCTTTTATTTAAAATTTTTTCTGTATATTTTCCTGGTGGTAATTCATCAACCCGTAAGCGTTTTGAGTTCAGTATTGATCTACGTAAATTGATAAATATTAATGGAACTTTTTTTAGTTGGTGGGGACTTAAATTGCAGACATAGAACCTGGGGTTGTATAAGAGCAAATGCGTGGGGAAACATATTGCTAGACTACTCGTATAATCAAAGACATTCCTACTTACTTCCCTTCAAAAGCTCAATCTAACCCTTCAACGTTGGACTACTTTTTAACAAATTCGAACAATCTGTTTGACCAGCCTATGGCTTACAATGAACTCAGCTCTGATCATCTTCCAGTAAATCTACATATTCCTTCCTCTCCAGTACAAAATCCGAACTTGGTTTTTGATTACGAGAACGCGAATTGGTCCTGTTTTAAAAGAAATCTCAGTCGGAAGCTGAGCAATTTGTCTGCTTCTACACATTTTTCTGACAGCACAACTCACATTGATGAGGCTGTTAAAAAGTTCACTAAATTCGTTTTGGAAGCGGTGGATCAAGCTGGACCAAAAATAGTCAGATTTCGTGAGTCTGGCAACAACCTCCCATCTTACATATTAAATGTTATAAAGGTAAGGAATGGATGCAGATCCAAGTGGACTAGAACCTTAAAGTTTATTTAATCGACTCTGTCACACCATTGACTGTAAGCCACCTCTCTTACAAAACGTTTTCCGTACAAAAAAACGCAACAACAACAACAATAACACCGCAGCATCTCCTATTGTGTTAAAATTCAGCAATTCGCAAGAGAGAAACGCCGTTCTGATGTCAGCAGCGAACTACCGCAAACAAAACATGACTGAACTATGTCTTCAAGATCTGGGCATAGAAGCGGACAACAGCTGTTATCTAAATGAGAGCCTAACGAGACAAACACGGTTTCTCCTGAAAAGCGCTCTTGGTCTCAGACGAAAGAAACAACTGTTTGCTGTGTACACAAAACGTGAATCTGTGTATGTTAAGAAGTTGGCGAATGAAAAAAGCTTTCTAATTGAAAGCTCCGAAGATCTGCTTGCTGCTGCTGCGACGCATCAATGAATTTTTTTTTTCTACAAATTATACGTAAGCCTATTCATCTACTGTAATTCTGTTGTCTTTATTCCGCTGTTTTTCTCCCCTCCCTTCTTCATTAAACCACTGCCCAATTCTTCTCCTCTTCCCTAGTTGCATTGCACTTTTTTCTTTTTATTTCTTCTATAATGGATATCACAAGGTCAAGAAACCAATACAGTGTGAATGATAAATCGACGCACACTATGGTAAATGTTCTATCCAAGAGTTTTGAGGGACTTAAGGTTTGTTATTTAAATGCGCGTAGTTTAAACGACAGCAAATTAGACTATTTAAAATACTTGTTCTCTTGTTCCTGCATTGATGTTATTTGTGTAACTGAAACCTGGTTTAAGCCGAACGTACCTGATTTTTCTTATAAGATACCAAATTTTGAAATTTTTAGGAATGATAGATTTACTGATACAACGGGTGGCGGGGTAGTGATTTATTGTAAATCGAATCTAAAATGTAAAACTATCACTAAGTCTAGTGGCAATGGAATTGAATACATTATAACTGAAATACGCGACTGCAATACCAAATGTTTAGTTGCATGTGCGTACAGTAACAATAGACACTGCTCCCCTGTGCCTTTCTTCTCAGTTATCTCTGAATACTGTGCACTCTATCAACACATAATCATCTGCGGTGACTTTAACACCAACTTAATAAAGAATGACTCGCTTGCCTTTCAAATGAAGGATTTAGTTTCTTCGGTGGGGATGGAAATAGTAAATACTACTTACCCTACACGTTTTGCTGATAATTGTTTACCCAGTCTTCTTGATGTATTTGTTGGTTCTAATTTGTCGTTTGTTCTACTGTTTGACCAACTACCGTTTGATGTTTCTGACCATGACCTTCTTTTCTGTACCTATGATGTGAATTTGTCTAAAACTGTTATACCAGATACCTTCACGTTTAAAGATTTCAATTCCATCGACTTAAATGCCCTCCAAATTGCTACTTTTTCAGCCCCTTGGGAGCAATTCCGCTTAATGGCTGATCCGAATGAAAAAGTAAAATTGCTTCAAGCTATTTTATCACAATTGTTTGATCAATATGTACCAACTAAAACGGTCAAAATACAAAACAGAGCATGTCCATGGTTTACGTCTGAAGTGGTTTGCTCAATTAGAAGAAGAAACAAATTGTATAGTAAGTGGAAGCATAGACCATCTAATGATAAATGGTCTTCGTACAAAGCGGCACGTAACTACGCCACCTTAACTGTGCGCACTTCAAAAAAAGACTATTTCGCATCTAAACTAAATATATCCCTCCCTGCAAAGAAACTTTGGAGTAACCTGCGTAAAATTGGTATATCTTGTAGTAACGATACCTCTAAATGTGTTCTTGATCCCGATGAACTAAATCTTGCATTTCTGGGAGATGATTCCAGTATAAATGAATATGATTTTAGTCAGACTGAGGAAGTAGTGCACTCGCTGCCAAGACTGGAAGATTTTGTAGTGGTCACTGAAGACGAAATTATCCAATCTGTAACAGCTATCAAATCTGACTGCATAGGTGAAGATGGCGTACCTGTACGCTTTATTAAACTTATCTTACCGCAAATTGTACCTCATCTCACACATGTAATCAACTGGTGCATAACAACATCAACGTTTCCTCAGTTCTGGAAAATTGCAAGAGTTTTGCCAATCGCAAAGACAACCTATCCAGCATCTCCTGCCGATTTTAGGCCAATTAGCATCCTACCCTGCTTGTCCAAGACTTTCGAGAAAATAATAGCAAAACAAATTACGAAGCACCTATCATTCAACAAGTTGCTGAGTGCTCAGCAATCAGGTTTTAGAGCTAACCACAGCTGTTCCACAGCCTTGGTCAATTTACTTGAAGAAATAAGACAAGATTTTGATAGAGGTCATGTTTCATTTCTTTGTCTGCTAGATTTCTCGAAGGCCTTCGATAAAGTAAATCATAAAATTTTGTGTTGGAAGCTAAAGAACAATTTTGGATTTAGTGTAGGGGCAGTGAAATTACTGAGTAGTTTTCTTTCCGGTAGGTCGCAAAGGGTTGTGTCGGGTGAACGTAGTTCTTCATTAGTGGAAATCAAACAAGGTGTGCCACAGGGCTCAATATTGGGACCGATTCTCTTCTGCATGTTCATAAATGACCTGCCATCAGTGTGCAGACACTCTTCAGTACACCTATATGCAGATGATGTTCAACTACACCTAGCGAAACCGTACTCCAACCTTAATGAACTCGCTTTTCTCATTAACGATGATTTAAAACGCATATATTCTTGGTCAGTGTCCAATGGGTTGCTACTAAATCCGGCAAAATCTCAAGTAATTCCAATATCGAAGAAAAAATTCAATACAAATCTTCTACCTGACTTATATCTTAATAATAATAAAATCAAAGTCGTAGAATCAACCACTGGCCTTGGCTTTACAATAACTCGAGATCTATCTGGTCACAATCACACCAACGTGGTCATCGGTCGTATCTACGGATGCCTTCGCAAGCTGTGGCTTAGCGCATATTTCACTCCGATTGAAACACGACGAAAGCTGGTATCAACGTTAATATTACCTCTCATAACATATGCTGAGGTCGTATATAGTAGTCTTGACTCATTATCTCAGCGTAAATTACAAATAGCTTTTAATGATGCGGTGCGTTACATTTATGGCATTCGTAGATATGAGCATATCTCCGAATACTCTAGGGATTTTCTAGGTTGTAATTTGCAGCAGTAGATCAATGCTAGAAACTGTATATTCTTACACAAAATTATTAACAATCAAAGTCCGTCTTATTTGTATAGCAGGCTTAATTTCACTCGCTCCTCAAGAACCACCAGCTTAATACCCTACCGCTGTAATTTTCTTAACTCTTCGCGCTTATTTTTCATTCACACTGTAAGGCTATGGAACTCCTTGCCCTCACATTTAAGATCAATATCAAATCCCCGCAATTTTAAAAGTGCAATCCTCCTACATTTCTCCACACAACAAAACTAAACCTATCCCCTTCTTCCTATTTCTCCATAATGTTTATATATATAAGTCTTAATTTGTAATAAATTTATACATATAGTATTAATACGAGTACACTAAATACTAAAAAAGATAATATCTTAATGTACAAACCATTTAAATGAAATAAATGAAATGAAATGAAATGCAACCAGAAACATTCAACATCTTCACGATATGAAGTACCTTAATGCCGTTTTAAAATACATTATCTCTTCCTACAGAAATAAAGTTTGGAACCAAAAGCTTCAAAAATTAGATAAAGGAAGTAAACCCTTTTGGAACATAATAAAGATAATTAAAACAAAAAAAACTGTGCATTGTCTGCGCTTAAAGTTAGGAGCTCTGTAATGATCTCGTTTTCTGAAAAGGCGAATGCTCTCTCAAATATATTTGCTAACAGCTCCACAAATTTAAATGGTTCAAGTGATCCTTATACAAAATCGTTAGTTGAACGGTCAATAAATAACATTAATGCAAATAATGTTGGACTAAATACGGATATCATTAGACTCTACGATGTGGTTGATGTATTATCCACTTTAAAAAATAACAAATCGCCAGGTTTTGATTGCGTTAAAAATATATTTTTGAAGAACTTGCCGGCATTAAATTCGTTCAGCAACTTTTTAGTTCCGATCTTAAAACCTGGGAAAGCACCCTGTTTTCCTGATAGTTACAGGCCAATTAGGTTGCTAAATTCGCTAAGTAAATGCCTTGAGCGGTTAATTAAAACAAAATTACTCTCGCACATTATCCTCATTGATTTGTTATCTCCTGAACAATTCGGATTCAGGCAACATCACAGCTCCGTGCACCAAGTTCACCGCATTGTAAAACATGTCAGAAGTCAATTCCTCCTGAAAAAAAGTACAGGCTTGGTACTTTTTGATATTGAGAAAGCCTTTGACACAGTTTGGCACAATGGCTTGCTACATAAAATTGTTATGCTCAACTTTCCGCTTTATCTAATAAAAATAATTCAATCGTTTTTATCTTCTCAAAAATACAAAGTTATTGTTAATGGTACACTTTCAGATGTCCAAGATCTAGGAGCAGGTCTTCCCCAAGGCTCCGTCTTCGGTCCACTTTTATTTAATATATATTTGTCGGACCTTCAATTCAATTCAATTCAAATTTCTTTATTCATATGTACTCGTATATACAAAAGTTACAAATTTAAAATACGATTTTACATGCATTTGATACTCGTATGTACATATAGAATAGTTAGTGACACCTTTATTTATGAAAAATAGAGACGATGCCACATTATAAAAAAAAAATAAAAAAATTACTTTGTGTGGGGTGTACAAAGGTAGAAAAACAGAAGTTCAATTCAAGAAAAAGAGGAAAGAAGAAAAAAATAATCTTTAACAAATTAAAAGCGCTTACATACAAAATGGCAGAAATAGGTAAATATATAGTTGAGCAAATGAGCAAATCATTTTTATTTATTTACTTTACTATATTTTAAATTGGATAACTTAGTAGAGTTTCGATTTCATGATGATTAAAACTAAGAAGCCATGATTTAACTACTTTAGTCAATGTGGACAAATTTCTGATGGATCGAATTTCTAAGGGCAGAGTGTTAAATAGTTTGCATGAAACAATGGAGTAAAAGTTTCTGTAATTTGTAGTACGAAAAGCAGGGACATTTACAACAAAGTTTGAATGGCTGCGTAAGCTACGAAAGTCAGAAATTGGACTCTCTAGATACCCGCTTCTCATGAAAAAAACCTTAAGGACTTTAAAATAGAATAGATGGCGCAAAGGGAGAATGTTCAAGGCCCTGAAAAGGTCCATTGTGTGCGCATAACGGTGAAAACCACAAACACTACGAATTGCAGATTTTTGAGGGACAGTTAATTGTTGCAGTTTACTAATATAAGCACCACCCCAACTACAAATCCCATATTGCAATCTTGACTGGAATACACCATAATAAACCCTTTTCGACGTGTTAATAGAGCAATACTTTCTAAGGCGGAAAAGGCAACGAGTAGCAGAAAGAAGATATTTTTTTAAGGCAGAGATGTGCTTGGACCAGTTCAAGTTTTGATCTATTGTAACACCAAGATACTTGAAATTATCTACACCTTCAATTTTGAAGCAATCAATACTGCAGTTAGTATTCCTGTTGAAGGTTTGACCACCTTGGATTCTGCATTGGCTGTATAGCAAGTTGTGACACGGGCAGACTTTAGAATGAAATATTATGTCTAAGTCGGGGTACTCTTGCTCAGTAAGACTAATAAACATCAACTTAGTTTTACTACTAACAATAAGTTTGTGATTAGCAAACCAGCATCTAAGTAGGAAAACATCATGGTTTATATCAGCGATTAGATCTAGCGGACTGGCTGAACAATATGCAACTCCAAGGTCGTCGGCAAAAGCTGTAACTTTACCTATGAATGGGAGAGAAAATGGGAATTTATGTATATTAGGAATAAAATTGGGCCAAGTACAGAACCTTGGGGTACCCCAGGTTATTGGTTTTTGAACTGCTTATATTGCTTCCAATTTTTACATATTGCATTCTATCTTTAAGATAAGACTCAAACCTATTGTGTATGAATCCTCTGAAACCGACCTTATATAGTTTATCTAATAGTATGACGTGGTCAACCATGTCAAACGCCTTAGTTATATCCACAAAAAGGCCTGCACAAAAATGTTTTTTATCTAGTCCCTTATGTAAAAAGGAGCAAAAGTCCAATAGAGCATCTTCAGTGGAGAGGCCAGTTCTGAAGCCAAACTGCATAGGAGAGAAAAAATTATAATGATTGAGATAAGTTGATATTCTCGTTTTAATTATTTTCTCAAAAACTTTTGAAATTGATGGCAGTAAGGAAATTGGTCTGTAGTTTGATTTATCTGTCCTGCTGCCCTTCTTAAATAACGGAATTACTACAGCGCATTTAAGTTCAGATGGAAAGGCACCAGACATAACACTAAAATTAAAAAGGTATGTTAAAATATCTACTAAGTTGGGTCCAATGTTCTTGAGTACCAAATTCGATATTTTATCATTTCCATGTGAATTAGAATTAGGAAGGGAATTAATAGTTTTTAGTACCTCAAATCCCGTAATGAACTTAAACATGAAGCTGCTTCTAGAACAGTTGTTTTGAGAGCCAGCCTTAGGGTAACAGTTACACGAAATTTGCGAAGTTTGTCCAATGGAAGCAAAGTAATTGCTGAACTCGTTAACTATTTCCAAAGGATTTGAAATGTTAATACTTCCATTTTTAAGTACAATTGGATCTGCTTTAGTACACACTTTTCGACTAACAATACTGTTAACTACTTGCCACTCTTTCTTAAGATTTCCACTTGCCGCTTGTATTATCGAACGAAAATAGTCATCCCGAGCTTTTTTAACTTCTTTTGTCACTTTTGTGCAGAATTTATCAAAACGATTTTTTAAATTGGTATTCAAAGGATGTTTCCAACATTTTTTTCTTAATTTGTTTTTGATATTTATTTTTTTGATAAGGGTACGAGTTATCCAAGGCTTAAGGCGACACTCCGATTTTTTGTATGTTATAGTGTAAGTAGATGCGCTTATGTAATTTTTCAGAATACTAAGAAATGTACTATATGCTGAGAAAGCATTTCTTTCAACATAAACACTTTCCCAATATTCATAACGTAGCCTATTGTTCAATTCAGAAAAGTTAATTTTATCAAAGCTGGTTTGAGATGATACGTTTGATTTCCTGCATATTATATTTTCAAAAAGGATTCCCGTCATACAATGATCACTTATATGTAGATCCAAGTTAATACCAGCAAGGGAATCCAAAGCAATATTCTCAAACCGAGCAAAAACATGGTCGAGGCAGGAGCCTGAAATTGGTCTAGTAGGCTCAGCAATAAAAGATAAAAAACCATGTTCCAATACTCGCTAACTGTGAAATCGCACTATTCGCTGATGATACTTGTATTTTCTGTTCAGATGAAATTGGTTTCAATATTGAAACCAATTTACAATCTGCTATAAATACACTACTAAACTATTTAAACAATTGGAAGATTAAAATTAATGCTTCAAAAACTCAGGCTATCTTTTTTACCCGTAAAAGAAAAGCCTGTTTCTTGCCAAGCAACAACCTTTCTATAAATAATGTTTTTACTGAGTGGAAACCTAATGTCAAATATCGTGGGATACGCCTGGACAAACAATTAAATTTCGGGTTGCATATTAAAGTAACGATAAATAAGACCAATATAATAACAAGTTCTCTATCCATTTAAAAATCGGAAGTCAGATTTGAGCAGAGAAAATAAGATGATCATTTTCAAAACCATTTTCCAGTCAATTCTTTGTTTCGGGTCTCCTGTCTGGGGGAACTGTACCAAAAGTCACCTCCTCAAACTTCAAAGAGCACAAAATAAATTATTAAAACTGATTTGGAAACTGCCTTGGGAAACTGCCTTAAAGACCGCATTGCCAAACTGAATGAAAAGTACAAAATATTATGTAGCATGTCTAGCAATAAATTGGTTTCAGCTCTCAATAACTAATTATTAATTAATTATTACAAATTTATTTATTAAACTATTTATTTATTTATTAACTTTGTTTCTGTTTCTTTGTTCCTTCATTATACATATAATGCTATTAATTGCAAAGAAACCAAATTTTTGTTTCTACTGCCCCCTCTTCTATCTACGACGATGAATGATTTAATGAAGGTTTTTTTAGTAGTTTTCCTTCTTAAGCCTGTATTTACATTAATAATTGTTCACTAATTTTTTAAATTGTCAGCAGTAAGGTAGTGAAATACCATATCTCTGTAAAATGTGCAATAAAGTCTGTAAAACCAATAATGTACAATTTAAGCTACAATAAAGTGATAACTAACTAACTAACTAAATGTGCACTAAAACATTTCAACATAAAAATCTTTGTGCGTAGTTATGAAATTTGAAAATTTTCTATTTTTCCGTAAAATAGAGTAGTCCTCCAACCGAACAATCTTTACAAGAAAATTTAATCTTTACAATATCGTCTAAACTAAACTACCAAAAGACTAAGCTAAGCAAAGCAAAGTTATAAAAATCCTTAATCAACAAAAAAAAAAACAACAAAAACAGACATCAGTCAATGAGTCTATAATTTCTACTCTTTCTATAACATATTATAAAAGAAATTATTTATTCGCCCTTAAGTTCCACCAAATATATTTAATCTTCTTTAAACCCTTTTCGATGAGTGTTTAAGTTCAACAAATTTATTAAAGAAAAATTCCAAATTAACAGTCATTCTAACAGTTACACCGAAAATAACTCCTCATTTGAATTGCAGTCAATTTCAGATTATGTAAAAATCACACAAAGAAAAAATCGAAGGAGAAACAGAAAAGAACAGAAAACAAAACGTTCAAATCATTTAGAAACCACTTCACGGGTATAAGTCGTCGACAAGTCAATGACAAAGCCCATTGAACTTTTAATTTTTATCATCTTTCTTCATATTTATTTATGAGTATTTAAGTAATAATTTATTCTCCATTATACAGAAGCAAAAGTCTTTCTTAATTTCTTTATTTAAACAAACGTTTCCCCTTTGAACTTTTCGGTTACAAATTCAAAAATAACTTACCGTCAGCGCTCTTCTTTTTTACTTCAGTTGATGCTTGCCCGTTCATTGGTAAAACTAAAAATATAAATTTACAAAAATTATTAATTAATTAATTGTTCATTAAAATTTTGTAAACCTCTATCTATATCTAAGATATAAGAATTTTCTATTAAAAAAAAAATAAGAAACTTCCGAATGGGTTGCCTGACAAAGTGACACTACCTCAAATTCGAATGGAAAAGATAATTTTTGGAGGTCTTATAACCAATACTATCGAATGCGTTATAACTATATTATATACTCATAAAATACAATGGAAAAATAACAAATCAACAATCAAATCCTAGAAAGGAAGAAAATAGAACAACAAAATAACCTCAACAAGGACAATGACTATATTCTAATGAAGCGCCAGCAAAGTTCATTGATTATTGATAATATCGCGGGGGTAAATGCTCAACAGCCTGACCTTATGTTCAATTTACAAATCACATCACATGTGTGTCAAAATAAAACCGGGCCTATCAAAACTGATTATTGATTTTGCTTATATAAACTTAAATCGAATTGTTAATGCAGCCTGCATGAGAATGCGAGCATGTATTTAGGTATCTCTTTTGGGTCATACAAATTAGAACATCATTGGAATAATTCCAAAATCGAGTAACTCAATCACTTTATTTTTTATTAAATGTTACCTTAGTACAAATCTACGAGAACGTGCCATTGTTCTCGTTTTGTGATATTTATAAATTATTTGTAAGACAATTGCTTTCGTTTGGCGCTTGTCATGTGTCAATTAGAAATATGCTAACTGACGTAAATAAGTTTTGTAAGTATTGACGTACTTAGACCTTTTATTGTGTCTATATCTAGGTACGTATGTAGATATCTCCTTAGGTAAAATGAGGACACAACGATTGGCCAAATAAAATGGTGTTAATTATTTATCTGCTAAACTACCTAAATTAAATCTAAAACAAATGGTATAAATGGTATACTCGTAATTGGAAGAATACATTTTCGTGAGCCTATACTAAATTTGAACATACCCATGGCAATTACGGTTTTAAGAAAACGTAAGTTAATAATTGGCTATCATATGATTATAACGAAGATACAAAGCACTATTTCCTCAATGTCATAATTGTTCCTCAATTGCATCTGCAATCCGCCTTTTACATGCAAACTTCCAAAAGCCTCACAGCCTGATTTTCGCTTTAAACCCTGCTTTTATCCTCCAATCAGCTGCCGTTCATATCCTAATCTTGTCAGCAATTGTTTACGTTCAAATCATGAACTGTGGCACGAATCGGTGAATATGAATAAAAGTTATAAGTTGCACAGCAATATGTAGTTACAGTCGACTCTCGGTAATTCGAAACTCAAGAGACTTTACAAAAAATTTGCATTAACGAGAGTTGGAATTAACGAAAAATTTGCCGAGTTGGAGCAAAGGACAAAAACGAAACAAGTATGTATAGGGTTTTCCAATAAGAACTTGACAATTTTTTTTTAAATAAAACGCAAACCATGTGAGGTATTTCAAAAACTTTATTATCGGCTTGAAGTACAATCAAAACATTTATGAATGGAACTCGACTTCGTTCATATGGCCACCGCGGTCACGTTTGCAGCGGTCGATTCTTTTGACCCAATTTTCAACGACTCGGCACACATTTCGGCCGAAACAGCCACTATTTCGCTTTCAATGTTGGCTCTGAGCTCTTCCAACGTCGTCGGCGTGTTGGCATAAACCAATGATTTAACGTAGCCCCACAGAAAATAGTCAAGCGGCGTTAAATCGCACGATCGAGGCGGCTAATCGACTGGCCCATACTCTTCAATAAATCGATTGTAGCGTGTGCTGTGTGGCTTGTGGCATCATCCTGTTGAAACCACATGTCGTCCAAGTTCATATCTTCCAATTCGGGCCAAAAATAATCGGTGATCATGGTGCGATAACGCTGACCATTCACAGTAACGTAAAGATCGTTATCGTCGACGAAAAAATATGGCCCAATAACGCCGCCGGCATGCAAACCGCACCAAACAGTTATTTTTTGTGGTTGAAGTGGTGATTCATGAAGCACATGTGGATTTTCACCCGACCAATAACGCATATTTTGCTTATTGACGAACCCATTGAGCCAAAAATGAACTTCGTCTCTGAAGATGATTTTGCGATAAAATTCATCATCTTGGCGCATCTTCTCCAGAACACAATCGGAGAACGTACGTCGCTTCAAATGGTCCATCGGCTTCAATTCTTGAGTCAGCTTGATCTTGTATGGGTGTAAACCAAGATCCTCACGCAAAATACGCCATAATGTGGTCTGTACGATGCCCAATTCTCGAGAACGCCGTGGAATTGATTGATTTGGATCGTTTGCTACGGACGCCTGAACGGCAGCGATATTTTCGACACTTCGAACAACCCGTTGTCTCACTGACACGGCAACGTCACACAACGAATATGTAGACTCAAATTTTTGCCCTAAACTTGTTATAGCCTGTCTACTAGGGCGAGAATTACGACCGAAAATTGGAGTTAACGCTCTTAAAGTTGCAGTCACCGACTCCGAATTTCCGTAGAAAATTTTTATAATTTGCAGACGTTGCTCGTTAGTCTACTTTAGCATGATGAAAATGTTGAGTTTACTGAATAAATTGATAGTGACAGTTTGATGATTAGTAAAAGAGTGCGTTCACAAATTAAATTCAAAGTTGTCAAGTCCCTATTGGAAAACCCTTTACATATATACATATGCAACAATAACTAGACACACTTTATTACAAAACACTCACTGAATATACGTAAAATCTTTACTTAAATTTTTTGTTTTGTAAACTTCAATAATTTCCAGCGACCTTGGTCAAGAGCATTGTCTATGGCAACCAGTGCCGAGAATACTTCGTCGTCCACTTCCGTTCTTAGTAAATATTGACGCAATGTACACATCAATGACTTTGCCTCCTTTGATGTGACGGGCGGAATTGGTTCTGCGTCCGATTCTTCTTTATCTTCGCCTTCATTTTTGCTGCCAGAATTTCGTCGTCACACAAAGCAACGCAGACAACGCATTGTCAATATGTACAAAATCATTGAAAGTCACAGATTTATTAAAGTTAGGAAGAAAGCTCCATCCATTCTGCGAGGTAGAATGATCTAGTTTTCCTCCCTTCTGTTGCAATTGATTCACTGGCTGCGTAATAAATCCGCATTTCTTGAAACAGTTTGAAAATGTCCACTACTTCTTTGTGGTACAAAGTTTTAAAATTCTGAATCACTCACTGGTCAATGGGTTGCAATTTAGAAGTGGTGTTAGCAGGGATAAATTTAAGATTCACATTACTGAGAACTGGCGGATTATTGTGAACTTTGCAATTATCCAGGAAAAGTACAATTTTCCGCTTCTGCCGTTTAATGTCGATGTCTAGTTTCAACAGCCACTCATTGAACAATTCTGTGGTCATCCACGCTTTTTTATTGGAGCCATAAAACGTAGGAAAGTATTTGATTCCCTTGAAACAACTAGGGTTAGCAACTTTCCCAATCATAATTTTATTTTGTGTAACCCGTCCATGTTTCCTGCGAGTAATAATGTTAACCTTTCCTTGCTATGTTTCCCCGCATGGCATTTTTCGTTTTTAAATGTCATTGTTCGATCAGGAATACAGTTAAAAAAAGCGCAGTCTCATCCACATTGAACACATCCCGTGGATCGTAATTTGAGCAGCCCGCCTCATTTCATTCATTCATTCATTTTCCATTCAGAACAAACAGCTACATTCGCTCTTTCTCCACATATTTTTTGTTGAAAACGATGTTATGCCGTTTTTTAAAATTGGAAAGCCATCCTTCAATGGCGGTGAATCTAACAGCGAATGACTTAGTTTTCTCCTTCAGCAATCAACCTCCGATAGGTACGTTTTGTCCTCTGTACTGACTAAACCATTTCAATAAGCATTCTTCAAGACCGGAGAATTCACCGGGCAAAGAACAGAGAACAAAACACAAAAACGAAAAAAACAAATTCGAATTACTGAGAGGAAGCTAGCTACTGATTTCGAATTATAGCGTGTTTGATGGCGGTCCGACTCGACAATCACTTCGAATTAACGAGCGTACCAAAACACATAGATTTTGTTTCATTTATCAAGGTTTTTTTTAAGGGACCTCACAATCAGTTCGAATTATCAAGAATTTCGAATTATTGAGAGTCGACTGTACATGAAAAAGATAACCTTGAGGCAATGGACGTAAAATAAGTTTCTGAAAGGCTTTCTCTGGATGGCGCGCATCCGAAATGTCCAATTTTCCATGACTCTGGCGCATAAATCATTCTGAATTTAATTGATGGCATGGGTTATGTTGGCTTTGAGGGCCGCTGTGGTTTGTGGCTTATCCTGAGACTTCAGAAAACCCCACAAGAAAAAGTCTAACGGGGTCAAATTGCACGATCTCGGGGGCCAGTTCTTGTGAGCCACGCGAAATCGACTGCTTCGGATACTTCTGCACACTCTTACAGACAGCGGCGAGGATTTCGGCAGATCTTGCGTTTCGTAGACGTATGGGTGTTAATTTATCGTTTACTAAACCAGTGGACCACACTGCGAATAGTCCTCTTGGCATGTCGCAAAATAACTTTATAAGCGGAGTGGGCACAAAGTGATCAAAAAATTCCCGAAATAACCACAGTGTTCCAATTTGAGTTCCTTTTTTTTTGTTAAGTTGGTAAATCTGTTGTTGACATTCCCTCTAAATCTTAGCGTCAAAGTTACGTAGCCAAGAGTGCATCTATCTCTGTGTGTGTTAGCGATTTTACAATTTTAGAAATGGACTTAAATTTGCAATAACGAACTTGTATTAAATTTTCCGTAAAAACGGATTTAATGGTGCGCGGACGTTGGAAATATTGGAAAAGTGTTTCGGCAACGATTCTCTAAAGAAAACGGATGTTTACCAGTGGCACGAGCGGTTCAATCGAAGATGATGAACGCAGTGGCAGACCATCGACATCGAAAACCGACGAAAACATTGATGGAGTAAAAGAAATGTTGGTCAATAAACGCAAATTAACCATCAGAGAGATAGCGGAGGACTTGAGCATGGCCTATAGATCCGTCCAAGACATTTTGGTTAATGATTTGGGTTTCCGTCGTGTAGCAGCAAAGTTCGTGCCGAAAGACCTCAATTTCATGCAAAAAAGAGACCTTGTTGACGTCGGAAAAAGAGATGATTTGCGAGGCTGAATCCGATCACACATTCGTCAAAAGGATCATTACTGGAGACGAGACGGGGGTTTATGAGTACGACATGCAATTCAGACAGCAGGCAAGTGAATGGCGTTCACCAAATGAGCCGAGACCAAAAAAACCACGTCGTTTTCAGCCAAAAAAGAAGGCACCGCTCACGGTTTTCATGGATTACAACGGTGTAGTGCATCATGAATTTTTGCTACAAGGCCAGACAGTAAACAAAGAGTATTATTTGCGCGTTATGAGACGTTTGTGTGAAGCAATTCGCCGAAAGAGACCAGAATTATTGGCAGAAAACTCATGGATTTTGCACCATGATTACGCACCGTCGCACAGTGACATCATTATTCGTAATTTTTTGACGAAAAATGCAACAAATACCATCCAACAGCCACCGAATTCACTTGATTTGGCTCCCTGTGACTTCTTTCTGTCCAATCGAGTTAAAAAACCACTACGGGGAATGCGTTTAACAGCCGAGAGGAAGAAATGGAAAAATCGCAAGAAGCACTGAATGACATACCGAAAACCGAATATAAAAAATTTTTCGAGGATTGGATCAAGCGATGGGGATTACTTTGAAGGGGACAATATAGATTTAGATGAATAAACTTGTATTTTTTAATTTTCTGAATCAATTCCGGGAACGTTTTGATCAAGGTGGTATACAAACCACAAATCTAAGTGTGAAACCTGACACTCCATAGGAATTTTACGAGTAATTCTGAAATTAGCGGATGCCTTTGATTGCCGAGTCATTAGTGGAAGCTGTGGAGGGAGTTCTGCTGGGGAGTATACATTCCTTCGTGGGTCAGCATGTTCTGTTATAGACTAGTGCTTTATAACTGGGAATTCAAGGTGAGAATGGAGAAGTTTTCAGATCACATGCCGCTGGAAGCTACATTTTACCTGTACAGAAACCCCTCCATAGAGAGCTCGTAACTTTGATAAACGCGAATGCCATCCTAAATATTGAAAACCTAACAGAAATAATAAAAAGAGCGACACCCCAAAATAATCCAATAAAATATGTCAACGGTAGCAGCAATCAAAAATGGTTTGATATTGATTGCAATCGAGCTAGAGATGCATTTTTTGCATTTCTCAGGCTAGTAAAAACAAACTCTATACGCAGAAGCAAATAAGCATTTTAAGAACATTTTTCATATGAAAAAGCTAGCGTATAACGAGCAAAATATTGCCCTTTTAAACAAGGTTCTCAGCAGAATTCTGGAAAGCTGTTAAACTTATTAATGGTGGAAGAAGTACTATCGCCCTAGGCTTACAAGCTGAACAACTAAAAAACCACTTAGAAAAGACGATCTCAAACTCTCAATGTTGTCATTTCTTTGTTCCCTTTCAATGTGGTCAGTCTCAAGAGGGAGCTAGAAACCCAACTTTAAAAAAAATATGTGGTAGTGTTATACAGGGTCTTCCAATAGGGACTTCCGAACTTTGACAGCTGATAGCGGTCATATTGTTGAAGCTGCATCTGCCAAGTTGGTTCTTATTTATTCAGTCTGTTTTGGAAAATCACCATAGCGTTCAACAACACGGACAAATGATAAAATGGTTTTATCAAAATAGGTATTCTGTGTTTGGGCAGCGTTACGCACTCTTCGCCCTTTTTGTTTTGCGGTCGCCTTTATCGTCCTAGTAGTAGTAGTAGTAGTGGTAGTAAAGGGTCCGCCATCTAACGTTTCTTTTTTCAACTAGTGCTTATTTCGTGAATGGTAACACTTAGCTCATGTCTGATTTGACAGATAATTAGTTTTATCCTTCCGCTGAACGAATATGGTTGTATATACGCTTGAAAAACGCTGGGAAATATTGCGACATTACTTTGAAAATCATGGTAATGTTGCAGAATGTGTGCGAAAATTGCGTACGGATTTTGGAAGAAGAGAAGCACCGTCAGCTCCGTATGTTCGTTATCTTGTGAAAAAAGTGAAAGAAACTGGCATCCTCATCGATAAACCAAAGCATGAAAAGCCAAAAACAGTGCGTACACCCGAGAATATTGCTGCTGTGGCAGAAAGTGTGCATGAAGCGCCATCAACATCAATTGACCGTCGTTCTCAACAATTGAACATTTCGGAGACATCATTGAGACGAATTTTGTATAAAGACCTTGGTATGACGCCATACAAAGTCCAATTGGTTCAGGAGTTGAAGCCAACTGACCATCCAATGCGTTTTCGCTTCGCTAAGTGGGCCTGCGATCGACTTAGAGAAGATGCCGATTTTGCCAAAAAAATCATCTTTTCAGATGAAGCTCATTTTGATCTTGGCGGGTATGTAACCAAGCAAAATTGTCGCATTTGGGGCACAGAAAACCCGCACGCATACATTGAAAAGCCGATACACCCAAAACGAGTCACTGTTTGGTGTGGATTTTGGTCCAGAAGCATAATTGGGCCATTTTTCTTCGAAAATGAGCAAGGTGTGGCCGTTCCAGTCAATGGCGATCGTTATCGGGCCATGTTGAACGAATTTTTGTTCACAAAAATTGAAGAGGAGGATATTGGCAACATTTGTTTCAACAGGACGGCGCTATATGCCACACAGCCGAAGCTACACTCGATGTTTTGCGCCCTGTTTTTGAAGATCGCATTATCAGCCGCAGAGCTGATGTCGTTTGGCCACCTCGGAGCTGCGATTTGACATCGTTGGACTATTATTTGTGGGGTGCCGTAAAAGATAAGTGTTACGCCGACAAGCCATTGGTGAAATACAGCTGCACACAATCGATAATGTGCTTAAAAATTGGACCGATCGTGTAGGCTACTGCATGGCCAGCCGAGGCAGCCATTTGAATGAAATTATTTTCCATTATTAACCGGAAGGATAAAACTAATTATCTGTCAAATCAGACATGAGCTAGATGTTACCATTCAAGAAATAAGCACTAGTTGAAAAAAACGTTAGATGGCGGACCCTTTATATTGTGAAGATTGGACTTCACTAACATACGAGTATTTCTGATATATGTTCTATATACTCGTATATACGTTCTTAGAGAATCAGATTGCATGTCTGGTGTAATATTAAGTATAACTCCACATTCTGACGCAAGACGCTCCCATTCTTGCACTAGATTGCCTCTTGTTCTTATGATGTGCGTAAGTACTTTTTTCGGTAGCCTTTCTTCTTCCAGCGCCATCATTCTTACTATATAATTAAAACGCATTTTTAATGTGTTCAGAAACATAGGGGGCGTTCCCATTTCTAAATGTAGCATATAGTTGGGGGTGCTACTAGATATTCGTTTAAGAAAGTATCGCAGGAACTTCGCAACGGCATCAAAAGAAGAGTATCCCCACACTTGGGCTCCATACAAAAGAATAGAAGCTGCAGTTGATCGGAAAAGTTTTTGCTTTGCGCTATGGCTAACTTGTTTGTTGTTGATGCATTTTTCCCAAACTGAGTAGATTGCACTGACAATTTCTTTTGAAGGCGTTTATACATATTTAAGTTAGGGGTAATCAGAACTCCAAGGTACTTGTGTTCTTACAATTTCAGTACCCTCAGCTTGAAACGTCCACCTTTCACTTCGACAGTAGCTCCCACTACAATTTTTAAGTATCATCCTCTTTGATTTTGTTAGATTTACAGATAAATTCTTAGTTCTGCAGTAGTTATCCAGTCTGTTTACCATAAGCTGCATACAGTCGACAGTTTCTGCGAGAAAGACAATATCATCTGCAAACATGAGAGCGGGGATATTTGTTCGGTGCAGCTCTATTCCACCTTTAACAGTGTCTGGTATGTCGTTTATGTATAATATAAGGAGTAGCGTACTTAACCTTGCTTCACGCCCATTGCAGTCTCAAAACCTTCGGACATGTGGTTTCCATCCCAAATGAAATCTATGTTATTTGCGTACATTGCTCGCAAAACATTTACTACCTCGTAGATATTCCACATCTATAGAGCTTATAGAAAAGTGCCTCTCGAGGAACAGAATCAAAAGCTGCTGGAAAATCTACAAAAAATGCTTAAAGCTTTTTGTGGTTTCTCTGGTAGGTTTCAGCAATGTTCGCAAGTATAAATATCTGGTCGATCGTCGAATAGTTCCGTCTGAAGCCCGCTTGAAATTCATGGATAATTTTCTTCTTACTTACTTCACTGCTCCAAAAAGCTTGGTTGAAGTATTTAAAAACGATATACCTCTGTAGTTTGACGGATCATTATAGTCCCTTTTCTTGTGCAGTGGAAATAATATCGATTTCACGAAGCTTCCTGGTATATCTGCATTTTCCAAGATAAGATTGAATTCCGATTGAAGGTCTGATAGGAACTCCCGTGTACATTTCTTATAGAATTCAAAGGAAATACGGTTGTCTCCTGGGGCTTTATTATTTTTAGCATTCTCGATTACATATTGTACCTCTTCCAGAGTTATCGGTGCGGTGTGTCTAGGAATTCGTCGGAAATCCAGGGCGCTGCATATTGAAACGGTTGGGATATTTGGGTTGCGTTGAGCAGATTTGATAAGTGGTTTTTTAGTTGTTCAGCTTCTTCTTTCACCATTAATCAACTTTTTTTTTTACCAAACACAATTTTGCATGTAGCAAATTGAATAGAGAAGTTCATACATATTCAAATAAATTGTTCTAGGTATGTTTTGAATAAAAACGCACTATTAGTATGTAAATTCTTCTAAAATCTATGTTCAAAACCTGTCTCAACTGACTTTTGAACATCAAATGAATGAAAACCTGCAGGAATTTTTTCTAACTCCATTAACCGGCGTTTTGCTTATCCGGCGGGCAGCGGACCGAGGTTCTACTGTATCTCCATTTTGGTAATTTTTGTTAAGTAAGAGCCTTAGATTTGGCACATGTGTTTATTCAAGTTGTTGATTTAGGACATTATCAGGCAGAATTAAATTTTTTACAAGAAAAATAGTGAATCGTTTTTGCCTCTAACTCAATTCTTCATTATTTGTGCATACGTCGTTCTTACTTTGAACCTTATCATATAATATATGATACTTATAGTGACAAGAATCATAAAAGAAAAAAAGACATCCGGATAAAATAATAACACTAGAAATTATAAATGAATTCAACTTCTTCTGATGGTCGTGGCGGTACAACCTACATATACGAATATTTACTGTTTTCTTCTTTTTTTTGTGAGTCATTAATACTTAATATACTTAGAATTTAGTATATTTTAGTAGTAGCTGGCCACCAAATGGTAAAAACTTAAACTCCGTCCTGAGGGGCCAGAAACCTACCGATACCTACGGATATCAACTAAATGAAATGCATTGCGTTACAAGCAAGCAATCATTGGATTCAAGGCCACAGTGTCAACTAAAAGGTTACTTCAAAAATGCTAGGCCAAAAGTAGCGAACTCCAGTCACAAACAATGAAATCCCTTCTACAATACAAGCGTTGTAGGAATTGATGCTGAAAAACGACATACCAACGACTTGTAGAACATTGGCAAAGCGCATGCAGCATATTATAAATCGAGTATGGATAGACGAAATTATACCCAATGACTGGAATGTCAGCTTAGCATTCCCAATTTAAGTGAAATGTTATCCTATGGCTTGTGGAAATTAAAGAGACATATTAATATATTACGTATATATACTGAGTAAGGGCTTCCGGCTCGAAACAAAATCAAAAATTGAATTTGTGTACTAAAGAACTCCTTGAGAGACCCTACGAACAGTAAGTCCACACACACTATAGAATCCTGATTTCTCCAGTCATATAATATAAAAGAAACAGGTACTAATCAACTTTGAGAGAAAAACACTTCGCGAATGGATGAAGAAAAATAACACTAAACCCTACGAGATACACCGGTGTAAATATAGTCAAAACAACTAAAACAGGGCAATTCCCATTTGACGGATATGTCAGGCAAATGGAAAACAACACTTAGAAATATTAAGCCTTCGTGGATGTTGGAAGAGCGATTCAATTAAGCAAATAAGAAGAAAGTTACACAGTTAAGTTTAGCAGAAAACAGCAATCTTACGAAAATAGAAATCACTGCCAATTAGCAAGTCGTTCGTCCTTGCATTTAAAAAGTCTAAAAAGTGTTAAACTTCATTCGTTTGTGTAGTAACGAGAACCCGTTGGAAGTGTTTTTATAGAGAGCATACATCAACTCATTTCTCAGATCCAATTAGAAGAGTGATGACAGATGACTGGTGAATGGAATCCGAGTTCTATCCACAAAAAAGGGGATCCACTCAACTCCGCCAACTTTAAAGGTATACCATGGGGATACAGGATTTTATCTGACATATTGTCTGAGTATCTGAAACCCTTTGTCAACAACCTGGTTGGATCCTTACCGTGCGGTTTCAAACCAGAAAATTCCACAATCAAATCTTGACACTCCGGTAAATCCTGGAAAAAACTCAAGAAGTCCAATACAAACCATCTAATCATCGATTTTAAGGCTACATATGACAGCATTTATAGAGGCGAGCTACAATATCTAGACCTATGTCTAGATTTGGCTTGGCTGTCAAACTTTATCTGTGCAGAATGATGATGGAGAACGCTCGATGCTTCGTCAAGGTCGGTAAAGACTTAACCGAAACCCTTGATGAGAAAATAGGTTTTGGACAAGGTGATGCGCTATCATGTTACTTTTTTAACATCTTACTTGAGTACTTAACGAATTTTGCGGAACTCACAAGCAAACACTGCAGGCACAATCTTTCAACTGTGTAACTATTATCGTACGCTGATGATATCGATATACTCGTAATTAGCACAACTCAACGGGCTGTCACCGATGCGATCGCTGGTATTGAAACAGAAGCTGCCAAAATGAGTTTGTCAGTAACTTAGGGCAAAACCAAGTATATTCTGTCAACAAGAAGGGACACGAATTGGACAGAACGTCACAGTTAATAGCTACATATAATTTCGAGGTAGTAAGGGACTTTGTCTACCTTGGCTCTGCTATAAATTCTGTCAGCAGCACCTCAGCAGAAACAAAACGAAGGATCACTCTTGCCAATCACTGCTTCTTTGGGCTCAGAAGGCAATGGAGTAGTAAGGCCCTATCCCGAACAACTAGGGAAACTCCATGCAAGACCTTGATCATCCCAGTCCTGTTTTCTGGAGAGGCTTGTTAATTGAGGCCCAGGTTAACCCAAATTGTAGCACCACCTAAGTACATAAGTAAGGCGTTATATTTGATATGCGCTGCTTTCGCAATATATCGCTTCGATATTGCGCTTCTAATATTAACCAGTGCCCCATAATCCTTTCCAAAAATTACATGACCGAACCCAATCTAGTTAATATTTTTTCATATCGAAAGCAAGCACTTTTACAAGTGGAATCAAAATATAAAAGGGGTTGAGTATGATTCGGAGTTCTGGTATCTTCTCCAAGATCTACCTGGACGTAAATTCATTCGACTCAAAACCAAACCTATAAGTACCTATCAGGTCGTCGACGAAGAATCTCAAGAGTTCAAATAACACAGCGATTAAGATATAGAACGCAATAGAGGGTAAAGCCTCTACAGATTGGGCTTAGAGGAATTACCTCCTTATTAAGCACTCAAACTATCCTTTCATTTGGCATACTTTCACCCGACAATATTTTACAAGTACTCGTATTATAGTTCAATTTAGGTCGATTTCATTTGATCAACATCGCCGGTTTAATAATTTTGCAGAAATAATAATTTTAAATAGTTAGCACTGTCTATGAACCTACTATACGTTTTTATAGTCAATTTCATTTTCACATGCAGCCGAGGACGTTGGGGTAGGGTCTTCTCCAAGGACCTTTGCATACACAAATCCTATATGACCCATACTTGATCCTAAGCGTTCAGGAGAGCTGATCAATCTCAAAAGAAGAAACATCTCCAAACTTATAAACATACAACATCACAACGATTTCTGCTGCTGAGACGAAAATGAAGGGGAATCTGTGGAGCACTTCCTATGCTAAACTACCCTGCCTTGCCACGAATCTGAATACAATCTCTACCCAGTTACCACCTGCAAGATCTAAACGATATCTGCTCTATGAAGGTAACCGATCTTGACAAATTTATCAAGAAATCTCTTTGGTCCAAGGATTAGCTAAAACTTCGCCTTTCCACGCTCTTCTAGGGGTAGCAGAATGGACTTAGGTACTAGTGGTACGAGTAGTAGTCATAGTATTTCATTTATAAGTATAATGATAAAATCTTAGAAATATATTGGGACATAGTGCGTCATTGGCAATGAATAACATTAATAACTATTTGAAGATATCGCTATTGATATATTGCATGCCAAATTGGGTGAAAAGCAACCTGCGTTGTTCAATAGGCACGGTCCGATCCTTTTGCATGAAAATGCTAGACCCCATACCTCACAGTAAACTGCTGCAGTTGAGTTTTGAAATTCTTCCGCATCCACCGTACTCTCTTGATATTTCCCCAACGGATTACCATCTTTTCCGGATTCATTTTACCCACAGAAGGTCTTTCGGAACCGAGCGGAGGTCATAAAAGCCTTTGAAGATTTTATTGCCTCAAAAAGTCAACACTTTTACGAAAAAGGAATATTTGACCTTGTATCACGTTGGAAGAATGTCATACATGGCAACGGATCCTATTTTGATTGAAGAAAAATGTACGGAAAAATAAAATTGGCTTTAAAATGTTTACTATAAAATCGTACATTTCATGAGGTACAACCCAATAAGTATACAGGGTGTCCCCTAATTCGTCAACGATAATTTGGGAAATGATTCCTGGGTATATTCTAAGAAAAAAATCGTTCTACATTAAGGGTCTCCAATGCTGACATCACCTATCGAGGATTTGATGAAAGGCTTACTTTGGTATACCCTGACGCATGTTAACGGAAATTGCTCAGTTAATACTAATTGCAGAAACTTCGTTGACGACTTTGTTTTTAGAAGAGATACCACCGTTTGTAACTGCATTTAAAAAGAGTTGATATATTATTAGGGTCTTCAGATATCCAATTTCTAAGCCTGTTCCATTTTTCTTGCCCATGCAAATTTTTGACTTTGAGGTCACTTTTCTTTAAGAGAAAACCGGCAGCAGGTAAAATTTATAAAAAAGGGTTCCTTTACTTTAAGCTCCAAAGGCTCTGAATAAAAAATGATTTCGTGTGGTTTTAGATAATTTTTATTTTATGTGTGTACTAAAACAGTTATAACAGATGCCCAAAGTGTCCTCCTTAGTGTTGTATGCATGCTAGAGCCCGTTTTTGGATTTTACTACGAATGTTTATTGATGCTAACCAATTCACTTAAAGTTGCTATTTAGGTTGAATAAACAAGTTCTTTCTTTCCAGTGAACTGGTCTGGTCCATTTCTTCCTACCCTTCATCTAGTCAATTCTTAACCTCAAGACCATAGTGGGCTGGAGCCCCGTCCTGTTGGAAATATGATGAAGCTAGTTGAATTAGTCGAACATCCTCCAATAGTTCTGGTAAATCATTAAGCAAGAACTCCAGATAATTTGTAGAATTCAGTCTATGTGGTAGTTTGAAGTGGCCGATTAACTTGTTTTTAAGTACACCTGCCCACATATTGACGCTGAATTTGTGATGAAATGATTTATGTCTCCTTGTATGTAAATTGTCCGCAGACAATGTATGAAGATTATGAAAATTTCTGATCCCATCTCCTCTAAATTGAGATTCCGTCCAAGGAATTCTGCTAATAAACTCGTTGTCATCCAAGCTCCGCTCCAGTAACCAGCTAGAAAACTCAAATCTCTTTTCCAAATCATTGGGAAGCAGTTCTTGTACAGGTGTATGGTGGTATGGAAAAAGATTTTCTCCACGCAGTACATTCGAAATTTTACGTCTGGAAACATTGAATTGCAAAGCTGAGCGTCTGATGCTAATTGACGGATCAGTTGTAACAGCTTCCAGTATTCTTTAATCAGCCGAAATTCTTCTTAGGTCGTGTATTTGAAACTGATCCCGTTTCTCGAAGCCTTCGACACGTATTTTTAAATACTCCTTCACTGGGAAGTCGTCGGTTGATGGTATTTTCGTCGCGCTCTAGTTAAATTTCCTGTGCTCCGCCCATAAACGTCAATAAAGTCTGCGTATTCTTATTTTGTAAGTGCAGACATTTCAAATAGCGTTTCTAAGCAACTTTAACCTTGACGTAAAAAATTAATCTTTTATACCATTTTCGTTTGGTAAATTTTCCGAATACTCGTAGGCCTTCACACCCGAAACCTAACCCTTTCTGAGAACTTTTGAGGAACAGGGTAAGGGAATGAAGGTATTGACAGGTAGTCAAATAGACGAGTACGCTTTAAAACTTTTTAATAGATATGGAATTTAAAAAAAAATTATTGGAAAATTAATAATTCTTTGAAAACCACTGTTATTATCAACTGTTGTTAGAAACGTAGGTAAAAAACCATAAATTCATTTTTTTTACCTGTTGCAGGCTTCTTCAAATATCATAAAATCTATGGGTTTTTCTACAAACTTGCTGATGATTTTTTTATTACTATTGTTACGTTCATAAGAAAAAAAAGTAGTTAAACGTTACGTTTATTACGCATTTTCTGGAGAAAAGCGACCTCAAAGTCAAAAATTAGCATGGGAAAGAAAATGGAACATAATTAAAAATTGGATATCTAAAGACCCTAACAAGATATCAACTTTATTTAAATGCAGTTACAAAGGGTAGTATTTCTTCTAAAAACATCATCAACGAAGTTTCTGCCATTAGTATTAACTCAGCAATTTCTATTAACATGCGTTAGGGTATACGCCTTTCCTTAAATCCTCGATAAGCAATGTCAGCATTGGAGATAGACCCTTACTGTAGAACGATTTTTTTCCTAGAATATACCCAGGAATCATTTACCAAATTATCGTTGACGAATTAGGAGACACCCTGTATAGTTTTGTTCTGCATTCTGCATAACCTAACTACAATATGTTTCCATCTTTAGTCATACAGGTTTGTGTTCGATATTTATTACTTAAACACGTGTTTTTCTTAGGTTAGGTTAGGTTAGGTTAGGTAAGAGTGGATGTTGGAAGTACCAACCCACTTAGGCCTATTGGCCCATTGTGATGCCACGTGGATATATGATCCTCTTACTAATGGAACCAGTTTGAGCTTATGATAAAGCGTAGGAGACTGTTAACGTCTATATTTTCTAGATCGTTTAGGTCGTTGTAGAAGAAAGCTCCTAGATGAAGCTTTCTTCCCTGGGAGAGAGCTGGACATGTACAGAGTAGGTGGAGGATTATCTCCTCCTCTTCCTCGTCCATGCAGCTTCTACCGTCTTGCGTGCTTGCCTATGAGGCAGTGTCCAGTGATGACACCTATTATGTCGCTGAGATGTTTCCTATTTCAAAGGATCAGACATTGATCAGATCTTTTATTGGCATCTGGCTTTAATGCTAGTTTGCACATAGCGATTGGTATACCTATACTACCCTTTTCCGGTGTAATAGGTAGAGTGGTTCCAATTTTGGCTAGTTCATCAGCTCTGCAGTTCCCTGGAATGTCTCTGTTGTCCCGCACCCAACAAAGGTGAATGTGGAACTGCTTTGCCATCTCCATGATAGATGGTCGGCACTCAAGGGCGATTTTAGAATATATTAAGACCAAGTCCAGAGACTTGTGTCGGCCTGACTATCCGAAAAGATGCGGATATCCTTTGCAGATATCACGTTTTTCTTCAGCCACGACAGAGCTTCTTTAATTGCCAAAATTTCCGACTGGAACATGCTATAGTGATTTGGAAGACGGAAAGAGAGGCTTAGATTTAGCTTATCTGAGAAAACACCGCCACCAACTCCGCTATCGATTTTAGATCCATCTGCGTAGAGATGGATTGACTTCTCCTCCATGAAAGCATCTTCCTCCCAGAATGATCTAGAGGGGAAGCTTACATGCAAGTTTTTGTCAAACCAAAGTTCAGGTATGGTGTAATCGATATTCTCTGTGAGGATTCCTAAGGAGTTAAGAATGTTGGCGTCGCCAAATGAATTATTTGTCCACTGTTTAGTCGCTTTAAGGCGAATAGCTGCAGTCGCAGCTACTTGCCTGCTGAAGATATCTAGGGGTGTCAAATGAAACAGAATGTCTAATGCCGCAGAGGGGGTAGACCACGAGGCTCCGCTTATGCTGTTCTTGGAATCTGCTTAGTTTAATGTGGTTGACTGCATATTCTAAGGCCGTCCACCAGACGACCACCCCGTAAGTAAGTATCGGTCTTGTGATCGAGATGTATAGCCAGTGGGTTATGCGAGGTTGAAGGCCCCATTTATTCCCAATTGCTTTTTTGCAAGAGAATAAAGCTATTGTAGCTTTGTTGACTCTTTCTTGAATGTTAGGTTTCCAGTTTAGTTTCCTGTCAAAAATGAGACTCAGATATTTTGCTGTATCGGTATATCAGTAGTTCATTAACTACTAAGTTCCAGAGAAGGGGAGAGAGGACACCGCCTTGCGGCGTACCTCTGCTGACACATCTTTTAGCAGAAGTCTCACCCAGTTTGGAGTTAACTATCCTGCTTTTTAGCATGAGACTGATCAACTCCCCAAGTGAGTCGTCTACCTGCAGGGATGACAGCGCAGTAGTGATTGTGGATGTGTCGACGTTGTTACAGGCGCCCTCTGTGTCCAGGAAAGCAACCAACGTGTTTTTCTTACGTGCTTGAAAATTTCCTCAACAACATTTTTTATAGTAGCAACTTCGATCTACAAATAGTTTATCTAAAAAACAAAACCACTACTCCTCTATCTTTATCTTGTGAGAACTTCTTGAAAAACATAATCGAAGGTCCATTCAAGCAATAAATGAGTTCAAAAGCATTTACGGAATTTTCTACTTCGTGACAAAAAGTATTTTTCTGTGATTCATAAAAAAGTTTAAATGCTACCAATTACCTTTAAAAAGTTAGCAATTTTGTAAATAAACCCATAAGACAGAGTTCTTCGATTCGGGGATATTAAAAAGAAAATCCAATACACCTGTTGGTACTCATAATCTACGCAAATTTACGATTTCATCGTGTATCAAGGACAAGCTTTCTTTTGACATACTTCTTATGATTAATCAATCGGCAACTAGGTATGAGGGTCCCGTGAGTAAAGCCTAACGCTGACTTAATCAAATACGAGTAATGCCATAAATTTTCAACGAAAATTTCCTTGCGTGACAATTCGCGACACCTACACTAAATAAATACTTTTAATGATCATATCATTATTTGATTAATTTGCCAAAAGACTTCTTGTCTATGTTTTTGTTTAATAACCTCTGCTGTTGCAATATTGGTTATAGTTAAAATGTTATGACAAATTTCATAAAATTGTTTAGATACATGTTTCGAAATGACAACAAAACGCCAATTTATTGAGGTCAAATGTTTTCATTGAATGAGGTTATGTGCTAGATGTCACGATTTTATGTAAAAGATGGCTTAACCCAGGCACGTGATGAATAAGCAATATTAAGAAAATTGCTTCAACAATATTTACTATTAGTAATTGTATGTTACACAGGCGAATTTAAAAATGGTAATGGGATAATAAATAAAAATTGCGAGAGTTATGCAGTTGCGATATTTGCCGAGTACTTGAAACACAACAAATTTAATATTCATGTGAAAATTAGCTGTCAAATAGCGAAGACAAGAAAGCATTGAAATAAGGAGTAATGAACTGAACATGGTAAACTTACGAGTTCTAGGGATAATTCGAATTAAATTACATGCTATTACATCTCCTCAATAATAATAAAAATTCTAAGTTTAGGAAGCACCATAAAAAATATCTGCAAGCGAATTCAAAGGGGGCAGATTTATAAATGAAGGTAGGATATAATAGCTGGCTATAAAATATTTAATTTAAACTCCAACTTTCTTGTTCACTGGACTAAAATTGAGGGCTTTAGTTCACTTCATTTGTATTCAATAAATACCACAATGCTATATATTTTACCAATGAGTCGTTCAGTTCCCTGAACTAGCCTTCTTTAACGCTCGGACACCCGGGTCTAGCCAGGCACACTTCATATTTAAGCGTTATTTACTTATATTTCTAATGAAGCTATCGACTTGAAATTCCAGGTAGCTTCCTAAAATTGTATTTCCTTTATGGAAAACCCCATTCTAATGAATTCCTAGAAGAGGGGAAAAAAATTAAAAGAAAGAAAGACACCTTCGGACGGACACATGGTGTTTGGCTGGACCCCTTTATAAAGGGTTTTAAAAAAGTGACTTGACAACTTTGAATTTAATTTGTGAACGCATTCTTTCACTAATCATCAAACTGTCACTGTCAATTTATTCAGTAAACTCAACATTTTCATCATGCTAAAGTAGACTAACAAGCAACGTCTGCAAATTATAAAAATTTTCTACCGAAATTCGGAGTCGGTGACTGCAACTTTAAGAGCGTTAACTCTTACGAGCGTTTTCGGTCGTAATTCTCGCCCTAGTAGACAGGCAATAACAAGCTTAGTGCAAAAATTTGAGTCTTCATATTCGTTGTGTAATGTTGCCGTGTCAGTGAGACAATGGGTTGGTCGAAGTCATGGCAAACGATCCAAATCAGTCAATTCCACGGCGTTCTCAAGAATTGGGCATCGCTCAGACCACATTATGGCGTATTTTGCGTAAGGATCTTGGTTTACACCCATACAAGATCAAGCTGACTCAAGAAATAGACCCAATGGACCATTTGAAGCGACGTACGTTCTCCGATTGGGTTCTGGAGAAGATGCGCCAAGATGATGAATTTCATCTTCAGTGACGAAGCTCATTTTTGGCTCAATGGGTTCGTCAATAAGCAAAATATGCGTTATTGCTCGGGTGAAAATCCACATGTGCTTCATGAATCACCACTTCATCCACAAAAAATAACTGTTTGGTGCGGTTTGCATGCCGGCGGCGGTATTGGGCCATATTTTTTCTTCGACGATAACGATCTTTACGTTACTGTGAATGGTCAGCGTTATCGCACCATGATCACCGATTATTTTTGGCCCAAATTGGAAGATATGGACGTGGACGAGCCACACAGCACACGCTACAATCGATTTATTGAAGAGTAAGTATGGTGAGCGTGTTATCTCAAGAAATGGGCCAGTCGATTGGCCGCCTCGTTCTTGCGATTTAACGCCGCTTGACGTTAAGTCATTGGTTTATACCAACACGCCGACGACGTTGGAAGAACTCAGAGCCAACATTTAACGCGAAATAGCGGACGTTTCGACCGAAATGTTTGGCGTTTCGTTGAAAATTGGATCCAACGAATCGATCGCTACAAACGTGCCTGCGGTGGCCATATGAACGAAGTCGAGTTCCATTCATAAATCTTTTGATTGTACTTCAAGCCGATAATAAAGTTTTTGAAATATCTCAAATGATTTGCGTTTTATTTAAAAAAAAAATGTTGTCAAGTCCTTATTGGAAAACCCACTATATGCGTATGAGACGTTTGGATCAAAAGATACAAGGTTCTTAAACTGTGCAAGGATGTGCGAAAAGAATATGAAAATCCCTCTAATACGGTGGATCAACCACATACAGCAATAATGCTCCAGCAAGAAAGGCTTTTTGACATTCAGCCACTTATTTCAAGAAGAAAAGACATGCCGAATACCTGAGTTAAAGACCAAGCAGTCGGGGATAACAGTCTATTCTTATAAACTGAAGTCAACAGGCTGGACGCAGTGAAGGGTAGCAAATAGTTCTAACCCAATCTGTGAATCCCCCAATGCTTACTAATAAATATGTACAATAATCTTTGCTTAAAACAATCTCCAAGTTTACGTCAGCACAAACTTATGAATTGATCAATTTATAATTTTTTCCCAACTTTTGAACAAGCTCAGAGAAATGTATTTTAGACAATCATGTGATCTAAACATTTATGTGCATGCATGCAAGCGTGAGAAGTGGGCGATTTTCAATTTGAAATTGGTACTCCTGAAGCGAGGTGAGGTTAGCGAAGAATTTTTTTTTTATAAAGTAGCGCGCGCTCTAGGGGTTAAGGTATCCTTAAAATGCTTGCACACAGCGCGGGCGAAGGAAAATTAGGGAGGGAAGAAAGATAGGTACCGATGTGCGTTGGTTTTTAATGTCTGAATATTATAATGACTATGAAATAGAGAGCTCGACAGGTCATCGCCCAAACGTCCGAAAGTGAGCTTGAGCATTCATAGTGAGACGGGTGTTACGGTTAAATGTTTGAAAGGGTGGAAAATTACTGGCGGTTTCGATGGAGCACTGATGGTGATAATAGCGATAAAATTAAGTGAGACACGAGACATTTCGTTGGTGTTCGAGGGTGTCCATTGACTGGGTGATGTTAGCATCACCTATGACTTTTATCGCACTGTTTTGAAACTTCTCTAGCAAGTGCAGACACCAGATGTGTACATTGTACTCCAATTTTGGACGGATGGATGACTTTTATTTCGAGGCCAGCTCAGACGGGGAAAAGTATTTCTTACATCGTTTGAGGAAACCTAGACATTTCGCAGTATTTTTGGCGACATCGAATATGTGGTTATTCCAACGTAAGTTATCATTGAACAACATACCAAGAATGGAAAGTTTTTCAATTTCGACGATGGATAATGGCTGGGTGTTTTGGAAATTCCATTAAATTCCACTCTGTTGATAGTTACTCAATTGGTTATGCTTTTGATATCGGAATTTAATGAGCTTAACATATTCTGGCGTTCCCGTTCTACAGCCGAAGAGCAGGTACGTGAGTTCGGGAACGAATATGAAAAGCAGAGAGTACTTTCGTCAGCAAAGGAATATATTGGATTAGAAGTAACAGACAAGAGATCGTTGAGACGAGACAGAACGGAGCCCTGGGCCACACTAGCAATTATTTTGTGAATATCAGACTTGAAACCACCCAAACCAATTTGAATTGAACACATTGTTTTGCGACTTCAAAAGTATCGAGAAGCGCACGACAGGTTTTCGATTGAAAAATATTTGAAGACGGTGAACCTCGCGTCTTTTGCACTCACTTCAACATTCGACTATTAAGTATTGTAATAAGCTGAAAGAAAGGACAATGATCAAGAGAACTTCTTTACTACCATAAACAGTGCACGTAATATTGAAAAAGAAATTAAAGCTCCACCTTCGCAAGATACAATTCATGCAAGGTCTTAACAAATTTTATTGTTTTTTATTTTTATGAGAAACCCACGCAAGAACTGGAATTTCTTCAAACAGCCAGTAGTTAGGGAAAGCTATCAATATCGTTAACATTGCCTAAAGGTCACAGTGCAGTATGCGATTCCTACCAAGTCATAATTGGACCGTATACAATAACTTCTGAAGTGTCTTCCTGAATGTTCGACTGCAATAGTTTCTGCTACCTCAACTGTAGCTGTTTCGTGGGTAAACTATTTCTAACACACACTTAGAGTCTCGATAATCAATTTGAGAATAAAATTGATTAACAGATATGGTGCTATATTTTTTTTTTTTTTTTTGGGACACATTATGCCAAATGGGTCCAATAACAATCCTTGAACGATTCAGAACCAACAGAAAACACTGCACTCTCAGTTTTCAGGGGACAACAAGAACGTGTGTAGGTGACAATGTTTTTCAAAATAAAATACGCACTATTAATCTCTAATTTATAAAAATAAATAAATTATTTGTAAGCAGCGCAATCAAGAAAAAAAACATTTTTACCAATAATTATGTTATATTTTGAAAATATAAATTTAAGATTATACAAAGAGTTTCGTTTAAGGGGTTACATATATTTCTCCGCTAAAAAAAAATCGATTTTTTTTTTGCACGAAAAAATCTATATTCTTTTGCAAACCAAATGCCGCAAGAATTTTCCAAAAATTCCGATAATTAAGAAAGTTATGACCGTTAGACGTCGGACCGGGTGGAGCGCTCATTAGGGGCATGAGCAGCTGTGCGCCTGCACTGCCCTCCTACCTTCTCTAATGACGAGTCAGTGCAATCGCAAATATTTATACCTGCTTAGCAATAGATTTAAACCTTGTATAAGAATATTAGAATTCAGAATATTCCAGAAGGTACTACTCGAGCACATTTTCAGTTTTGCTTTCGAAGCCACGCAGGCAAGACACACTGCGGATTTTGCATTTCGTTTGCGTTCTTCTCGAAACAGTGTTTTCCGAGTCGGTACCTGAAATATCTTTTGAACCACTCGACCGATTTGCATGCCATTTCGCACGGATATTCTTAATACCATTATCTAGTCTCCTACGTAGGATTTTTTTTATATCTTAATTTTTAGATTTGTTATAAATAAAATGTGACTCGTTTTTTAGTCAAAAATAGCCTCGTACGTTCAAAAAGCTGCCATTTTGTTAAAAATGAAAATTTTTGAAAACGGCTATGATAGAGACTAGTTTTATCCATCTACTTTAACAGTTGTTTTTTTTGTTTCAAATGAAACCTACCAGAGATATTCCTGGTACCGCCCAGCATGTTTTTGAAGAGAGGTTTCCGGAGATGGGTGAACTGTTTTTCTGCAATTGTCAATAAAGTTTCGTATTCATCAAGGAATACTTTACACAATGTATATTTTACTTTTTTTTTATATTAATTTAATATCGTAGCGAAAAAAAAATCTTGAAAAATGCTCCGTTTTTGAGCGGAGAAACATATGTAACCCCTTAAAGAGACTTAACCAACCATAGGCTGTGCTTCATTCATAAGAAATGAAAACATTGTGGAATAAATTTGAAACTACCACTAGAAGAATTTCTTTCAATTTAATCAAATAAATTCTAAAATAAATCTATAAGACGTATTTAACTTATTTTCTAATAAAATTACTAGTATAATTTCTTATTCGAACTTTTACAATAGCAGCACAATTTGTATTTATTTAAATATGAAAGAATTGACACAACAAAGGTTAATAAAACCATTTGATTTGAATAAAAGATTTAACTTACCTCTTGGAGGTGAAGAATGGTAATACAATCCGTGGAATCGTTTTTTCCTCTTTGGTGGCATTATTTCACTACACTGGCACTGCTGCCCACAATACGTCTCTGCACTTTAGTACACTACCCACAGCTGCAGCTAAGTCAAACGTTTCTCATGGAGTCACAACCAAGTCAAATGCTATAAAAAAAAGTCAAAACGAAAACAGTCCGTGTTTAAGTCTTGCAATTTCGTTACTTTATTCTAATATTTCATGCCAATCATGCATACGAGTGAGATTTTTTTATTTTTTTTTTCTCGTTTTTAAGGAAAAGAGTCCATCTAGATTATCAACGGCCACCAACGAAATGACATTTGAAAATTAAACTCTCCCATTAAATCAACGTGTACCCCTTAATAATAAGGTACATTGAAACAAAACTGATCATAATAACTCACGAACACGTTGTTTCCCAGAAGAGATACTGCACTACACTAGCAAGGCGGTGAGTCCCTATTGTCTTGTCTATCGTGCAATCTCCAGACCAAACTACCAACACAACCGATAGTGGCTAGTAAATTGATAAATTTTTAATAATGATTGCATTGCATGTACCCCCCAAAAACAGGTCGGACATTTCATATTTTCATTATACGAGTACTATATGTATTTTACTCATAGTTAGTGTGTATGTGTGAGTGTCCGTACTTGTTATTACATGGCCGAAGGACATGCGATCTACACTATCAACCAGTTAGATGATACAGGAAAAAACAGACGACACAGGCGGCGGGACAAACTAAAGTACGAGTATCTACGTAGTACATAATAGTCATATGATTAAACACCGCAATAGGTAAAACCGAATCAATATTTCCAGTTCGATTCTCATCAATAATTGAGTGCAAGGAAAAAACCAATAATCCTTATGGCTGGTGGTAGCTGATGGTTGGTGATGGATGTCATGTAAAAGAAGTTCAACTCACCTTTCCAAGGGAAGACACTATACATACATATATACTCGAATGTATGTAGGGAGTTCCAACCACTTTAAGTGGGTCTTCCTAAAACGTACCCGTAAGATGGGCTGCGAAATTAGAACAGCTTTTGTGAGTGCCCAACAATTAATTCGTGTGGACAATCCAATTATCTGTTGGTTCTTAACAATTGTTTGTTTGGCAAAGTGGTGGTGTTTTTGTATTTGGGTCAATTTAAGGATACCCTGGCGCTATTCATTGATTAAAATCTGAGCTAAATAAGTGATGAGCTCCAAGAACTGGATCAGAGGAAAAGTTATATTTTTTCCTTTTAAGGAGGAGAATATGTTATAAGTGCAAGTAATTATTTATGCATACGAGTATATGAAACCAATTGTTTAAAGGACCCTTGCTTTTGAATGCCAACCTGATTGGCATGTTTTATTCTCAGGCGAGTCGGAATACATCAATTTGTATGCATGTGAAATATGTAACTTCCTTTCAGTTGTCTTCATTTTAAATATCAAAGTTAATTATGAAGACTTTTAGATTTTTTTTTCTTTTAAAGAATACATTGGCAATGGTAATTTATATACCAACTAATAGATCATAAAATTGTTGTTGAAATTTGCAGGTCGGAAGCTTGACCTTTTGGAAAACAGTTTTAGGAATGTTCCGGCTTCTATAAGCGGAAACGGAAATTTAAGCAACGTCTTTACTACATAACTTAGAACTTCAACTTTAAAAGAAAAAAGAGTCCAACAAGTCAAAATATTATAGAACGGATTACAAGATAATAAGAAATTAGAGAAGGAACCAAACATGATCTAAGTTATTTTAATTCCTTGTAAGATATACTGGTACTCGTATGTATAACCTTAGAAAAATAAGTATAATTTCAACTGTTCCGAAAAAGTAATTTTATTTGTTAAACTTGTATTCGCGATGGTTTTTTTCTCAATCTATGTTGACTTCTTAGATCGTCTACTTATTTAGAATTGTACTTCTAGTAACATTTACAAGTGCAACGGGGTCGCAAAGCCAGGATGAGACTGGAGTAAGGGAGTCGCTGAATGTAACATCATTGCCACTATGCAGCCTAATGATTCTGGCCATGCAAGTGGAATTGGCAACTCATATCTCTGCAGGTTCAACTGAGTAAACAATAAACAAAGCACGATACGGAGGATTCGACGAAAGGATTCCAAAAGACTCATTTTTAGTCGAATTGCTACGTCGGCAAGCAAAATTACCGCATTTGGAGTGAAGAAAATCTACAAGCCATTATTGAAACAGAGCGCATTTTATTCACAAAAAGTCACTGCTGAAGTGGTGAGGTCATTGGTTCATGTATATTCACAAATTATGCCTCTCAGAACGTTACAGTCCATGGAGATCCATTTTTACTGACTTTTTCCTTGAATGACATAAATGTGGAAAAACCGTTGTTTCAACAAGACGCGCAATATACAAGACCGCTATCTTGGCCACATTCAATTTATTGAGGAAGCATTCGATAAGCGCAAAATTTCCCGTAATGGACATTTGGCTTGCACTCCAAGATTATGTGATTTAACAGCTTATTATTGTTTTCTGTGGGGATATGTGAAGTAACTAGTCTACGCCGATAATCCGGAGACTTGGAAGCCAAACCTCGCCACGTTTCTACGGATATACATCCCCAGCTAGCCAAAAAATGTGGTTGAAACTACACTTCATGTAAATACTATGTTGATTATAGTTAATACTAATGGCATCAAATTATTTTTCCAATAGAGCCAATAATAATGGCCATGATTATCCTGACCTTTATGCTTTTTATTTCATTTTAAAATGTACTCGACCAGACATACGTCGAACAAGAAATTGTATGGCAGGGGGGTTTATTCTCACTCCATTTCAAGTTACAGCCCAGCAAAGTGGGTAACCTATAATTTAGAGGTGTAACCACTATAAACGCTATAATTTCTAAACTAGTACAGGTAAAAAAATAGTTTTGGACATTTTGGAAAGGTAATTTAGTACTGCATACAAGTCTTAAATACTTTGGGTCTGTGCAGCAACGAAAAAGCTATGGCTCGTTAAATTCAAAATTATGAAAATTTGGCTGTTCTATTTTTTTTTAACTAAAATGCATTTTTCTTAAAATTTTTACTTAATAAATTTTCTGAAATTTTGTGAAATTTTTATCCTTGCAAAATTTCCTAAAAATTATATTTTGAAACTTTTTTACGTACGATCAACAGATTTTGTAGTAAAAGCCATTTTTCGTCAAACAAAAATAGTCAAACAGAATTAAACGAGAAAAATAAGCTAATGTACCCATGAGCAATGCAGTTAACAGTTAATTGTCGAATAGGGAAAAAAATCGTAACAAAGAATAAGTCTTTGTTACCCTTTTTTTCAATTTGACATTGCGGTACCGCAGTTTTGTTTCAACTGATCTACAATCGACATTTGATCTCTACAAAATGTATTCAAAACGTGAATTCTGCAATAGAAACGCTTCGTTGGCAGGATTTGAATACCAACGACTATAGCCAAATCGTAGAACACCGTGCATCCGGCTAGCCGCTGATACGTATCAGTGCCTCGCTGATACCGGGTAAATTTTGCGTGCTGTGGAAGTTCAGCCTTTAGTCAGCGTCCGTAGACTAGCTGTACAGTTATAACTTCCCATAACCAGAATTCACAGGACTGTACAGAAAAATAGATTATACCCTTTCCACTTGACACCGGTACAGGATTTACTACCATGTGATGCGCAAAGAAGAGTGAAATTTTGCCAATGGCTACTGCGCAAACATGCAGAAGACGGACAATTCCTCAAGAATATTTTGCGGACTGACGAAGCGCAGTTCACAAGAGATTGTGTTACAAACCACCATAATTTGCACTATTGGTCAGACTCCAATCTACATTTAATACCCACAACATCCTTTCAAAGGTAAGAATTCTATTATTGTAAATAACTTCTTCAAAATGTGTCGTTTATTTTGAAGGAGGTTTAGTGTAAATGTTTGAGCTGGATTAATAGGAAACACTTTAGTAGGCCCGCATGTTCTTCCACAAACAGTTAATTCCCATTCTGGAATTTCTTAGAGAACCATTGCCGGAGCTCCTTGAAGATGTTCCTCTTGTTCAGAGAAGGGCGATGTTCTTTCAACAAGATGGAGCAACTTGTCATAGTAGCAGCGGGGTAACTTCGTTCCTCCACCATACTTTTAACGAACGGTGGATTGGTCGATTCGACTCCAACACTTGGCCACCCAGATCCGCTGACCTAACGCTCATGGATTTTTTCTTCTGGGGTGCTATGAAAGAAAAAGTTTATTTTAGAGAAATGAGCACGAATATTAGTGCCGCTACAGAAGAAATGAAAAGAATTTTGATGACCGTTAATCTGCCATCCGAAATGATTAAACGAGTCGGAAAGTGTATTCAAATGGAAGGAAGGCATTTCGAACAATTGCTATAAACAGTCCATAAACTGTTCCAAAAAAGTCCTTTTCAGGACCACATAAAAATATCTAAGAGATTCTATGAGTACTTCAATAGGTACACTTCTTTTTGACCATTTTTGTTTGACGAAAAATGGCTTTTACTACAAAATCTGTTGATCGAACGTAAAAAAGTTTTCAAACATAATTTTTAGGAAATTTTGCAAGGATAAAAATTTCATAAAATTTTAGAAAATTTATTAAGTAAAAATTTGAAGAAAAATGTATTTTAGGTAAAAAAATGAAACAGCAAATTTGCATAATTTTGAGTTTAATGAGCCATAACTTTTTTGTTGCTGAACAGATGTACCCAAATCATTTAATACTTGTATGCAGTACTAAATTATGTCCAAAACTATTTTGAAATTATAGCGTTTAAAGTGGTTACACCTCCAAATTATAGGTCACCGACTTTGATGGGCTGTAACTTGTTCGGCGGAACTTTGGGAGTTAAAGAATTACACTGCTGAACTGGGACACTCTGTATGAGAACAACAATAAGAACTTTCTTGTTAGGAAATATTATTCGCATTATTCGCGGATCAATTGGAAAACATGCCTGCAAAATATAATGGTAACTAGCACATGTTTTCCACACCTCAGAATCGACAAAGGGACCTAGTAGTTCGCATATCAGTAGTAGTTCTAGAGCTCTATTCCTATAGAAAAACTAAGAAAACAAAAGCAAAGTCTCAGTATTCCGTATACCCGAACGTTTCGTGGAGCCAACATTGTTTAGAGTCACGAACTTGGTGTAGTGGTCCAAATGTGGATAGCCTACAGGTTAAAGCGACGAAGAAGCACTCCAAACAGTCTTTCCTAGTAGTTTCGGGGAAAAAATTTCTTAGAAGTACCTTTTGCAAAAGCCCAAAGAAAATGGGACAAGATTGGCTATCAAAATTTGGAGCATGGAAAGTGGAGTTAACTCGACAATGATACGTAAGGCATACTTACACTAACAATTAAAAAATTCGAGTCTTAGATGATTGAAAATACTTACCTGTTAGTTCAAAGGTGCATTGAACTGGGCTTCCAGTGCAATAACAAACACCGTCAGGAAGGAGCCTGAACTTCCCCCATTGTCTAACAGAAAACCAACTGAAGGAGGTATTAGACCACCCAATTCAGTATCGTGGAAAAAGTTCCGAAAAATGCCTGCATTAAAAAAAAGGACAAACTATGGGGCATGAAAAAAGCAGAACCGCCAAAACATCAATAGATAATGGTAAGCCACGCGAACGAAAGCGTTCAACAATAACACAATATAACAACCATAGAAGCCTGTACAACCGAAAATCGGCCCTCTGGTGGGAGACTGGCCTTCAGAGCAGTGTTAGCACTAGAAGTAAAGAATATTAAGATGCTTTATAGATAACAAGATAAGGGTAGAACTTTTATGAAACATAATGGATTGAAATAACATCATGCAGATTGATCTATCCGCCCCAGTTGTTCCGATGGCGCCAAATCAGGTGTCAGAAATTTGTAAACGCAAAATATTATTATAAGACAATTTTTTTTAGCACCCCCGACATAACTGTTGCTAGACTGGGGGCTGCCAAAAGTACCTACTGGCTGGCATTGACATATCTTGGCTACGACTATGTGGGCCATATCCCTGCTAACAACCTAGAAAGGGAGCTGAAAGGCAAAAAACTGCCCTCATCTTCGGACGCAATGCTAACGCACATCACAGGATATGGGGCAGTACCGACACTGACGATAGAAGGGAGTCACTTTGATTACACTATATACTATGCAATATTCCTAATGAGACCACCTTCATAACTAACAATCGACAACACGTGATAGATATCACGTTTGACTCCGATAACCTCACATAAATGATATCGAACTAGATAGTATCGTCTGAACACGTTCTTCAAATTACAGATACTTCCAATTGAGTCTGAATGATGCTCCTCTCTATCAACAAGCATTCCGGAATTATTGGAAAACTGATTGGCCAAAATACAGAGGAACATTTTTAAAACTACTCTCCTCTGAGCTGTTAAATAAATCACCCATATAACACCAGCGAACTTGATATGAAAGTCAAGGATTTCCTTCTCTGCAGTATTATTCAACCTAAAGACAAGGTCCACCGCCCTGGTGGACATTAGCACTGGGACCGCTTAGAAATATTCGCAGGAAACCTTTCAACCAAACAAAAAGGATAAGAAAAGTGACAGACTGGGCCATATATAAGGAATCCCTCAAAATATATAAAAAAAAAAAGAACTGAGGAAGTCAACTCAGAAATTCCGGAGGTCATTCTGTGGCAAAATACCAGAAACTTCTGAGGCATCACGGCTAAGAAAAGTCCTGTCTACAAATCCTATGGTGTGTAGCTTTTTGTAGAAAATCGATGACTCTTGGACGACATCAAGTGATGAATCCCTAAACCTGCTACTGGACGTCCAGTTTCCAAGTAGTTCCCTATTCACTCCAGTAACGACCTTAGCAGGACTACTGCTGCCGTGACTAAAATTCACGGTGGGATTATAAGAGACAATCTGCTCTTGGCGCTGCATAGAAGTCTGCTGGGCCCGACGGTGTCGAGCTACAAAGTTCCTCAGATATCGCCCTGCCAACGCGAGAGAATATCATGACGAGCCGCGTGAAAATGATCCACATTTCCTTGTCATGGAGAAAAGTGATTCTAGTTTTCATTCCTAAAGCCGAAAAGATGTTCTCATGTTGGCCGTGGTGTAGTGGTACTAGCAAACGCTTCTCACTCGGAGGGTCCAGGTTCGAATCCTGCCCATGGCAAGTCAGTTTTTCATTGTGTAATTGGAACTCAGACAGAAAAATTCTGCGTGTGAAGGCATAACACTGACACGTAGATTTGGCTGTTGTAGAGTTTCAAGCACAGAAAAGAAAAATACTGTGATATACCTCGATTCACTCTGAGTGAAGAAAAACTCTCCGTCCTATTCGGACTCCCACCCCTGGAGAGCAAACATAGAAACCAAACACACCTGAGTTTCAAACCACTACAAAAAAAACAATTTTCCTTTCTCCTCCTTCTATCTTTCCGACCGAGCCCTGGCAACAGTAAAAGGGTATCTAACCCCTTAGGCGCGCGTAAATTAATAAAAAAAAAAATGTTGTCCCAAAGGACGTCAGACCTATAAATCTATCATCTTTCCTTCTGCCAACTCTAGAACGACTGATTGATATCCATATACGGTCTAAATTAGTTCACGACTTATTTCTACAGCTCAACATGCCTACTGTAAAGGAAAGTCGGTGGAAATGGCTCTACATTCACTGACTAGCCACTTCGCACGTACTTCGTACTATAGGTATTGTAGAGAGTACATAATGTTTGCGTTCCTGGACATAGAAGGTGAAGGTTAACACATCTAAGATCTCGACTGCGCTGTCAACTTTTAAGGTAGGTGGCTCACTTGAAGATTTTATCAATCTTACGATAAGAGCAGGATAAACAACTACAAACTAGGCAGGGCAAACTAAACAAAGTCCAAAGGACAGCATGTCTGTGCATAGGCGGAGCATGATCCAGATATCACATCAGCTCTGCAACTTGTGGATCAAGGTATCATGAAATCACTGAATAGCTCAGTCCAGAATATGCATAATACTTATAACAATCTTTTCAACAGTAGAAGTGGTTTGGGACGTCATGATAGATGTTAACAATAACTCGTTTTAAAAATTGATTACCTATTTTCCATTCTAAAACAAATTTATTCAGTCTTTTACAGATGAGAATATGTTATACATATGTTGCCAGATATTCAACTGAATAATTCTAAGGACAAGGATGACCATAATTCCACTGAAGATGAGGAGACCGAAGAAATGCACGTTTTCTCGACAAGCGATACTATGGGAACGTTAAAACGACTCATGTTCCTGAATCCTGCATGGCCATCTTACGTTAGAATTCAAACATTAGATAGCTCTTTTAAGAAAATCTTTCACACAGCAAAATGTACAAAAAAAAACCGTAACATGTTGATTTTTTTCAATTTTGCTATTGAATGTACCTTTGAGATGTGGAACAAAGATGAACTAGCCGAAATGACTGCGACCGATGGATTACGCCAAGAACTTCCTGATAATGCTTCATTCCCTTGGAACCACAAGGGGCTGATGTACTATGAACTGGTTAAACAAAATAACACGATGAATACTGATGGTTATTGTATGCAGCGAGATTTTTTAACAAAGAAATTAAGACAAACGCCCATCTTTTTCCAACAGAAAGGGCATAGTCTTTCATCACGACAACACAAGACCCCAGCCACCATCGGATTGCCACCTATTCCGATCTTGCCGCCAAAAGCGAGAACATCTTGTCCAACTCCTTGAATAAGCTTTCAAAGCGTTTGCAAATATTTTTAGCCAATGAACTAAAGTGCATTTCTGACTGACATATTTTTAAAAGAATGGAAAAGAGGTATACATTTGTTTTCTTAAAAAAAAATACACAAAACACTAATTTTAGGAGCCTTCCAATATGTTTTCATCCCCCTCTTACTCAGCAGGCAGTCTCCCCTCTCAGGCAATTTCTTATTTTTGTCTCACCAAATCCTATCATCCATAAAAGTTTGACCGATCAGATCTAAGACTCCCCGTAGTTATGATATGTAATACCAACTGCATTGACGGTTCTAAAATTGGTGATATTCCTTCAATTACTTAGATAATTCTGGCCGGCTTAATTTTAAATTTTCGTTAAATGTGTGATATATTAATAGGTTTTGATTATTATTGTAAAAATTTCGAAAGACTGCTCTATTTTCAAGAAAAAAAAATTATTTGCATTTTGTGTTTTTTTTTTAATAAGTCATCGGCGGACTTTGGTCAAAATCGAATGCCCGCGACTCGGCATGAAGACACATCTACTTGAAGTGGATGACACTCTATTCGTTTGAAACAGTGTCGTAGGCCAAACAAATTTACACATCCGGACATAAAAATTACACACAAACACGCACATATGAAGAGATATTTTCTTGAAAACCGATTAAAAACATTGTAGGCATTTTAAAATTTAAAGTTATCCCAAAATTTTCACTTTCGGTCTTTCGGTGAATGCAAGAACTTTCCTATCAGGAAGTTAAAAAGAAAAAGGAAATCATAGTCAGTTTGATCCTCGTTATTAGCTAATTGTTACAAGTTTGCACTGGAGCAAGTTATGAATTTCACAAAGAGGCACAAAAAGTGTGAAAAGTTGTATTATTTTCCTGTAAACCCCTAGTTAAGTTTCTTTATTATAGCAATCAATATTGTTGCCTGTTTATACGACAGCAGTAATTTTTTGTCTTTGTGACATTCCTTTAAGATATGTAGGTGAACTTTGTTGCTAAATTGATTCATTTTCTTTCAGAATGATGTCACGATATTTGTGGGACAATGAAATATGTGATGTAATTCGCCGATATGATAGTGAGGACGGATTGGATGATAATGATGAAAACGCTGTACAATAGATGACGTTGAATATTTTTCTGATTGTGATGAAAATACCGGAATCCGGAATCGATGTAGATTCAATCATTGAAGATATTGAATGCAATGGCTCCTCAAGTGCAGAAACAGAACAGCGAAACGTCTTATCAATAACGAAAAAAGCTAGACTTCCTACGGCAAAAGAAGGAATCTTATTCTAAACAACCAATAAATACAGTATATGGGAAATTTCACTTTACCGTCTAATTTATTGGAGCTCAATACACCTATTTCATACTTTCTATTGTAACATATATTATTGTATATTCTTCCCCCAAAGACCTGATAAGATTTATTGCTGAACAAACGAATCTTTATATTACTCAAAGAAATCCTAATCAATCCTTCCAAGTAGCTGATACTGATATCCATCAGTTTATTGTAGCAACATACATAGATGATGTCATTGATACTCGTACAACTGGCAACAATGCCGAAACATACTCGTAAGTTTGAAAAATTTTTGAAAATTCTAAGGTGCCACCACATAATGCCTATCGTAGAAAAATAGATCGAGAATTTCAGTATACACTATCGAACATAAGTCTACATACACCCCTCAAATTCTTTGTAATTAATGAAATATTTATAAAACGAAATAAAAAGCATTATGCAAACTTTTATTGAGGCAAGACCTTGCAATATATGATAAATTAATTTAATATTACTATTTTATCTAAGAAAAATAAACGAAATATTTCAAATTTAGTGAAACAAAAGTCTACATACAGCTTAATACCACTATGCAAAACTCATCTTTCTTGTCTTTTGAGTTAACAGTTATATTTTTTTATGCCTGTTTTTGTAAATCGCCAGTCGATTTACAGATCTTTCATTTGTTCTCGTCTCGTGTAAATCGTTTTTTTTAGCGAAAAAAATGGAAAGTCGTAAAAAAATTTCAATTTCGGTTGGGCATTTAGTAATCCAGCATCGAAGAGGTAAGAAATCATACAGTGAGATAGAAAAAATATTCAAATTAAGCCGAAGTACTGTCCAGACAATAATTAGAAATTATAATGAAAGTGGAACTATTCAAAGTAAGTGTCGGTCTGGTCGTCCAAAAAAGCTATCAAACAGAAACATTCGAGCAGTTTTGAAGGAAATTGATAAAAATCCGAAAATAAGTTCTCCAATATTGGCCGATCAGCTCGCGGATTCATTTAAAAAAGTTGTTCACCCAATTACCATTCGCAGAGTCTTACATCGGGCAGGCTTTCAAAGCCGGGTATCAAGGAAAAAGCCTCTAATTTCTCCTAAAAACCAACAACTGCGACTAGATTTTGCTAGAATGTATTGAGTTCTGGACTAGAGTCATATTTACAGATGAAAGCAAATACAATGTTTTCGGATCAAATGGCTGGCAAAAGATATCGCGAAAAGAAAATACAGCGCTAGACAACAAAAATATTGCTCCAATAGTTAAGCATGGTGGGGGAAGCGTCATGGTTTGGGGCGCTATGGCAACGTCCGGAGTGGTAAATTTGGCATTTATTGATGGGATCATGGATAGATTTAAATTTATCGATATATTGGAAGATAATTTATCAACATCTGTGGAGCATTTAGTCCTAGGACAAAATTGGATCTTTCAACAAGACAACGATCCAAAACATACTGCTCTAATAGTTAAGGAATGGTTGCAACAACATGTGCCACAGCTGAATTTTCCACCACAATCGCTTGACTTAAACCCCATTGAGCATATATTGGATGAAGTTAAGCGAAAACTTCGAAAATATGCCATAACTGGACGTGAAACTCTAAAAGAGGCACTAAGAAAAGCTTAGTCAGAAATAAATCACTCAAAACTTAGTAATTTCAATGCCTCGACGTCTTCAAGGAGTCATCGATGCCAATGTCGGTCCAACCAGATACTACACACTATTTTTTTACTGATACTCGTAGTAACTTATTTTTTTAAATTGTATGCCCTGTATGTAGACTTTTGTTTCATCACATTTGAATTAATTTATTTTTTTTTTAAGCATAAAAATTAAGTTAATTAAAGTGAATAATGTGTATTTTGTTAAGTTTTGTACAAATAAAAACTTTTATAAAAAAATTACTAGTTTTTCGTCATAATTTTTTTCAACTACCAGATATTTGGGGGTGTGTAGACTTTTGTTCCTAAGTGTAGGTCCCATGGAGCAATATTTATGCGTCGGTGAACAAGTTTATTCCACTAAGGCTGGAAACAATTTAAAGAGGTATGATCCAAAAAAAAACCTCACAAATGGGATTATAAGACATTTGTTCTCAGTGGCGTTTCTCGATTTGCGTATAAAATTGAACCCGGAACGGGAGCTGACAATTTTGTGCTACCCGAAAAACCCTTCCGCATCCAATGTAGTTGTGAGAATGGCGCGAGGAATACCAAGGCAACAAAATTATGGATTTTATTGTGATAATATTTCAATTGCCGTTATTGGAACAGTTAGTTAGATTAATTGGCTATTTATTTCATGAAATTTAATTTTGTATACTTAGTCTGTATGGTTTGACTTAAGGACGTCTACCAGCGCTGCAGTGTAGATAAGCACGGTATATTGAGTCTTGGGATAGTACGACGCTATCTGATTTCCGATTGCAAATTGTTCACTGACCAGAAAGTGTTGAAAAAAGATCGTTGAATAAGTGGCTGACATGGATGGTATCGATGTGTCAAATGTCATATGGAAGGACAACAAAGTTGTTACTCTCTTATCACCTTTTGCTGGTGAATTGCCTAAGGCTCATGTCAGACGTTACGGTGAGGCCAATAAGATATATGTACATCAACATTTATTGCCCTCATATAGTAGGAAAACACAATCGCCACATGGGTGGCATAGATTTGATAGATAGTACTATGGGGAGATACAAAATTATGATACGAAGCAAAAGATGGCAGGTTCAGATGTTCTATCATTTCTATCACTTTGGCTAATTCTTGACTTCTATACCAAAGAATTCGAAATGCAAATAACCTAACAGATAAACAAATGTCTTCGGCAGAATTTCGACTTCAGGTAGATTCGACTTTATGCGATCGATTGAAAATGAGATTCATTCAAAATAACATAAAGTCTCGCGCAACATGCTCCTCCAATGACAGTACGGCAAGATCAAATTCGTCACTGGTCGAAAAGAGGATACATTGCAAGTCCCTTAAAAGGAGTAGAATATCACAATCCATTTGTGAAAAATGTGGTGTAGCATTATGTTATACATAATAATTATTTTGGTAATAATTGTTCTAGGTCCTTTCACACCACATGCTTAACTCAATATTACAGTACAGTAGTACATGTAACGCTACCTAAAATGACTAATAAATAAATTACTGATTTTTTGAAAAATATATGTTTTTTAATTATCCTAAACCAGTCTCTTTGCACAACCACTTTAATTTTTTATCAATCTATGAATCAAGGTATCATTGAATCATTGGAAGGCTCAGTTCATAGATTTGCTGATGAACTTTCTTGGAAAATTGGATAGAGAGAGAGAGAGAAAGACGTTTGGAGTTAGTGGTTAGTGGTTATTTCGCTCCATGGGTGGCATCCAACCTTTAATGGGGAGACTAAATTATTAGTGTAAATTGACTTGATGTTTTATTTAGGCAACCACTCATCTCACAAGATTTTAGTGGCCTGAAAAAAATAATGCATTTCGGGCACGGCTGGTATTGAAGTATTACGAGCTATTGATACAAAAAGGCACACGGACATATTTACCCCATTATTGTGTAATTTAATTAACTTAAGTATTGGACAAGCAAAAATCTCTACAGGCTTAAAAACTACTGTAATCAGATGGATATACAAAAGAAAGTACATATCAGTATTGCCAGTAATAGAAAAATGCATGGAAGAGGTGATAACAAACAGGCTGCAAGACTCTATCGCAAAAAATTCGCAAGATAGTAAGCCTTCCAGAAAAATAAAAGCACTGGTAAGCTGTTAGGAGAATTTGCAAATTGCGTCAACAAAACTCTAAATAAAAGTCATCATGTTTTAGTGCTATTCGTGGACTTCAGTAAAGCTTTCGATACACTGAACTATGATAAACTAGTAGAAGTATTGGAAAATAATGGTATACGAGGACTGATGGCAGATTGGCTACGTGAATATCTGACGAACAGACAATTTTGCGTCAAAATAAACAATGCATACAGCCAAAATAAAAACGTTCAATATGGAGTTCCTCAAGGATCAAAATTGGGTCCAATCCTGTTCATATTGTACACCAATGAGATGTTACGAGTTTTCAAGAAGGCCATTTCATTTGCATATGCAGACGATACGGCGGTAGTAGCAACAGCAATAGAAATTATGCAGGATTAGTTCGACAACAAGGTAAAGTGGTGTCACGATCATGGCTTAACGATCAATGCTTCTAAAACAAAAATGATGCATATACGAAACCCGCAATTCAAGGCTACACAATTGCAAATCCACTTCTGAAATGAATCATGCAATAGTTCAGTTAACTGCCCTATCGACACAGTGGAGAGATACAAATATCTGAGAGTTACGATCGACAGCAACTTTTTGTGGGACAGTTGCGAGTGAGCTTTATATGCACTAACCCATCTAAAATATCATGCTGCAACGGTTGTATTAAGACGAGCTTACTTTGCCCTTGTGGAATCTAAACTCAGGTATGGTATACTTGCATGGGGCAATGCATCAGCAACACATATGCAGATAATTCAAAACTCAGCACTGAAGAAAATAGATGTACATAACCAGCTCAATTTCTGAAACAAAGTAGAAGATATCTTCAAGATTACCCTTGTCATGTTAAAAAAAAGAGAGTATGTCGGAGTGAATAGACGTGTTTTGAGTTGCTTGGTTAATTTATTCTGCGTATATTTGAAGTGCCCCACGGTCTTAGTTTAAATAAAGTGTGTATTTAAAAAAAGTGCATCATAAATTATAATAGGTAAGCACTACACCCTTAGCTTAAACCTAAATAATGGCTCTCAGGTCTGGCAAAAACTTGACAACCCACTCAGTATCGACGCCGCCCCTCAAGTATTCCCACCCACTACTTGGAAGACTCATGTTCCTTTCTCGACGTTTTCTTTGTTGGTGACATTTATAAAATGCTCTTTTATGACCAAATCGGTGCCCCAGGGTTTTCTAGGCATGACTTGATATACTTATAATTTAACATAGAGCTATCTAGCAGCACCCCGGTACGATTTTACCGTGACTATAATAATATAGATTATACTAATCTGCTTTCCGACGTTAACCGAATATTTTGGGATAGCATCTACTACATGTCCTCTGTTGATGACCAAGTTATGTTCCTACAGCAACATGTGTTACAGCTATATGAGAACAACATCCCTCTAAAAGCTATAGTACGCACATCTAAGTCACCTCAATGGTTTAGCTCTTACATTAAAAAACTTATAGTCCAACGTGACACTGCCTATCGAAAGTGGAGGAGGTTTCGTCTTGATGAATTCCGAAATGAATATCGTTTATTGCGCAACAAAGTTGTCTTGAAAATCAGATCTGCCAAAAAAGCTTTTTATAATCATAAGTTCAACCTGTCTACCCCGGAAAACTCTACGAACATGTGGAAGAATCTTCGCGAACTAGGCATCAGTAAGAAAAATATGGTAGTATCCAGTGATGTTAACTGTGACCAGCTGAACCTGAACTTCATCTCCTCATACGGTAATCCTTCTTCTTCCTGCTTCCCCAGAGTATAGCACTGAAAATGACACTGAAGGGGCTTTTTGCTTCAATAGAGTCACCGAAGTAGATGTTGTTGAAGCACTCCTCTCTGTAAAATCCAATGCCGCTGGTCTAGACTGTCTTAGCCCAAAGTTTATAAAACTGCTTCTGCCTTATTTACTTCCTCACATTACTCACCTCTTTAATATTATATTCACTACTTCTACCTTTCCCTCTGAATGGAAAAGAGTAAAAATAGTCCCGGTCCCCAAGAAAAGAATGAGGAATACGGTTGAATACAGGCCAATCACTATTTTACCTTACTTGTCGAAGGCCTTCGAAAAGTTAGCACTAAAACAAATTCGTTGCTACTTAAATAACGAAGATCTCCTAACTATACATCAGTCTGGTTTTCGGCCTAAAAGGAGCTGCAACACTGCGCTGATATTAATGGTAGAAGAGATTCGTAACGCATTGGATAAGAATCATCCAACGCTTTTATCATTGCTCGGCTATTCGAAGGCATTTGACACAGTCAACCACGCGGTCATTTGTAGTAAACTTAAAGACGGTTTCGCTTTTTCTTCTTTGTCTTTAGCTCTTATCAAGTCTTATTTAAGTGGAAGAAAACAGTGTGTATGCATTGGTGAGAATAGTTCGAATTTCTTAAGTGTACAGAATGGAGTACCACAAGGATCAATCCTGGGACCCACTCTTTTCTCCTTATACGTGAACGATCTACCAAACATTGTTAAACACTGCAAAATTCATATGTTCGCTGACGATGTACAACTTATGATAAGCTGTCCCACTAATGAAACAAACTCTGCTATAGGCCTCCTAAACGAAGATCTTGCCAGAATTTATGACTGGTCAATTAAACTCGACCTTCGACTTAATGCTGATAAGTCTAAAGTAATTTTCATACACCGTAGAGCTCCTGATCTTCTCTCAGGCCTTCAGCTTGTTCACATCAATCAAGTACCCATGGAGTGGGCTGTCTCCGCTAAAAACCTTGGTGTGATTTTTAATTCGAATCTCTCTTGGGATACTCACATTAATTCTATCATCGGCAAAGTTTATAGTTGGCTTCGTACTCTATGGGTTACTCAACATCTTCTACCAACGAAAACTAAATTAATTTTAGCAAAAACTCTTCTTTTACCTACTTTACTTTTCGGATGCGAGATCTTTTGCAAGCCTGACCACAATAGTCTCAGAAAACTTAACATTGTCTTCAACAATATCGCAAGATACATGTTCAACATCCGGCAGCGCGATCATATCTCACACTTTTCTAAACAAATTACTGGTTGCTCCTTCTCCAGCCTACTAAAATACAAATCGCTATGTTTTTTGCATAACCTTATAAAAACTCGAGAGCCAGAGCATAGATCGTTCTCGCTAGTTCAACCAAGATACCATTGTCTTACTTCTGAGCGTCAATTCTTTGTTCAACTTGTCCGGCTCTGGAACTCTCTTCCTATTGACCTGAGAAGAATGACAAGCACGAGTCGTCCTTACTCGCACTACTGGCTACAATCTAATATGCATAAAATAATATGAACAACTCTCTAACTACTTTTTCTGTTTTAAAATATTTAATTCTTACTTTATTTTTTTTATTTTTAATATTAACTTTGCCATCTCCCTCTATAAACTTTTTTTTCTTTTTTTAATGTAAAGGCTTACAAATTATTGTATAAGATTATTCAGTCTTCCTTTGTAAGTAATATATAAGTTGAATAATGAAATGAAATGAAATGAAATATACTACTATGATGACAACCGATTCATAACACCAATTCAACATGTAATCAACACAAGAATAAGAGCTCAAGGTATGCTCCACGAACCCCGATTCTACAATAACTACGGGAGAAGACAGCTGAAATGCAGTGTACCGGAAGTTCTAAACACAATTCCGCATGGACTAAAAAATGTAAAAAATATTAAAACTAGAAAGAAAATCATAAAACAATTTTTTCTTGAATTCGAACTTAAATATCTAAATTTCAAACCTAATTCACTTACCTAACTTACTCGTATCTTATCAATTATTATCAGTTTTTTTTAATAATCTAATTATTATTAAAAAGATTATATTATGTATTAATCTAAGCTTTCTTACCAAAAATTATTCATAAAACTGTGAAAAGCAATTTTCTGCAGAAAAGCCTTTAAGCCTTCGGAGAAATATCTAACAATTGTTAAGTTTTTAATGAAATTAATGAAATAAATAAATAATAATGAACACCAAACTGTCCGATTAGGAATCCAATACAATACCACTTGAGCCACGGCCACCCATAAGTGACCATTCCGTTCTCAAGGATGGAAGTGGATTTCGATGCTATTATGACAATAACTCGGTAACATCTGAGGTACGTTTAAAAAATGAAAACCTATTTTCCATTCTGAGACAAACTGAATAATGCTAATGACGACGACGATGGTAATTCCACTGAAGATGAGTAGACCGAAGAAATGCATGTTCCATCGACAGGAGATGTGATAGGAAGGTTAAAATGAATCATGTTCCTGAATTCTGGTTGCTCATCTTCCAACGTAAATGCAAGTGTTGGAATCAAAACATTAGACCACTCTTTTAAGAAACTCTTTTACACAGCAAAGTTTACAAATCAATCATAAACTATAAACTTTTTGCAATTTTCTTCTTGAATGTGAAAGATAAAAACGAAAAGGGGCTAAGAATATTGTGATAACCACTTAAATGTGAGCAGCTACATCTAGCAGAAAATGTTGATACTCGAAGACCAGAAGATTTCGATACTGGAATAACAAAGTCTCGACTGGAGAGTGGAATCGAATTTTCTAGCAAATTGGGAATTGTATGGGACGCTGGATGGCGAGGATTGTTCTCGAAGTATGTCATTCGAGTATAAATACCAGCATCCCAAAGGTATGCAAGTCAGTTCTAAAGTGTAATTTGAAGTGTTAATTAGGAGAAGTGATTAAGTGGTTTAAGTAAAAGATAAGAAAAGTATAAGTGGTTGAGAAATTGAATTGTACTGAGAGAAAGAATTAAAAAGTGAATTGTAACTGTACTGAATAAAGGGATTTGTATTGAAAAGAATAAGTTCTATCATTTGTACCCACACAAACATTTTACAATATGTTCAGTTACAAATAAGCCAATCCCAATCCCAATCTTAGTCATTTGTGGGGTTAGGCCCAAACTGCTCCGGAAAGTTTAAGCTCTAGAAAGTGCATATGGAAAGATTAAAACAATTGTTAGAGCAAAAGGGGGTCATGCAATGTATTGGACTACAAACTTTTAAAAAAGTCATCTAATTGGTCATGTACTCTATTTTTTACTTTTTCGAATTATAGTAGAACTCAAAAACAATTTTACGAGTAAGATGATTTTGTTTTATTTATTTCAACAAATCCTATCAACATAATGTAACAGTACGGTTTTATTGGTCTAACACTGTACTTCCCGAAAAGCTATGTCAACATTGTGCTTAGGTATACGAATCATTCCGAATTCTCAGCATTTCATCGACCTTTTAAAGTACAGTAAAAATTGTTTATAACAATACCTGATATAGCGATGAACCGGATATAACAATATATTTTCAAAGTCCCGGCAAAACTCCGTTTCACTCAGAGTAATTTGCAATCGGTTACAACGATGCCGGATATAACGATGGAATCGGTTATAGCGATGATAATATACAAGATTTGCGTGTAAAAACTGTTTATAACGATGGAAAAAAAATTGTTCTTACATTTTTATGCGTTGATATTTTCATTCTTCTTCTAAATATGTATGCATGTGTCGACATTATGTATGCACATATACCATGTACAAGGGTATACATATGTACATAGACAATGGTTAATTTTCCTATAGCGACTGTAGTGACTGGTCTGTGCATGTTTTTACATGTCTATATGTGTCTAGTGCTAAAGGTAATTTCATCACATGCCCTGTTCGATATCCATATCTGGTATATCTGAGGAGTTTATTAAGCGTTGATTCCTATTCGAAACAAGATGGTGACAATAAATAAGAGAAAATCATTTTCCATTGCCCAAAAATACGACATTATTTCCAGAATTGAAAGTGGTGTCAGAATTTCTGATTTGTGCAAGGAACTTGGAATATCCCAACCAACTGTTTCAACAATTTTAAAAAATAAACAAAAAATAAAAGCACAATTTGAGGTGAGTTCTACTAAAATAAAAAAAGTGCGAAGAGCAAAGTTCATTGATGTTGAAAATGCCTTATTAAATTGGTTTAAGGACAAGAGAAGTATGAACGTTCCTATAAGTGGGCCAACCTTCGTAAAAAACTTCGTTTGTTCTATGAGTTGGGTAAAGGTTTCGGGTACGGCATAATATCGTTTTGGGAAAAATAAGCGGGGAAGGTGCTGGTGTGTCACAAGGTGTTTGCGATGATTGGTTGGCTACAGTATTCCAAAAGTTTCGGGAAGGATTTGAACACAACGATATTTTTAACGCCGATGAAACTGGATTTTTTTATAAAATGACCCCCGACAAAACTTTTAAATTTTGTGTAGAAAAATGCGTGGGAGGAAAAATGTCTAAGGAACGTTTGACAGGCTTAGTATCTGCTAATATGACGGGAACAGAAAAAAGAAAGCTTTTGGTTATTGGCAAATCTAAAACTCCACGCTGTTTCAAAAATGTTACAACCCTACCAGTTTTATATGAAAATAATAAAAGGGCATGGATAACGTCCATTATTTTCGAAAAGGTATTGAGAGAATGGGACAAAGAGCTTTTAACAAAAAAAACGGAGAATTTTACTTTTGGTTGATAATTGTGCGGCACATCCACACATCCAAGCCTTAAAAGCTATTAAACGCGCATTTCTGCCCCCGAATACCACGTCTGTTCTGCAACCTATGGATCAAGGTATCATTAAATCACTTAAGACTCAGTTCAGGAAATTGCAAATTTTAGAAATTATGAAACATATTGATTCCAAACAAGATTACAAAATTAAGGTTCTTGATGCCATCTTAATGATAGCTAAGGCATGGGATGAAGTGTCAATGTGCACTATAAATAACTGCTTTCGACACGCTGGTTTCCATAACAAAAGTAAGAATGAATACGAAGGTAGAGATGAAATTCCACTAGCAGAGTGGACTCGACAAATAGAAATGTTCTCAAAATTTGAAGTAGATTCAAGATTGGGATAAGTTGATAGATAACGAAAATGAGTTGGTAACATCTGAGATATGTTTACTCTATTAAGAACAATTTTCAAATCTAAAACAAATTTGTACAGTTTCTTACAGATGAGAATATTGTGCCAGATATTCAAATGAATAATTCTGATAACGACGACAAAAATTCAACTGAAGATGAGAGAACCGAAGAAGTACACGTCCCATCTGTTAGCGAAGTACTTGTTGCTGTGGCCACACTAATTCGTTTCATGGTCTTGAATCCTGTATGGGCTGATTCGAATTCAAATCCGAATGTTGGAATCCAAGCATTGGACCACTCTCTTAGAAAAATATTTTACTCAGCCGAATGTACAAAACAATCACAAATTAGTGACTTCTTTCTTCGACAATTTCCTTAAGCATTTTTTATATAAAGTTTTTTTTTCATTGTATCGGGTATAAAGATGAATCGGTTATAACCATGAAATTCTTCGGTCCCTTCGACATCGTTATAACCGATTTTGACGGTACTTCAGAAAGAGCAAAAGAAACAATATGGAATTTAAAAAGAAATCAACAGATGGCTCATCCTTTGCAATAATGTTATGCGATATCCTCGATGGCACTTGCATAAAAGAAATTAAAATACACGGGAGGAACAACCAGATATATTTCAAAATTTGACTTGTAAAGGATGTTTTTTTTTACCTGATATTAACTGATCTTCTAATAGCGGTCATTTTCAGACTGTGATATGATGGCACAGTTGACCGTTCGTTGACGTTTCCATATTATTCAAACTTATTTTGAAAACCCGCGAAAGGTACCGAAGATTACGTTATTTGTTCAGTCCTCATAATTGACCAACTAAGCCCGCTATTCGTCATGTACCAGCAGGATTGGGCCCCCGCTCACTATGGTCATGCAGTTAGAGAGTGGTTATATCGCGTGTTTGAAAATTCGTGGATTGGGCGGAGTGGACCCATTTTGTGGCCTCCAAGGTATCCGGACTTGACCCCAATGGACTTTTATTTATGGGAACGGATAAAGGACATTGTTTACTCATCAGAAATAAATAATAACATTGGATGACTTGAACCAAAGGATTGACGAGGCAGCTGCGAAAGTCCGAGAAGAATGGCGAAGCACGGACATTGTTAGAACCTGGGGCGCATACAAAGCAATGGTTTGCACTTTGAACAATTAATATGATACAAGGTTTGATGAACAATTTGTATTTTTTTTTTGTCCTAAAATTGTTTACAATAGAAAATATTCCGTGTTACTGCAGTTTCTATCCTATCTTACGCTGCCCAAGTATGGGGATACCGTTCATTTGAAGCCGTCGAAAACTTTCTTCGCTATTCCATCAGGCGAGTTTTTAGGTTGCCAAATAACTCACCTAACTACATGTAACTCACCTAACAACTTCACCTTGAGACTGGAGTAGCACCGCTATTTATGGATACCCTTAAACTCCACCTTAACTATTTATATGGTTAGAGTCATGGAGATGAAGGAAGAAAGGATACCGAAGATAGTGCTCACCCAAATGCTGCTTAACGAAGGAAAATGCGTTCAAGGCTGGGAAAATCTAGCATTTCAATGTGGCTTCAATCTCCTTGTTGAACCAGATGAACAGCTAGACCCCCAAAAACATAAGTTCCACACATTACTGAGAAAACAGGCCACAGAGTTTACAAACAATTTGTTAATGAAGCTCAGTCATCACAATACAGGACATATTATACCAAATCGAATAATAATTTGCAGAATAGAACCTACTTTCTGAAGAGTTACAGAACGGACATGATAAGCATTATCTTCAAGGTAAGAGGTGAGCTGATATATTTAAACTACATGCCGCACCGCCCAGAACTCCCGCTTTTGTGTAACCTCTACAACCTCGAAGAATGAGAGGATGTATTCCACTTCGTTGGAATATGCCCTATCCTCAGAGAACTTCGCTGCAGATTCTTTGGAGCACAGGTGCTCCATGTTAATGAACTGATGAGCATCCTAAACGGTGACCGAGGCTTGGATAAATCATATAACTACGCAATAAACATAGGGGAAAACTTCTAAAAAAAACACATTAAATTGGTTAAATTATTTGTATTACAAAAAACCAAAAAAAAAGGAAAAAGTAATTAAATTATCAATCTGGTAGACGACCAAGCCATATAGACTAAATTTTTTTATGAAATAAATAGTCAATTAAACTAACTAAAACTAAACTTGTTAACAATATTCAATTTAATGTTTTATCTGTTTCAATAAGCCGGGTCATACTCCTATCCAGGAGACTACTAACTTGAGACGAAATGACTTGACCTTTTTATTTTTTGTTTATAAATACTAGGTACACGTTTCAAAGTTGCAAAAAGTGGGGTTAGTAAAAGATTTTTCTGAAAAGAAGTGATAAAACTTTATGTTTAAAAAAAATCACTTTTGATCACTTTCTTTCAATAACTTGTGACACATAAATTGTTACTGTACACGAATAAATTTGAAAGATGTTATTATCAATAGGAGTCAAAACAGCGCTGCGTAAGCCTTGGCTTAAAATCTCTGTATCTCGAAGGGGGTGCATTTCGAACGCCACAACAAACCATATGATTTTTTTCTCAAAATATGTCAAGAAATCTCCCCTTAAAGCCTTCGATATATTAGATCTAAAACCACGAGACGACGGCTTGCGAAAGATTTCACGGCTCTTAAGCACCTTGAAGTAGATCCTTATTTTACTCAAGAAATAGTGTTAAGTGAAGAAGCTCGCTTTTAGCTCAATGGGTTTGTGAAATTACCATTTTTTGGAGTGAGCAAATCTGGGAAAGACTCAATAAAACCCACAAAAGTGCACTTTTTTTTGTAATCATACCTCGTATTACAAGCAATAGCCAATATTACGGGGCAATGATCAGCCATCATTTCTTTATCAGACGATATGCGGTTCCAGGGGAATGGCATAAACCTGGGTGTCATACTACCTATTAAGCCACTAACTTAGTCAGGAATCGATTTAACAAAAACATTATATCGCGAAATAGACCAGTGAATTGTCCACCGAGATTGTACGAGTGCTGCACTCGATTAGTTACTCCTGTGCGGCTGTGTGAAGACTTTATTCAGCTCGATATTGGTGAGATAGAGCCACAAATATTTGAAACAGTCAAAATTAGCTAAGGGAGTGATCAAAATACACCTATACCTCGCTTTACACGGTATTCGCTTAACACGGATTCGTTCTTACACGGTTTTCAAAATCAAAAAAAAAAATTTTATTTCTTATTATTTAACTTATTTTAGCATTGTTTTAAATCTGGCAATACTACATTCTACGCTGCCATAATATGTACTTTGGTAATGTTCATAAATCTGGCAATACTACACACTGTTCTGTCATAATTCTTTGACAAGTTACTTTAATCAAATTGAAAACAAAGAGGAATTAAATGCAAAAGCAAAAAAAAGTTTTACGATGGGAAAAGCAAAAATTAACAAAACCGGGATTTCTTTGAAAACTAAAATTGAAATTTTGGACCGCTTAATAAATAAAGAAAGAACTGTCGATATTGCTAAATTTTATTCAATGAACGAAGCAACAATACGAACAATAAAGAAAAACGAAGATTCAGTTAGACAAAGTGTAGCAGCTGGAATGCATACGAGTTTGAGTACAACTTCACAAGTAAGAAATGATATTATGGAAAAGATGGAAAAGGCTCTAGTGATATGGTTAGAAGACCAAAATCAAAAAAGAATTCCAATTGATACGAATGCAATACAAAATAAGGCTTTAATAATTTATGACACACTGAAAAACCAAATGCCGATTTCTTCGAATAAGGTGGCTTTTAACGCAAGTCGTGGCTGGTTCTAACGATTTAAGCAAAGACATTCTTTGCATAGTCTAAAATTAAAAGGTGAACAAGCATCTGCTAATTTGGAAGAAGCACAAAAATATCCGCAAAAGTTTGCTGAAATTATTGGCGCAAAGTCATACAGCCCAGACCAGATATTTAATGCTGATGAATCCGGATTATTTTGGAAGAGAATGCCAGAAAGGACCTTTCTAGCAAAACATAACAAATCAGCTAGCGGTCACAAGGCTGCAAAAGATCGTATAACGATCCTTCTTTGTAGTAATGCTTCTGGAGATCATATTATGAAGCCATTGGTAATTGGTAAAGCTAACCGACCACGATCGTTTAAAGGTTTGAATATTAACAATCTTCCCGTTTATTGGAAAGCCAATAAAAGAGCTTGGGTTACCGCAACGTTGTTCAATGATTGGTTCCATAACATTTTCGTGCCAGATGTGAAAAAATATTTAATCAAAAAAAGATTACCTTTTAAAGTCCTTCTAGTTCTTGATAATGCTCCAGGACACCCTCAAGACTTGCAGCATGAAAATGTTGAAGTTGTGTTTTTACCTCCAAACACGACTTCTTTGCTGCAACCCCTAGACCAAGGGATTATTTCGACTTTCAAGGCCCTGTATATAAAAAAGTCATTCAGGTATATCTTAGATCATGTGGAAAATGAAGGAACTCTTTCAATTATTGATGCTTGGAAAAAATTTACAATGTTGGATTGTATCAAACACATAAGCATGTCGTATAACGAGATTAAAACATCAACGCTGCATGCGTGCTGGAAATCTTTATGGCCTGATATATTTAATGGTGAGAATAGTAACGTAGCTTTGGAGGAAGAGTATTCTCGGATAATTGAATTGGGTCAAGAATTGGGTGGAGAAGGCTTTGACGATATAACTCAGGCAGATAATAAAGAATTAATACAAGATCAGGAACTAAACGCAGACGACTTAATTGAAATGGTTCAAAGTTGTGAGGAAAATAGTGTTGAATATGACTTTGAATCTGATATCGAAAACAATGATTCCAATGTATTCACAGCTAAATTTGTTCACGACGGACTTGTACTAGGAAGAAAACTAGGAAACCATTTTCAAGGAGGAGATGTTAATTTAGATCGTGGTCTTAAAATTCAACGAGGCGTTAATGATCTATTAAAACAATATGAAGAAGTCTACAAAGATATGATAAATAAAAATAAGCAACAAACGCTTATTTCAGAATTTTTTCCAAAAAAAAATTCTCAGCAAACTATTGTATGAGGACAATCAGTTCAATAAATGCAGAAGACTTGGAATGAATTTTTTGTTTTACCTATTTTTATGTTTTTTATGACTGAAATAATTCTTTTATATTTTATTTACTGTATAAAGCTATATTTTAAGTCCAATAAAATATCTTAAAAGCCGTATTTAAACTCTTTTTCGCTTTACACGGTTTTTCCATATTAAAATTTTTTATTCGACTTACACGGTTTTGTCAGGAACGTATCTACCGTGTAAAGCGAGGTACAAGTGTATTATGTCACGATTTATTCCGAATAAAGATTTCTGATTCAAGCTCAATTCCTGTCACCATCGTGTAAAAATAAAAGAACGTCTATAGACAATGTTAAAATTCGCCAGTTTACCGATTTTCAAAATTATCTATTACAGAAATACAATTCTTTGCAGAAACCGAAAAACTTCTTTCTAGCTGCCGATACAGCTACTGATCGTATAAAAATACATTAGACTCAAGCATTAGAAGGATGAGCTTTAAAAATCAAACCCAATATGTAGTACTATTTTTTAAAAACGATAAAAAGAATTATTGTCGCAACAATCGCGTCTTTAGCTTAAATATCCGAATCGTGCACGTCGTGAAAATCCCTGCGAGGGATAGTTTTCTATTACCATAAATCAGCAAAGCTCGGAATGTTCGAAATTACAGTCAAGTTTCCAAAGAGAAGGCGAGAGAAAAATAACTGGAACACTCAAATGAAATAACCACCTCCAACTCTGGCTATGAAATCGAAAACAGAGTGGCTTACAGAATATAATAATTTGTAAAATAAGCCAGAGTTATTGGTTTAAACTTTATTAAATTAGAGCTTCCGTCTTTTACAGGATTTGTATGTTATGTCTTATTTTTTAAAACAACTTAAGTTAGATTTTATAATAGAGTTGTTGTGAAAAATAACTTATCTAAGAGTGTCCAGAGAACAGTTTTGAGAAGTATCGTAGAAGCCCATATATCAGCATTTGTATACTTGTATTACGCTCACCTATGTACATGTGCATGGGAGCATGTCTTAATTACGGAAAATTATATAATTATCTTTTCGGCACTAGACTAGTCGATATTTATCACATATTCCGACCACAGGGGTAAATATTTAACGCCTTTAGTACAAAATACTAACCAATTTGATCGCTCTATTGAAGTAGTAACAAATTAATATAAGTGTCCTTTGCCACCCAATAACATTACTCTCACACTTCTTCGGTAATATGTAGCTAATTTGAATGAATGATTGATATGCATAGTACGAGTACGATATTGAAGCCTATAGTTAAGGACATACGAGTATTTGAATTCAGAGCTAAATTCTTCATTGCCCTACAAAGGATATGAGGGTACCTACCATATCCGGACAATTGATTTTAAATAAACAAAATGCCTTCTTAGCACACCCACAAAATCCGTTTCGTTCACAAATGGCTATACGGCCATAGAATGAAGAAAATTTCTAAACAAAAGTCTGGTAAGAAAATTTGCATGACTGGCGATTGTTATGCAAATTAGGATCAATAGCCTACAGGAGTAAAGTTTGTTGCACTCTTGTACTAAACTCCTCGTATACACAACTATATACTCGTATTACGCCAGTAAGAGGAAAATTTTCATTCACTAAAATGCACGTTCGCAACAAAGTCTGAAACTGCACTTGACAATCAATTTCACTATTCCTATTATAATTACACTTTGAAATTTACCGTCTCAAGGGAGCGCACTCTTAGTTAAAGAATTTATTTTTTATTATTATAATTTTGTTTTTCACTCTTACTTCCTTGGAGGGACACGTCTGACAAGTTGAACAAACTATCGATGACTGTGTAGTATCCAACGTTTGAAAGTGTTTATCTATCAGAGCAACTTTCCCTATAATGAAGTACAACATGCCAGCTAACCCCTTCCTTTTAACTACTCGAACAATTATTTTTACTCGTATGTGTAAAAATACGGATATTGTTTCTGCTCCTGCTCCTACTTCCATTACTAGGTTGCATACTTGTAGAAGGGACGACGTGAGAAGGTGTATAATTATATGTAAGGCACTTTAAAAAATCGAAAGAAAGGTAAGACGATTTTTTTTCAAATGGAAATTAGGTCAAAGGAAACGGTCTCCGGGGGTGGATGTAATTTTAAATATTTTGAGTAATATGGGGCGTCTTGAAATTGTTTTACATTAATGCAAAGTAAAAAAGTTCTGTTGAGGACGGGGATAGGTTGGGCTTAAAATAGTTTTTTGGAACTATTACGAGTATCGGGTGGTGTCAACATTTGGGTATGGACTGTCTAATTCAATCGGCATTACTTATTATAGTCTTTTTATTTTACTTTAACTACCTAGGAAAGAAAATGGGAGTTCTCGCACAACACATGTTAAATCAACACTTAATTACAGTCAATTCCACAAAAGTGTCCATTGATATCGAATAATCCTAAAGAAAAATTTCAGATTCTTTCATCGACTCTACCTTTCTCATTCAAACATTGTATTTACAGACATGAACAACAACATGCACTAACAATTGAGAAATAATCTGAATCAGAGTTGGACATTACTCGGTTGAAAATTTATTCGATTAAAAAAACAACAAACAGATAAGAATAAATTCTAAACGGCTTTTATGATTAAGAAAGTCGGATAAATTGCAACTGAAATTGCAATCGGATAAAAATTTTGTCAAATAAATATTTAATCGTATAAAACCGGTTGTTTTCTAAAGAAGTGGCATTGTAAATGTTTAATGTTTAAATCGATTGATTATTTTTTTTTTAAAGAAATTTTTTTTTATTGGAAAAATGTGTTCATAATGTATGTACTATAATATGTACATATACGAGGGTTGTCTGAAAGGTTTCCGACCGAACAATGATACAAGACATATTTTTTCAAATTTTTGTTTTATTTTTCAACATAATCTCCTTGTAACTCTACACACTTCTCCCATCAGTCTAACCCGTCCAAATAGTACTTGGCATTTTTATCTGCAAAATAATTGTTAACGAAGGTGATTGCCTCCTCATTTTTAGATGAGGGAGCAAAAAGAAGTCGCTTAGGGCTAGATCTGGTGAATAAGGCGGATGGTCAAGCAGTTCAAACCGTAATTCATGGATTTTCGCCATGGCAACCGCTAGGACGCGTTGTCTTAGTGAAACAGGATTTTCTTTTTCTGCAAATGTGGCCGTTTTTCCGCAATTTCTGCCTTCAGCTTGACAGTACAGATGAGTAGTGTGCTCCTGTAATGGTTTTTCCTTTTTGAAGATAATCGATTAAGATAACTCCTTTACCATCCCAAAAAACAGTCGCCATCATTTTCCCAGTGGAAAAAACTGTTTTTGCTTCTTTTGGAGGCGGCTCGCCCTTTGCAGCCCACTGTTTTTACTGCATTTTTGTTTCGGGCGTATAATATTGTATCCAAGTTTCATCTACAGTAATTAATCGACTTTAAAACTCCGATTTATTGCGCCTAAACTGCGCCAACAGAGCGTTGGAAATGTTAGCAATAAAATTAGTGAAAAAGAGGAAACGCAGATGGTGGGTTCGTCCTCTTTATAAGGAACGAAAAGAAAGAGGATTTTTTGAGACAACTTTCAAACACCTCAAAGAGCACGATGAGGACCTTTTTTTTTAAAGCAACAAGGATGAGAAAGCAATAGTACAATTTATTGCTAGGCTTGGTAAAAGAAAAATTGAAAAAAACATCTATACGCAAGCCAATTGTAGCAGACTTGTCGTCACCTTGATGTGGGTTATAATATAATAATAATAATATAAATTATGGTTTTCCTTTCTTATCTATTTAGGTATTTGTCTCAAGGAGTTTCTCCAAACTATTTGGCTTGGTCTTTCCGAATGGGAGCGTCAACAGTCAGGGCCATTATCCGCGAAATTTGTGAAGTCCTTTGGAATGTATTAAGTCCAGTATATATGTCCGCTCTGAATCCTGATGACTGGAAACATATTGCAAAAGACTTCAACGACAAGTGGCAGATGCCAAACTGTGTAGGAAGCATCGACGGGCAGCGTGTTCAAATAAAATGCCCACCGAACTCAGGCTCCAAGTTCTACAACTATAAAGGCTATTTTAGTGTAGTTTTGCTTGGAGTTTTGCGGATTATACTTTTACTGTGGTCGATGTAGGGGCGTTTGGAAGCCAGAGTGATGGTGGTATATATAAAAATTCAAATTTCGGTCAACAAGTGATAAATACCAACATCTGTTTTCCACCACTGGAAAAGCTACCAAATTCGGACAAGGAAGTGCTCTACTATTTTGTTGCAGACAGCGCATTTCCCCTTAGGGATAATATTATGCGGCCATACCCTGGAATTTTACTAAACCTGCCAGAAGATGTGTTCAACGCACGACTGTCCCGAGTACGTCGTATTATAGAAAATACTTTTGGCATCTTGATAGCCCGTTGGCGCATTCTTGGAAAATGCATTGATTTTCACCCAAAAACCGCAGATAAGGTTATACTTGCATGTACTATCCTGCACAACTTTGTGAAAATCACAGATTCCATGTTCAACATCCATGCATACTGTCCGCAGAACTTCTGTGATAGTTATGAAAATGGTCAATTAATATATGGAACAGATACAGAAGTCGAAACACCGCCACAAGTTCGCCGATGTGGGACCAATAATAGGTCAGCGAGAGCATTTGAAATTCGAAAATTGCTGACAAACTATTTTATGAATGAAGGTAGAGTTTATTTTCAACCACATTAATTATTAAGTATAAAAAAAACAAATATTTTAAACGTTTCAGTTATTTTTTAATTAAAATAAATAAAATACATAATTCAAATAAAAAGACTGTTTTAATTTTGTTTTTCAGTACATACGCCTCTACTTGGTTTAAATAACTCATAATTTGCAATTTTGCATTGGTGTTTTTAAGTAGTGGGAATTTTTTCAGTTTGCACAACATAGTACGGCAAAAAAGTTCGTCCTCGTCGTCAGCATCTGTAGATGTGCGTGGCCTCTTTGTTAAAAATTCCTTGACACACTCCATGGTACCTGCCAAATCCGACTCTAAATCTATTTGCTTCCTCTGTCCTGCTCGTTGTGACGTAGTTGCATTTCTTGACGTGATCGGAGTCTCCACAGAGTTGTCAAAGAATGGCGCAGAAGTATTGTTCACATCTTCGAAAGGTGATATAGCCTCTTGCGAAGGTGAATCAACCAGATTAATTATTTTGTCTGGTGGAACGTAGTTACTTACGGAACTGAAATGGCAAGGAAATTGTAAAAAAATTAAAATGGACTAACCCAAATTTGAACTACTTACGGCCTTGGTTTCAAATGTTCTTTTAAGAACTCCAAGCACCATAGGTACTTCCACCCCGGTTCCATGACATCTGCGCCCTGGCCAGAAACCATCCGCTTTGATAACTCCCTGTTGAAGCTGTCGCGTAAACCCTTCCACTTTTTTTTTTGCACTCATCAACTGTTAGCAATGAAAAAAAAACAAATGGAAATACAATTTACAAATACTTTTTTTTTACTTACTTGTTATTCCAAATTCGTCCGATAACTCCTTCCATTTTAGCATTTTTTTTTTTCCAATTTTTATAATTTGGATCTGATAAATTCCAAAGAATTTCATTTTTTCGCACGGTTTCGATGAATTTTTCCACTTCCATTTTCAGAACAAAGAAGAGATTTTGTGTACGAATTCTTGAACGTCAATCTTGTAGCGTAGCTTGTAGTTAAGCAAAATCCAACTTCACGATACACGACACAGACACAGACACACATTGTGTTGCGGCTTACGGCTTTCCATACATTTAATGTCTTGACAGCTTGCGACACAGATACAGACACAGCTACAGATACACATTCTGTTCGGCTTTTTAAATTCAGCCACGTTTAAATTCAGCTGCCCAAAATTTTACTGTGGTAAATGATGGTTCAGAGTCACCGTACACAGAGTCCAACTCATTTTTGATTTGCGTAGGCGTATTGCCTTCCAAAAACAAGAATTTAATAACAGCTCGATACTCAATTTTTTTCCATTTTCACAAAAAATACTCACATCGACTCACTCAAACGACTGTCAACTAAAAACTGCGCGTCCAAAATGACTGAAACTTCTGACTAGCATTTATCAGAAAAACGGTCGGAAACTTTTCAGACAACCCTTGTATGTATACACATTTTATACAATAAACGTAAGTTATTAAAGAAGAAAGTATAATATGATAGCAATGCTAGTTGAATCAACATAAGTATAACTAGCAGCTGGCTCAATCGTTTTCTTTTCGTTTTTAATGGCGTTGAACAAAAAAGCAAAACTTAAGAGAGGCCTTTCAAAAAAATAAAAAATAAATAGTATTTTCTTTTAAAACTAATCTTGTTTTAAAAGTTTAAATCTATTAGATTACGCCTGATTTGGTATAAAAAAAAAGTCGTTCCACAATTGCTGATAAAGGTAAAAGAATGTTATATTTCAGAAACACCCTCTTTATTGCGGGAAAACATACAAACTTTGAAGCTTGTTAGCACCTTTGTCTGCGAAAAACGTAGCGCATGGTTTTCAACCGCATATTCCCCAAAATCAAAGAAGTTTTTAAGTTTAGACACTGATTTACAAAACATGTTTGAATCTGAAATGTTACATTCAGAGCTACAATGCGCTGCTACTTCGGACTGAAATAAATGTTCAATTCCATCTCCCTCGCTTTTATCTACGCAGGTTAACCATCTATTCTTAAATGCCGTCTGCATATTGTGCTTGTGAACAACTTAAAGAACAATAATCCATAAATCTATTATTGATGGACTCAAAGTAACTTTCAGCGAGAATTTCCACCACTGCTTTAGCGCCAAATTCTATAGTTTTTTTCAAAGTTAGAAAAATTCGTATTCTTCTCCCTGAAGAATATCCAAAAACCTCTGCAATCGGTTGAGAATATAACTGATATTCCTGGATATAACATAAAGGAAACTGTTATAATTATGGTACTTGCACTGACATTAAATTCTTCTGCTGTAATATTTATCTTTTTCTTTATCAGATACTTCACATTTTTCACTAATACATTACATATATTACATACAACATACATTACATTTTTCAATAATATTTTGATGATTACATGACATCATACTGGACTTCCTTATAATCTTCTGTGCATCCGTATCCAACATGATAAAATTTTCAATGTGGAGCAGAGGGTTTTTAGATTAGTAAAATTTCAAAACATAGATTAGATCCAAAAAAAACGGGTTCTATACACTTCTTAACGGAACCACTGAATGAATTATGAACTTCATCACATTATCGTCTCCCTCTATCCCATTTTCCAAAAAACTTAACACATGCCGAGGTATTATATAAGGCTCTCGCTTTAAAGCGTGTATGTAATTACACGTGTATTCATGTCACGTGTACACGGTTAGTAAGAAACTTTTACACGTGAACATTTAAATAACACAGGTAATTACAACACGACGTTTTTTCGATTATTGGATGTTACGAGTACTTGCCGAAACAGTTATTTCTGTTCAAGCCATAGTTTATTTTTCTATGTTTTATTGAGATTAAAGTTTAATCATTAAACCGGTTTATGAATTGATGACGAAGAGCTTCTTATCAGTTTCAGTTGAGTGTTGATTTCGAAAGGCTGATAAGTATATCTTTTGCTAATTCAAATTGTTAAAGTGATAAAATGAAACCAAAGAGTTGGGTATCGCAATATGCACATCGAGAAGGTGATATAGCCTTCTGTGATTTGAGCAGTGAGGACAGGAACAATTCTTTCTCCTGTCGTGGTGTTACGACAGGGTCATTAGGACGGCATTTGCAAGGAATGCATGCAATTCAAACAAACATAAATAAAAATGGATTAACACTTTAACGTAAAAAATACTTTTTGTGATTCAAATTACAGCATGATTGATAGAGATTCGTCAAGAACTGAAATCAGCGATGATAGCAGTCCTGGATCATCCTCTTTCAAAAAACACAGAATACACAAAAGGAAAGCCCAAGAAGTTAGCAATGCCCGACCATGTTCGCCGGATAGAATGGAAGAGATCCACCAGGCTCTAGCTAAAATGATTGAGTTAAACCAAATTCCAATTTCTTTCTGTTCAAGCCCGGGTTTTCTCCAATTCATGACTGTTGTTGAACCGAACTATAAACCGTTGAGAGAAGAGGCAATAAAAAAACGACTGCAATCACTTAAACAGGAAGTTGAAACAGTAATAAAGGACAAAATTGGTAGCGTTAATGAAATATCTTGCACGTCTGATTGTTGCACGTCTGCCGCGCAAGAATCATATATGACAATGATTGGGTACCTCAGTCTTTTACACTTGAGACAAGTGAAATTGATATACGTCACAATGCAGAAAATCTCATGAACAAGATGGAAGGGATTATTCTCGATTGGGGATTTAATGAAAAAGTCACAGCAGTAGTCACAGACAACGCTGCAAATGTGCTTAAAGCTGCGGAATCTATGAGGCAAGTAGAGCAGGATGTCGGTTTGACATGCGCAGTACACAGTCTTCAGTTAGCAGTAAGGACATCCATGTCTTTTGAAAATATAAAAAAAATAATTGAGAAAGCTAGTAAACTAGTTTGCCATTTTAAACATTCCAACGTTGCGAAATATGTTTTGCAAGAAAAGCAGAAACAATTGGGTCTACCAGCACAATCCCTTTTACAATCATGCAACACTCGGTGGAACTCAATCTTTTTTATGCTTCAGCGTCTAACACAAAACCGGAGTCCAGTGATAAATGTATTGACAGATCGTACAGTCACTTCCTCAGCTATCGCTACAAAGTTGGAAATTTTAGAACAAGAATGGGGATTGATGGAAGAATTTGGAAAAATTTTGCGGCCTATTCAAGCGTTTACAAAGATTCTCAGCAATGAAAACTCGTCTACGTCCATGGTGCGACCTCTTATGCTAAAAATGCTAGAGCAACTTATGAATTTTTCTGCAAGCGACTCAGACATCGTTTAAAATCAGTTTACGTAATGATATACCAAATTTGATTTAAATCAGAGTAATACAACTGATGTTTCTGCAAGGCAATTAGCATCTTTTCTTGACCCACGATATAAAGACCTAGAGCATGAGAGTGTTGATGAAAAAATGTCTATAAGAAATAAATATGAATGGTGGAAAAATAGACATGATAAATTTCTGGCTATCGCAATTTTAGCGAGAAAATATTTGTCTATACCAACTACATCTGTTAGCTCAGAACGCTGTTTTTCCACGGCTGGAAATATTGTCACATCTACGAGTAAAAGATCTTCATTGCTCCCTGATAATGTAGATTTGTTGGTATTTCTTTATTAAAATAGAAAGTGTTTCTAAAATAAGACCATACACATACTTTACTTAAGAATGAATTTAATTTTTTGTTTGATTTATAAAATAAAATAATTTGTCACAAACTACCAAATAAAATGAACTTTGTGTTTTATTTCTAAATAATCAAAATTGGTATCAAAAGAATTTCATAAAAATTAAAAATGTAATTACATACATATACACGTGCTATACCAAATAAACGTGAAGATAATTACACGTATAACACGTGCATAAGTGTACCCGTGTAATAAGGACCTCTAATTATAAGGCAATTCATACCCACTTGAGTGTTAAGTTCTTCATAAAAAAAAAAATTGTTGAGAAAAATTTCTTCGAGAGGTAGGGCGGACTTGACGACTTTTACCGGTTTTCTCTTATTTTTTAATTTTTTTTTTTCTTTTTGTATATTGTACATATTCTTCTTCGATAGACAATTCGACGAGGAATTTCTACTGGACTTAATAATTGTTCGTACAGGCTGCATAACACACAAAGTCCTTGCACAGCATTTGGGTATTTTACATTTTGGATGCCTTTGAAATATTTACCATCTAGAATTTCGTTTCTTGGTTTGTGGATTCCTTTCTGCCTCAGTGTCAGAGTTTGTGCTATTTACTAAAGTACGTACGCGTCCATATTGAAAACTCGGATAAACCAACAGTACTGGAAAATTGAGTAGTCTAAAGTTCACGATTCAATTTTAAATTGATTAATTTTAAAATTACTCTTGAGTAGCGGAAGGAAACTATGTTAATTCGACGAAACCGTATAATAAACTGATAAGTTGTTATTGACCTTTGTAATTCTCCCCTGAGTAATCCCACGAAAGGGAATAAAACGCGTTTTCGTTGTTTCTTTCTGATGTAAGAAAAAATAACTGTATAATGCGTAATAATTAGAAATATATTTCACTAGCATAAACCACAGCTTTTCTACAAACAATGCCCAAGTAAACTAGCTAGTTGCATTCCCTCCTCCCCTCTTTCAAAAATGTACCCGCAACTTACGTCTCGCTATGAATGCATATTGCTGTTGCATATCAGCCGAAACATAAGAATGTGGAATTTCTCTTGCTCTTCTTAGCTTAATAATTCCACTACATCACCGTCCACATACATTTGTTACCAATGTACGTATAAAAGGTACCATAAATTTGTTAGCGCCCGCCTAATTTCGGAAAAACAAAGTGGAGAACAAGACCTATTTCATTTGGAGCACTAAAAAAAACAAAAACTCAAATCAAAACAAATAACGACTAAATTTTTATTTTTATTCGTTAGCCATTTGAAGCGATTGAAAAAAAAAACATTTACGACTAACGACTAAGAAATTATTCGCCATAAACTTTTGAACTTGACGACTAAAGTTTTAGTCATTAATTGTCATCGGGTAAATTTGGTCCTTTTGAATCGTAAGTCCACAAATCTAGAAACATGTGAATATGACCATAAAATATAGACACGTCAACTGTTATTAGATTCTCCAAAAGAACAAAACGTTCGGCATCGATGGCTTTCCTGTCAAGGAGCACGCGCAAGTTATAAAAAGAAAGATACCCCTAACAAGCCTGACAAAATTCCTTATCCACCTAAAGGAAGTGTATACAGGTACAGCTCTGCGTATGATCGTATACTACTCGTAATAACGCTGTAACATAGAGCACAGATTTTAAAAGGAAAATGGCTGAGGGAAGATTGAATTCAAGAACCATACTTGTCGTCATTTGGAACAAAGAGACGATCTGGACAGACCAAATATCTTTGAACACAGTTATTAGAGATTGGTTTCATGGTGAGTTCAATATATATCGGGTTTTTCAACAGGGACGCTACAAAAGTAGAGCGACAGGGACAGCAAATGACGCCATATTTCTTGCCGCTCTTTTGACATTTCTCTTTAGTAAGGTTTGCCATTTCATGATGGAAAGATATACGAGCCAACAACGAGTCGAAATTATTAAAATTTGCTACCGAAATTCGGAGTCAGTGGCCTCAACGTTAAGAGCGCTACGTCCAATTTATGGTCGTCATAATCGTCCTAGCAGATCAATAATTGAGCGTCTAGTGGAAAAATTTGAATCCACAGGCACAGTACAAAATGTTCCCGTGCCAGTGAGACAAAGAAGTGCCCGTAGTGTCGAGAATATTGCTGCCGCTGAGGCATCAGTTGCAGAAAGCCCAAATGTGTCTCTCACACGTCGTTCTCAAGCGTTGGGCATTTCTGTGACGTCGTTGTGGCGAATTTTGCGAAAAGATCTTGGCCTACATCCTTACAAGATTAAATTGACGCAAGAACTGAAGCCGCTTGACCACCAGAAGCGTCGTATGTTCGTGAATTGGGCTGAGCAACAACTTGAAAATGATTCGGATTTTCATCAAAAAATCATCTTCAGCGATGAGGCTCATTTCTGGCTGGATGGCTTCGTCAATAAACAAAATATGCGGTATTGGTCAGGCAGCAATCCACACGTACTACATGAGTCATCATTGCATCCTGAAAAAATTACGGTTTGGTGTGGTTTATGGCGCGGCGGCGTCATTGGGCCGTACTTCTTCCGTGATGATCAAGACCGGCACGTTACTGTGAATGGGGATCGCTACCGTTCAATGATAACCGAATATTTTTGGTCCCAATTGGATGATATGGACTTGGAGGTCATGTGGTTCCAACAGGACGGCGCCACAAGCCACACAGCGAATGTCACAATCAATTTATTGGAAACCAAGTTTGTAGAACGTGTTATCTCACGAAATGGTCCAGTCGCTTGGCCGCCTCGGTCGTGCGATTTGACGCCGTTAGACTATTTCCTGTGGGGCTACGTCAAGTCTCTGGTCTATGCACACAAGCCAGCGACGATTGATGAACTTCGTACGAATATCGAACGTAAAATTGCAGCAGTATCGGCCGATTTATGCTTGAAACCCGTCGAAAATTGGGTTCAGCGTCTGGACTTCTGCAAGCGTGCCCGTGGTGGCCAAGCAAAAGAAATCGAGTTCCATACATAATGGCATCGAACGTACTTTCACAGGAATAAAGAATTTCATTGATATCCAAAACGGTTTTTGTTTTATTTAAAAAAAGTTTTGTAGCGCTCTTATTGAAAAACCCTTTAGTACTCTTAATAACAGATGCTATAACGATAAGAGCCAATGCCGAAATGTTCGTATTCGAATTGCTTGTTGGCTTCTTAATTTGAAACTGGTCTTTATTTAAAACGTGAAAGTAAACTCATGTGCGAAATTCAAAGCAGATTCTGCACAAGCATAAATCGTAAATAGATATTCTAGAGCATCAAAAGTCTACTTCCGACAAAAACTATGAAAATTAATAAATGATGGCTTTAAATCGTTTCGCAAGAGAAAATCCCTTCCATGGAGTCAAAAATCACAACACCGAGGAAAGAGCTATTCAAACACACGTACTCGTACATGAAAGTGAAGTGAGTAAAATATTTTAGACCTAAGTGAGGGTTTCTAAAAATAAGATGAGAGAAGCGGATTAATTCTCTTCGGGAAAACGCGGGTTTAATACTCGTATACCTTGACAATGTGTACTGACAGCGGAATTAGATCCTCGTTAAACGCTAAAACAAGAACTTATTCCTCCAGTTTGGGGCTTGTATATAGGGAAAATCGTCTCATAATGGAAAATAACTAAAGTTATGATATATTCTAATACTCCTATTAACAACATTGCAATTCAAACCATACGACGATATAAATTGGTCAAAAGAATGTTTATAAACTTAATTACCCCCTTCAGTGAAAGCCATCGACGATAAAAGCAACGCATCTAAGTTGCAAGCAGTCGTTATCAACAAATGACAACTTGTTTTTTATCAAACATAACAAACCGTATTAAAACCGGATACCGTCGTACACGCAATGCATATCGAGAAGCAAGAACCCGACGAAAAAAACCAATCGCTAACATTATCCGACATGTTAGCGATAATGTTGCGAAAAATAATTGCGAACCTATTTCTTCGCCAAGAAATAAGGTACTTGTTGGTGAAATTCATCATGAAAGTACCCTCATACCTATGATTACACGCGAAGAATTGCTCAAAGCATGTGAAAAGGTGTGCGACAAAAAATCACCTAGACTGGATGGTGTTCCAAATAAAGCCTTAATTATTGATATTAAAACACGACCGGACTTATTTACCGAATTGTTTAACGCATGTCTTTAAGGGGGCGTTCTTCCTGACTCTTGAAGGCGACCCCAAATAATCGTATGTTCTATCGCCCTATTTGTTTCTTGAGCTAATCATTCTCAATAGACTCTTGCCAACAATTGAAACAGCAGGAGATCTATCGGAACACCAATACGGTTTTCGAAAGTCGCGGTCAACAGTGAACCCAATAAATGCAATAATAACTAGAACTCGAGACGCAATACAGAACAGCCGTTGCAAAGGAGGCGCGAAGAAATATTGCGCCATCATTACCCTGGACGTGAAGAAGGCGTTTAGCTCGGCTCGGACTATGAGCAGTATTTATAGAAATACCGAACTACCTCCGTAAAATGATAACGAGTTATTTCTCGAATACAATACTCCTCTATAACTCTGACAATGGAGTTAAAGAGTTACTGACGGAGTGACACAAGACTCGGTCTTAGGTCCTCTACTATGGAACACTATGTACGATGAAATCTTACGCCTACAAATTTCAAGTGAAGCGTCGGATTTGGAGATGACATTGCCAAGGTGGTTGTAACAAAACTGCCGGAAGAAGTCGAGCTCTACAACAACGAAATAATCGCAATTGTATGTCGCTGACTAACTAACAACGACATGCAACTCACTGGTCATAAAACTGAAGCTGTGCTGATTACGAGTAGGAAAATTCGCGAAACTATAACGATTAGATTTGGAAGGCATGAAATTGTTTCTCAACCGTCTCTCAAGTACCTCGGAGTTGTCTGTCAATCGCCTAAGTTTTAAACATCACCTAGAGCAGATACATATGTAAGTGAAAAATCTAAGTGCACTTACATGGCTGATGAGCAATATCGGAGGCCCAAAATAGAATAAAAGACTTCTTGCTGGAGCTAGGTAAATGCCACAAAGGTTAGGTCTTTCATGAGGGGAATCAAATCTGTTCACTACCTTAGCGCACTGACAGTTGTCAGTGCCTTTCGCACTATTCTGCATGGCGCTATACTCGTCGTACTTTCAATTCTTTTTCTCCATATAATGTATTCGCTGACGAAATAATAACACCTTGGAAAAGTTGCACCAGACGAAAGTCTAAAAAATTACTGCACTTCCTAGACATAAGTGGGGAGCTAATATAACTATCAAACTCTGTGAAAGAACTAGTAAAGATGGGTCAACCGAGGAATGGGTGTAAATCGTAGGACAACATATGCTAATCCAATCATCCAATTCATGAATCATGAATTATACGAAAAGAAATGTAGTCAGAAGAGTAGAAAAAGAACGACTTAGATGATTGAAGCATGTAGACCGTGAGAAACATTTCAGTTCAAATAAATTTTGAATCAGGAAACCCCATAAAGAAAGCATCATATGTGGCACACACAAGGAAAACGAGACCTCAACTAACTGGCTGTGTAAAGCTGGACAAAACCGGTCTACCTGATTTAAGAGAATTGGTTGACTCAAGCACCGGACTTAACCGCCACTGAAACAAGTACGTTAGCTTCCGTGTTAGTGTTTGTCTGCATCTGAATAATCTAATTTTTTCTTTTTTTTAACACGTATACTTAATGTTAAGTCGTTCAGTCGATTAGCTTGACTCAACTATTCTGATATACAAGCATACAGCCCATACAGTTGATGTGATAAGCTTAGTTAATCCATTACAATTGGTCTATACATTTTAATCTGATCTAATATGGTGTAAATGATTGTTGTGATGCTTCTTTTCCCAAGTCACGAATCGGAAATAAATTTAGAAGTAAAGCCAATTATACTCCGCTATACGCAACATTAGTTTCCTCGGGTTCATTAATAATATTTATTTTTATTAAATATGATTTTAACAAAAAATTCTATTTCAAATTCAAGCCAAAATGGGCATTTTATAGTGACTATTTAAACGGAAACCTAAAAATATATACTTTTAAACGTGCATTATGCCATCTACCGTGAAAAATATATACCTCCATTCGTCTACTCACAATGTCAGTCATCAGTTGTCATAGTTGACATTTTCTAAATTTGTTTACACAATTTACTCAGCCTGAATGGATATCGACATGGAATCTTTAAGTCTTTCTGAGGACAATTTCATCGCAGAAACTTTTACCAAAAGCGAGAAATGTCTCACCGACGAAGAAAAGCAACAACTCATAACGCAGAACAGTCGACTAGTGTCCGAATTCAAGGCAAACCAACTGGAACTGAACGCACAGAAGCATTGGGATCTCTTCTACAAACGCAATGAGACAAGATTTTTTAAAGATCGTCGTTGGACAACAAGGGAATTCGAGGAATTACTCTCTGAACCAGGACATACCCAGAAGAACCTATTTGAAGTCGGCTGTGGAGTTGGAAATCTTATATTTCCGCTAATTGAGGATAACTACAACAATTACTTCTACTACGCATGTGATTTTTCACCCAGAGCTGTGGAGTTTGTAAAATCGAATCCATTATACAATCCTGCAAAGGTGAAGGCTTTCCAATGTGACATTACAACCGATGTAGTGTTTGATAATATTCCCGAAGGAACGCTTGACATTGTGACAATGATTTTTGTTCTGTCTGCAATACATCCCGACAAGTTTCTAAAGGTGGCTAATAATTTGTGGCGACTTTTAAAGCCTGGTGGTGTGATTCTGTTCAGGGATTATGGTCTGTATGATATGGCTCAATTAAGATTCAAGCCGGGTCATAAAATAAGTGAAAATCTCTACATGCGGCAAGATGGTACAAGGAGCTACTATTTTTCCGAATGCGAACTAACCCATTTGTTTACAAATCACGGATTCGAGGTTGTGACCAATTCATACGTTCACAGAAGAACTATCAACCCCAAAGAAAATATCGATGTCCCTCGAATCTTTATTCAAGGCAAATTTAAAAAACTGCCGGCAATACAGTAATATTACAAATAAAATAATTTAAGCTAAACCACATTTTACAATTGTTTTATTCTTTCCTGAAACATCATATAGTGAAGAATGTAACTATAATAAAAAAATAAACTTCTTACCACTCAGTCGTACAACCTACATGGTGTATACAGGTGTTCTGTCTGTCAGCATGCTTAGCTTTGTCTTGTAGCTTTCATCGAATGTGTATCAAAACTCAGCGACCGATTAATGTCCATAAAACGGATAAGTAGGAATGGGAATGTTAGCGTCTCGCATCGCAAGTAGGCAATGAACATTGGAAAAAGCAAATAGTTTGTCAGAATTCCAATTATAATTTAAGTATGACATTAATGGAAGCAATGCTGCTCATCGGTGGCGATTAAGGTGCACACATTGGGGCGACGAAACTACCAATACGAAGGCCCTAATGCAGGAAGAAGCTTTGAAACAAGGAACAGGTATCAAACACATAGTTTATTCATCCTGAAAACGTTGCTTATGAAGCAAGAGTGACATCGGCCATCAAACCTTAGATAGGGCACCATCTATGAAAAATCAATCAAAACCGGTATCTGCGAAGAAGATATTGTACATACATAAATTAGCACACCTTAAGAGCTTATCTGTAAAGATGAATACAGTACGAAAAGCAAGACTTTCAAGGGTGGAGAAAACGTGACAATACCTGGGATGTCGGTAAAGCCTGTCTAAAGTTCAGATACGAAGTAAAATCAAAAGCAAAGAAACTGTATCTAGAATACATGCAATGGTCGTAGGGTTTTGCATCATAACTAAGAATATTTTCCCTGTTTTTATGTACTACCTCGAAGCACAAACAGGCTTAGATGTATGTACATATGCTAGAGATAAGATTTCGGCTCAATGGCGTTCCATAACCAAAATGTATGAAAACTCATTATACTCGCCGAGCCATTTATACATATTTGGAAACAGGAAATAGTCGTAGAGTACTAAATCTGAAGAGTATGCTAGGTGAGGGAGCAATTCGTAGCCTAATCCATGCAAATTTACCGTTGCGACTACAGACTGGTGCGGCAGTGCCTTGTCCTGGAGAACTTCTTTCCTCGCTAAATCCTGTCGTTTTTCCTTCAAATCGGTGTCGATTCAATCCAACAGATCTGCAGAATAGGCGTCGATGATCGTTTTACTCTGTTCAAGATAATCGATGTAAATTACACCACGCGTATCCCAAAAACTATCGCCATGATCTTGTTGGCCGGCAGATGCACCTTTTCGGCTTCGGTTCACCAGAAGTCCCCTGTATCAACTGTTCCTTAGTCTCTGGTATGTTATGATGAATCCGCGTTTCTTCCACGGTTGCGAAACGGCGCAAAAACTCGTTTGGGTTGTGATTGACTATCGCAAAACACTCCTTTGAAGTTGTCAAACGATTGGGTTTATTGTCAATTGTGAGCGAACGACACTTACCTGACTAATAGCTTTTTCATGTCGAAATATTTTTGCAAAACCGAAATCACTGATCCGTGTGATAGGCCTATAGCCTCTTCAAGTTCGCGTACCTTCTCTCGTCGATAGTCCAATATAACACCATTGATTTTATCGATCAATTAAGTGATGTATGACTCACAGATTACAATTGGATCGGGAGAAATAATTTGGCCAACAAGGCTCAGAGGGAAACTTTGAACAGAACATCTTCGTTCATACTTGTGGTCCCAGTTCAGTTTTTGTTTACGGTAGGGTTTCTTATAAGCACAAATATGGACAACATAATTGTCAAGGATCTAAGGAGGCCAAACGAATGGTTACCGACGTCTCTAAAAAATCAGCGGTACTTCTACTGTCTTTCAGCAAGAAAGACTATAGATTGCTTATGGGTATCTTGGCGATAAAACTACGCATTTGCCAAATACAGGCGTCCGGTGACAAAATTTACTATGTGTTTATCTGAAAAAACTATATAAGGTGCAGCAAGTCATTTGAATCATCCAGAGCTCGGATTTATCACTCACAATGTAGCAGTTGTCGGTAGGGTATCATTCGTTCGCTATCGAGGGTTTTTTTTTTAAGTAGCGATCATTATATGAGTGCGCGCTCACTTATTTGTTCACATTACAATATTCGGCGATTGATAGATGGGCCAAGTAAACATTTGTGAGGTGGAACGTAGCTTGTGTGCAGATCCAAGAATCTCAGTGTGGAAAAGAGCAGCAGAGAAACTTAACTTTTCACCCTTATAAGATTCAATTGGTGCAAAAACTTAAAGAAAACTACTTTAATTTACAGAAACCTTAATAAAAGAATGTGGGGAAGATTTCGCACTGTGAATTGTGTCTTCTGGAGCGACGACGCCCACTTCCATCTCAATGGGCACACAAATAAGCAAAACTGTTGCTATTGGGATCCACGATATCATATCCACTATATAAACACCAACGGCCGTTACATTGCCCAAGAGTTAGTGTTTGGTGCTGCTTACCAACGAACGAAATCACCGAGTCCTTTCTTTTTTAATTCCGCAGAGTATAAATGTAAGCAGTAAAAATTATGTCCGCTTGGTCACACATTATTTTTTACCTAATTTGTAAGCAAACACATCCACCTTACTTGTCACACACATGGTTTCAACAAGAAAGAACGACTCCCAATGCCGCTAGAACCTCCAAGAATTTGCTGAGTGAACATTTCCACGAAAACAGATCAATTGCTTTGGAGACATCCATGGCCACCGAGATCCCCAAACTTAATCCCCATTCAGTTTTTTTTAAAAGTCAGCTTATTTCTTCTCGTAAAAAAATCAACCTCAGTTTTGAGAGGAATGGCTGGAAACCCATTTGTAATGCACCAATCGTCGATTACGTCTTTCGAACAGGCAGTCGCTTTAACACCATCCAACAGATGGTATAGCTATTAGCACCATAATATGCGTATGTTTGAGCATAGACATCAGAACTATTGAAAGCGTTAAGCAGTGAGTCGATCAACATGCACCATAGCAGTGGAGACAGTGGAGATGAAAATGGTCAGTGCGTATTCCTTCTTGTTGAATGAGTCTTCGTTGATAGGCATGTTGCATCTTAAAAAGAGGATCCATTCGCAAAGCAGTTCTCCGCACATGGAGATCGACCATTATCTCCATGCTCTTCAACATGAAGGAAGTCTGATTAATAGTTCTGAAGCTCTTGGTGAGCGTGTAGTCGTCTTAAACGATTTCCGGCATAAAAGCTGCTCTCACTGTTTGACATGGTTTCGGTATAAATGCCATTACATCGGTTTCAGGTGACTTAAAGACCTTATTCGTCACCACAACCAATGGCAGATACCAAATGCGGTGTGTTGTGTTATTCAGCTCACTTGCAATTCATTTATAGAAACTGATTATCAAGTACCGGTATACAGGAATTGAAATAAGAAACAAAACTACGAAAGTTATTGTGCAGAAAGCATTTTCAAGAGAAACAAGCCACAAATTGATCTTTCAATTAAATATACCATATAATTTGATTCAAATCTTGTGAAAATAAAAAGGGAAACAATATTCTCATTGTGAACCACTTTCTTGGGTTTTCGATTACAGATGAAAGGAAACAGTACTCTGCTGTCAATTTCATGTCATTTGTCATTTCAAATAAAAATATTTTCCTCAACCTGTTTGCTACGTGGACTCTGTGCATAAATTGTGTAGTAAAAGTTAGTTTTATTGTATTTCAGAATGAATGTAAGTAAAGTCAAATAATTTGTCTGTATTGTTTTAATATGACCAAATCATATAACATTTCTAGGAAGCCGATATTCCAATCGACATTCACACTCTTAAGCTGCAAGACTGGCTAGTGAGTCGAAGAATTGTTCCCAAAAACATTCAACCTTACATCAAAGTCATTCGCAGCAAAATCAGCAATGCCATCCAAGATATGCCCTCCAACGAACAGCTTATTAAGCTTCTCTCCGGTGCACGTGAGATTGAGATTTCCTTTAAATCATGTCAATACAAAACTTAAAACTTCTCGCCTTTCCAGACATCAACTACTTTCACTGCAAAGAGATTGTAGAAATTCTCAAGCAAACAGAAAAGGATACAAAAAGTGTATTCGGATACTACGGTAGCCAGCGAATGAAGGATTGGCAGGAAATTATAAAATTGTACGAAAAAGAAAATATTTACCTAGCCGAGGCTGCTCAAATTTATGTGCGTAACATAAATTTCGAAATACCCGGAATCAAAAAACATATAGCAAGGCTAGAACAACAAAGTGACGAGGCTCTCAAACGAAGCCAGGATCTAAAAAAACAGGAGCATCATCATGAAGTCGATCGTGTGGCATACCTCTCCCAATTTGATCTTAAGGGAGAAAACTTACGCGAAGAATTAACAGCAGCCCTGAAAAAACTGCCAGAAATCTATGCCAAATCCATTAAAGATATTGGACATCTAAAAGATGCTGCGGAGTACTATCGCAGCTTTACGGAAAATCTAACTGATGTTCCAATTATTAGGCATATCATAGAATTTGGAAACACCACTGTCTATCAGTACATAAACAAAGAAGCCCCGATAAAAATCGAAGAGAATCCAGTAATTTTTAATTTAGTTGATGAAGAGGAAGCAAAACCAAATACAACTACAAATAATGATGAAATTGATTTTGGCCTTGATGACAATGACAATGGAGATTCTTCGACAATTTCCGCAGAAATCATTGATTATGGAGATGTCTCAGCTGATACACCGGGTGACTCAGGTGGAGATATCGACTGGGGCATTGAAAGTGCCCCTAGTGAACCCGCGGAGATTGATTTCGATATTCCCATTGAAGAATACGGAATCGTTGTTGAAGGTAAACCAGTAAACCAATAATTCAATGCAATATAATTTAATATTCAAATCTTTTTTTAAGGCGTCGGCATGGACGGTGGCATTGCTAAAGGCGATCAAGCTTACACAATTCTGGACTCACCAACCCATCGAGAACTCTTTATCGATGAACTTTACGAGTTACAATCATTTCTGAAGATGCGTATTTATGAATTGAACCATTTAGACATGGCAAGCAGTCTACTCTTCTCTATGATGGATAATGACTCTATGCAAGACATCGGAAGCATTACGAAAATGCTAAATCAGGTCAATGCAGTTTTAGCCGAGGTAGAAAATCAAAATACCCGTCATTACTTCCAGTTAAAGCATTCGAGCAGCTATGTGGAAATTTTGCACGGAAAATTAAAACAGATGAAGAGGTCAATAAATAAGATTCGTGACACAATAGTAGCATCCAAACTGCGTTCTGAGGAGCTCTTAAAGCAAAGCGAAGGCTTGAAGCCAGTTTTGGAGGATCTTATAAAACAAACAAAAATTCTGCAAGGACAAATCGAAAAAGACATTTCTAAGAGATACAAAAATCGGGTGGTTAATTTGATGGGTGGCCTAAACGCAATTTAAAAAAAAATAAATAGATTTTGGATAATAAATGATGTAAGAAATTTAAGTCTGACTTCTACTATGGATGGTGTACCGCAAATATAAGTAAAAGGTAGTAGATTGTGTGTAAAGCAGAATTTTCCAGCCATCTGTCGGGAGGTCAATCTTACCGAAATGGGTTTGTCACACAACCAAATATTAATCGAAGGAGTTTTCTAAGAGCAACGAGAGCATTTGTATCTTCTGATAAGGGACTAGCAATGGTGCCTTCATTCTCCTAGATCCGGCAAGTTGTCTGCACTCAAAGATTGCCACCAATCCTACAAAACTGGACGTCTTCTTTGTTGACTGAGAGGACTATCTGTCCTCTTGGGCAGATCAGCTGCTGAGAATGCTGCTTAAAATTTCTACAATTCTATCTGTGGATAGCTGATGAGTTTACCTTCATTATACAAAGATTTCTAGTTTCTGCTATGAAAATTGCTGCCAGTGTTTCAGCCTTTTTATTTCTCCTATCGTATTTTGGCTTCTCTATACTTTCCGACACTGCTCGGGTTTTCTCATACGTCAGTTGATGTTTTTTTGGTTCCTGTGATCACCATTATAGTACGGATTTCTAGTTAGTGGTTGTTGATAAACTTAGGTAATTCAACTACTTTGTTGATGTTGGCGTTGTAATACATGTTTGCATCCCTAGTTGGCAACGGTGCACTATAGCCTTTCATTCAAATGCTGTCTGTAAGCTCTAGATATTTCCGGTATACTCAGGAGTCCAGTCCAGAAACTTCACACGTGTTCGTAAAAAAGTACTGCCGTTTTTAGAAAAATAAAACGACGAACCTAATAGCGCCTTCCCTCATCGAACGATGAAACTTATTGAACAATCAGTATTTCAGTAGCACACTCTTATTTGTTCTTTATTTGCATCGCTCATGATAATTGTTTTTTTTTTTCATAACCGAATACGTATGTTGATTCATTTCTAGTTGGTAGTAGAATATCTATCTAGGAACGCTACGTCAACTTAAGCTGAGAGTTACAGTTATAATCTTCGACTTCGACGTTTCCTATTTAAGGGCAATCCAAAACTTTTGTGCTGTACTTGCAAATCCATCCCATTGGCGACGTCGTGTTAAAACATGACTGAAGTTATTATATTGAGTTTCTTCTCAGCGTTCGCCTCCTCCGGTAACTTGGTAGTGATGGTTGTGTGATTGCTTGGAATAGATACTTTGTCCTGTTGGTGCCATCGTAGAGGGGCTTTAAGTTGCCAGCGACTGTTGATGATGGAAAAGCCTTCTTGTGTAATCACATTCTGTAGCTTTTTATATTCAAAGGCATTTTTTTCATTTCTATGACGAGACTGTCGCAGAAGACGTTAAATTCGATTAGATCCCGCTTATTTTCTGCATATATTTCCTTCCGTTGTTTTATTTCGTCATGAGCCCCCGAAACGCAAGTATTGATTGAATGCTTCCGCCCCGTTTTGCAATTTTTTGAGTACTTAAAGCCGAATAGTTCCCAATATCATCTGGGGATACTGCCTCACTGTCCTGAACGTCTGCTATTTGCTGTTCATGTTGCTCCAAATGCTGGCTAGCATCCATTCCAGAAGTATCCTTTCCCGTCGATTCTAAATCCTGAAACGATAAACATTTACATCAAATTAGCCAAAAAAAAGCAATTAAAAGTTGACAGAAATACAATCTATCTCTATAATTGCTTGTTACAGTTGCCTAACATAGTTGAGTGCTGGGAAAAAATGATGCGAGACCACGAAATCCTCTGCGGTTTCCCAGATATGTGTGAGGCTAGGGACGGCAAGCACGTCAGCATCAAGTGTCCTCCGAATACTGGATTTCAGTACGATACGTTACACAATTGTCGTTGCTAATTACAATTTCATAGACATCGATGTGGGAACAAATGGAAGATTAAATGACTCCGCAGCCTTGCAAAATAACTCACTAAATATACCGGAAGGAATTTTCATCACTGATGGTGCCTTTCCATTGAGAACTAGTATTTTAAAACCATTTTCAAGATGTGGCCCACTAACCGAGAAGCAAAAAATAACAGACTCTTAAGGGCAAGGAAAACACATTCGACATACTTGTGTTGAAATTTCAAATCTTTGAGAAACATATTTCCATCAGTGTGGAAAACAGCATCCAGCTCGAAAGCGAATGTTCTTCTCTCTACTCCTACAGACCAACTTACGTCCTTTCTTTCCAATATCATGGAAATGCAGATAAACCGTCAGCTCTTGAAATATCTCGAAACCAGAAAACTTCTCAATGACCGGCAGTACGGTTTTCGTAGCAACAGGCCTACTGGTGATTTGATGGCATGTCTTACCGGAAAGTGGAACCAAACCGTGCATCAATCTGGCGAAAGAAAGATATTTCTAAGGCGTTCGACAGAGTTTGTCACCAGACTCTTTTGTCGAAAATGCGTGCATTTGCGATCGACGACACTCTTCTTCAATGGATTAGAAACTGTAATTGGACTTGTATGGTTTCATGTCTGATATTCACAAAATAAATGCTGGTATGCCCCAGGGCTCCGTTCTGTTTCCGACGCTCTTTTTAATTTTTATCAATGAACTCTTGTCTGCCACTTCTAATCCAATATATTCCTTTGCTGATGACAGTACTCTCTGCTTTTCATATTCGTTCCGAGACTCATGACCCTGCTATTCGGCTGTAGAACGGGGGGAACGCCAGCGTATGTTAAGCTGATTAAAATCCGATATTAACTGCATAACCAATTGGGGAACTATCAAGAGAGTGGAATTTAATGGAATTTCCAAAACACAATGCTGTTTGCTGTATTTAAAGCGAAATTTAAATACCAAACCATTATCCATGAATGGCACTTGCATCTTCGAAACCAAAAAAAAATTCCATTCTCGGTATATGGGGCAATGACCACATATTTGATGCCGCCAAAAATGCGAAATATCTCGGTTTCCTCAAACGATGTAAGAAATACTGTTCTCCAACTGATCTAGCCTCAATACATAAGGTATTTATCCGCCCAAAATTGGAGTACAATCCACACATCTGATCAGGTGCGAATAAAACATCTCTGCCCCTGCTAGATCAGATTCAAAACTGTGCGATATAACTCATAGGTGATGCTAATATCACTCAGTCAATGGACACCCTCGAACACCGACCAACTGTCTCGTGTCTCATTTTGTTCTATCGCTATTTCCACCACCACTGCTCCATAGAAATCGCCTGTAGTATTACACCTCTTCGAACCTTCAACCATAACACTCGTCTCGCTATGAATGCTCATTAGAATACCATCAAGCCCACTTTGCGATGTACTCCGAAATATCGTGATTCGTTCCTAAGCCGAATAACGCGCTTGTGGAATGCCTGCTGAGCTCTCTATTTGCTAGTCATTGTAATATCCAAGGTACATCGGTACCTATCTTTCTTTCATCCCTAATTTTCCTTCGCCCGTACTGTATACAAACTTTTTAAGGGTACCTAAACGCAACAGAACAAGTGGTGGAAATTATTGGGCTGTACCACATGAAATGTCCGATTTCTTCAAACGCTTTTATGACCTCTGCTCGGCTCCGGACGACCTTCTGTGGGCAAAATGAATCCAGATTGCGGAAAAGTTGGTAATCCGTTGGGCAAATATCAGGACAGTACGGTGGATGCGGCAGAATTTCAAATCCCAAATGCAACAGTTTTTACACCGTTACTTGTGAAGTATGAGGTATAGCACTGTCATGCAAAAGGATCGGACCATGCCTATTGACCAACGCAGGTTGCTTTTCAGCCAATTTGGCATGCAATATGTCGATTTCCTCACAATATTTGATAGCATTTATCGTTTCTCCTGGTTGAAGAAATGAAAAGTGGATTGGTCCTTTCGATGTCCACCAAATTGTCACCATAACCTTTTTTGGGTGAGGATCGGGCTTGGGGGTGTGTTTTGGTTTTTCATCTACATCCAACCACTGCCCAGATCTTTTACGATTATCATACAGTGCCCACTTTTCATCACAGACTATCCGGTGCAAAAACGGTTCAGTTTGGTTTCTTTTTGGAATTCATTCAGTTCATGGGGTACCCACTTATCGAGTTTCTTTACCTTTCCTATGAGAGAAAGGTGTCGATTTATTGTCATTGGGGATACTCCTATGCTTTGTGCAATCTCCCGCACGGACTTCGTTGGGTCCGCATCCACCGTTGCTCTTAAAACATCGTCGTCAACTAACGTTTCCGGCTTCCCACGTGCTTCATTTTCGAGCCTGAAATCTCCCGAGCGGAACTTTCCAAACCAACGTCGTATAGTACGTTCATTTACCGCTACGTCGTCAAATGCGCCATTAATGTTCTTCATTGTCAATTCCATTTTAAATTCATAAAGGAAGAGAGTTCGAATTTGAACTGCCGACAGTATGGTAAATAATTCCTAGGAAAAAAAATAACGGTACTTGTAACGAACCCTACAATTCTCACACGTACCACTTTATTTTATAAAAAAAAAAGAAAATCTAACGTTCTGACACAGATATTCACTCGAGAACTTCTTATTTCCGCCTGAGCGAAAATCGGACATTTCATGTGGTACAGCCCAATAGTTCAACCCAAAAATATAACAGGAATTTTCGTACTACGACAGAGATTCGACTTGCAGGTGTCAGATGTGAACTAAATAGTTTATTAGAACTGAAGTAAACGGACCGTTTGTTTACATTTTTCATTGCGTCTTCACTCTGAATGAATCATCGGTCCGGTGAACGACTCTTTCATCAAAAGTTGGTAAGGGCTCAATAAGTTGCATCTTTAGTGTATACTTTGGATGAAACAAAAATGAAAGGCAATCTACACTTTGGATAATCCCTCCAAGATGAACATTCAATGTGATAAATGTAAAAGAGACTTTGTTTTTCGTTTTCATTTTTCAACTTCACATTCTGGTTTCCCATCATTGACCTTTTTACAGCTCTGCTTGCCTGGATGACCAAGTAGATCAAGATATGCCTTTAAAAACAGATTATTAGCAGATGGATCCTATAACACCGATTCCATATCCCTTTTTAGAGATTGCACTGACCAAGCATTATGACCAAATTTGAACCAACTAATTTAGTAAATATATTCGAGGAACGACGTACTCTGATTGATTACTGCCTTGGGGCCGGGCAATGGAACTCTATTCTGAGTACCTTCAAGATAGCTGCACAAATTTTCTCTGACCTTTGGAAATTTCTTGTACAATTTCGGGAACTGAAGAAACGCTCAACACTGCCAAAGTTGATACGGAGAGATAGATTTCATCCTATATACCAAAATAATTTAGATCAGGAACTTGCCAAATGAAGGTTGTTGAATAATCCGCTGCACATGGATGACCTAACTCGAGTAATGATTGAAGTTGTTCCAACAAGTACCACAGGCAGGCGTAGGGTTAGTTACTCCAAAACAGATCTGGTTTGATGCAGATTGTCATGAAGCCAGAAAAAACTCTTTTTCACTTCCAAGGCCTTTAAGGACTTACAATACTTCATTTTTCAAAAATATGTATGCAGTAGCCAATATGGATTTTAAACTTCTCTGTTGGGCCAAAAGGAAACATCTGGAGCAACAAACCGTAGCCGTTTTAAATTCATCGAGATCGAGAATTTTGGAAAGCGGCCAAAACTATCAACGGGAGAAATTACATAATTGCATCATCCTTACAAGCATCGCGACTATTTTAAGAATCTGCTCAACGCTCCTCAATTTTCACCTCCGCCACAGTATGTGGCACCATTTTTTGAAGATGAGTTTTTGGATGCTCCAAAAAATCAAGAAATCTAAAGTTGGTAAAGCACCAGGAGACGACCGAGTACCAGGAGAATTCTATAAAAATTGTTCAGTTCAATTTCTGTCCGCATTAACCAACGAATACAATAGAATATTTGAAACAGCGAGTGTTCCAGAAAGCTGTAAAAAGACAATAATTTTTCCTCTACATAAGAAAGGATCGTACGACAACCCTGAAAATTATCGAGGCATTTCTTTCCTGAATACGTCAGTTAAGCTGTTTGGTACCTTAATCTTCAATAGACTTACGCAGTAGATCGAAAACAAGAAAATACTGAATGAATTTCAAGCTGGATTTAGGAGAAACTATTCGACTTTAGACCAAATATTCACCCTGACAAATATTGCGGAGAGCTTCAAAAGAAGGAACAAGAAGTTATAATGCTTTCTTCGTCGACTTTCGTGCTGCCTTTGATTCTATTGCACGTGAAGTACTTTTTTACAAGCTGTATAAGATGGGAATCTCTAGTAAAACTGTTATTTTATTGAAAGCGATGTACGAAAACAACGTCGCGTACGTATGGGATGGTGAACTTGCATCCGAGGTCTTTGAAACGCAAATGGGAGTCAAACAAGGTTGTGTTCTGAGCACGCTACTTTTTATAATCACCCTTATTCCGCGTGGCGTTTTAAATGCGTTTCGTTAGTAAAACGCCACCCTGCAATTATGTGTGACGTTTTTACACCGTTAAACGCCATTTGTCGTTGAATGGTTTGTGGAGCCCATTGTTTGACGACTGAAGGCGTCTGAGCACTTTGACTGTTATTCTGTGAGGCGTGAGAAAAAACGACGGTATCTGTCGATCATAAAATAGTGAACGCCTGAGTGAGAACATCAACTGAATATGTAAGTTTTCTTAATTTGTTAACTTATTTGTCAATATAAATTCATTTATTTTGTTTTGTAGGGTCAAAATAACAAATCAAAATCAATTGAAAGCCTTGGTAGAACTAATGGAAGTCAATAAGCCTTAATCTAACGGATTTAAAAGAGGATGTGTAAACGTTGATGCTAAAGCCGAATGGGACAACACAGCCAGAACACTTAACAGCCTAGGACAACCGACAAGAGACGCGAAAGAATAGCAGAAAGTATGTCCTTAATTTATTACTGGCAAATTTTTCTATAACTAAGTGCATATTCGTATTCACAGGTCTGGTCTGATATAAAATTTAAATTAAAAAAGAAAATTTTATATAACAAAAAGGAGTGTAAAGCCACTGGAGGAGGTGAATTCAGACAAAAATATTTGTCAGATTTGGAACAAATGATTTCAAATCTTCTCTGTTATGAGAAAATAATCAATCCGAAGGGAAAAACTGTGGGTTTCGCGGAGAATCGTTCCCTTCCACAGCCGTCTACCTCATCGCAAGATATATCAAATACAACATCCGGTTCAAATCAAGATACATTTTTTCCAGATTCTCCCATCGTTCTAAATACGAACCAGAGCACCAGTGCATTTGCAGATCTAACAAATATGAAAACAATTCTAGAGGTTCAACCTGAAGCAGAAAAAATAAGCCGTCAGAAAATATTAAAGTTCTCAGATAATCACAGGATGTTAGAATTGCTACAGACGCAGACGCAAGTACCGGAGAATTTGTACAAAGAAGTGAAAGAGTCTCTATACCGCATTGAAAACTATTTAAAAGAAAGTAGCAAGTACGACAGAGAGCGGTTCTATTTGGAAGAAGAAAGACTCAAATTGTACAAGATGCAACTAGAACGTGAAGAAACACAAGGAATCGAAGACAACAAAATCAAAATTATGGACTTAGAAATAAGGAAAAATCAACTGGATATCGAAGAGCGGAGAAGACTTGTTGAGGAATCCAAGGAATACACACGTTAATATGAAATTACTTGTTTTTTTCTGATTACTTTATATTTTTTAATTTATGTTCTATTTTACTTTTTAAGTTTTCTATATACTAAATAAATAACAGAACTGAATTATGTATGTTTTTATAAAAAAAAATTTAAATAACGTTAAGCAATTGATTTCTTATATTTGCAGCTACTTGGTCATCGTTAGTGCTTGGGCTTATATCAATTACATTTGAATTTGAATTGTTTGAAGAATATACACCATTTGCATCTTCTTCTATATACGTTGAGAATTTGTGTTGATTTCTCAGGTTGCAAACATTTTAAATCTGAAAATTAGGCACGATATATCGGTTTTGAAGTGAAATTTATCTTCCCACTTACTTTGCGTCCGGCAAATCTAATGGATTAGAGATGAGCGCGCGCTCAAAGGGTTTGAGTACCCTTAAGGTGATTGTACACAGCGCGGGCAAAGGAAATTTAGGGAGGAAGAAAAGAGAGAGAGGTACCGATGTACATTGTTTTTAAATGTTTGCAAGTTATAACGACCAGGAAATACAGAGATCGGCAGGGCATTCCATAAGCGAGTTGTACGGCTTAGGAACGAATCACGATATTTTAGAGTACGTCCGAAAATGGGCTTGAGGGTATACTGATGAGCATTCACAGCGAGACGGATGTTACGGGTGAAAGTTTGAATGGGCGGAGTGATACTGGCGATTTGAGTGGAACACTGGTGGTGGAAGTAGCGATAACACAATGTGAGACAGGAGACATTACGTCGGAGTTCGAGGGTGTCCATTGATTGACTGGTATTAGTATCGTCAATAAGTTTTATCGCACGGTTTTGAATCCTATCTAGCAGGTGCAGAGATGTTTTAGGAGCACCTGAACAGATGTGGGCATTGTACTATAATTTTGGGCGGATGAATGCCTTATATATTGAGGCCAGATCAGAGGGGGTAAAATATTTCTTACATCGCTTGAGGAAACCTAGACATTTTGCAGCATTTTTGGCGATATCAAATATGTGGCCATTCCAACGTAAGTTGTTATTGACACACATACCGAGAATGGAAAGTTTTTCGGTTTCGACGATGCAAGTGCCATTCATAGATAATGGCTGGGTGTTTAAATTTCGCTTTAAAGACAGCAGACAGCATTGTGTTTTGGAAGCATTAAATTCCACTCTATTGATAGTTCCCCAATTGGTTATGCTGTTGATATCGGAATTTAATGAGCTTAGCATACGCTGCCGTTCTCGTACTACAGCCGAAGAGCAGGGCCGTGAGTCCGGGAACGAATATGAAAAGCAGAGAGTACTGTCATCAGCAAAGGAATATATTGCATTAGAAGTAGCAGACAAGAGATCGTTAATGAAAATTAAAAAGAGTGTCGGTGGCAGAACAGAGCCCTGGGGCACACCAGCATTTATTTTGTGAATATTAGACTTGAAACCGTCCAAGACAGTGGATCGTATGTGGAGTGTACACCTACTTACCGACGAGGGCGTTTTGTGGCGTTCAATTTCTGGAATAACTCTTTAAAAACGAAACGCTTTAAAAAACGACAATCGGCGTTTTAGTAAAACGCCACGCGGAATAAGGGTGATTATTCATAAATGATATTGTAGAGGCAATTGGAAGAGGAATTCAGTTTGGAAGTATGCAGATACCAGGACTAGTTTTCGCCGACGATATAGTTTTTCTTTCGGATTTAGTTGAAGGATTGCGGCGAATGATCAAGCGACTGGAGAGTTATTGTGAACTTTGGAATCTGTCTGTTAACTTAGAGAAATCCAAAATTATGATATTCAGAGCTGGTGGCGGTAGATATACTCGTAATGAAAAATGAACCTACAAAGGAGAAATTGTTTCAATAGTTCGGGAGTATAAGTATCTAGGCGTATTAATTACGGCGAATTTTAGTCTGAAAAAGCATTTCGCTATGAGGCGAAAAAATCTGTTTCTTTAGTATGGGGCCGATGCATCAATAATAAATATATTGAGCACAGCTCTAAGATTAAATTATTTCGTGCGACTGCTGCCTCTATATTACTATATGGTGCTCAAGTTTGGGGTTACTGTCAGTTTGAAGAGGTTGAAAGATTCCTGAGATATTTTCTGAAACGAATTTTCCGGTTATCAAAATCCACTCCAAATTACATGCCACCCCTATTTTTAGATACGCTTAAACTGTACTTTGAATATGTTATAAAAGTACTGGAGATGAAAGAAGAACGGCTTCCTAGACTAGTGCTCCGGAGAGCTATTTTGGCAAGGGATCTTATCAAAAAGTGGGAGGAGTTGAGGGATAACATCGGTGAAAATGTGCGCATTGCCACCGACATTAGTACTGCTGATTTAAGGAAGATTTTTACAAAACTATTAAAGAGAGCGAACTCCGCTTTGTATGATAAATGTAAAACGGAAGCAGTAACTTCACAACATAGAATACTTTACAGGCAACTGAATTATAATCTTCAAGAGCACATGTACTTTCTCAATCGCTTTTAATATTTAAATTTAAAGTAAGATGTGAATAATCAATTTAAATTACATCCCACATCGTCCTGACCTGCCAATTCTATGTGACCTGTATAACTTACAAGAAAGGGAAGATGTATACCATTTTACTGCCAGTTGTCCTGTCTTAAGCGAATTTCGTGTGTTATACTTTGGTATAAACAAAATGGATATGAATGGTGTTCTGAACATTTTCAACGGTGAACTTGGTTGGGAAACTTTGTATAAATACACTTCAATCGCACATGATTACAGAACACGTATGATTGAAGGAGACTTTTAAATAAACACTTTATTTTATTTTATTTTTCACCGGTACAATGCAAATTAATTTACATTGTCCAAAATACATGACAGTGCTGGAGAACCAAGCCCATATGGAATTTACATTGAACAGTTAGTTTTAAATTTGATTAAGTGCTATATTGTGTTTTTTAAGTAAGGGGAAAAGTGATGAGTGTTCTGGATTGAGCGTGGTATCCAATAGGGTTTGTAAAGTTGGTGTCTTGTTTTGGAAGTGTTGTTTTGTCACAGGACAATGGCACAATAGATGGTCCATGACTAAAGTTTGAAGACAGCTGCATTGTGGTGCTTGTTCTTTTTTGTAAAGATATACTTTGTTAAACAATGCATGCCCTAATCTAATACGGCAGGGTGCTATTGCTTGTGAACGGCTCAAAGCGATGTTGTATATAACTTGTCCTAAAGTTGTTTTGTGTTTCCTCAAGAAGGTGTTTGAGTTATACTAGCGTTCCTCTTCACCTTCTTTTATTTTGTCTAATATAATATTATATATTAATGATGCAAAAGGGGGAATATTGTAAATTAATGACATTTTAGTAAGTAGCTTCGCGGGCTGTTGAGTCTGCCTTTTCGTTGGCTGTTATCCCAACATGGCCTGGGCTCCATAATAAATTAATTCTCGAGAAGTTTGAGCGGATTATTGTTCTTATATACTTGATTATGGGAGTTTTAACTTTGTTGTTAGCTATACTTTGTATTGCACTCAAGGAGTCACCGCAAATAGCCGTTTTATAATTGTTGTTGATGGCGTTTACGAATGCATCCACAAATGATATTACTTCACCAATAAATGGATTTTGATTGGGGATTGTGAGTTTTTGGGACACAATTTTGTCATGACTGCTGTCGTATCTACAGGGTGAGTTTTTTAACTTGAGACATCCAAATTACTCGAAAAATACGCGATATCGCGAAAAATGTTTCAGACAAAAGTCACAAGGTTCTGACGGGGACATAAGATGGTCACCACGAGTTTGACCTTGAGACCCATTTTCAAGGTTAAACGAAGGTCACTTTTGATTTTTTAATAGGAACCAATATTTTTTTTGACAGACTCGTAATCTGCGTGAAAAATTACAATTCTTTTACATGAAAAACTTTTTTCAAAAATGCGTTCTCTTCCCGTCAGAGGGCGCCATAAAACTTAAGACGTCAAAATTACTCGAAAAGTACGAAATATCGCGAAAAATGTTTCAGACAAAAGTCACAAGGTTCTGAATGGGACACAAGATGGTGATCACGAGTTTGACCTTGAGACCCATTTTTAAGGTCAAACGAAGGTCACTTTTGATTTTTCAAATGATAATTCCTGATTTTCATTGTTCAGTCGTATTCCTCAATGGGGCACACGAAATTGTCTCAAAGGTCTTATTCATTCAGTGCTAGATACCACTGCACGGGCACGCCTAAATCACTAATCGGTTTCCAACGTTGTTAGGTTGTGAAAAGGTCGAGATTTGTTTTGAGGAAGTCATTATTGCCTCGAGTGAAGTTAAAACTCAAAGAAATTTCAGATAAAGACAAATTGTCCTAAACTTATCTGAGGGTGTATGATGTGCACTCTGCCCTTTTTTTCTACTTGAACGGAACTGTATTTCATTTAGAAGTTCGATATTTGTTTTGAGGAACTGATTATTATTAGTAACGTTTTCCAGATTAATAACGCAGGCTATTTCAATTCAAGAGAAAATTGAAATGATATTGATTTATGGAGAAAGTGGAAGGAACATCGATGGTGCTGTTGCTCTTTACGCCCAACGTTTCCCAGACCAAATACCATCGCGCGCTTCCTTTTATCGGGTCATCCAACAATTCACTGGTGAAGGAAGTGTGCAACCAAAGAAAAGGAATCAGTCAAGATAGGGTGGCTGTTGAGGACAATGAAATAGCAGGGTTAGCTGCCGATCCTCACATTAGCACTCGCCAAATAAGTCGTGAATCAGGAATTTCTTAAACGACTGTCTGTAAGATATTACATCGGCATAAATACCATCCTTATCATGTTTCAATGCATCAAGAACTTTCTAGTGAGGATTTTCATAACCGGGTTTCCTTTTGTCAATGGGCACTTCAGCAAATTGAACGAGACCCTCGTTTCTTCGCCAAGGTGTTATTCTCTGATGAGTCGACTTTCATCAATCACGGTACGGTCAATCGACATAATATGCATTACTGGGCTACCGAAAATCCTTTTTGGTTGCGACAAGTTGAACGCCAGCACCCTTGGAATGTTAATGTTTGGACGGGAATTATTGGGGATAAATTAATAGGTCCATATTTTATTGAAGGCAACTTGAATTGCGAAAAGTATGCAAACTTCTTGCGGGACCATCTTCCAGTATTACTAGAAGAACTGCCATTGGAGTTGCGACAAACAATGTGGTTTCAACATGATGGTTGTCCAACCCATTATTCCCAAGTAGCTCGGGGCGTATTAAACAATGTTTACCATCAACGATGGATCGGACGAGGGGGTCCGAGGCAATGGCCTGCTAGATCACCTGATCTTACGTCACTTGATTTCTTCTTGTGGGTCTACTAAAAAAGCCAACAACACGTGAGGACATGAAAAGACGAATAACTGAAACTTGCCGGAATATTACGCCAGAAATACTTCTCAGTTCTGTTGGTTCATTTAGAGCGCGGATAGACAAGTGTATTGAAGTGAATGGTCACATTTTCGAGCATTTGTTGAAATAGTCTCGGGAAATAAACCTCGAAATGGGAAGAATTCAATTATTCAACAGTGGGAGGCAAGGGGACCCACTCTAATTAATCACCCTGAAGGAAACAAAATACTGCTACGTCCACGTCGTTGTTTCTGGGTTATGCTAAACGCAGTATGTAAAAACAAATCAGAAGCCTACGACCAATACGACTGAGCAATGAAAATCAGGAATTATCATTTGAAAAATCAAAAGTGACCTTCGTTTGACCTTGAAAATAGGTCTCAAGGTCAAAATCGTAGTCACCATCTTACGTCCCCTTCAGAACCTTGTGACTTTTGTCTGATAAATTTTTCGCGATATTTCGTACTTTTCGAGTAATTTTGATGTCTAACGTTTTATGGCGCCCTCTGACGGGAAAAGAACGCATTTTTGAAAAAAATGTTTCATGTAAAAGAATTGTAATTTTTCACACAGATTACGAATCTGTCAAAAAAAATAGGGGTTCCCATTAAAAAATCAAAAGTGACCTTCGTTTGACCTTGAAAATGGGGCTCAAGTTCAAACTTGTGGTCACCATCTTATGTCCCCTTCAGAACCTTGTGACTTTTGCCTGAAACATTTTTCGCGATATCGCGTATTTTTCAAGTAATTTGGATGTCTCAAGTTAAAAAACTCACCCAGTATAAACACTGTATCCAGTTATTGAATTTGCTGTGGACGCATCGGTGTATAGAACACAGTCAAAGTTTCCTTTTTCTATAATTTCTGCAAATTGTTTCCTGAATACTAAGGGCGGAGTGTGTTCTTCTGGCATTCTGCTTATTGATGTGTTTATACAGCTTATTGGGAATGACCAAGGGGAGGTGTCTATTTCATATTTACAAGTTTTGGGTGTTAAAGTGTTTATGGCTGTGAGGTAACATATGGAGTTATAAATTGAGCTTTTTATTTTTTAATTTTCCAACCTGTTTTGCAAATTTCATGTAATGGATGTTTACAGTTTGAGAGGCTTTTTGCGATTAACTTACTCTGGTGGATTCTCTTCATGTCTTTAAAATGTGGAGTATTTGTTTCTGCCAACAATGCATCGGTAGGTGTAGATGGTAAGGCACCTATTGCTTTTCGCAGTATGGTGTTTGGGTTGATTTGAATTAGTTGATCTTTGTTTTTAGTCCAATTGGTGTAGATAGTAAAACCGTGTAGTGTTGCTCCTCTTGTGAGTGTTTTGGCTATCTCAATCGAAGTGTTTATATGAGGTCCTTTGTGTTTTTGGCAAATGATTTTCATTAAGTTTAGAGATTTGTTTAACCTCTCTTCCACTAACTTAGCATGTGCATTCCATTTCCACGTTTTTGTGCAGATAAGTCCAAGCATTTTCATTTTTTCTTTTATGGGAATTTGGATGGAGTTGATGTTTAAGGTGGTGGTTAAACGGGTTTTCTTCCTGCATACGGCATCCATTTTTTCACTCGGCAACTTCGCGCCTGTGTTGTTGCACCATATCAGAGCTTTACTTACGACTTGTTTAAAAGCATAGGAAACATTATCTAGATTTCCAGACCCAAGAGTGAAGATGTTGTCTGCGAACGTTAAAATGACTTTTATTTGCCGATCCTTTGTTTGAAGTTGCTTAAGGAGCGAATTCACATAGGCGTTTGGGGATCCCTGTGGGACTCCGTTCGCTAATCTGTGGTCTGTTGAGTAATCTCCATTAACGCACACTTTTATTAATCTGTTAGACATGAATGATTTTATTGCATTAAGCAAATTTGAGTTCACTCCCATTTTTGAAGTTGCGTAATAACACCGAAAGTTGTTACTTTTTCAAAAGCCTTTTCCAAGTCCATGGAAAGAAGCACAGCATGGTTTCTAGAGGCCATTTCTGTATGTATTGCTTGGTCAAGCACATGCAACAGAGTGTTTGTGCCTCTTTGAGGTCTGAAGCCATGTTGGCAATTGTCCAGACATATTTCGAGAGTTCCTTTTATTCTGTTTACAATTATTTTTTTCAAATAGCTTGGACAGAACTGAGAGGATGCATTGCGGATCCGCATTTGGTTTTGGAATAGGAATTAAGCTTGTTTTTTTTCCATTCATGTGGGAATATTCCTGTTTTTAGGATGTTGTTGTATAATTTTAATAACCTCAACATGACTAAGCTGGGCGATTTTTTTATCATGTAAAAAGTTATTTTGTCCAAGCCTGGGGTCGATCCTTTAGTTGCGTAAAGGACTCCCAACATTTCTGGTAGTGTAATTGGTGGTACATTTTCGACAGGTAAAAGATTGTTTACTTTCATTTTATTGTTGAGCTGCACAACATGGGGTGGAAAGTTTTCATCTGAACTGTATCCTGCCCATTTAGTGGCAAAAAGTCGCGCGATTACATTTGGATCAGTTGTCACTGTAGTCTTTTCTGATTGTCGAGTCGTTATCGAGGGTTGTCGAGTCCATCGTTGGGTTTATTGAAGATAAGAAATTCTTCCAGGCTGCTGTTTTTGCTTCATGTACCGTCCGTTTAACTTTAACTGCTAGGCGCCTGTATGCTGTGATGTTACTAATGGTGGGGTGATTTTTTGGTATATGCCAGGCATGTCTCTTCTCGATGGTTAATTTTTTTATGGTGGGGTTAAACCAGACTGGTTGTTGGGGTGAGTTTTGCGGGTAAGAGGCGGAAATTGAGGTGGAAGCTGCTAGCCTTATTATTTTTTTTATATTGGCTGCCTTTTTATTAACATTTTGCGACTGATTTGTTGACCTGATTTTTCAGAGAATTTTGTCCAGTCAGCTTTTTTTCGACGAATCGGGATTGGAATTCACTTCTTTTAGAATAAGGCGTTCCTGTATCTATAATTAAAGGGAAGTGGTCACTTCCTTCTAAATTGTTGTGTGTTTTCCAAGTGGCTATATTCGCTATTGCCAACGCACATAGAGGTATTTGCACCAAAAAGTTGGCCAAAAGTCAATTTTTTAAAATGAAGAGTTAAGAAGTAAATTTTTTCCTAACGGTTGCTAAATTCCCATTGAATTATGCACCGTAATCATTTTAATTTTGTGTGCACATATCTGACCAGAGCATCATTCCGGAGTCGCCGGTCAAAAGGTTCATTTGTTTAGCAAAAAAATTCCGCGAAAACGATACAGTTTTTTATTTTTTTTTAAATTATTTTTCGCTCATTGTGTGAAAGTTTTGAAGTATGGATAATTCACTACCAGGTATGTACTTTATTATAAGCTGATATTCATTATCCAAAAGACTGTTTTTATATCGAAATTGATATTATCAAAATAACTTGGAAAAGGTTTTTTTTTTATTATTTATTTGTGAAACATGGGCTTTCATTAATATACTTCGGCATTATTCGGTGGAAATTTTTTTATCACGAAAAAGAACAAGATTTCTAGTATAGAATACAAAAAAAACAATCTGCCTATTTTTGCCTTTTTAGATTTGTGAGTCAAAAATGTATGTGTAGTTCTTCGTAAATTGACTGTTTTTTGTCTTTTTACATTTGTACGTCCGTTATGTGTGTGTCGTTTGTTGTAAAATCTAGTCAGTATTTCACTATCGAAATTTCTTGTTCTTGAAGGATCATCCGGTTACAGTATTATAACAAAACAACATTTATATGATTTAATGCGAGATTATGAAGGGAAAAACATCGATGAAAAGTTGGACTACGTTCAAAATTATTTATTAAGCAAAGGTTCTTGTGCGGAAGATAGGCTGAATGATTTTAAGCTTAAAATTCAACGGTCAAGGTATCTTAGTATTAAACTCATAATTTTTGTTGCATAAATATGTACAAGCATTTTTTTTAATTTCGTCTTGACATTAAAGACATGAATTCAAGATTAGATGGTCAAATTCACGAAGAACGGATGAAATTTTTTAAAAAAAAAATCAGGTTGATATTGAAACGGAAGAGCTGGTGTACACAACTCAATTGAAGTTGCGTCAGGCTGGAAAGATAGATGCTTCAAAAGTGCTTAAGGAAGTGGCCCAATCTCCTGGAAGAGCCAAAAAATACAAAGAAGCGATTTCTGACAGTTTGTCAAGTAAAAACACAAAATATTATTCGTTTCACAATTATTACTGAGAATTATTTAATTATTTTAACAATTTCTTGTTATTGAATTCAAATCAAATCAAATACACTTTTGTTAGAAAAAGATTGATTTTCATTTTTCGGAAAGATTGTAATGAATTTGTGGTTTTTAGATTTTGTAATTTCAGGGAGTTGGGGGAAGTGAGTTAAGTTCCAGATTAATGGAATCTGCTAACCAAATCATATCTGTTCCTGTTTTTTTTCTTCCTGGCCCCGGGGCCATCGTGTTTGGTGAAAGGTTTGACCGATAATATTAAACACGCGGTCGCGGTACAATTAAAGAAGTTGGAGGAAAAGAGATGGTTGTATGTGTGTTTGACTTTTGGAAAGAGTAATGTCAAATTAGAACTGATTGATACTAGTGGAACGGCAAATGCACGCTTTAAAGGTTAGTCGGCGACTGTTAAATAAACATATGCATTAAATTTTATTTAACGAATTGTCAGTCTGGTAGACGGCGTTGGGCCAAACCATAGTAAACTTAAGTTTATCAAATTGTAATAGTTACTTTAAGTACTTTTTCTTTTAAATAAAGTTTTCAATACTACTACTACTAGTGAATTTATTTGCTCGTGCGTATTTTTGTCTTAGAGTTCGCTGCAGAAAGTTTTGAAAACGCTGCTAAATAGACAGAAATAAAAGTGATATTAGTTGAATAAAATGCCGGTACAACTGGCATTGGCTGGTTGTACACAGACCATAAAACTGGACCTTATTGAAAATCAGACATTGAATTCGAAAGAAAAAAAAATACAGCAAACATGTACTTTTCTTACTTACAAAAAAATAAAATCGATATTTGCTTTATTTATATATCATACAAAATACAACAATATTTCGCGGTATAATCGTTATAATAGTGTTTCTTTCGTTATTTTTGTTTTGTTACCTTTTTTTTTTTGTTTTAAATATATAATCCTTTGTTTGTTTGTTTTTTTTTTTGTTCTTTTCGTATGCTATAATGTGAATTTACGTAATAAGTATAAGTTGCATTGCAATAAATTTCTTTACTTAACTGGGCAGCACTTTTATTCTTACTAAATTTAATATGAATCTTTTTTTTCTCTAATATCGAGTAACGTATCGATCGTTGTTATTTTTTTTAGTTCTGTTTCTTTTCCTCTAATAGATCAAGTCGTCCCATATACTAGTAAGTCTGTATAACAAATAATAAAAAATAAAATAACATGTAAACATACAAATTAGTTGTCTTAATATCATAGGAATTATCAAAGTTATCTCTTAAATATCATGTACTTTGAATGAATTTATAAACAAGTGATTTCGGGCACTGCTACAAACTATTACAAAAAAAAAGGATTATATAAACAGTGAAGTTATTTAACATTGTACAACAAGAGGAGTAAAAAATACACTCCTCGTCTAACAAAAGGTGAAATTTGTGTTTGTTTTCTTCTGATTAAACTAAGAATAAAAAAGTAAAAATAAATAATAGAAGACGGAACTACTAAACTTATATATTATTTAAAACGAAATGATAAACAAAATAACATTATTCTACAGTTATCCTCGGCATTAAATCAGCATGGAACTGGGGTATATTATTGTGGCACTTTTTTGTTTTGTTTTTCTAGTCTACGTAAACAACTGATCAGCTAGAGTTCCGATAAATGAAGTCAAATTCATGGAAGAACCTTCTTTAAATTTCAATCCAATTGTTTTTCCATAGGCTTGAATGAAAATGGCGCGAATGGCATTAAGGCGTTGTTTTCGACTGTAAAGTGAAAGAAAATGAACGTGTTAAAATGATTGTAGTTGAGTACAATTCAACATCTAATTGAAATACTTACGGTGTTGCAGTAACTTTAGCTTCCTTAGCGGTGTTAGAACTACTTGAGCCGTTCGATGCATCCTGTCGACTTACATAACTACTGTTTGTGGTGGAATCTAGACTACCTGTGTCGGTGACAACTTGCCAACTACCATTTGATGATATTGACTCTTGCCGCTGGCGACTAGCACTTCCTCCAGGAACCGATATTGGACTAGTTTTAGATCTTTGAACAAAACAACATACCAAATAAAGGTGCTTGTTTGGAAATTTTTTTAAAGAACTCACCGTTTCGGGTTTGGAGAACGACTAGTTATATTATTGCTTGCAGGATAAAAATTATCCGTTATTGGCATATCACAGTTAGAAGGATTTGAGCTACTATCATTGCTGTCTTCAAAGTTAACGTCTCTATAAAAATATAAGGTAAAATGTGACAAAATTAATAAGCTAGCATAGGATGGCGTATTATAAGATTTGTAGCATTCACAATTAATTGTAAACGAATTTAAACTATAAAAGCAATGCAATCATCAGTTCTGATCTTCGGTAATACTAATGTTCCAGTGACTGACTATACATTAGTCGACATCAAGTCTAGTTAAGAAATAAAGAGAACCTTGAAATATAATATTACCGTCCGCTTTTTAGTACTTTTTTGAGTTTAACCAATCAAATTAAGTTCAGTATTCAGCCTTCGAAAGCAACGCTCCCACAATACAGACACTTCAGCGGAAGAATTCCCCTAGAAGATTAATTCAATGGAAACCTCATTGGATTTACTTCTATATTTTCTAAACTGCGACCAATTGAAGATTCCTTAGCATCTAGCCAGGATATTGAAATAAATTTGGCGACAGAGCAATTCCAAGTGCATCAACGGCAGCGCTCATATTTCCATAGTGAGCTACTGGCATTATACTTTCAAGTCCAGTGACGAAATTTTTAGCAGACGACTGATTTGCTGATTTGATTTACAAAAACGAACTGAGGAAGGCAAAGCGACAATCCTGGAGGTCATTCTGTGACAAAATCACAGAAACCTCTGAGCCATCGCGGCTAAGAAAAATCCTGGCTCCTGAACAACTTCAAGTGATGAATCACTCAATTTGCTACTGGACACCCACTTTCCAGGTAGCTCCCAACTCGTGTCCACTAGCAGCCCGAACAGGCCTACTGCAACCGCGATCAAAATTCATGGTCTGATTACCAGAGACAAACTGCTCTGGGCGCTGCATAGCTTCAAACCATAGAAGTCTGCTGGTTCGGACGGTATAATACCTGCCGAGCTACAGAGGTCCTCAGATATTATTCTGCCTGTGCTAGAAAATATTATGAGGAGCTGTGTAGAACTTATCCACATTCCACTTTCATGGAGAGAAGTCAATGAAAATGCTCACATGTGGTCCCAAATTACCTCAGACCTATAAGTCTATCATCTTTCCTTCTGAAAACTCTAGAACGACTATACGAGCTAAAATTGATCCAAGACTTCTGCCAACGGCTCAAAATGCCTACTGTAAAGGAAAGTCGGTGGACACGGCATGCACTGTTTGACTAGCCACATCGAACGATCAATGCAATATAAAGAGTACACAATGGTTGCTTTCCTGGACATAGAGGGCGCCTTTAACAACGTCGACACATCCGCAATCACGACTGCGCTGGCAACCCTGCAAGTGGGCGACTAACTTTGGGACTTGATCAGTTTCATGCTAAAAAGCAGGATAATCAACTCCAAACTGGGTGAAACTTCTGCTAAAAGACATGCCAGCAGAGGTACGCCGCAAGGCGGTGTCCTCTCTCCCCTTCTCTGGAACTTAGTAGTTAACGAACTACTGATATACCTGGAAGCGGGTGGTAGCAGAGTGATTGCCTATGCGGATGACGTTGCCGTAGCCGTCTCAGGGAAAGCATCTCAATACCATTAAAGAATCTCAATAAATTAACCCGCTGGGCAGATCGCTGTGGATTGGGAATAAACCCCCATAAAACTGATCTTGTCCTCTTTTTTAGGAAATACAAAATTCCAACTATAGACGGTACCAGTAGTTTCGTATTTTCCGATACAGCAAAATATCTGGGTCTCACTTTTGACAGGAAACTAAACTGGAAACCTAACATTCAAGAAACAGTCAACAAAGCTACAATAGCTTTATTCTCTTGCAAAACAGTAATTGAGAATAAATGGGGCCTTCAACCTAGCTTAACCCACTGGCTATACATCTCGATTATAAGACCGATACTTACTTACGGGGTGGTCGTCTGGTGGACGGCCTTAGAATATGCAGTCAACCGCATTAAACTAAGCAGAGTCCAAAGAACAGCATGTCCATGCATAAGCGGAGCCTTGCGGTTTACCCCCTCTGCAGCATTAGACATTCTATTTCATTTGACACCCCTAGATATCTTCAGCAGGCAAGTAGCTGCGACTGCAGTGGACAAATAATTCATTTGACCAACATTCTCAACACCTTAGGAATCCTGAAAGAGAACATCGATCACACCAAACCTGAACTTTGGTTTGACAAAAACTTACCCTCTAGATCATTATGGGAGGAAGATTCTTTCATGGAGGATAAGTCAATCCATCTCTACACAGATGTTTTCTCAGATAAGCTAAATCTAGGCCTCTCTTTCCGTCTTCCAAATCACTGTAGCGTGTTCCAGGCGGAAATGTTGGCGATTAAAGAAGCTCTGTCCTGGCTGAAGAAAAACGTGATATCTGCAAAGGATATCCGCATATTTTCGGATAGTCAGGCCGCCATCAAGTCCCTGGACTCGGTCTCATTGTGTTCTAAAACTGCCCTTGAATGCCGATCATCTCTCATGGAGATGGCAGAGCAGTTCAACATTCACCTCTGTTGGGTGCCGGGCCACAGAGACATTCCAGGGAACTGCAGAGCCGATGAACTCGCCAAAATTGGAACCACTCTACCTATTCTACCGGAAAAGGGTAGTACTCGTATAGGTATACCAATCGCTCAGTGCAAACTAGCATTTAAGCTGGGTGCCAATAAAAGAATAGACCTTAGGTGGACTGCTGGGCAAACATGTCTAGCGACCAAAGAGATCTGGCCAAAGTTGGATCTGAATCGCTCTAAGTGTCTGATCCTTTTAAATAGGAAACATCTCAGCCCCATAATAGGTGTCATCACTGGACACTGTCTCATAGGCAAGCACGCAAGAAGGCTTGGCGCTTTTACAAACGACTTCTGTAGAAGCTGCATGGACGAGGAAGAGACAATCCTCCACATACTCTGTAAATGTCCAGACCTCTCTTAGATGAAGCTTTCTTCTACAACGACCTAAACGATCTAGAAAATATAGACCTTAACAGTCCACTACGCTTTATCACAAGCTCAAACTGATTCCATTATTAAGAGGATCATAGATCCACGTGGCATTACAATGGGCCAATAGGCCAAAGTGGGTTGGTACTTCCAATAGCCACTCTTACCTAACCTAACCTAACCTAACTGATTTGCTGAGTTTCATCCAATTGCCACAATGAAACCCTGGTTTGGGAAAGAGACCCAACAAGTCTATGTTGCTAAAAAGAAGAAAAACGAGCGCTAATCTATGAACAAATTATACGGAAGAAACATCAGCTTCTATGGAAAAAAGGAAGAGCTAAAAAGAGCTCGTTGCCATGTTGGAATGGTGCAGTTTTACTTTAAAGCAACATACCCCTCTGCTGAGTTCGTCAGCCTTTGCAACATTCCAATAAGGAATGTTCGCTGTATAAATGTCGGTAATTAAAGCATCCCAGACTTTTGATGTCAAAAAAGGCTTTGGATCATTTATCAGAGAACTCTTCAATATCATGCTCGAAAGCGTTGTGCGAAACTCATAGACACAATATTTCAAAAAAGCTGCATAATTCGCATACATTGATGACACTGATATCATGGGAAGAAATCATGCCGTTAATACTCGTAGTTGGGGTTGCAGCTATTGAAACAAAGATATGCGTTTAGTAACAAACCAGTCCAATACGAAGTATTCATACGGTGTCGGCAAGAAGGAGCACGTAACACAAATGGATTGCATATTACGCTTTAACATGTTGCAATAACTTTAAGATTGTAAAGTACTTTGTCTACTTTGGTTTTGATATGAACTCAAACAACGACTTTATTGTTGTTTCTTTTGACTTCAGACAGACACATATAATACTGTACAATACTTGCGATACTGCTTAAAGATGTTTTCACAGCAATGAGGCGGGAACATAATGTCTGCTACGATGCAGTTTTTATGTGTTTCCATTTTTCTGTTTTACTATCCTGTCGGACGCAATGTATTCTTTAAAGCTGACCGAAAAAAAAAACTGAAACTACTTAAAAAACAATTCGCGTGCTTTACAGAAAAACGTGAAAATAATTTTATCACAGGCAACACTTGTTATCTTATTTAGCACATATTCCAGCTCTGCTACCTCACTCTGCACTAAACCTATGAATGCAACGGAAGATGACGAAGAATTAAGAAAACACTATACGAAATTCTTAGCGTTTCAGTCCTACTGTAGATGCGGTTGAATAGACTATCAAAAGCGTGTAAAAATTCGATTGCCTTGAAAACAAAATTCTATAATGTCTGGCCAAGTTACGCTTGTTGGAATATGTTAAAAGGATAATATGAAATCGAGGCACAACGTGCTAAAAGAAAGATTAGTAAAGAAAAAGACATGGCGAAACAGACCAAAATATGTTTATATAAAATTGCAATACATCATTAGATATGCCTCTAAAACGATTGTATGCTGATGATAATAGCAGGGCAATACAATTTATGATTTCAACATAAGCTAAGATCCTGCCCCCAGAGAATTACAATCAAAAAGAAGATATATATCATAGAACTCAAAATGGATGTACTTGCGGAACAAATTTCTAGAGTGATCGTTCGTTGGTTAGGTCTAGTGAAAAAACGCCTTTAGCTTTATTAATAAGTTAATACGAGTATGTTAAAAAATTCTTGTAATGCTTACTCTTTGGGTGTTTCTTCATCAGTGCCATCTGAGCGTACCACAACAACACTGCTCCCACTGCTGCTAGTAGTCTTTGTACGCTTTCTGTAAAAATAAAAGAATGCACCCGTGAAATGTTTAACTAAAAACTATCATATACCATCCATATATTGAACTTACCTTTGTTCCACCGCACTGAATTCATCATCCGAAATATGTTTCAGTATATGGAAGCAAAAGAACATAATGTCTTCACTTCGTCTTAGCCGATCTGGCAATTGATGACCAAATAAATACCAATCATAAGCAACGGTAAAGTAGGTCATCTGTAGCGGACTCAATGATTGATGGATAAGGCCATCCGCCCATAAAGACAGTCTCACAAGTGATATGAATAGCGGAGTACGATCCCATCCGCTTATGCAGTGAACCAATACGCCTGAGTTTTCTTCCTGAATGCACTTAAGGGTAGCTTTCAAGTAGTTTTGTGTAATTGCAACCAAATCCCATTCCTTATATTCTGCCCAATTAACATCGATGTCATAGGCAGGCGTATTGCTTGGGATACTTAATGTTGCATCGATAAAACTTTGTTTCCAATTAAAATGAAGGTCCTTCGCCATGTAATTATTGTCACGGAAATTTTTAAAGAACTCACAGCCGGGATATGGCAACGAGAGTATACTAAACTCTTCGTAGTGGTTTTCTGGATCAGCCTTTTCAGATGAAGAAACACTATACAAAAAAAAAGAAAGCAACACTGTTTATTTAGGCACCATTTTTAAGTTTTAAATAACCTACGTCATAAAGTACTTGACTTTACACTGTTCCACCATAAGGTCGACAATAGTCGAGACATTCAACGCTTTCAGCAACTGAATGTCGCTTTTAATAACTTCTTCGTAGGAGAAGGGTGATGGTTCGGCAGCAGGGTTCATGAGGGACTCGTCAGTAGGATCATTATTATCGTCCTCAGCCGATGCTGCCGCTGTCGCTGATGCTGCTGCTGCACTAGTACTAGGAGCTGAACTTGTGCTTGCACCACCATTTAGACAGTCATACGCATAATCGACTACTTTGCGACCATATGTTTCTGGCATTACTGAAATAGTCGCCGATCGACAAATGTATTTTCCCTTATACATAATCACAGGAACAGTAAATCGCTGGCGACATCTCGCATATTTTGCCATTGCAATCAGTTCGCGAATTTTCACCGCATCATATAAGTCTTCGTATATGGTTTTTTGTGGCTGCGGCAGAGTGCTGGAAGTATTTGCAAACGTCACGTACGCCTGGATTCCATTGGCGAGACCGTTCATGCCAGAATTAATTAAACCATTTGCTACAGTGCCACTCGTACTCGGCATATTCGAATGACTTGTTTCATATTCAGGGATAAAAATACGATTTGGATAACGAGGACTTAACGTCCCATTTGAGTTATCCAATTCAATAAGGCTGTAGTCGGATCTGAAGAGACCCTCGCATTTTTTTGAGATGTCATGTTCCTGAAATAGAAAAAAAAATTGTTTTAAAAACGTAGCGCATTCATTTATACTACATCGATTTGAGCCTAGAATGATACATATGCAAACAAAAATATATAAGCCACAGCAAAAACAATATAAAAGACTTTTAGATACAGACTCGTATGACTAGTTGAAAGTTTTCTATAATTGCTACCAGCAATTGGTTAGAGTTCATAAATGAATGAGTCGGGAAAGACTGCATCTTCTATTTGGGATAATTTTTGGTATACGAAACTTAATCCCAAACCTTTAAACTGAGTTAATGTTACGCCAGCAGAAATGTTGCAATTACATCGTTGTAAATTGATTTAAGGAAAAAAAACTCATGAAGAAACTAACTAAGGCGATTCCAATCTTTGGAATCCTAAGTATTCTTCTCGTCTGAATGTCTGGGAAAGGCTTCGAACTTAACCTACTTACAGCAGCTCAAATAAGAATGATAATTGTAGCATCACGATTCTAGAACAGAAATTTAACCAAACTCACCATCGTTAAATAATTAGTTATATGGTGATGAGCCCAATTGAATTAAAGAAACCATAGATATTTTGACTTTGCTCCTGGGGGATTTTGAGCCAGAGCAGAAAAAAAAACCAAAAGAATACGAGTACAATCGTTTTTTCTTTCCTGCAATACTGGGAGCATTATTCCCTCTTTAATGATACCAATCGAATATGCCAAACGACGATATACCTATAATGTTAACCTCACTAACCTTAAAGTGAAATTGACGGATAATGTGAGAAGAGGATAATAGGAGAAAACTTCCTAAATATAGGGTTTTCCAATAAGGACTTGACAAATTTTTTTTTAAGCAAAACGCAAACCATTTGAGATATTTCAAAAACATTATTATCGACTTGAAGTACAATCAAAACATTTATGAATGGAACTCGACTTCGTTCATATGGCCACCGCGGGCACGTTTGCAGCGGTCGATTCTTTTGACCCAATTTTCAATGACTCGGCACACATTTCGGCCGAAACGGCCGCTATTTCGCGTTCAATGTTGGTTCTGAGCTCTTACAACGTCGTCGGCATGTTGGCATAAACCAATGACTTAACGTAGCCTCACAGAAAATAGTCAAGCGGCTTTAAATCGCACGAACGAGGCGGCCAATCGACTGGCCCATTTCTTGAGATAACACGCTCACCATATTTACTCTTCAATAAATCGATTGTAGCGTGTACTCTGTGGCTTGTGGCATCATCCTGTTGAAACCACATGTATTCCAAGTCCATATATTCCAATCCAAAAATAATCGGTGATCATGGCGCAATAACGCTGACCATTCACTGTAACGTGACGATCGTTATCGTCGACGAAAAAATATGGCCCAATAACGCCGCCGGCATGCAAACCGCACCAAACAGTTTCTTTTTGTGGATGAAGTGGTGATTCCTGAAGCACATGTGGATTTTCACCCGACCAATAACGCATATTTTGCTTATTGACGAACCCATTGAGCCAAAAATGAGCTTCGTCACTGAAGATGATTTTGCGAAGAAATTCATCATCTTGGCACATCTTCAGAACCCAATCGGAGAACGTACGTCGCTTCAAATGGTCCATCGGCTTCAATTCTTAAGTCAGCTTGATCTTTTATGGATGTAAACCAAGATCCTTACGCAAAATACGCCATAATGTGGTCTGAGCGATGCCCAATTCTTGAGAACGCTGTGGAATTGACTGATTTGGATCGTTTGCTACGGACGCCTGAACGGCAGCGATATTTTTGATACTTCAACCAACCCGTTGTCTCACTGACACGGCAACATCACAATATGTAGACTCAAATTTTTGCACTAAACTTGTTATTGCCGAGAATTACGACCGAAAATTGGAGTTAACGCTCTTAAAGTTGCAGTTATCGACTCCGAATTTCGGTAGAAAATTGTTATAATTTGCAGACGTTTCTCGTTCGTGTACTTTACCATGATGAAAATGTTGAGCTTACTGAATAAATTGACAGTGACAGTTTGATGATGAGTGAAAGAGTGCGTTCACAAATTAAATTCAAAGTTGTCAAGTCCATATTGGAAAACCCTTTACAATAAAAAAAAATCTGAACTGAGCTAATTTGTAAAAGACCTAAGTGGTCTGGGATGCACACTAGGCAATTTTATAAACAATAAAAGATCTTGTGAGAACTATAATGTTAAATACTGTCCCCTATCCCTGTAAGCCGACGACACCAAATTCTCCAAAACCATTCCCTCACACCAAGACTCTATTCTCCATCAACGAGACCTTGATAGAATTTCCACTTGGCGCTTTTAAGCTTGCCTAGAGCTTAATAGCTTCTATCGGCAATTCCGGGTGAAAAAAAAGTAGCACCCCGAAATTTTTGTTCCTAGGAAAATATTCCTCTTATCATGCATCTCCGTAGGAATTTATTTCCATCAGAAATTTCGCAATCATGTCCGATTTTGACATTTGTCAATAGTCGTTTTTCTTAGTTCTCATATTTAACAAATTTTTTCAGAGTTTTGTAAAACAAGTAAATCCTTTTTATTTTACACGTCCATTGTGTTTTAATTTTTTTGTTTCTTAAAATGCACAACATGGCATTTACATAGATTGCCAGCCGAGGAGTAGGCACAACATCCGAACACATACGAACAGAGATGTGTAAGGAGATATTTGAAACAAATCCAACCCCTTGGAATTACCACAAGCATTGTAAGTAGAAGGAAATAGTGTTGCAAATATGTATTTATTGTATTATATTCTTTATTTAGCAGATTTCACAACATAGATGTTTTTCTATTCAAATAATGATATCATTGGAGGCTCAAAGGTGTTCAGCTCTAAATGTTTCCAAATCTTCCTTACGCTCTCTTTGCTCCAGTTAGAACTAAAACCATTTTCAATGTCCCGATTTCCGTCAAATAAATTTATCATGATCTCTAACCGTTTTTTGATTGGTTGAATTTGACCTTTATTCAAATTGATCAAAGTTTAATAGAAAATATTTTGAAATTTTTTCTACATACGAGTACATACTACATGTTGAAAACCTCAAGTTTAGTCAATCAATCAATATCACAAACAAAGGAGCCGTAGACTTATTCGTTATATATACTGCACTGCTGCCTTTACACTGTTACTTTTTGTTTGGACTTCTACAACAAATGTGCGAAGGAAAAATTCCGGTGGTATTCGCGTAAATTTTGTCCACGATACCAATTTTTTCGGGAGCGGGATTGTTTCCTTCTTTCGAAATTCATTCACGATACCAATTTTTCGAAAATAGGATTTATTCCCGATGGTTTTCAATATCTCCAAATGTAAGACTATGACTTTGTCACAGAAGTGTAACCAATCCCCTCCTCGACTTTATCTTCTGCAGGGCCAACCTTAGCCCCAAATTTATTCCCTTCAAGGCGTTGGAATACCATACGACTCCTCTGGTTCCGTGGATCACGGCTCTTTACTATTTTATCACTCCGGATTAGATTCCAAGACTCTGCGGCCCGCATTGGAACCCATTCGCTCTACATATCCCAGAAATCTATCCCAGGCGACTGATGCGCAGTTTTCTGACCAATTCGATGTCGCTGTACAGTTGAATCTTCTCCTCCAAAGCCCATCAACGCAGACGGGACCGAATTTTTCGCGAAGGATTTTTCTCTCGAAACGATTGAGGATATCTTCATTCGCTTTCGATAGCGTCCATGCTTAAGGCCATAAAGTAGGACTAATATGATCAAGATGGTGATAGGGATAGGGCCCTATTACTCAAACAGCGATTAGCAAGAGTGACACTTCGTTTTATTTCTGCTGAGGTTTTGTTGCCAGAATTTGTAGCATAGCCAATGTAGACAAGGTCAATTACTACCTCGATATTTTATGTGTCGACTGTGACGTTCTGTCCAATTCGTCGATGTTGTGTGTCCCTTCTTATTGACAGCATACACTTAGCTTTGACCTCATTTACCGCTAAACCCATTTTGGCAGCTTCCGTTTCAATTTTACTGTCACAATACCGGTGACAGCCCGCTGAGTCCTCCCAATTATGTCAATATCATTGGCGTACGCTACTAGTTGCACAGACTTTTGAAATATTGTAACAATGATGTTAAAGAAGTCACATTAACCTTGTGTCACATCACCTTCTCTAAAACCTTTTTTGACATCAATAATCTCGGTTAAGTCGTTGTCGACTTTAATGGAGCAGTGAACGTTCTCAGTTGTCATTCTGCACAGCTTGGACTAGCTTGGCAGGGATACCAATAATAGACATGACTCTTTATAGCTCGTCTTTATAAATCCTGTCATAAGCGTCCTTAAAATCGGTAAAAAGATGGTGGAGCAATCAGGTTGTTGTTGGCGAAGGGTTTCAGACTTTCACGTAATATGGCGGATAAGATTTTGTATCGGATGTTGAGGAGGCTTATACCTCTATAGTTTGCGCAATTCCTTTTTTGTGAATCGGGCATACGGTGCTGAGATTCCACTGATCAGACATACACTCTTCTGACCAGATCTGAGAAATGAGCTGGTGCATGTCTCCACAAAGTCATTTCCAGCAGCTTTGCAGTTACAGTCTGCAGAAAAAGTTTTTCCATATTCTCAGCCCCGATTGTGACTCTACTACAAGGTATCTACAGGCTTCTCTACGGAACTTCTTGCATTGACACGTTCTTTTTACTGGTAAAACTTCCGTAAATTATTCCTGGAGTACAACCTCTGAATAACCTCGATCGTGCGCTTCTCGTGCTTTTTTCTCTTCTTCTGAGGAACCCGATGGTCTTCCCGTCTCTTCTGCTCGCAGAGTTCACGAGCAGCTCTCGTCGGTCGTTGCGTTGCCGCTTTGTAGGCTTCTTGTTTAACTACATGTGCTTGCCGGCACTCAGCCCATCAGTTACGGCGTCTCTGATGGCATGTTGGCAGCGTTGTCACTGGTTTTCGATACTTAATGCTGGCGGCATAGAAGTTGTTGATGGATTTCGGGATACGCGTTCGGCGAAGATTCTGGCGGTCTCTTCCCATTGCAGCTTTTCTATGTTATGTCTTCTCACAGTAGTTCTTCTTTTTTGTGGCTCTTGTGAAATCCGTATTCACACTTAGGTGATGGTCCGACTCAATGTTGGCTACACAGAACGTTCGAACGTCCAGAATACTGGAGGCATGCCTTACATCTATCGCAAAATGAAAATTGAAATTGTCCCATTACTGATTTACAATAAAAGAATCGATGCATTCATTAGCGTCGACTAACTACAAATCGGTAAAAAGAACCTATTTCCGTGCAGCAACAAAATTTTGCAAACGGTTGCATATTAAATAGTAGCTTTGCTCAGTGAGGAAAAATTAGAACAGAACAGCACAGATTTGTGAAAAACGTCAAATCAAAGCAGGAAAGTACAGCACAGCTGATTTTGGCATTTTTCACAATTGTGTTCTACTTCAAAAGTAGTTGCAAAATTTTTCTCACAGAACACGGAGCAGAACAGATTCAGACAGAAATTTTTCTCACTGAACAGGAAAGCTTGTACTTTTCTGTTCGGAACAGTCTCACTGAACAAAGCTAATAACATATTGGATAATATGCAAATCAATTAACAGGTGTACCTACAATTTGCTACTGCAATCAACTGAATAACTTTGGTTGCTATGCCTGAAAGAATTCATTTAACACGAAAACGTGAGTGTCGATGTCTGACATTGTTCTTTACACTTTATAGAACCACGTTGGCCATAAATAGTATTGAAATACCTGTTCTAAGTGACTGACTAAAGACAACCTGTCACGAATGGTTTCTTGAACCAATCTGAAGAGAGGGTATTAATCTTATCGATGTATTATTATACAAAGCTAGGTTTCACACTTTGTGACGTGTGAGCAATGCAGTGAAAAAACCAACAAAGACAATCGTTGCCAATCATATCAGATAGAGAGATAGTGCCCGCACCCACTGCTGTTAACGTCAAGTTTAAATTACTACATCTGACAGACAAAAAATCGATGGTAAAACTGCAGACATAAATCAAACACCAAAACGAATGCTCCTCCTAGAAGAAACAAAAACTAAAAATGCAAATCAATCTTCAAATATACTCGTACATAAAACATGATTCGCATGCACCGCATGACGCCATGCATACATTTTTCGATAGCTACTTAATCACCCCAAGCACGTGAGTGAACATTTTAAGGTCAACAATAATTTCTGAGTAAAATACAAAAAGAGAGAATCACAAACGACATGTGCTTTGAAGAAGATTGAATTTAAGTGACCTTGTTACGCCATCAAATGCGTAATCATCGCCATCATCTTCAAAAACATCATCTCCGTCGTTATAATCATTCCTGGCGACATCGTCAGCAGCATCATCAATTGAGGTTTCTCCATTCAGCGGCAATCGAGGTGAATTCGTTAAAAAGATGAAATGCCACTTGATGCTGATCTCCCTGCAGCCGGATGTTAACCCAAGTGCGCGACTGAATTCTTAGCCAGAAGCAGACCAGCTCCTCCCAGCACCGATGAGCAAATGCCGAAGACCAACAGCCAAACAGAAAGAACAAAACAAAAATCCGACTGCACCGCCAATGAGGTCAATGAAACAGTGTTGACTTTGAACCTCTACTGCGCTAGCATACACTTTAAACAGACCTGTATACCAGACCAGCACTGTATCAAGAGTCCGAGAAGGGAGTATACCTATAGTTTGTACGACTACTATGGTGATTACATGTGAAGCGTGTGGCTGGGTTGTGGCACCAAAAGACGTCAGCCAGAGATAGCTCACGAAGGCTAAATATAAACCTGCAGTACGGTGTCTGGCAGCATTAACGTCATTGATAGGTGGATTGGTGGATTGCAGCAAACCACTTAAAGGTACTGCGCGCCTAGTAGCTTTGCACTGAGGTAGTCAGCGAAAAATGCAAGTGCATTGCATCAACGAGAAAATTTTAAAACAACAACAAGAACCGTGCCGCATTGCAACCCAATCGATATGGCGGGAAGAAGGTGCAAATGAGTAGAGTAGTCCAGCCACTACCGACGACGACGCCGCTCAATTCAATTGTAAAACACTGTAAAAACAAAAAATGTTGGCTTAAATATTTAAATCCTGATGTGCTCGTATTTTGTGGAGTGAACTTGTTTTTTTTTTTAGCAGACCCTGTCTAACCGGAAGACATGTATTCACTCTTACATATGTACGTAACGTACATATAGGTAACATTCGAATATGGAGAACGTACTGCATTGGAAAAATATGCAAAAGTGACGCGACCGCTTTTCCATGGTCAAATCCGTGATTAATGAGAGAAACTTGAAGCGGTAGGCAACAAACACTTTGTTGTAATGGCTGGATACTATTCGTACAAACAGGAAGGAGGTGTGTATGGCAAATTATAGATAGAGTGCAACGTTCTGATACACTCTAAGTGTGCGTAAACAAAAAACTACTCGCCGTTATCTTTAATTCCAAAAATGTTATCGTTTTGCAGTTAAGTTATCGTGAATTTATTTTTAAACCCTGGGTGTGTCACTATAACAATTTTACTCGTATTGCATGATGTGGTTTGGCGTTTATGCTTTTTTGACCCTGACAAACAAAAAAATAAAAATAAGTACGAAAATTTTGATATCAATGGTAAGTCACCTTGAGCAGTTAATTGTTGATTTGTTCGGTGTATTATTTTGTAGGAACGTAACGTAAACAAGTAAACACTTGTGTGTTTTATGTTGTACCCGGCTATATTTTTTTTTAGTTCTTTATACTTGGTCGACTTTAAGTACAGGATCATCAGTCTAAGTCTCTACGTAATCCGTTTTACTGAATTAATGAGCACTGAACTTAGTTATAATTTCAAGGAGCCATGTACATGCATATTTGAACATATACGGAACCACCAAATTAACAATAGCACTCAAATTTTTTGAATAAAACGAACAATTGTTGAGATACTAGGTGGGGTGAAAAGTAACTTCTTTGACCGCCAGAATGCGCTGCTACTGCAAAAAAAGGTTATGGTGCCTTGAAGTCCGTTCAAATGTAGGCAGACATGCCAAATTTCAGTGCGATACTATCTTTAGTTTTGTTTTGACAGCTGATTGTTGTTGACGTGTTTGGCATCATGTTGAGTATGGAAAAAAACGATTTTCGTTCTCACATAACACATTATTTTTTGAGAGGCAAAACGGCAAAGGAAACAAAAGAAAAGTTGCATAAATATTATGGGGCTAATGCTCCGTCAGATTACACCGTCAAATATTGCTTGCGAGAGTTTCTTGGTGGCCCCAACTCCTCTACCGATCAAGTCCGCAGCGGCAGGCCCTCCGATGCGGTTACAGAGGACAATGTCAAAAAAAAATACATGAAATGGTGTTGGCTGACCGGAAAGTGGAGGTGCTCGAGCTAGCAGATACCACAAAGATTAGTACTGAGCGCACACGCCATATTTTGGGCAATATTCTGCATATGAAAAAGTTATCCAGCCGCTGGGTGCCACCCATGCTCACTCCTGACCAAAAACACGAACGCGAGAGCACTTCGAAAGAGTGTTTGGACTTGCTGATGCGGAATCGGGCGGACTTTTGGCATCGATTGGTAACTGTTGATGAAACTTGGATCCACTACTACACACAAGAGAACAGAATGAGTGCCCGGAGCCGGCACGAGTGCTCCGAAGCTGCCCAGGGAGGTTCGATGGGTCGGAAAGGTTATGGCGTCGGTTTTCTGGGATTGTCATGGCATACTCTTCGTGGACTACCTCGAAAAATGAAAAACCATCAACAGCGAGTATTGCTGTGCATTATTGGAGCGATTGAAGGCCGAAATCGCTGCAAAAAGGCCTCACATGAAGCGAAAAAAAAAATTTGTTTTTGCAAGACAATGCACCGGCGCACAAAAGCATCGCAACCATGGCTAAAATCAATGACTTACGGCTCCAATTGCTGTCGCATACACCGTATTCGCCCGATTTGGCTCCCTCGGACTATAATCTCTTCCCAAACCTCAAAAGATGGCTCATCAATAAAAAATTCAGCTCACGCGAGGAAATCATCGACGCCACGGAGGAGTATTTTGCAGACCTTCCGGAAAATTACTTTTCGAACGGGATCAAGAAGTTGGAAAATCGCTGGAATAACTGTATCAAGTTAAAAGGGGACTATATTGAATAAAATAAAAAAACATTTAAAAAAAAATTTTTTTTTCATTCCCAAGGAGGTTACTTTTCTCCCCACCTAGTATTTCTGAAATCTTAATTACTTTATAAACAACCCACAAACATTTCCCACTCTTTCACATAATTGGGGTTGTATCTTCTATCTCGGCGATGGCGTCTTTAATGTTTCCTTTCAGTGTTGGAACGAACAAAGAAAGAAGTCTAACGGTATTAAATGGCACGATCTTGGCGGCTAATGGGTGTCTCTGAAACGTGAAATTACGCTTCCAGGAAATAAGTCGATTTTTTTTTGCGACTTGTAGCGTTAATGGGGCCTTGTATATATAGAAAGCTAAATCTGGACCAAATTCGGTGCAGTGTGGCCAAGAGGCCAACGGTGACCAATGGAAGTGTTTGGGTCGTTTTCGTCACTTATCTTTACTGTGGCGATATTTTCCATTGGATGTCGACTCTTCGGCGTCTTCATATCTTGTACTGGTGTCTCTTTAAATTTGTTGACTATGTTACGCACACACGTCTCGGAAGGAACATGATTACGTACAAAATTGCTACGAATTTTTCGCATCGCTGCCGCGGGTGAACATGGATTTTTGTAAGAATTCAACAATTTGGATTTTTTTCTTTCACTGTGCAGCGTTCCATGGTAAATTTCCTAAATTTACAATGTATGTCTCCTTTTGTAGGCAAAACATGTCGATGACCTGCGCGGAATCTCATCAAGATAAAAGCAAGTAATATTAATTATCTACCTATGACTTTGACTTACACTTCTACTCATTGACTGGGTGAGTGGATTTCACAACTTCATAGTAAAATTTTTCAAATACAAATGAAATTCAAGGACAAAAGGCAAGCCTTTCAAACGTGATCTAAATAAAGCAAAAGTTGCAATAAAGCACGTTTTGAGTTAGATTACAAACACTGCAAAAATTAAGCGAAGAAATCGATAGCTAGAGCATGTGCACTACCATTAGAGGTATTGTATCGGAATTTGAGAGACCTACCCTCACAATGTATGTTAGGCAATTGACAATAGACGGATTGCAACGTCAAGGCATAGGCAAATGAGCTGATATTTTGAAGATCCCGGCGCAACAAAGAAAGAACTCGCAAGAGATTCAATCACTGAAACTTATTGAAAGAAATCAAGGATGCCTGCTAATTGTAAACATCAGAATTTGCAAAAGATATAAATACATTACTTGACGAAGCATCACCGCGGTCGCGCATGAAGAGGAAACATCAGATTTTACAAAAGCCGAAGCTAGCAGTAAAAAGAACGAACGTGGGACAGTCATACCGTAGTGTGGGGAAAGTTGAAAATTTTGGATCATAATAGATCGCGATTTTTCTTTATAAACAATTTTAAGAGGAGATTGGTGCCTAGCCCGTGGAGATAGAGATTTCTTGTTCCACTGTTAAAAGGCAACAAGAGAAATTGCAGCAACCATCAATCGGGGAAGCTAATGTTGCATACTTCGAAAATATTCGAGACACTTTTAGATAGTCGAAAACGCAATATTACGAGTATTAAACGGTATAATCAATCCGGATTGATTTATAGGAGGAACGTGCAGATATTCGTAAGATCCAATTCAAAGATTAAGAAAGGCAAACATTACAATGCATCGAAAGTTCTGCATGTCGCATTAATCGATTCTGAAAAGCGTTCGATACAGTTCCCAGAGATCTTACATATATAAACGATGCTATGACCTCAAAATGTACTCGAGACATTTACATATAAAAATGTTATGCGATATGTACGATGATTTTAAAAGAAAAGCTAAATGCGCAGCACACCAAGGTAGTGTCCAAAGTTGTTTACAGTGTGATGTCTTGCAAGATTTTCTATTAAAGCAGCCCATTGTAGAGTTGTCCAAATCGATACGATTTCTTCTCTTCAGAAGAGATAAAGTCTCTAGGTAACAGATTACGAATCAGTCATACTAAGATCGAATATCTACGCATCCGCAAACTCAACCCCTCATATCTATTTAGAAGGAGTCATTGTGCACAGATGTTGTGCAATTTTAAATATTTAGACTCGGTGGTTAACCACAAAGGAAATTTTAATATCGCATATAAATTTAGCGTGGGTTGACTTAAGTGGAGCGAAAACTTCGCAGTATTTTGTGACAGAAAAATGGCGCCTATAGTTATAGATTATTCGTTATTCGTCCGGCTTTAACATACGCATAACAGTGTATGACGATGTACGAAAAGTACATAACAACAATGACGTAAATAAAAATGTGAATGAATGGCGTTATCTAATAAGAAGTTCGCGCATTCGGAGAATTATACACATTAAGAAAGCGATAGTGGAAAACCTTCAGGCTGAGCAAATTAACTGATTATGTCATGGTCAACGAAAAATTTAGCCCAATTATCAATAGAGGTTCAAGTCCCGCCGAAGTTTAAGGAAGGGGCCGAAAAGTAATTGGAACACTTAAATGCAAATACATCACAGCAAACTATTGGTCTGGCTAACGAGGTGATTCAAAATAGAGCGACCTGTGGAATAGTAGTTAACGAATTTACCAAACGCCATAAGCAGAGCTGGTGAAGTTTGATGGACTACTTAAGATCTGCTTAAAATTTATGATCACTTATCGAGAGGTTTTGCAAAATCAACATTGGATCCCCTCTGTGGGAAGTAAGGATATCAAAGCGATCCGAGCTCGATACTTTCTCTCCATTCTGAGATTTTAGCAAATTTTAACCTGAAAAATCGCTGATTATGCTTGTTGAGTCAGAAATATTCTCGCTGTCTTGCAGAATAAGGTAATCATTTTGAACTATTATATATTCTCAACTTACCCAATCATGTGTAAGACGTATCACACTTAGAAGACGATTGTGATATATTTGAAGTGAAACTTTTTATCGCTCGTTGGCAGTATTTCCGAACTCCGATGAAACGAAAGTGGTTTTGAACCCCAATGAAACGAATCCTTAGTCCCTTTTAAATGACACTAACATTATCCAAAAAGGATTTTAAGCGTTCACAGCTTGTTGTTGTAGCCAATAAAGTTATTCCACTTCAAACTCTCTTTAGCACTCATCTCGTTGTGAATGCTAAAAATTCGATAAAACGAAAAAGCGCCGGGCAACGGGAGAAGGTAGCGGCCTGGTGAGGCAGCTCGGGCAGAATGAGACATGTGAGAGGAATGATACGCGACAGACTCGGATTAAGAAACAAAAAGAGACGGGGTAACGCGCCTGATGGGGCACTAAGTTGGACCGAAAGAGCCATGAACGGTATAGGGTGCGTCGTGGGTTAGTACATAGCGCACGAGTTACGTGCATAGCAACAACATCATCATCATCATCATCATAGTTACCATCGTAGAAGTATTTACGTAGACTTCGTAATAACACAAAAAGCATCATCAACACGTAATGGAAAACTTCAGCTTAAGAAAATTTGGCTTTTCGTGGTTTTGTTTGCCACCGCCAAGAAGATAAACAACATAGAACATATGAGCAACAGAATTTTTCTAGCGACATCGGTTTGGCATTAGCGGCATTACCAATACAAGCAAGTGTTTTTTTATAGGTTTGGTTTTTAAACTGGCAACACTGTTTCTACAGATAGTCAATTTGACAGTCGACTTAAGTTGATTTATGGTTAGTACGTTTTGCCATTTTATGATGAATAGATTAACGCCACAACAATGCGTGCAAACCTATTTTGAAAACCATGGTTCGGTTCGCCAAACTTATCGTGCGCTACGTCTATTTTGCTGTCGATATAACCGTTTATATGAGCAAGTTATTCGGAGCACGATGAATCGTTTTCGCACCACGTATACTCTTTTAGATAATACGCATCCCCAAAGACGACAAACAGTGCGAACAGAAGAAGTTATTGCCGTTGTGGAGCGCAGTGTTGAGGAGAATCCGAATGAGTCGATTCGCCATCGTGCACAGAAATCGAAGCTATGTCCATCCACTTTGTAGAAGATTTTACAGAAAGATATTGACTTGAAAGCTTATAAGATCCAGCTTGTGCAAGAGTTGAGATCGCATGACCATTATAAGCGTCGTAGGTTCGGTGAATGGGTCGAAAACATGAATCAGCTTGATCCTCATTTTCAACGCAAAATTTTGTTCTCCTATGAGGATCATTTTTAGTTATATGGATATGTAAACAAGCAAAATTGCCGCAAAACCCAGAAGCCTTTATCGAGACGCCCATACAGCCCTTACAACTATTAAAACCCACTGTTTGGTGTGCTTTATGGGCTGTTGGTATGATCAATAGGGAGCGCTATAGAAACATGATTTCTGACTTCTTCGCTCCTCAGTTCAATGGCATTGACGTGACAGAGCTTTGGTTTGAACAAGATGGCGCAACATGCCACACGGCGCGCGACACCATCAATTTATTGCCGGAAACTTTTTCTGAGCGCATAATTTCGCGTAATGGACCTGTAACTGGCCTTCAAGACCCTGTGATCTCACACCTTTAAATTATGTACTTTATTTGGGGGCATGTGAAATCACTAGTCTATGCCGATAAACCAGGGACATTAGACGATTTAGAAGTCAACATTCGAAGTGTTATTGCTGATATACGGCCCCAGTTGCTCGATAAAGTTATCGAAAATTTGACTTCTTGATTGCGCTTCATTCGAGCTAGCCGTGGCGCCCCGTTATCATATTTAAACACTACTGCCATAAAATTATCTATTAAATACAGCTAATATCATAGACATTAACATTAGCTTCAAGTGTTATATTTCATGTTGAATTTGTATACTTCCCATATACTGACATACTGATAAAATAGTTGCTTTTTAAAAACACTTATTTTATGTACGTACAGTATAATGTGATGTACCGAATTTAATTATAAATAGGAAGATGAAAATAAAATAAATTTTCTAGAAGAACCCCTCGTGTACAAGTGCGAACAGAACAGAGAGTATCAAATTTTCGATTTAAAAAAAAAAAAAATTCGATTGCATGGCAAGTTTGGGCTAAACGAAAAAATAAACTCAGCTGCGCAATTGCAATAGAGAAGAAAATAATTGTCAAAATATTACACAAAACAAAAACTTTTCGTTGATGTAGGCTGTTTTATTTTCATCGTGTGATCTATATGGTTCATGAGTGATAAAAAACGCGGCTAATAGCACTAATGTATGACCTAAATTATCATTATCAAACACCAATATACTAGTACCTATAATACTAGGTGGGGTGAAAGTGAACCTCCTTGGGAATGAAAATTTTTTTTTTTAAATGTTTTTTTTATTCAATATAGTCTTAGTCCTTTTAGCTTGATACACTTATTCCAGCGATTTTCCAATTTCTTGATCCCGCCCGAAAAGTAATTTTCCGGAAGGTCTGCAAAATACTCCTCCGTGGCGTCGATGATTTCCTCGCGTGAGCTGAATTTTTTATGCTTCATATGAGGCCGTTTTGCAGCGATTTCGGCCTTCAATCGCCCCAATAATAATGCACATTAATACTCGATGTTGATGGTTTTTCCTTTTTCGAGGTAGTCCACGAAGAGTATGCCATGACAATCCCAGAAAACCGACGCCATAACCTTTCCGACCCATCGAGCCTCCCTCGGCCGCTTCGGAGCACTCGTGCCGGCTTCAGTCCATTGCCGGGCACTCATTCTGTTCTCTGGTGTGTAATAGTGGATCCAAGTTTCATCAACAGTTACCAATCGACGGCAAAAGTCCGCCCGATTCCGCATCAGCAAGTCCAAACACTCTTTCGAAGTGCTCTCGCGTTCGTGTTTTTGGCCAGGAGTGAGCATGCGCTGCACCCATCGCCAGGATAACTTTTTCATATGCAGAATAATGCCCAAAATATGGCGTGTGCGCTCAGTACTAATCTTAGTGGTATCTGCTAGCTCGCGCACCTTCACTTTCCGGTCAGCCAACACAATTTCATGTATTTTTTTGACATTGTTCTCTGTAACCGCATCGGAGTGCCTGCCGCTGCGGACTTGATCGGTAGTGGAGTTGCGGCCACCACGAAAATCTCGAAACCAATATTTGACGGTGTAATCTGATGGAGCATTAGCCCCATAATATTTATCCAACTTTTCTTTTCTTTCCTTCGCCGTTTTGCCTCTCAAAAAATAATGTTTTATGAGAGAACGAAAATCGTTTTTGTCCATACTCAACATGATGCCAAACACGTCAACAACAATCACCTGTCAAAACAAAACTAAAGACAGTATTCGCACTGAAATTTGGCATGTCTGACTAAATATGAACGGACTTCAAGGCATCATTTTGCAGTACCAGCGCATTCTGGCGGTCAAGGAGGTTACTTTTCACCCCACCTAGTATGTATGTACAAACAGCGTAACCGCTTTTGGTCTTATGATAGTTGCATGCAATATTCAGTTGGAGCGATTCAACGCTACTTGAATAGATTTATAATGAATACCATCTATCGACGAGTAGCTTCTTCTTCTTTTACAAACAGTTGGCATATGTGACTTTTAATATCTAATATAACATATTTCCAAGCATATCCGTATTGCTTCTGCACCACCTGTGGGTTTAAGGGTGTAGTCTCATGTTCGATCTTCAAATATTCAAATATTTTTTTATATTTTCAAAGTTTAATAAGTTGAGAATACGAATATACTGTGAAAATTTTAGAACGATGCACTAAATCATTTTAAAGTTACAGCAAATAATAGGGGAGAGCGTACCCTTCAGGGTACGGGGGATTATACCAAACTTTAAACGAGTTTTTCTCGAAACAACGAAAAAAACTATTGGACCAATTCGCATAAAATTTTAACACAATATCCTACACATGAATGGTTCTGTCACGATTTTAAACTGAAAAAAAACAGTCGATTTTTGAATTTTTATTTTTTGCGAGGCCGCCATTTTGTTATTTTACACTCAAATCCTTTAAATCTTCTACGAGACACAATGACAGCCCTACTAAATAATAATTTTTTTAAAATCTTGATTTCAGATGATTACAAAAGGAGCAATCAGGGGGTCAGCCACATACTTTTTTGTGAAGAGACCTACTTTTTCGCACCAAAATGACGTTAACATATTTTTTTTTATTTAACAAACATTTTTTTTGTATTATTCAATAGCTAAATAATAACATATAATTATCATAAGAAGATTGTATTTCATTTTCCGCAAAGAAAAAAAATCCTTAAAAACTTCAAAATTTAACCGCGGACATGAGACCACCCCCTTAACTGCGTAGGATTCTACGGGGTTCTCTATTTTGGATCACTCGCCAGTGAAGCCAAAAGTTTACTGATGTTTTTGCATGTATATAATTTTTTTTGTTTTGCTCTCTTCTTTAAACTTCGGCTGGAAATTTTATTAGACATATCAAGGCACCAAAAAGAAAAAAATGGCACATATAACTTATAAAGGGTTTTCCAATAGGGTAAAGTCCCGACTTTACAACTTTGAATTTAATCTGTGAACGCACTCTTTCATTAATCATCAAACTGTCACTGTCAATTTATTCAGTAAACTCAACGTTTTCATCATGGTAAAGTACACGAACGAGCAATGTCTGCAAATTATAAAAATTTTCTACCGAAATTCGGAGTCTGTGACTGCAACTTTAAGAGCGTTAACTCCAATTTTCGGTAATTCTCGCCCTAGTAGACAGGCAATAACAAGTTTAGTGCAAAAATTTGAGTCTACATATTCGTTGTGTGATGTTACCGTGTCAGTGAGACAACGGGTTTGTCGAAGTGTCGAAATGCCGTTCAGGCGTCCGTAGCAAACGAAAACGATCCAAATCAGTAAATTCCACGGCGTTTTCAAGAATTGGGCATCGCTCAGACCACATTATGGCGTATTTTGCGTAAGGATCTTGGTTTGCACCCATACAAGATGACTCAAGAATTGAAGCCGATGGACCATTTAAAGCGACGTACGTTCTCCGATTGGGTTCTGAAGATGTGCCAAGATGATGAATTTCATCGCAAAATCATCTTCAGTAACGAAGCTCATTTTTGGCTCAATGGGTTCGTCAATAAGCAAAATATGCGTTATTGGTCGGATGAAAATCCACATGTGCTTCATGAATCACCACTTCATCCACAAAAAATAACTGTTTGGTGCGGTTTGCATGCCAGCGGCGTTATTGGACCATATTTTTTCGTCGACGATAACGATCGTCACGTTACTGTGAATGGTCAGCGTTATCGCGCCATGATCACCGATTATTTTTGGCCCAAATTGGAAGATATGGACTTGGACGAGATGTGGTTTCAACAGGATGATGCCACAAGCCACACAACACACGCTACAATCGATTTATTGAAGAATAAATATGGTGAGCGTGTTATCTCAAGAAATGGGCCAGTCGATTGGCCGCCTCGTTCGTGCGATTTAACGACGCTTGACTATTTTCTGTGGGGCTACGTTAAGTCATTGATTTATACCAACACGCCGACGACATTGGAAGAGCTCAGAGCCAACATTGAACGCGAAATAGCGGATGTTTCGGCCGAAATGTGTGGCCAAGTCGTTGAAAATTGGGTACAACGAATCGACCGCTGCAAACGTGCCCGCGGTGGCCATATGAACGAAGTCGAGTCCCATTCATAAATGTTTTGATTGTACTTCAAGCCGATAATAAAGTTTTTGAAATATCTCAAATGGTTTGCGTTTTATTTAAAAAAAAAAGTTGTCAAGTCCTTATTGGAAAACCCTATACTTGGATGTACATTTTTGTATAGCTTATATCATTTCGATACTTTTTGCAGACATATTGTAAAGGGTGACCCAAATTCACGTAAGATTTGAATTTTGTGCCATTTGTGCGGTAAAGTGTTGCCAACAAAAAAAGAAATACAGTGTGACAGTTGAGAGTTCAGGATTAAAATTGAGCGAAATGGAAAGAACAACACGTTTTCATTGTTGAGCAGTATTTTAAAAATAATGAAGGTTTGGCAGCTACAGTTCGTAATTTTCGGAAAAAATATTGTCGGAATAGTGATTTATGCAACTTCATCAGCTGTGAAGAGATTAATACAAAATTCAGGGGGACTGGATCAATTTCTGATCTTAGACACTTTGGAGATCCTTCAACAAGGCGCTCAACACAAAACATAGAAGCAGCTTCTGAGTGTATCGCTAGAAGTCCAGGAACACCAATTCGGCACCATGGTCAATAATTGGACATTTAAAGAAGCTCTCTGCAGCGTAGAGAATTGCACTGTTTTGTGCAAATTTTTGACTGGAGGCATCATCGAATCATTCTTCTTTGTAAATGCGGCTGCGCTCGCTATCGCAACATGATAATCTAGTTTTTTGTGCCTAAATTGCAAGATATGGATGAGGACATGTGGTTTCAAAAAGACGGTGCCGCATGCCATGCAGCCTAAGAAACAATTCAATTACTGCATGATTCATGTCCTGGTCGTGTAATTTCCCGTTTTTGCGATCAGAATTGGTCACTCAGATCATGCGATATAACGCCATTGGACTTTTTTCTTTGGGTTTTTTTGAAGTCAAGATTTATTTATGCCAACAAGCCCACAACCAATTACGCCTTAAGGAACAAATTGAACACTATATCAACGAAAGTCAGCCAAACTTGTGCAAAAACAAGAAATTCGGCAAAAGAGTGCGTGTAAATGCTATTCCATACATAACTCTACTCGTATACTGTATACTTTATGAATCAATAAGAAATCTACAATTTTTAATGAAAAATCTGTGTATTCTATCAAAAGTACTTCTTGCGTGAATTTTGGGACTCCATTCATAAATCCAGTAAAATGCCGCGTATGACAGAAAGCTGGTTATCGCCTATCCATGAGTGAAAGAATTTCTAAAGTCGGTTGGGTAGTTCTTGAGATTACATCATAGTCACAAACTAACAAACACATAACTGTTACTTTTTCCTGTCAGTAGTGTATGATTTGTAAACACTACTTTAAACAAATATACTCACAAGGCACACCTTCATGTTGTATGTCTTACGATTAGTGGTCGGATATCACGTGCTAATAATAGCATCGGAGATGTCTTCTTTACATAAAGATTTTAAGTAGGCTATAAAAGTTTTATCGTAGGTGAGAGATGATTACAAAGCTTCAAAATACTTTCCTAATGCAAGGCTTGATTTTAAAAAATGAACCTCAAAGCAAAGGTGTTACCAGACGCAAAAGATATTAAAAAAATTTCTACCGCTGAAAAAGCAATACCAAATTTGGATAAACACAGAATTTGAAAAGTTATTTAAAGCGACATTACAGTCGTTTTAGACAGCTATTGTTTAAGTGTGAAATTCTAGTTCACATTACCATTCAAAAGATGTCGTTTTGAACATTAAACCTCAACTAATATACACAGATAGGTATCTTGGGAGAGAATAATTATGAAAAGCCCATAAAGAAATATCTTTGGCATCACTCTTCTACTATTCGTAGATCATCACGTCCTACAATGTTTAACGTTTAAAAAATACAAACAGAAAAAGGAAAATCCATTTTCTTGTTAATCTAAGTCCATTGATGGGCTTTTTAATTAGCTCTGTACGGCAACTGGTTGAGGGGATTCATTTCTTAAATGTAAGATAAGACAACTATTCAGACTGCAAATAGATTTTTTTTGCTGGTCTCTCGGAATAAGACTTGATTGTGGTATGCAAATTGAACTTTGCCCAAACGATATTTTCCTCTCTAATCTTTGTTAGTTGTTCTACGTTGTTTTGCAATCATTAGATACTTGATGCTAATATATATTTGTTTTTATTTTTTTATACTATTGTACATATTACTTTAACTGACGTCGATTTTTAGGAATCAACAATAACTTTTGAGTATTCACCCTCAGTACAAGAAGTTCAGCTACCATAAATAATGAGCTTGTGTATTTTTATTTCAGTAAGAATCATACTTTGCTAAATCTACACGTGGATGTAATTACTTTAATAATCAGTTTGAAGTTTGTACTTTTCTAGCTAGGTTTATAAATAGGGCTTTTATTAGAAAACCTTCCCTAGAAACTATTGATAGAATAAAAAAAAATAAATCATAGGTACTTATAATGAAGCACTTATGCGACGACATGAAAACCTCTTCTATGTAGTAAATTAAAAAAAATGTTTTTTTTCGGCAATACTGTCAACAGGATGTAGAGTTTAAGACAGCGGTACAACCAGTTAGTTTTTTCTGGTGGACCGAAGTCGATTTCAGAAGTGCCAAAGTCCACCAGCAAAACCTATAGTTCGGGTTAATGGATGGATGGATGGTTGGACGCCACTGGTAAGTCCATTTTCTTGAACACCGCGAAAAGCCAAACAGATGGAAACAGCCTCACCTGTAAGGCTTCCGTCATAACCTCGAATTGGTAAGGCTCGCAATAATAACGATCTGAACGAAATAAGTGTGTAGGATAAAGACTTTGGAAATCAACTGGCACTCAAGATCAAGGTGGCGCGTGAAAGTCTGCTAAGCCTAAGTGCGACTTAGGAAATCGGAGGTAGTATCATACTTACGCGTCTACCATAAATCTTGGAACCGATGATAAAAATTGAAAAACTGATTCTGCAAAAGAGAGCAAGAGTAAGAATCAGAAAATTGAATCGGATCTTTGAGTCTGTTAATTTGGGAGTGTTAAAGTATGACTCACGTCCTTATCTGCATTTTGAAATGGTTGATGTCCACTTCACTTCCAAATTCATAATGGTGTAAATAATAGACAATTTCCCCCATATTTAATTATGATATTAAGTCAAATTGATACACAATATTTCGGGCGGGTACTACATCCATACATATACCTATATCGGGCTCTCTGTGTTGAATACAAAACCTAACTAATATCCATACAGGAACTAAGGGTTTAGAAAATCCATATCTGTGGTCTTAAATGTCGGCGAGATTTCATGCCACTATAGCCCAAGTATTCTGAAAGACGGAATCTTGAGTTATTGTGCCGGATTCACTATCAGCATCTGATATCAAGATTTGGCTACTACACTGATAAACTACCAAACGTTTGTCTTTGAATCAGCTTACTTCCACTATATTTCGTAACTACCGGCACCACCAAAGGTAGTGTTCAAACTCATTGAATATTGTAATTTCTAGAAAAACCGACTTTTCATATGTTGCAGTGCTAATGTTCAGATCAATGATCTCCTATACTTCATTCTATCGCATGGCAACCTATCGGTCGACTAAACCCTATCTAAAAGACACGACAAACAGATTTCCAATAAGAAGAAGTACCGGGGTTTGCTATATCAGACCGCATGGATATCAAATTCCGAATCAGATGCAAAGTTTCGACCTTATGGAAAGGAGAAATCTGAAGAAGAACAACAACTGAATACCTTTATAAGTAGGAGCTTGATAAATCCGGCAAAATCTTCACATAGACTCAAAGGTTCAGAACAACACGGAAGGTAGAGGAAGCTGTTCAAAATCTGAATGACATGGAATGAGTACGACTACGTAACGGAACCAGAAAACTTTCAAAAGGTCACTTGGTAGAAGACTAGATTCTTTAGAGATTGAAGCAAAAGATATAAAAAAAAGGCTATTTCGAATTTTTAAAAGTGCCCCCTAAAATGAATTGCAAAAGATATATACAGGGTGTCCCCGAATTCGTCAACGATGATTTGGGAAATGATTCCTGGGTATAATCTAAGAAAAATATCGTTCTACAGTAAGGGTTTATCTCCAATGCTGACATCACTTATCGAGAATTTAAGGAAGGCCTAACTTTGGTATACCCTTCGTTGATGACTTTATTTTTAGAAGAAATATTACCCTTTGTAACTGCATTTAAATAAAGTTGATATCTTGTTAGGATCTTCAAATACCAATTTCTAAACCTGTTCCATTTTTCTTGCCTAATTTTTAACTTTGAAGTCGCTTTTCTCCAGAAAATGCGTAATAAATAATAACGTTTAACTATTCTTTTCTTATGAACGTAACAATAGTAATAAAACAAATCATCAGCAAGTTTGCAGGAAAACCTATATTTCACCTATAAGTGTAATAAAATATGTGGGTCAACATGGGCAAGAAAAATGGAACAGGCTTAGAAGTTGGATATCTGAAGGCCCTAATAAGATATAAAAACAAAGTCATCAAGGAAGTTCCTTCCATTAGTATTAACCAAAGGAAGCCTTTCCATAAATCCTCGATAAGTGATGTCAGCATTGGAGATAGACTTTTACTGTAGAACGAGATTTTTCTTAGAATATACCCAGGAATCATTTCCCAAATTATCGTTGACAAATTAGGGTACACCCTGTATAATGCCATATGTGTATCCAGTTATTTTGCAAAAATATATTTCCACTCTGCTGATAACTTTGCAGCCTGACACTCGCCTAAATACCGAACTCCCGACGTACAGTGCGTACGAAGCGTTTATACCGTAAATTTGTATGACTACTTGTACTTATTCACCAAGACTCCCTTACTGCTGAAGAGCACCGTGATAAGGATTGAGCCTCAAATGCGAGGACATCCTCTATCTAAGCTGCAACATACATATCAAATCTTACGAGAGTGCACTTTAAAACCACCTGCGCAGAATTGAATATGCACTCGACAAGAAACAATACGCTTTAGGCATTGTCATCGAGATAAGTGCCTTCGCCAACGCAACATTTCTTGAAAGACATATTCTTTAAAATTGAACCAGTGTGCCTAGATTACAATTATTCTCACTAAAAAAATTACATATAAGTCAAATCAGGACCGTGTGAAGCCTAGTTTATAACTCTTCTTATGGAATTCAATTCATTTTTAAATTTTTACAAACTCATTGCTGAGAAATCTATGATGTTGCTCCATGATAGCCGACTAAGATCCGGCATATCCGCCTCAAGTCGTTAAGAAGGATCTAGCTTTCATGGATGTGGTTTTTGCGATAGGGTTACTTCTCATCCGTGTAAAAATAAATAAAATAATAAAATAAAAAAATAAAATAATAAAATAAAATAAAAAAAATAAAACTGACAGCAAGACCCGGAATAACAAAAAAGTATTCACAAAAAGTGTGCATCTAAAATGTTTGCACAATAATTCACAAAAAAATTATACCATATGTTCTCCATCTGTATAACGTATATATTGTTCATTGTGGTACTCGCCGTTATGCCAAATTATGTAAATGAAATTTATTATTCTTAATTGCACATAACCATAGAGCACACGTAAGAGTTAAAAAACATATACAGCAGATGTAGGAACCTGATGTCGATTACCAAAGATGTGGAATCAGAAACCACACGATTGTAACTTAGCAACCCTTCAAAATCCCGCCACTTCTGTATGAATGTTCATTCTTTTTAGAACAAAATATTATGGCTAATCTTAAGTAATGTACTGACTATACAAAATTATTTACTTTTACTTTGCTCAATCGCTATCAGTATCATTAACATACATCAGTACATACGAAACTTGACAACATTTATGAATAGAAACTATTCCAACTGGTTATTTTTGTTGTAATATTTTGCTTTTTTATGGATTCCTCTTAGCAACGCTGTTTACAATTATCGTTTGCTCCCATTCTAGCAGTTAACATTGACATCTTATGGCCCCGTGAGAATTTACTCCGGATTCACCATATGAATCTTGTGTTGCACCTTGACAATTTTGATGATAAGATTCCATTCGTATCGCAAAAGTGAAGGTGTGTGATAAGAGCTTTAGCTTTCAAATAATTATTGCACGAGGAAAGACTTGGGGTTGCTAACTCTCAATATGTAATCTATTTCTATTTTAACTGAGAATGTTAATCGACTAAAGCAGACCTTATGATATAATATATTCGATTGATGTCAATTATTAATACAATCTTAAATAATTAGATAGAAAAATGTGTTTTTGCTCAGCGATAAGAATAACTTGGTCGCTTATTCTGACAAAATATTGTATCTGTTCATCACGTACTAAAAATGCTGTGGTTGTTCATGTCCTCTCAATTCAACACCTTTGCGAAGCCATATCAATGTCCAATAAAAAACAAAAAACATTTAACAATATTTTTGCAATTGCTTTGTCTAATCACAAACGCCAGGTCTCACTCTAACTTTATATACTCGTATTCCTACTATGTTTGGCGCCATTGTAATGATATTAGCCTTATGCAATGACTCAAACGGGCAATGTTGTGTTGTTTTTATGTTTTTTTTTGTAAGAAACATTTCTTTATTTACTAACAGCTAAAGTGTCTACTTGGTAACAATACCGGTTTTATTTAATGCCGGATTATGAGGTGGCGAGACCACGTTTTATATTTAAAGTCAATCAATAAAATAATTACTAAATGAAATTATGACTTCGGTCCAGCAAGGAAAATGTTTTGCTCTTCTATTTCATGCAGGCAAATGCGACACGAGAAACTGTAACAACTACTGACTAAGTCGAATACAATGGAAATGTATCCCATTGATTTGTAATCCAAAATAAGGCTGCCTTCTAAATGAGATAGAAGGTCTGCAAAAAAAAAGAAGAAGTGAACACAAAGTTCGTAATATAGTACATCTTAAATACACAGATGAACTGCACTAAAATGGTATACCACCTTGATCAAAAATTTATTCAGAAAATTAAAAATACAAGTTTATTCCTCTATAGTAAATCTATATTGTCCCCTTCAAAGTAATCCCCATCGACTGCAACACACTTATGCCAGCGCTTGATCCAATCCTCGAAACATTTTTTAGATTCGGTTTTCGGTATGCCATTCAGTGCTTCCTGCGAATTTTCCATTACTTCCTCTCGGCTGCTGAAACGCGTTCCCCGTAGTGGTTTTTTTTTAACTCGATTGGGCAGAAAGAAGACACAGGGAGCCAAATCAGTTGAATTCGGTGGTTGTTGGATGGTATTTGTTGAATTTTTCGTAAAAAAATTACGAATAATGATGGCACTGTGCGACAGTGCGTTATCATGGTGTAAAATCCACGAGTTTTCTGCCCACAATTCTGGTCTCTTTTGGCGAATTGCTTCACGCAAACGTCTCATAACGCCCAAATAATACTCTTTGTTTACTGTCTGGCCTTCTGGCAAAAATTCATGATGCACTACACCGTTGTAATCCATGAAAACCGTGAGCATTGCCTTTTTTTTGACCGAAACCGACGTGGTTTTTTTGGCCTCGGCTCATTTGGTGAACGCCATTCACTTGACTGATGTCTGGATTGCGTGTCGTACTCATAAACCCACGTCTCGCCTCCAGCAATGATCCTTTTGATGAATGTAGGATCGGATTCAGCCTCGTAAATCATCTCTTTTGCGACGTCAACAAGTTTCTTTTTGGCATGAAATTGAGGTCGACGACGGAAACCCAAATCATTAACCAAAATGTCTTTGACTGATCCATAGGCAATGTTCAAGTCCTCCGATATCGCTCTGATGGTTAATTTGCGGTTATTGAACAACATTTCTTTTACTCCATCAATGTTTTCTTCTTGGCTACGTAACTTTTGCAAATGTCAAGCTATGACGCTAAGATTTAAAGAGAATATCAACAACAGATTTACCAACTTAACAAAAAAAAACAGAACTCAAATCGGAACAATGGGAGCGCCACACGGGAACTTTTTGATCAAGGTGGTATTTTATCCACAAACTCGAGCCTGGCGCTTAAAGAAGTTTGAAACTGTCTTTGTAAACAAGTTCAAAAAGTGTTAAGGAAATCAGCCTGCTTGATATCTTGTCGAGTTTTGAAATTGTTACAGATGTCAATGGACAAAGTAGTCTATAGTATTCGCACTGATATGAATAAGAAAATATGAGGAAGAACACTTGAAAACAATATCTGACTCAATGACAGAACCCTGTTTACTGCGAAAATACGAAGTCAATTTCACTACAAACTCGGATGTGACGTTGGCTAGAATCTGGATCGGGTAAGGAACGTAGGGCTTCAACACCAATCTAGAATACAAACATCCATTTTCGTTCAAAAGAAAATATACGTAATTGTAATAGAACAATGAACAATTGAACTTTTGAGAGTTGAGCTAGTGGCGTGCAGCGCTTCAAGGCCTGTAAGACTCTTCAACCAGCTTGGTAATGAAAGGCTTTCATAAACGCAGTTTATGTCATTAAGTCAATTCTGAATCCTAGGTCACAATCACACCAGCACCAGAACGACCTACGTCCAATGTTAGCGCTTTCCTTTACTATACAAATAGGTTTCTCAGGAGTGTAACTGTTTTTGCCATGACTCTTCATGATGCATACAGACCAAATGAATGTCTTCCACGTTCTCTTACAATTTTGGGGGTGCTCTTGTTGCACTTCAGCAGAAAAGAATTAACTACGTACGAGCGCCTTAATAGAGTACTATTCTTTTGATAGGCACTTGGATGTGCGAAGCATATTCTTCTTACACTTCTTGTGTGAAGCCGGGCTTATGATCGCATTACGCTCCATACTAGGAGTTGATATATTGGATGCTGGTACCGTAGGTACTGTATCACTGAATGGTTAATTCAACTTTGCATCTGTGGAAAGAATCACTAATTGTACCGGCGAAAAAAATAGATAATGCAAAAGTTGGTTGAGATTATAGGCCAGTTAATATGGTCCCCTGTATGATAAGATTATTGAAAATGTTCCAATTGGAAAAAAAAACATTTAAACAACTCAAACATCCTATCAACTTACCAATCAGGTTTCCGTGCAAAACATTCATGTCAGACGTCTGTAAATTATATGTACTCGTATATTAGATGAATGAAAGCATAAGATTGAACAAAGAAAACCCATTTTCGGTGTGTTCTTTGGTCTAAAACGTGTTTTTGAAACGGTTGTTCATTCAATATTGTTAAAAAAAAAAACTTTATAATGATGCTATAAGAGCAGCTGGGTTAAACTGGTTTCAATCATTTATAAAAAAAAGTCTCAACGGACCATTATAAATGAAAATATTTCATCACCGTGAGAAATAAATTTGATTATACCCCAGGGGTCTATGTTAGGAGTTGTATTACTTAAGAGTACTTAAGGTGGCGCAACAGTCCGGGGTGGAACTGGGCCTCCACCAACAAGCGTGTGCAACCAGCTGCCTCCAGTTTTGCACGATAAGTTGTTTGAGGTCCCCTTCCACTCACGTGCGCCGGCTGAGTCGCGCTCTTCCTCTACTGCACTGTCCCTCGGGGGTGTATTCAAAGATTTTTCGGACCGGAGCATTGGTGTTCAAGCGCTCTCCATGACCAGCCACCTCAGTCATTCGACCTTCACTCTTCTGGCTAAGTCGATGTCGTTGTACAGTTCGTCGTTGTATCTGAGACATCGGTGTTGGGTGTCCTTTTTTGTTGACAGCATATACAAGGTGGCGCAAAATTAATCACCCTATCGGAAGATGGTATAATTTTTGCAAATGGCGTCGCACGTCAATCATATTAGACATTTGTGAACTAGACAGCTGCAGTATACAAACAGACAAGCGATAGAGCGCTCCGCAAGAGCGTGGAATAATTGTGTCGATGTTTTTTACCTATAATCCGTCGGTGGAGCAAGCGCAGCGTGAATTTCGACGTCGATTTCCTAATCGTGTCGCGCGAACTGGGCAAACATTTCGGCGCTTAGCTACTCGACTTGAACAGAGTGGAACCACAGGAGACCATGCATTGCGTGACCGCCATCAGACTGGTTCGGCCGAAAATATCGCGGCTGTGGCTGGCGATGTCGCCGAGAACGAAGAAACATCAACCAGACGACGGGCCATGAAATTGGGCATCACCAGACCCTACAGCGAATTTTAGTGAAAGACTTACACATGTCCCCGTATAAAGTGCAAACATTGCATCCGTTAATTCCACCTGACCGTCAGTCGCGTGTGAATTACTGTAAAGCCATTCTCAATCTCACCAACGAAGAGGACGATTTTGTGTCGAATATCATCATGAGTGGCGAGGCGCATTTCCACTTAAGTGGTTACGTCAATAAGCAAAATCTTCGTTTCTGGGGCACTGAAAATCCGCGTGTGATGCACGAAAAGCCATTACATCCACTCAAAGCCACTGTGTGGAGCGACATTTTCGTGGAAGGAGAGATTGGGCCGTATTTTTTTGAGGACGCCATCGGCAAACGCTACAGGGCCATGATAAACAACTTCTTACTGCCGGAATTGGATGAGCGGGGCTTATTGAACATGTGGTTTCAGCAAGACGGTGCAACCGCACATACAGTACGAGCCATAATAGATATTGTGAAGGAAGCGTTTCCTGGTAAGCTCCCGTTTTGGCGATTTGGCACTTCTTTCTTTGAGGCCACTTGAAGTCACGGGTTTATGCCAACAACCTTCAGACAATCGCAGCCCTTAAGGAGAATATTTGACAGAAATGCGAACAGTTATCACCGGAAATCTTGCGGGAAAATCATGGAAAATGCGATAAAACGGGCACAAATGCGTATCAACACTGGCTTGAGCCACTTGGCGGATATCATCTTTTCCACATAACAGGAACAAATGTAAAGGTCCAAATAAAGATTTCCATCACTCAAAATAATTTTTTTTTACTTAGTAAAAAAGTAAGTCAAAAACAAAATTGGATGATTAATTTTGCGCCACTTTGTACTTGGTCTGCCTCAAGTACGGTTAAACCCATTTTCACCGCTTCCGCCTCAAGACACGAAAGATGGTTGGATGCTGTAGAAATAGGATAGGCACTGGGAGGAGTCAACTGTAACAGCTTTCTACACAGCAATTGTGCTTATTTTATCTCCCAGTGGTAAACATCGGGTATTGGTCGATGTCCATCCGGAAATGCGGGACAGCGGATGAATTCCCCAGATAGAATCAACGGTGAAGTAAAATCCCGGAAGAAGTTTTGAGTTTCCGGCATGTGAACGAGCGCCTCGTAACAACCTGTATTAACCCATTAATGCATAAAGTTTATTTACGCCTTTTTCATAATGATTATAGTAATACATTGTTGTTTAGAGTGTTCTTGGTGATTAAATCACAGAACTAGAGATTTTTTTATGACAGTCCGATAAATCAGACGCTATGCAGGTCAGACACATTTGCTGTTAAAAACTATATAACAATATATAATTAAAATCAAAATAAAATAAATATATTTTAGTTAATGAGATGGTATGCCATATGATACTAGGGGTAGGGCACATTTATTGCATTTAAATTTAGTTTTCCCTCCACATTTGTTAGCACAACGCCGCTCTGTATTTATTGGAACAAGCCAGTGATCTCTGTCGTCATACCGTTTGCTGGTTTGCGTCCTTGATGTGGCAAAATCCCATGTGTTGTTAGTAAGCTCCTTGCTATAAAGATCCTAAAAACAAACAAGGATTCAGTGTCTTTGTGCGCCCATTTTTTCGAGCAAGTAACCAGGCGTTTACTGCCGACACATCTACAAAATATGCAAATATAGGCTACCACCACTTCTTTATACGCATCCGAGTACGTAAATTTGCCACAGCCTGATCGCATTTGTCTACTCCACGCATATATTTATTATAGTTTGAAATAAGTGATGGCTGAGGAACTAAGACTTTGGCTTTTTTTTAGTGAGACCAACGAGTTGCGGTTGTTATTTCCAAATTTTGGAAGTTGGTGGCTACTATGAAAACATTGTTATCGTTCCAACGGCACACAAAGACTTCATCACCAAGTCGGTAATCAACCTGACCACGCTTCTCCTTCTTGAATTGCATTACATCTTTGATCGGACAGTTCTCTGTACGATTAGCTCGTAAAGTTCCTGTTGCATAATAACCGAGCTCCTTCAAGGCCCTAATCAGACTCAGAGATGTAAAATAATTATCAAAGTACAATTTTATACCATTATTAGGTGGTAGGTACTTTACTCTGTGTAAGTAGGCTAAGAACCACGTCACCTTCTAGTAAAAAGTCTTTTTTTTTTTCTTTACTTTTCAAAGTATATAAGCTAAAAGCTATCATGTATCCAGTACTTGCACACATTGCCCAGTTTTTGAATCCAAACCTAATCGGCTTTCCAAGTATAAACTGTTTAGCGTAGTGCTTTCCGTAATCTCGTCAACGCTGTAGTTTTCATCCAATCTATAAACCTTCCGAAAAGATTCACAGAGGCTTTCTAGAAGAGGCCGTAACTTGTACAATCCATCGGACGGATCGCCAAGCTGGTTGTTGTCGTTCAAGTGAACATGTTGCAGTATTAATTCAAAACGATTACATCTAATATTATCTTGCAAACTTTTGGGCACCTCATTATCTTTAGAAAAATAGTCTTTTGTTTGGTAATTTGACATAGCCCGATTCAACTTTTCGGAGGGGCGAAAAATTGTCATCGTTAGCACACGGTTCCCACATCTCTATGTTCACAAGGGGACTTGGAGAACTCCTGATCAATGAACTGTCAACCAGATTGACCACATTGCAAAGTCGATCGATGCAAGGCACTCCTTCAGTAATATGGATGTCACGTTCCGAGGGGCCAACGTCGACTCGGACCATTACGTTATTGTAGCCAAGGTACGGTTGCCGATATCCCGAACATCGCAAAGGCAAGCTAATACTGTGAAGAAGAAGGACTGCTAAAATCGCAAGAGATCACCAAATCCTTTCCGATCACTTCTTAAGAGGTCCTATGTTGCCAGCATCAAGTATCGAAGACCAATGGCAACATTGCCAAAAAGCCATCAGAGATGCCGCTTCTGATATGCTGGGTTTGACGACGAGTACGGCGCTGCATAGAAGGACTAGAGCTGCTCACGAAGCGCTCTACGAACAGAAGAGGGTTCGTCTTTCCTCTTCTCAGGGGGAAAAACAGGGAGCATGAGAAGCGCGTAGTTGAGGAAATTGAGAGTGGAATAAAATTCGGAAGTTTTACTAAAAGGTAAAAAAAAAACATGCCACGGTTATAAATACCTTGTAGAGACGAACAAGGGAACGTCGGAGTAGAGTGGTAGTCAATGCTGAGGATTTAAAAAAGCGACTAAAATTTATCATATTTCAATGTGCAATGTAGACGCGGACCAGTACATATTGTAGTTGCAACCTAGGTACGTCTACATAAATATCATATGCCACACCAGTGGAGAAATACGACTGCAACTGCAACCGCAACGGCGAACAAATAACGAGGGTTAAACATTAGCGTCTCCACTGAAAAAAGAAAGAGCATAAGAAGCGAACGCAGAAATTCGCACATCCATGAATAAAGTGAGAAATGATAAGTGTTTTAGCTAGCAACTAACGTGTTTTTAAAGGAGTGTAGTGGTGTGATAGACAAATTGTTTATTCTTAAATAAATGCAAATCAAGGCTTCTTCATTTAGCAATTTTTTCGTCACAAAGGAAAAAGATCCCTTTATATCCCGTACTTTCCTCCATGGCTTTATCCACACTCTTTTATAATTGTTCTGGATTCACAACACTCATGCAAATTAATCACTACTTTTTTTTGCTCATCATTTTTGGAATCTATGACGGCAGTTATTGTATTAGTTAAATGTAACGGGTCTTCAAAAAACTCATATTTTTCATATTCAAACAGAGGAAACCCCCCACTAATGGCAAGAGCTGCTTGCTAGGACAAATGGCAAATGGCGAATAAAGAAAACAGAAAGTACTTTAACATCAAATTACTGAAACTGAATAGTGTAAATGCATCATTCAGGACCAAAGAGTATTCGGAAAAATTCCGAGAAAAAACTAAGTAGTAGTAAGCAGAGTAAGTCAAACGATTTTCTACTAGTGATGACACTAAAAATTCTTAATAAATTTAGAAAGAGCCCATTCTTCTCTGAGAAGCCAGAAATCTTATCCAGATCAAGGTTGATCGTATTTGCACAGTCTTCGATCATGCCTAGGGGGCAACTATTATATAGCTGAACATCATTTGCATACATGTGGAGGCGTGAGGGCACTAAGGAAGGAATTTCATTAATTTCATTTCATTCATTAATATTTCAATTAATAGAAGAAGTGGTCCAAGAATGCAGCCTTGTGGGACTCCTCTTCTATTATATAGAAAGTCGGACGAATGATGACCCAGTCATTCGAGATAAGATGATATTAGTTCGACTGCAGATATAGAGAACCTGATCAGACTTAATATCTTATCGAATAGGTTAGTGTGATCAACCATGTCTTTTGGAAAATAAAGTAGAACTAAAAAGGCTATTTTGTTTTCATCAAGCCTCTCCCTGATACCATCTACAACATTGATAAATGCGGTGGTAAAGCTGTGATGTTTCCCAAGTCGGGATTGCACTGGTGGGGTTGTTGGAGCGGATATGCAAGTTTATTATGCAAAACAGGTATCGGCCGATACTCCGCTTTCGAGAACAGGTAGAATTTGTGATACTTTCCGTTGTTGGGGATAAATGCCCGTGGTCATTTTTACTAGCGCCTTTACGGTGCACTACGTTTATTAGTCATAAATGACGCCATACCTGCAACGCATTCTTTGAAACAATACCTCGGACTACATCCTCAGTGAATTTAGGGGTCGATGTAGTGAGTGGTAGTACTAAACCACTTTATTGCTGAAGAATTTCCATAAAAATGAAAATATAGAGCATTATAAACTTGACCATACTCTGTACAATAAAAATCTGCAGTACTAGGAAAGAAACATTTTACCTCTCACTCTGTTGAAAAAGCTATATGATGCATAAGCACTTCGCTCTTAAAAGATCTCATAGGAGTTCGGGGCTAATCTGGTCCTCAACCAATTAGCCTCATCACGTAGCACGATATTCCGCCATCTATTTCCAGTGCCGCACTCCAAGTTTGTTGAGGTCCCCTTTCCCCTGGGTACGCCACCTTAGAGGAAGTCGTAATCTGTTGCACCGCCCCTAAGAGTTAGAATTGAGCCGTGGTATCCATTCGCTCAACGTTTTACAGCCATTGCAGACGTTGGATCCATAGAAGCTTGACTAGGGTGGGTGGCCGTGGTTCAAATGGGAGTGTATATAGGATTCCAAATCGGAAGGTTCTGTGTTCGAATCCCAGCCTCGCCCGAAAGACATTCATTTTTTCAGGCAACTTAATTCACATAAGACGAATGGTTGCCTATAATACAACAACAAGTCCAATTACACTAATAATTTAGTCTCCCCATTAAATGTTAGATGAAACCTATGGAGCGAAATAACCACTGAGCCAAAAAAATCTTTCTTTCTCTCTCTATCCCATTTTCCAAAAAACTTAATACGTGCTCAGGCACTTTAAGTGTATTCATACCCACTTGAGTGTTGTTCTTTTTAAAAAAAAGTCGAATTTAGTTAGTAAATCATGGCATTGACCGTGCTTAATAGTTTTTTTTAGAGGGACATGGGTATTAAAGATCGAACGAATGTTTCGGTTGAGGAAACTATCATATGTCTTTGTTAACACTATCAACTATGAAATGTAGCAACACCAGAAGTACAATTTTCTAAAAGTCTTGCATACATTAATGACATTGATATCATTTGAAAGTAAAGAACCAGAAACGGCGAAAATGGGTTTAGCTATGAAAAAGGGCAAATCCTAATATAGGGTCTTTCAATATGGATGCACGATTTTAAGTTTAAGTGAAACAAGTTGTGTGTGAGGTGGTATCCTCTTCTTCTATTTCCTTTTATACGAAAGAACATTTTATGTCATTAAGTATGGAATATAACGCTGTTCAAATGTTCACCGCGTCTTTGCTGGGAATGCACGTATTCGGGAGGTCCAATTTTCGATGACTGTCGCATAAATCTCGCTGAATTTACTGGATGGCTTTCGTAATATTGACTGTGAGCGCATAAATTGTTTGCTGTTTATTCGCATAGACCTACGATTTATGATAGCCCCAAAGTAAGACCTCGGTTGGCAATTGTCCATTGTGGCATGCGCTGTCCGGCACCAATCGCCATCAATATCATCCAGTTTAGGCACCAAGAAATTGCCTATCATCGATCTGTAGCGCCAGTTTTGTTTTGGAAAATATACGGACCGATACAATAATTCTGCCAGACCAAAATCCGCACCAAATACTGACTGTCTCGGAATGTATTTTGTACCTCTGGTGTATTTTGTGTGGATTGGTATCGTCCCAAATCTTGCAATTCTGCTTGTTCACATATCCACACATCCAAAAATGATAATCGTCCCTAAATTACGAATGGCGCAGAACGTTTTTCGAACGTAGTACTGATTTTGGAAAAAATATATTTATGATTTGCAGATGCTGTTCAACTCTATAACCTTCCACGGTAATTTGCCATACGTCATACACTATTGAACAATTCACAAAAAATTTGACAGATGTTCCTTTAACAACTTTGTCAGACGAACTACCCGGCAAATACAAAACTACGGCACAGAACTTTAGACATCTGACTTGATATTACAACACGACTTCAGCAATCATTTCATGCAGCATTTCGGTAGAGTCTAAAAACCTTTACAAAACACTTTATTTCAGTATATTTCTATGAAAACAATCCATAGATGGTATCTTATAAATTCTTCCCAATCTGAATATTTTTAATAATGACCAATAAATAAAATAAATTAATTAATTAATATAACATTATGACTGCACGCGCTTTACGCATATCATAAAGAAATATGTAAAACCATAGATACCGCACCGTTTTGTTAACTCAATTCGAATTTTTAAATTCCCAAATATTCATAAGGAAAACTGCAAAGCAAAACCCGAAAAGACAACCACAACCACAACCACATCCCAGCAAACATTAAACAACATCAATCATTTAGGTCATGATCGACGTCACATAACAAACCCAACACCAACAGCTTATCTGCTATTAAATTTTCACAAATAAAAATTATTGCGTAACATATTATAGGTGACGGTTGGGGTCGCTCAACAGTGGTATCAGAAACAGCAATGCCTCTGTGATCAATATTCAATCCGACATGGACAGGTGTCAAATATTGTTTCCCAAAATCACCATTAAGCTAATTCGAATGGCGTAAATATAAAAATAAACTCAAAACTTTTAAACGCCCAACGAGCAGCAACTGCAAGTAGGGAAAAATTTGGAACAACGCAAATAAAAGTTTATCTTCTGTCTTTTTTTTTTTGTGTACTGTTTACAAGTTTATAATAGTAAACACATGTCTCAGTCACAGTCTCACTTTGAAATCTTTATTTTCTCTTATTCCACTGCTGAAAGGGATCTTGAGAAAGGCCATTCCGGTTAGGAAAAGGGGGTCGGTCGGTTGGTTGGTTGGTTGGTTGGTCGTTTGGCCGGCCGATTGGTAGAGCAATTCATTGGAATTTTAGAAAATGCGAATGATAGTAGACGGAATCTTGGATAATACGCGTCACTGTAGTTTACAAGAGTACCGGCTCCGACCTATGTACGTACGTATTATGTCTGTTTTCTGTTTTCATTCGAATTGAACGGAGTGTGAGGTTGTGGTTGAGGTAGTGGTAGTGGTAGTGGTAGTGCCAAACCAATGCCAGTGCCAGTAGGAGTTGGAATAGGTACTTGCCTCTCTACACTGCCTACGCTTATTATCTCTATATGATTCATATCAATGAAGATTGTTCCTCAGTTGTTTACTTCTTACAATCAAAGTTAATTATTGTTTTGCAGCTCCAACCTGGAAATATTAATTGGATTTGAAAATTAGGCCATCATCGTGTTACACACACACAATCGAAAGACTAGGTATCTCCATTGTCAGTTTGAGTTAGTACTTTCCGCAGTCGTGTGAGAATCGACATAAATCTCTAAATGTTGGCATAATTTGTGACGTACGAATGGGGATCCAAAATAAGGTTATTAACCCAAGGATTACTCAATGTCTAGTAAATTGATGCCATATGCGAAATGTGATAAATAAGGAGTAGGGCGGGACAAGATTTGTCCCCGACTAGCCGCATTGCAGAAGTGATTTGGTATTTTATGCATATGTATTTCAAATTGTAAGAGATTTGGCGTGTGTGTGTCTACATATGTAGTTCACTTCGACATGCTGATGTATTTTTGGCATCTTAGCATTCTTATAACGTAATCACTTATTCTTCTCGCCACATTTAGATATATGTAATTACATACAAGCACTTAGCCATGACATCGATATCTTGCCACGTTTAACAACAGTTAACACTTGGCAGTTTCAGCAAACGGTGCAACAATCATCCGTTTCTGTTCACTCAATCTTCCTTTAGCACGCCCAAGTGGAAACTCAATAAAATCCACAGCTCATAAGATAACTTAAAATAAACTTCCGTTAGAGATTAATCACTTCAACAGTAATAACTGACTACGTACATTAACTGCAATAAGTGAAATAACTGCATCCGCAATATGCCGTAAACTTACCGTTGAACTTTCTTCACAAACTCCCGCCTCGAAAGCCTTTTTTTCGAAAATTTCTAATAGGTCGTGCAAATGTTTCTGTGTTATTTCTACGCTGCACATTTTTACAATACGACATTTACAATTTCCTCGTTAGCTAAATGTTATTACGATTTTTCAAAACTACAAGAGAAAATTACAACCGAATTCCTTTTTCACTACTTGATATTCACGCTACGCACCCCGCAATTTTTATTTCGTTTTTCCACTGATTAGCACATTTCTTCGTATTGCGCTTAAATAATGGATCTCGATTTTTGCGAATCTCTCGAATTGCGTTCTAAAAATTGTTTCTTCTAGGAACCTGACAGAGTTTGAATGAATTTTTTTTGCGGAATTTTGTGAAAATAAAAAAAAAATAGTAAACGAGAAAAATTCGGTCGCACGAAAGAGGAAAGAATTTTTCCCTTCTCCGCGTCTAACTTTTGACAGCACGTACACACGAGACGAAAAGTTGTAATCGAGTGTCGGTCGGTGCGGTGGCAAAAACGCCTTAAGTTTGTCGTTTCCTTTTGATTCTTCTTTTCGTTTCATGTCGGCTTTGTACAGTTTAGTTGAATTTTCTTCTTTTTTTTTTTGTTAGAAAGAGACACTCGGATTAGGTTTGTGGATTTTATTTTTTTTTTACGTTGAGATGCATGAGGTAGAGGAGAGCAGCTAGATGCATACGGTGGACGTAAAAACAAAAAATTGTCTGAGTTCAGCGGGATTCACACAAAACTGTTGGAAAAGATAGCGTTATATAAAATCTATTACATTTTCTGTCCATAAGCTGAATTTTTGTGTGCAAATATTAAAGCCGAAAGCCACTTACATATTAAATGTAAAAGTTTGATAGGTTAGGTGGATGTGCTGTCGTCAACAGTAATGCCGACTCTTATAGGTCCGCTAGGGCTTATTGCAATGGGCCTTGTAACTTAGCTAAAAGTTGTTTTAGAAGGGAAAAGAAAAGCAGGGAGGAAAATGAAAATGGTGTCAGTTATTTGAAAAGTCGATAGAAGTACTTAGTTTAGTTTGTCGTGTCCAACCATGTGTGATATCATGGACAAGTCATCTAGTATTGCGGTAAAACCTTAATATTCTGCCAGTTCTGAATCATGCACTGTCTGCTTATCCTTGGATAGTGACAGGGGAAATTAGTAAAATCCTTCTCAACATCTGGATGATTGCAATCTGCAAAAATACTTTAAGTTCGTAAGTCTCATCCTCGCAGAGCTATTATCTAACATAGCTATCATTATATTTTGGGGCAATAAGGTTTTTTGAGCCGTTTAATCCTATACCATGGCGTTTTTGTATGCGCGCCGTTATTTACGTTGTCCCATCTAAGTGCTGCAATGTTTGTGTGTGGTCTGTTATCTGAGATGTAATATTTTATAATATGAACCGCTAATTCGCTTTTTCATTGTCATGGTGATCGTTGTTTTCTGACCTAATTCTGACTGTTATTTTTAACACTATTTTTGAAATGGCTTTCTTGGATTCCAGTGCATTAATGGCCAATTGACTGCCAACGTTGATGAATATATGGTGATATGGAAGTACTTGGTTATCCCTGGCAAATCTTTTTTTGAAAAATTCTGCAGTAGTTTAACATTCCGAAGAACATTGTAAAATGCTCTCTCTTAACTAGTGTGACTACACCATTTTGCAATATCGAGCCATAAATGAAAATCACTCTTCTCGGTTCGGCAGTTTGATCTTATAATTGCGATCAAAGATTACTTTTGGGATACTTAAGCTCCAGGTCAATTTATTGTCAAGCATTGTACCGAGGTATTTGGCGCTTTTAAGCGCTCTAACGCCGTCCCTTTAATATCTGCGTGGTTAACTTCAAAGCCACACGAGTTATCCCGTATCAATAAGTCATTTAGGTCGACTTAGGGTATATAACTCAATATGGGAGCCAATTTACGGAGATAAGTGAGTAGGAAAGATCGATCATCGAGAGCGATGAAGGTGGCTTGCATATGACAGCTACTCGTATCATCCTGCCTTACCACGTAGAAGTTTTCTAGGCAAATAAATGTCTCCTTAACTAATCAGGAAAAAAAATCATTATTATGGTTATTATTAATGATAGAGAATAAAGTAAATGAAAAAAATATTTTGTTTCTGACATGTCTTTAACATGTTAGGCGCATGAACACTGATGATCGAACCCAAAAATGGGAGAAGACGCAGCAGAAGAAGTCAATTCCTAATTTACCGTGTACAATTGGAAGGGCTTCCTAGGGATCAAATTAGATGAACAGATTCTGGTTATGCAGTGGTAATAATTTGATGTATGTAAGGTAGTTATTAAATGTGCAGCCGAAAGTTTTTCTAGCAGACTCTGAAATGTGGCCATTCTCCCTAAATGGAAGATATTTCGAGAAATGTGATTGAAAGGAACACTAAGCTTTTTCCATTTACATATATTTGGAAGCAGCGGAGTATCTACAGTAATGTGGTCTGTAAAAATAATAATAATAATTCGAAGGTGAACTATGGCCACTTCTTAAGCCGTAGAAAGTCTGACCATATTCGTATCCGTTCAAAGTTATCATTCATTTTAGACACAGTTGGTGTAAGAGAATGAAAATGTTCTTCCATTTTTTTTTCTCTTTCAGCGATCATTTTCGTATATTCGTGGTTGTAAAAGGGCTGACCAGAATGTGAATCTGTATCTGATATCGAACTGTCAAAAGTTAAATACATGTATAGCCGTACGCGCCAACACAATGCGGTATTGCGTGAATCTGTATCTCGAAGTTGAGAAGACCCAACTTCGAGATACATATTCACGATTGATAGCGATTCAAGCTTCAGATTCACATTCTGGTCAGCCCTTGTGTTCCCTTTTTTTTTAATTTGGAATTTTTTGAGAGCAAAAATAAGAAACCTGCGCAGTACACTGGCCAACTGTTTTGAATAGTGCTATACCAGCGAAGTCGAGAGGCCAGTTGAGATGCACCTGTAAGTCATAAGGACTTGGCAACTTTTTTTTTAAATAAAACGCAACAGTTTGAGGTATTTCAAAAACTTTATTATCGGCTTGAAGTACAATAAAAACATTTATGAATGGAACTCGACTTCGTTCATATGGACACCCACCGCGGGCACGTTTGCAGCGGTCGTTTCGTTGGACCCAATTATAAACGACTCGGCCACACATTTCGGCCAAAACTGCCGCTATTTCGCGTTCAATGTTGGCTCTGAGCTCTTCGAACGTCGTCGGCGTGTTGTCATAAACCAATGACTTAACGTAGCCCCACAGAAAATAGTCAAGCGGCGTTAAATCGCACGAACGAGGCGACTGGCCCATTTCTTGAGATAATACGCTCACCAAACTAACTCTTCAATAAATCGATTGTAGCGTGTGCTGTGTGGCTTGTGGCATCATCCTGTTGAAACCACATGTCGTCCAAGTCCATATCTTCCAATTCGGGCCAAAAATAATCGGTGATCATGGCGCGATAACGCTGATCATTCACAATAACGTGACGATCGTTATCGTCGACGAAAAAATATGGCCCAATAACGCCGCCGGCATGCAAACCGCACCAAACAGTTTTTTTTGTGGATGAAGTGGTGATTCATGAAGCACATGTGGATTTTCACCCAACCAATAACGCATATTTTGGTTATTGAAATTCATCATCTTGGCGCAACTTCTCCAGAACCCAATCGGAGAACGTACGTCGCTTCAAATGGTCCATCGGCTTCAATTCTTGAGTCAGCTTGATCTTGTATGCGTGTAAACCAAGATCCTTACACAAAATACGCCATAATGTGGCCTGAGCGATGCACAATTCTTGAGAACGCCGTGGAATTGACTGATTTGGGTCGCTTGCTACGGACGCCTGAACGGCAGCGACATTTTCGACACTTAGACCAATCCGTTGTCTCACTGACACGGCAGTGGTGTAGTGGTACTAGCAATCGCTTCTCACTCGGAGGGTCTAGGTTCGAGTCCTGCCCATGGCAAGTCAGTTTTTCATTTGTAATTGGAACTCAAACAGAAATATTCTGCGTGTGAAGGCATAACACTGACACGTAGATTTGGCTGTTGTAGAGTTTCAAGCACAGAAAAAAATACTGTGAATTATAACTTGAATCACTCTGAGTGAAGCAAAAACTCTCCGTCCTATTCGGACCCCCCCCCCCCCCCCCCCCCCCTGGAGAGCGAATATCGAAACCAAACGTACCTGAGTTTCAAACCACTACAAAACAATTTTCCTTTCTCTTTCTTCTACCTTTCCGCCCGCGCCCTGGCAACAGTAAAAGGGTATCTAACCCCTTAGGCGCGCGTAAATTAGAAAAAAAAAAAAACGGCAACATCACAAAACGAAAATGTAGACTCAAATTTTTGCACTAAACTTGTTATTGCCTGCCTACTAGGGCGAGAATTACGACCGAAAATTGGAGTTAACGCTCTTAAAGTTGCAGTCACCGACTCCGAATTTCCGTAGAAAATTCTTTATAATTTGCAGACGTTGCTCGTTCGTGTACGAGTACTTTACTATGATGAAAATGTTGAGTTTACTGAATAAATTGACAGTGACAATTTGGTGATTAGTGAAAGAGTGCGTTCACAAATTCAAAGTTGTCAAGTTCCTATTGGAAAACCCTTCATTAAAAATAAAACGGGTTTCCATATTGAGCCTTGGGGAACTTCGTCTAGACCTGGAAGGAAGGAGGAACGTTGGCTACGACGCGACGTACAGAAAGGAAGAAGAGAATTCACTTACTTACTATGAACACAGCAACGTATGGCGGGCAGTACCAAAAGCCTTGAGAAATTTAGAAGTAATAGAAATCCCTTTCTATCTAAACAACGCGAATCACTAGTAGGGGTGCTGACTTGTAACTTCGATTGAAAAGGAAACCTGTCTGCCTGCTCAAAAGCAAGTACTTATGTTATGCTTTATGTAGGGTTTCATTTGTCTAAGAACAGTTTTCTCAAACACTTTCGACAAAAATGAAGTATTTATGTATTTAAATTAGAATTGATTTATATTATATTACATACATATGTGTATAGTTATATATATAAGGCTATGATTTTTATTGCTTTCCGCAAGGAAATTCACATTACAATGCTATTAAAGAAATGCGTTAAAAACGGAAAAGTGTAAGCTTTATGAGCTTCGGATCTACAATATACCATCTGATTCTGTAGCATTTGAGTTGATTTCCAATAAAGCTTCTACTACGTCCTCATCACATACTCACACAAATATGAACGTTGCTGCTGTTGTTGGATCTTACAGATGCAGCTAAGGGATTATTGTAGAATAAAGGACTGTTTTTGTTACACTGGTATTTGAAGAGGTTGGACGTTTAGCTGGTTGCAGGTAATGTCTTCAGTAATGCCGTTTCCAAAACCAAGTTGCCGCAAGTTCTCCCACAGTTTTGATGATGATAGCGTTAAAGCAATCTTTGCTTTCGCTATTTCTACCTTGCATAGAAAAAAACTTCCATTCATTTTGGCATGCGTTCCTAAACTTATCTAGTCTTTCGTTTTCAGCGAAACATAATTTTCGGAAAGATACAGGAGAACCTGGTCAGTTGTAATTGATAAACAGATACCCCTAGGACGATGTGAGCGCTGCCCTTGACCCTTTAAGGGCTCATCCGCCACCATCTCTTTTCCATGACCCTCACTTAGTCTCGGAAATCCTTACCAGCCTGAGCTCCAAATATGTCGGAGTAGCTCGAATACGATCTTATTTGTGTTATTCCGAGATTTTACTGCACCGTTGACTCCATCTGAGGAATTCATGAGCTCTTCCGTTTCTAGTGTTGCTATTTTTGCCTGCTGGTCATCACTAGCTCTTCGTCAAGTCGAGTCCGGATGGACATCAACCAGTATCCGATTGTTACCACTTGGAGGTAAAATAATTATGTGTAGAAACAGTTACAACACTAGGTATCACCAGGCTGACACCTCTCTGTGCCTACCATTTTAATATTAGGAGGAGAAAATTTTCTCCATAGAGATAAAATTAAATCTAGTCCCTTCTTCGCCAGTAACGTTTTTGGCACAAAAGCTTATGTATTTCTTTTTAAGATACTGGGTTTGCTCTCACAAGTTCCTGTTCCTCCACTCCATAAACTTTTGAAGTTCAGGGCTACATAGATAAACTTTATGGACCCAAATATTAGTCTTACAACACGGTGCTTTGGTTTTTTTCACAGAAGACATTGAAACATATGTTGATTATTTTATCAATATTCAATTCCTTATTTTATTTTTGTCCAACCCCAGCCTTAGTTACATATGTTGGAGCATTTAATAAATTCGAACAAACAAACCATCATCAATGCCAAAAAAATGTAAAATTGAATTTGGTATTACGAAGCCCCTAAAAATATGAATTCTCTTGAAAGGCTTGTAATATGATCAGCCATTGTAATTTCTTAAATCCAATTGATGGACTAAAACAAACATAATTAATTTTGTTCACTTGTTTTTGTTTATTCATTCACCTATTCATTTGCCCTATTTTCGCATCCCTTCCCTATAAAGGTCAGCTCCTTTGCGTGCTAATTTATCAGCTTTCTCGTTTCCCTCTATTCCCTTGTGGCCCTTCACATAGTTCTTAAAATGCAAACAACGATTACTTGGTTTATCTACATTATATGTACGCGAACTCTTACCCATTTGATATCAACGCTTCCATCCAACAATTCATCAAGAATTTTAAAATCGTCTACATTTTTGACCGGTTCCCCACTTTTTAACAGCCAACCTCTTCGCTTCCATCCTTTTATCCATTCAGTAATAGCATTGATGAGAAACTGAGAATCTGTACTTAAGCATAGCTGCCGTATACCAAAGTCTTTGGCAATTTGAATAGCATGTATAGCAGCTTGAATTTCTCCAGCGTTATTAGTTACTCTGCCGACAACTGGTTTCGCTGCATTCCTGTTAAACAAAACAATTTGTACAACAATAATACGCATTGGGTTTTTTTATGGAACCTACAAAGGGTGACCCTCGGAAAAGTACACACCAAATCCAGCAACTGCACCTGCCTGACCATTATTTATACAAGATCCATCTGTGTAAACAATTACATATCCTTCGGAATCGATCGGGAACTCAAATCGTCCGATTTTCTTCAATCCAATCGGCTCCCATATCTTACTTTCATGCATGTACTTTTTCAATACTTTTGAGTCTGCAGACGAAACTATTTCCGATGAATTCTTTCTTTTGAGCGACCTATCAGAATAGCCTTCAATCTCGGCTGCAGCGGTCAACTGAAAAATAATTAATATCTGAATGTATTTTCAACCATTTTATTTACTTGCACATACCAAAATATCTTCATCATCTTTATTCCATTCCACATCATCTGGCCAGTTGTCTTCAACAGTTGACGAAGGTGGACCTTCTTTAACAGTCTGATGTTTATATGTCGATTTCGATGACAAATCCAATCCCTTCGGAAAACCTGATTTTGGAAATGCAGAACCTAATGGAACAGCACTGGTTTTCGGATCGATTTGGCGGTTCTGCAAGTCTACCTGCACACCATTTTCCTTTAAGTAATTCTCCGCTTCGTATTTGGTTTTAAACTTTTTAAACTTTGGCTTAGAGAAACCCTTAACTTTCTCTTCGCAAGATGCCCTACAAGGATCAATATTAAAATCATAAACAAGACAATGTGTGAATTTGTTACCAGGTATCAAAGAGTCCGACTTTCCAGCCAGCTGCAATAGCGTAGTACGGCATTGATTGTTGCTTAAGCTTGCTCAAAATGGAACAACTGGGGATAAGTTCTGTAAATCGTCTTGCAATCCTTATCATGGATGGAAGCGTTTTGATAATTGTGCGATGAAAAAATTTTAAAAAAGATACGTAAACAAAAACAACAAAAAATGTTGACATCCAGCTGAAGGAAAGTTCTGTTCGTTCTTATTTCAATAATGTATCTATATAATATATCCATTACATGGGTTAACAAGAGTTTGAATTTAAATGAATTGCATCTACATTCCCTAGCCACGGCCTTCAATTTTAAAACGATCCTGTTTAATGGGTTTTTTTTTGTTCTCCGGAGCACAAAAGTTACATAAATCTTCTTCCCCTCATTTGTTCAGAAACAACATTTTGCTTTTAGTTTTCATTTCAGAATAAAAATTACTCTCCTGAATTGTATGTAAAAATGTACAAACCCATATAAATGTGTATAAACGTCAAATAGTATTTAGTGGCAAACAAGATTTCTGGTTTTGTGGAATCGGCTGTTCTTGGCCAATTTATTATTCTGAGAGTTCAAATTTGATGCAACTAATGTGATGGGTTCTAGCCGTCCACGACCACCAGTAGTGTTTCGCAATAGTTTGATGAATAGTGCAAGCAACTATATCCAGCACAACAACTCGCATATGAAGTATAGCGGCTTCTGCGCTTTAAGAACTAAGGGAAAATGAGAAACATAGGTTTTTCGAAGACCAAGTACCGTTTTAGGCTGGGTTACTTTACAATTGACCAAATATTCAAATAGCGATGGCTAGCACCCGCTGCTATACCACAGCCTAAAGCAATTCACTAAGACTTTTGATGTCAGTAAAAGATTTAAACAATGTGATGCACTGTCAAGTGACTTCCTGAACATCATACTTGGTAAAATTGTGCAAAACTTGTAACCTAAAACTAGAGGCATAATATTCCACAACAGGAAAACATAGGAGATTGAAATCGAACGAAGAATTTAATTTTCATTGTTTTCGTTTTCAGTCAGTTTTCATATCGATATATTTGGTTGGATTCGCTTTACATAAATAAGAAATAATGGATATAAAATTACCCCAAAACCCTTTATTAGCTAATGCGTACATATTTACTGAGCCAACCTATAGCGCTTACCTTCTGCAATTAATTGTGAAATCATGACACCTAATAAATGTGGACTTATGAATTTATACTAATTCAACCAACATCTGTAGATAAAATAACTGTCTCTTAAAATATTGAGATAACACCACTATGTTAAAACCTTCAAATGCGATTAGTATGCCTCCATATCACATTGCATGCATCTTTGCACGTAAGTGCCTGTTCACATTGGCGAGAGGATGAAAATCCTCCCAATGAATATTGTGTTCACATTTTCATGGGATTGAAAGACTTTGACAAGTGGAACACTTGAATCGGATCATTTTTAATTGTTAAATTTGAGCATTTGGTCTGAAACATACCTTTTTTTCTATTCTTCACGCTTCCTTGCTCATCAACGATCAAAACTAAAATGAAAAAATATGGAAGGAAGATTGTCCGAAAGAGAGGGAACGCTTTATATTGAAGTGGGAAGAAGAAAAGTTATTTCGGGTGAAGCATGTCATTTTTTCCATATCGTTCCATTTCTGACATAAGCACAACTAGCAGCCTGTTGCTGTCGTTCCAAAATCTGAGACATTTCATTTATATGAAAAAATTGTTCTGATTTATTTGTTTAAAATTTTTAATAAGTGTTCTAAAAAGAAACAATTGTAGATAAACAAAAATACATTAAAACAAACAAAGGCAAACAGCGAAATATCTTCAATATCAGGCATCGTATTTGTATTATCATATTTCTTGTGCAGTGCATTTTGTAAAGAATTTCGAAAAAACGACGTGCAGCATTTAAATGTACGTACTCTTACATATTGAATTGCGTGTATTTATTTTAAAACGGAAAATACAATGCAATTCTGCTCCTGTGTTTCAGTCATTCAGCTAGTGTACAGAACTCATTGCCTGACCGCTAATTAATTGTCTTCACCTTATGACAAATTACTCGTCTGAACTTTGCTCATTTGACAGTTCACGTCTTTCAGTCAGAAATTGTTCTCTGGTCGTTGTGGTGTGTTATTTTCAAGTTTTAAGTGGAAAAATACAATTAAGCATTTATTAGTAAAAAATAATAGACTACGATGAGTTACCCAACATCGAATGCTCATCCACCTGCAGCACCACCTCCTTCTTCGAGTTATAGTCTCCCTACTCCTCCAGGAACAAGTCAAATTCCTGCCGTTTTACCGACTGGATATCCATCAGCAACACTTCCATCAACATATGCATCTGCACCTCCACCATCTGTATACACTGCTCCAACTATGTTCACAACATTTGATCCTAGTGTTCCTCCACCACCTATACTCCCTTCCCACCCTACACATTACACCGCTTCCTCTGCGTATGGATCTACGGCAGCGTATATGTATTATCCGCCACCACCTCCACCGTCAACTCCTTACACATATCATCCGCAAACACCCGTACTAGGTGCAACTCCCAGGGATTATAATGTAGCGCCAACAGCTTCGGTAGCACGCCCATGGTATCCACCCCGACACAGCTTACCATACAGAGTCCCAGGTGCACGTAGTTCATCACAAGCACCATCGCAATCTTACGATCATAAACCATACCGCGCAAGAAAACCATATACTCAATCGACCAGCTACAGAGCGCCTGCTGCTCGTTCCTCATCTTGGACGGCACCCGAGACTGGCCGACCGTCTTCTAGTAGCTCTACATATTCTAGCACACACCATCATTCAGAGAAATCTCATACAAAGACTGAAACAGAACGAGATCGCCTGCTCAAAAATTGGAGAAGTTATTTTTGCGAAACATCCGAAGACATAGCCAAAAAGCTGGCCGAACTGGAGGATAGCGAGGAGAAAGATGTGTGGATCCGCTCATCGCCAGCAGATATTTACTATCGTCGCACAAACAATGGTAACGAAGTTGAGGGGACAACACGTCTTGATGCTTTGTGTAAGCTTTTCGAAGAGGAACTAGTCAATAGAGCTGAAAAAGCTAAGCAAAAAATGGAACCATATGTTCCACCACCGCGGAAACACCGACGGAGGTTATGCAAACACAAGTCAGAGATTTGTTCATCATCTTCTGATTCATCGGATGATGAATTTCAGATTGAACAAGATTGCTGCATGGAGGAATTGACAAGAAAAATTCAGCATCCCTATCGTCTGCATCCTGATCTCTGGCACAATGATCCAGGTGAAATGAATGATGGTCCTCTGTGTCGATGTTCAGCGAAATCACGGAGAATCGGAATTCGTCATGGAATCTACCCTGGAGAGATGGGAATACCAAGGTGTGATCCGAAAACAAATAACGCCAACAAGTTATATCACTACCGTATAACAATTTCACCGCCCACTAATTTCCTCACCAAGACCCCGACGATCATAAAGTATGACGAACATGAATTCCTCTTTGAAGGCTTTTCTCTGCTCTCTCACTTCCGAATTGACGAGCTTCCCACGTGCAAAGTAATTCGCTTCAACATTGAGTACACCATTCTGTATATATCGGAGAAAATGCCCGAGAACTTTACTATCCATGAGCTGGACTTGTTTTGTAAGTTTTTTCCATTTAAATATTTTGATGTCTTTATCTAATAAGACTTTTTCTAGCTAAATACCTCTTCCACGAGCTGCTGGAGTTAGTCGACTTTAACTTACTGCCGAACGTTAATGCAGACTTTTCCTGCCCGGCTTTTCATTTTCTTCCTCGATTTGTGAGAGATTTGGCCGATAATGGAAAGGAAGTGCTTGCTATGAGTGAGGTTCTCAAGTTTTTGCTAGACAACTCCGGTCCCCTAGTCGACCCTGAGCGGTTGTCAACAATGAACGAAATCAGTCAACACGACTGGCAGGACTATGTCGACTATATCAAAGGCATGGTTGTTACGAAACCAGGGCAAAAGCCATGCTCTGTTCGTATCGATCAGCTGGATCGGAATGTCTCAGATTTACCAGATTGCATTGATAAGGATGATCCTAACACTGTGCATCCAGCAATCGTACATTTTGGAATACGTCCTCCACAACTGAGCTACGCTGGGAATCCTGAATACCAGAAGGCATGGAGGGAGTATGTTAAGTTCCGCCATTTGATGGCCAACATGTCGAAGCCATCGTATAAAGACAAACGAAAGCTTGAGGACAAGGAGATTAGGCTTCAGGAAATGCGTACCCAAGGGCGCATGAAAAGGAACATTACTGTGGCTATTAGTTCAAAGGGTTTTTATCGAACTGGAATTATGTGCGATATTATTCAACATGCGATGCTGATTCCAGTTCTAACTGGTCACCTGCGCTTCCATCAATCATTGAGTCTTCTTGAGAAAAATATTGAATATAAGTTCAAGAATAGGTGAGTTTCTGATTGTTGTGGTAAGCACGTTCTAAATATTCTGTCTTGTTTTAGATACCTACTTCAGCTGGCACTGACACATCCTTCGTACAAGGAGAACTTTGGCACAAATCCTGATCATGCTCGCAACAGTTTAACTAACTGCGGTATCCGTCAGCCCGAGTATGGCGACAGGAAGATTCATTACATGAATACCCGTAAACGAGGTATCAACACTTTGATAAATATCATGTCTAGATTTGGAAAAGAATACGAAACCATGTCAAACATAACGCACAATGAGAGATTGGAATTTTTGGGTGATGCGGTAGTCGAATTTCTTAGCTCTATACATTTGTTCTTCATGTTTCCTGATTTGGAGGAAGGTGGTCTGGCCACATACCGCGCAGCAATTGTTCAAAATCAACATTTAGCAGTTTTGTCTAGGAAACTTCAACTTGAAGAGTACATGCTTTATGCCCATGGTTCTGATTTGTGTCATGAATTAGAGTTACGACATGCTATGGCAAATTGTTTCGAAGCTTTGATGGGAGCTCTGCTTTTGGATGGAGGAATTTCTGTTGCTGATAGTGTTTTTGTGAACGCACTATTTATGGAGGATGAAACTTTGAAGGAGATCTGGAAAAACTATCCAGAGCATCCATTACAGGAGCAGGAACCATTAGGAGATCGTGATTGTATATCATCTTATCCTGTTCTTCAGGAACTTACCAAGTTTGAGGATTCGATTGGCATTAAGTTCAAGCATATTCGCCTTTTAGCAAGAGCATTTACAGACCGTAGCATTGGATTTACCCATCTTACCCTGGGTTCTAATCAAAGACTGGAATTCTTAGGTGATACTGTTCTTCAATTGATCTGTTCGGAATACTTGTATCGTCATTTCCCCGAACATCACGAGGGCCACTTGTCATTGCTTCGTTCGTCTTTAGTCAATAATCGGACGCAGGCTGTGGTTTGTGATGACCTTGGCATGACAAAGTATGCCGTGTACTCAAATCCAAAGGCAGATCTAAAAACCAAAGATCGAGCCGATCTTCTGGAGGCATTCCTTGGTGCATTGTACGTTGATAAGGGACTGATGTATTGCGAGCAATTTTGTCACGTCTGTCTATTTCCCCGTCTTCAAATGTTCATCATGAACCAAGACTGGAACGATCCTAAATCAAAGCTGCAGCAGTGCTGCCTTACATTACGAACAATGGATGGCGGTGAACCAGACATTCCCATTTACAAAGTCATTGAATCAATTGGTCCAACTAACACGCGCGTCTACACAGTGGCGGTATACTTCAGATCAAAACGATTGGCCACAGCGACTGGTCATAGTATTCAGCAAGCTGAAATGAACGCGGCTAAGCAAGCATTGGAAAATTCAAGAGAACTCTTCCCACAACTCGATCATCAGAAGAGGGTAATTGCAAAGAGCATCAAAAAGCAAACGGGTGATACCAACACAGATCTGGAGGATATTTTAAAACAACCTGCAAAAAAGAATTTCCTCAACGACATGGATGAATCTCATTTACCTAAACAGTATCGAGTGCGGGAAGATATTTCTTCAGATGACTTGCCCGAGGACGATGATGTACTCCGTACACAGGCCACATCAGACTCTGAGAAAAGCTACCGGCCACCGAAGAAACCTAAAAAGACTCCAAAGAAAAAGCATAAGAAAAAACGTAAGGGGAAAGACAAGGTCCCTGCAAAGAGAGCCTCTTCAAATAGTGATGACAGCAATGTCGAGAACAGCAATGACAGAGAACGCGCCCATTCAAGAAATACTTCCCGTTCATTTTCTACTGCCAAATCAGTTAATTTAGATGATGCATTGAGTCCTTTATCTGATGATGATTGGGCGAATCATGAAGTTCTTAAATCGGAAGTAATGGAAAAGATCAATATGGAATCGGTTTTGAGTAAGAGATCATCAGAAATAACAGTTGATGTTAGTAAATCAACTAATGGTAATGTACTAATAGACTTGGCAGATGTTGAAGATGTTTCATCTTTATCAGAAATTGAATCTGGCGAGTTAACTACATAAATTTTCCAGTGTGTCATGTATTTATTATTAATGCAAATATAGTCCCTATGTATTTATGTCTTTTTTGGTCACTACTACTTATCCAATTACAGCAAATTTGTTTGTCAAATCATTCACATCCTTTCTGTATGATATGATTGCGACTATTCTGGGCTCTAACGTTGTGTCAGCTTTTTGTCTTCCGAGAAGAAGCTTTTCTCAGTTAATAATTTGAGATGACAATAGCCTCTACAAAAAAATCCATAATAGTTTTAGTCCAGTTGGATTTGCGGAACATGCATTTATCGTACTTATTCGCAAAAGTTGAAGGGTCTTCCGGCAGAAACTTTAACCAAGCTCTGAGGTTAGTAGCCTCTGCACGGTCCCATACCAGATAGAGCGAGGAAGACTAACTTTTTCGTCTCAAAGTATACTGGACAGCTATGTACCTTCCCAGACTCCTTGTAATCACTTAAGAAATTAGCTTAGCTTTGTTACTGTTTGAGACTAGCTTTACGTCCAATGAATTTTAAGAAATATTATTAAACTCCATGGGGCTCAATGTCTGTTCAAACAATGCATATTACATAACAGCATAACTAAATTTTTTTGGGGTCAGCATATTGTTATGTAGGTCTAGAAGCGTTGTCAGTTTCTTCATTTCCCAAATACAGCAGCTACCTGGATCAATCTCCTATTGTTTGATACACGGATACAACTGAAAAGCACGAAACAACATACTGTAAACTGTCTATTCACGTTCGTAAATGACAGTGATCTCTGCGGTTTCAGTATCGAAATAATCTTTCCAAACGAAATCGCGGAACTAGAGGAACTTGATTAAAGGTATTCCTACAATTAAAATAAGGTTTGTTGAACACATCTCCAGAAAATTTAAGATATTATTATCCTCGAACTCCCTCTACTGACCGTCCAACAGGAATCTGTCCAACGACTAGATTGACATGTGCATACCATAAACAAACGGAAGAGGACCATAAAACGTACGATGGACAGTAGAATAGCTTATTGGTTTTACTCTTTTGTACAACTATTCTGTATTGTGTTTCACCCTTTAATGTAATTATCATTTGAATTTATTTGTATCCTCATGTCATAACCTTTACTTTATCTAGCCTCCAAGAAGAAATAACTTCCCAATAAGTGGTAGTCACTCGGCTCTTGTAGCTCAGTATCAACACATTGACAACAAAAATACATTCCTCAAACCACCAACTATTGACTCACTGCACCAGAACAAAAGTGGACTCCTGGCAGGAGTAAAATCTTGTACAGCCAGATTACTGACATACATAACCCGGAGGTCATGACGCTAAAGTCGTCGATCAATAAGCTCCAAATATTAGTGAAAGAGAATTGTTGAGCTCCTGAAAGTTAACATTGGAACAATGAAATTCGGATTGTTAACACCAACAACCAGCATATGTTCCCTCAAATAAATAAAATATTTCAGAATCAAGATCAAAGCGACCTTCTGTGTCTAAAGATTCTCCGAAAGACGGACAATGAACAAATACTACTAACTGCAGGTATAGATCCAAGAGAAGTTTTAGAAGATGACAACTTCTTTGTGATCGAAGATCTGCAGAAGAAGGTTGGTCATAAGAGCGATTTTCCAGAAATATTACAAGACAAGTGGTCCGAACCCCGACCTGGAAAATCTGGTCCTTTTGCACAATTTGTGCCTTTGAAATGAAGCGGTGAATGTATACACCACATTGTTTAATAATATTTTAAATAATGCCCATTATCCAGGTCAGTGTAAGATAGGGGTGGCGTATCCAATTACAAAAAAGGATAAAGGATATGGTCTTGTTCGCGGCTAGACCACCGGTAGTCCCTACCAGGTCTTAAATCACGGTACCATGGGAGTCAGGAGCCCCCCGGATCTCGGTCCGCCCCTGACTTGAAGAAGTAGGCCCCCTTGTGGGAGCGTTATGATGGCTGTGGTTTAAACCCAAAATCGCGGGAAGGGTCTTCCTGTTGGTTTGACCCAATGTAGAGTTGCTATAAGTACTGGGTGCTGTGACTCTAAGAGCAGTAAGAGGTTTTAGGTCGGCCTCGACTCATACCAAGGGTGGAACTTGTGCCTCCAACGCACCAACTATTGACGCACTGCACCAGAACAAAAGTGGACTCCTGGCAGGAGTAAAATTTTGTACAGCCGGTTTACTGACAGACATAACCCGGAGGTCATGACGCTAAAGTCGTCGATCAATAAGCTCCAAATATTAGTGAAAGAGAATTGTTGAGCTCCTGAAAGTTAACATTGGAACAATGAAACAGGAAGACCCTTACCGCGATTTTGGGTTTAAACCACAGCCATCATAACGCTCCCACAGGGGGGCCTACTTCTTCAAGTCAGGGGCGGACCGAGATCCGGGGGGCTCCTGACTCCCATGGTACCTTGATTTAAGACCTGGTAGGGACTACCGGTGGTCTAGCCGCGAACAAGACCTATGACCGGTAACTTGTAATTGATCAAATCGTAGTAACCTTCGGTAGCGTCATCTGCAGATGTCTACGAAAAGACCAGTACTTTGCTCTGTCCCCGCTTTTTATGAGACAACATCATTGATGGACGAAGCCTTGGTAATTGGGCGGGGCCATCTAATACGCACAGCAATAGTCGTTTGATCGTAAAGAATATGCCTTCTTCTGGAATATTTAAAATTAGAAAATGTCCACAACAAGGTGGGGTTAATTCTCCGATCCCATTCAACATTTACAGAAGCGACGGATTAAATCGCGTATAGATCAGATGCAAAGATCGAGGTGATTAATATACTGTTGCAGCATGACTGTGACAAAATTAAGCGATATTACTGCCTCCCCGCTTAATCTAATCCAATCCAAATCACAATAAGCCTAACCTGACCGCAGGATAAGGGTACATAGTCCCAACTACCCGTTTACGATGACTATAAGTTGAAGATTAACATTCAGAAGTCATAAACTATTCTTTTTGGATGACCCTGTTTGAGGCCTTTACAGATACCAGAACAAATTAGCGAACGTATTTCATCGTGGAACAACACCAATACCCATTTGCTTGCCGAAATGTAGTTAGATACCAGATCGAGATCAACATCTATATTTTGCCAAAGACATATCATAGATATTGCTGGCTAGAGCAAAATGTGATTTTGACATTACCTCGCAATTCGATGCGAGGTAAAGTGATCTGCTATATGGTCCCTATACGGCTTATGCTTTTCTTTGGATATTTCTTTTGGCTTAATGTGAGAACATGATTGGAAAAGATTAGGTGTTTGTGAGGGCTTGCCTTAAGGCTTATATAGAATACAAGAATCCGAGTTCACAAAATATTATGCTAACGATGTTTTGTGCAATTCGGCGAACTCCATAAAAGTGGACAGTTGGGATTATTACTTAATTATATCTACAACAAGGATGTACGTTTTGTTTTTTCGAGAAGCGTGCCTCTATCTGGATAAAAAAAGGCAGATCCATGATAGAGTAGCTGTGCGGCTCTTCTTCGATGTTGCTCGAACAGAGCGCTTTGTTTACGGTTCAGTATAACGGTAAGGATGAGGGATGTTTTTAGACATCACCATCGGTTTTGTTGACTTAGTGACGGAGAGGGAATTCCCTCAGGGGTAGCCCCACTAGCCCCATGAGGGCGAGATCGGTTTCCTTGGTACTTATGCCATGGCCAGCTTACATAGCGTAGGTAGCATCGTGTCGAAAGGGCTCAGCCCTTCCAGTCTGTGAGAAAATATTTGAAAAATTATGCAAACACAACTCGAGGTAAACTTCGAGACTAATATACAATTCCTTGAAAATCAATCGGGTTCGGAAAGTAGCACTTGTGCGAAACTGCACTACAACAACGGATTAGCTGGAAAGAAGAGATCGCTACCGGAAACTATATGATTGCCATATTCTTGCACTTCAAAAGGGCATTCCAGACCATTGATAGGAAACTGGTTCCAAAGTTACCTTACTGGCCTAAACGGAGTGATGTCTTGTAGTGTTAAAACAGCGCTTGGAGTCCCACAGGAATCAATTCCTGACGCTCTGCTGTTCATCATTCATATTGTAAAATGTTTGTGTGGGTACAAATTATAGAACTAATCACTTCTCCTAATTAACACTTCAAATTCAACTGATGAACTGACTTGCATACCTTGGGGATGCTGGTATTTATACTCGAATGATATACTTCGACAACAATCCTCGCCATGCAGCTTTCCATACAATTTCCAATTTGCTAGAAAATTCGATTCCACTCTACAGTCATCAATGGTCGAGACTTTGTTATTCAAGTATCGAAATCATCTGGTCTTCGAGTATCGACATCTTCTGCGCTGTAAATCTAAATGTCGCTGCTTACATTTAGGTGGTTATCACATTGCTCCCTCCCTACAGTTGTTCGTCCCGAACAACTTCGTCATTCAGCATCCCGTTGAAATGACACATTCTATCCAAATGGACCACTTTCAATTTTCCTCGATCCCCACGCTGGATCCGGTAGACAACGTCATTAATGCGGGTTATCACCTTGTATGGACCTTCCCAGTCCTGTTGCAATTTTGGTGATTTGCCTTTCTTACGCTGAGGATTATACAGCCAAACCAGATCTCCTTCGTTGAAACCGGAAGATTTCGCCTTGATATCGTACCTAGTTTTCATGCGGCTGCTTGCTAGCTTCATCTTTTCTCTGGTGTCTTCATGCAATTTACGAATCCTGCTGCGTAAGTCATTCACGTACTCGTTCACCTCTTTGGGCTCCGTCGGTGGGGATCCGAATTTTGCTTCACTTGGCAACCGAATTGTTTGACCAAATAAGATCTCGGATGGTGTGTGCCCTGTTGAGCTATGGACCGCGTTTCGGTAGGCCATTAAGAAGAGGGGTATGTGTCGATCCCAATCCCGCTGGCAGTTGCTGACAACCTTAGATAGATGCTCATTCAAGGTCCGATTGAATCGCTCGACCATTCCATCAGATTGAGGGTGTAGTGGCGTTGTCCTTGTCTTTCTTATTCCCAAATATTGGCATATTTCCTGGAAGACTTTTGATTCAAAGTTTCGCCCTTGATCAGAGTGCAGCTCCATTGGGACCCCAAATCTGCTCACCCAGTTGTTAACTATCTGTTCGGCTACGGTCTTAGCCTCTTGATTTGGGATGGCAAACACTTCCGGCCACTTACTGAAGTAATCCATGACTACGAGAATATATCGGTTTCCATTAAAGGTTTCGGGAAACGGCCCAGCGATGTCGATGGCTATTCGTTCGAAAGGTGCTCCGACATTGTATCGTTGCATTTGTCCATGTGGCTTTACTTTTGGACCCTTGGTAGCCGCACACCTTATGCACTTTTTGCACCAATTCTCGACATCTTGTTTAGCGCTTAGCCAATAGAAACGTTCCCTTACCTTTCCCAACGTCTTATTTATTCCCAAATGGCCTCCTGAGATTCCGTCATGTATTTCATGGAGCACTTGGTTGACTCTGGACCGTGGCAAAATTAGCTGCATACGAGATGTTGTCCCATCTGCACTTTCCCATTTTCTCTTCAGCAATCCATCTTGCACAAAAAGCGAGTCCCACTGTGCCCAGTATGCCTTCAGAGTTTGGCTCCGATCTGATATCTGCTGCCAGCTTGGTCTTTCCTCGTGTTCCTTCCAGGCCAATATTGGTTCGATGTCATTGTCTGCCTGTTGGGAGGAACGGATTTCGTCTATACTCCAACCCTCTATTGGCTCAGTCCTGATCATTTGGATAGTTGCCTGTTCTTTTGCTTCTTTACGATTGCAGTGTTCGCATTTTACTCCGCACGGTCGACGAGAGAGAGCATCAGCATTTGAGTGGAGTGTTCCCTTGCGGTGTTGCACTTCAAAGTCGTAGCCCTGCAACTGCTCGATCCATCTTGCAACTTGGCCTTCAGGGTTCTTAAATTGGAGTAGCCATTTCAGAGCTGCGTGGTCTGTCCGGAGAATGAACTTTTGTCCGTAGAGGTACTTATGGAAATGCTTCGTAGCCAGAATTAAAGCCAGAAGCTCGCGCCGGGTTACACAGTAGTTCCGTTCAGGTCTGGAGAGTACTTTACTGTAATATGCGACCACTTTCTCTTGACCATCATGAACCTGGGAAATCACAGCTCCGACCCCAACATTGCTAGCGTCTGCGTCCACGATGAACATTTTTCCGGGCGTCGGGTAACCCAAGATGGGGGCATTGCACAGCTGTCGCTTCAGTTCTTGAAATGCTTTTTCGCATTCTCCAGACCACCTGAACTGTCGGCCTTTTTCTGTAAGTTGATGCAGGCTCTTCGCAATGCCAGCAAAATCCTTTACGAACCTTCTGTAATACGTGGCGAGTCCCAAGAAGCTTCTCAGTTGGTGTTTATCTTTTGGAGAAGGCCAACTTATCACGGCTTCGATTTTGTCAGGATCCGTTCTTACACCTTCCGCTGATATAATGTGACCCAGATATTTTACTTCCGGACGAAACAAGGCACACTTTTCTGGGTTGAGCTTTAAATGAGCACTTCGTAGCCTCTCAAACACTTCTTTTAGATTTTCGCGGTGCTCCTCGTACGTCTTACCTATGACGATAACGTCGTCCAAATATACTAGGCAGGTTTTCCAGGTGAGTCCTTGCAATGTTCGTTCCATTAGTCGCTCGAAGGTGGCCGGAGCGTTACACAGTCCAAACGGCATCACTGCAAACTGCCAAAGACCGCTTCCTGTAGTGAAGGCAGTTTTCTCACGATCCGCACGATTTATCTCTACCTGCCAGTAACCGCTCTTCAAGTCAAGTGTTGAAAACCATTTCGCTCCAGAAAGCATATCCAAAGTGTCATCGATTCTCGGAAGTGGGTAGCTGTCCTTTTTAGTGACATCATTGAGACGTCGGTAGTCTACACAAAATCTCGTGCTGCCATCTTTCTTCTTCACCAGGACCACTGGAGATGCCCACGGACTTTGCGATTCTTCAATCACTCCCTCAGCTTTCATCTTCGACATCATTTCGGCAACTTCTGTTTGCTTTGCCAATGGAAGACGCCTTGCAGGTTGACGGATTGGTCGAGCGTCTCCGGTGTCAATGTGGTGTTGAACAATATGCGTACGTCCATATTCTCCGTCTTGTGTAGCAAATATATCAGCGTACTCACCGATTAGTTTTTCTGCCAGGATTCGCTGATCTTCGTCCAGATTACAGAGGCTGAGAATTTTGTTCTTGATTTTTATGCTCTGAACTGTTGTGACCGGTTTTGCACCCTGTTTTTCCGTTGTGGTCGATATAGCCTCAACAGGTACGCATTTTCCCACTATCTCCCCCTTTTTCACCTTTACACTGAATGTCTTTGGATTTAGAATCCTTACAGGGACCATGTTGTTCTTTGGCTCCACTAAGGTCTTTCCCACCATGAAGTCTCTTTTCTTTTCTGGCTCCATCAAATAGAATCGGTGGCTACCAGGACCACCTTCCACTTTTGCCCACAAAATTGCTTCTGACGAAGGCTCTAGACTCTGATTGCTGCAGATGACGACATTTGAGACTGTGGTATTGGCGTTTCCGTATATCATTGGTATCTCCATGTTTCCGTATTTCAGGGTTTGTGCCCCCAAGTCGACTACAAGTCCATGTTCTCTCATGAAGTCTGTACCATATGTCAGCTACCAGAAACGCGTGAGTGAATGTTATTCCGGCCAGTTGGATTTTTATGCGGACTTCACCATATACCGTAATCGTTGCTCCTGTAGCTGTTCGCAAGCTGCAGCTGCTAGTGTTATGCAGCCAAGACTTCTGCACAAGAATCCTCCTGATGATTGAGGCCGTGGCACCGGTGTCTATTGTTGCCATCCATTTTTCTTTTCCACTGACTACTTCTACTAGAAGGCTTTCGCTGCGTCGTTTTGCCAGCGAGACTTGGATGATGGTCCTGGGGCCGTCGACTCCTGCTACCAACTTATGCCCCGCGAAGTTGGTGCTTAAGCATTTCCCGACTGATGGCTTCGGGAAGGTTGACCGGCTTCTTGATAGCTGTTTCTGCGAGTTTCTTCCTCTATTTGCTTGTCACCACAGTGAGGGCAGTCTTTTCGTCGCACCGGTTCTTTACACTGCCTTTGAATGTGTCCTATTTTATTGCAATTCCAGCAGCGCATTATTCGTCTATCCCGTCGAGTATCTCGTTCCTCGGCACTGATTCTTGTGCAGGAACATTCGGCAGATGCTACTTCCCTGACGAAATGTGTTCCCCTGGAAGCCTGGTTGGCTGCTTCCATCGCCAGAGCGAAGGCAAGTGCTTCAGCAAGGGTTCTTTTCCCGGCCATCCTTACTGCTGACTGTAGCTTCGAATCTGCAATTCCCCTGATAAATGCATCTTTTGCCATTTCGTCGATAATTTCCTGGCCTGCGGTGGGGTATGACAAATGTGCAAGTCTACTCACGTCTGCTTGGAGCTGCTGCAGTGTTTCTCCTCTTTGCTGCGTTCGGCTTTGCAATTGGACCTTGTAGACCTCCTGCATGTGGCTGTCCCCAAACCGTTTCTCGATAGCCTGCACTAAAGTCACATAATCTTTGTGCTTTTCGATATCTACTGTTTGCAACAATTCTGCTGCAGGACCGTGCAAAGCCATTGTTAGGGCAAAGCACTTTTCCTCATTGTCCCAGTCGTTTGCACAGGCAGCCATTTCAAACTGCTTCTTATAAGTAGACCATGAGGTCTGGCCATCGAATGAGGGAGGCTTCAAATCTTTTCTCCTTGGACCGCTTAAAGAACATTCTCGCAGTTTCTGTTTTCGCACTGTGTCGAGCTCTTTTGCCAGTTGCTGAACTTTGCTGTCCATTTCCTCGAATTTTTCGCCAACATTCTTCTCTATTCTATCAAATTTGTCATCAACGTTCTTCTCTATTCTTTCAAATTTGTCATCGATTTCTTCGAATTTTTGCTGGAGAATGTTCTTTTGTTCTTCCAGATTATTCTTTTGTTCATCCATTTTCTGTTGAAGACCGTGTAGATTGTTGGTTTGTTCGTTGAATTTTTGTTCCAGACTGTTCTGGAGAATGTTCTTCTGTTCTTCCATATTTTTCTTTTGTTCGTCCAGCTTTTGTTCGAGGCTATTCTTTTGTTCGTCCATTTTTAATAAGAGGAGTTGCATCATTGCAGCCATGTCATTGCCGGTACTTGTCTGTTCATCCTCGTCAACATCAAAGGAATATGCATCAGGATCATGTCCCTCGTTGTTCAAAGCCTCCTGAAGTCGGAGCACCAGGTCACTTTTTCCTCCACTGGCGCTGAGGCTTCTCTTGTTCAACTCGGATTTGAGTTGGACGAGGGTCAACTGCAATAGTTTTCGACCCATTCTAGCTTTTTCAAATAGTCAGCAAACACTTTTTTTTTTTTTTTTTTTTTACACACAATAAGTCCTATCCCACTTCTGACACCAATGTAAAATGTTTGTGTGGGTACAAATAATAGAACTTATTCTTTTCAATACAAATCCCTTTATTCAGTACAGTTACAATTCACTATTTAATTCTTTCTCTCAGTACAATTCAATTTCTCAACCACATATACTTTTCTTATCTTTTACTTAAACCACTTAATCACTTCTTCTAATTAACACTTCAAATTCAACTTTGGAACTGGTTTGCATACCTTTGGGATGCTGGTATTTATACTCGAATGACATACTTCGAGAACAATCCTCGCCATCCAGCGTCCCATACAATTTCCAATTTGCTAGAAAATTCGATTCTACTCTCCAGTTGCTAATCCAGTATCGAAACCTTCGAGTTTCGACATTTTCTGCTAGATGTCGCTGCTCACATTTGACTGGTTATCACAATACAAAGTGGGGCAAAGGTAATGTCATAATGTGAATTAGCTGCCATTTTGTTAGAAATGAAAAAAATTTGGTGGTATTAAGTTGAAAAAATTATATCGGTCAAATGACCACGTTTTGAGTTGAGGCATTTACGGCATTTTGATTTGTTGTGGTGCCGTCGGCGTACTTAAAAAAAATAAGGGTCATTCACTTTTTCACTGCAAATGTCGCACCAATCAGTCAATTTGAGGGGATGCAATGACTCTTCGTGCATTTCATGTGAATTCTCCGTGCCCCAGAAACGCAAATTTTGTTTATTCACATAACCACATACATAAGTGGAAATGGGCTTCGTCGCTTATTATAATTTTGGATACGAAACCATCATCTTACATCAGGTTTAACATAGCACGGGAGTAATTTAACCTCATTTGACGGTCAGCACGGTCAGAACGGTTTGCAATTTATAAGGGAACATCTTCGGGTCTTTCACCAAAATTCGTCGCAATGAACGCCTGCTGATGCTAGATTGTGTACATCGTTGTCTTGTCGATGTTTTTGGACTCTCTAGGACATCCTCTGCCACAGCAGTCATATTCTCGGCCGAAAGAGCAATACGGGGCCTGCCAATTCTTGCGACATCTCTAATGGACCAAGTTTGCACGAGGCGCTCAGTCAAACGCACAATTGCTCGCGCACTTGGTGCTTGACGAGGAAATTCACGCTGCGTTAAAACAACAGACGGGAGATCGGTCAAATAAGCAGTAACACTTACTTATTCTGCGTTTTCAGGTATATATCGCTCCATTGGTTGTTGTCAACTAATTCTCTATCTGTCTACAACATAAATGCCAAAGTAAAGGGTCCGCCATCTAACGTTTTTTTTTTTCAACTAGTGCTTATTTCGTGAATGGTAACACTTAGGTCATGTCTGATATGACAGATAATTAGTTTTATCCTTCCGCTGAATGAATATGGTTGTGTATACGCTTGAACAACGCTGGGAAATATTGCCTGCGATCGACTTAGAGAAGATGCCGATTTTGCCAAAAAAATCATATAAAGCTCATTTTGATCTGGGTATGTAAACAAGCAAAATTGTCGCATTTGGGGCACAGAAAACCCGCACGCATACATTGAAAAGCCGATACACCCAAAACGAGTCACTGTTTGGTGCGGATTTTGGTCCAGAGGCATAATTGGGCCATTTTTCTTCGAAAATGAGCAAGGAGTGGCCGTTACAGTCAATGGCGATAGTTATCGGTCCATGTTGAACGAATTTTTGTTCACAAAAATTGAAGAGGAGGATATTGGCAACATTTGGTTTCAACAGGACGGCGCTAGGTGCCACACAGTCGAAGCTACACTCGATGTTTTGCGCCCTGTTTTTGAAGATCGCATTATCAGCCGCAGAGCTGATGTCGTTTGGCCACCTCGGAGCTGCGATTTGACACCGTTGGACTATTATTTGTGGGGTGCCGTAAAAGATAAGTGTTACGCCGACAAGCCAGAGACAATTGACGATTTAAAGGACAATATTCGTGAAGCCATTGGTGATCGATAATGTGCTTAAAAATTGGACCGATCGTGTAGGCTACTGCATGGCCAGCCGAGGTAGCCATTTGAGTGAAATTATTTTCCATTATTAACCGGAAGGATAAAACTAATTATCTGTCGAATCAGACATGAGCTAAGTGTTACCATTCACGAAATAAGCACTAGTTGAAAAAAAAAAAAACGTTAGATGGCGGACCTTTTACAATGACACTTGACGCCGTTTTCAGTAATTATGGCACATTCACATTACGACACTATTCTTGCCCACCTTGTATGACATAAAAATATTGCATATGTATGAGGCTGGGTCAGTCGCTGAAAATTAAAACAGATGGAGTTGTCACCATTGTCAAATCCAATATTTTGCTTGTCAAGAAACATCTTTAAAAAGAACGCATCCAAATTTTCAGACAGAAATGTCAAATAGTTTTGCTGTGACAGGCAGTCCGCAGTCGCAATGGCTAAATCACATGGATTAGGTTACGAATTGCTCCGTCATGCAACATGTTCTCCAGATTTGCCCCCCTGCGACTTTTTCTGTTTCCAAACATGAAGAAATGGATCGGCGGTAATAGATTTGGGCCGAATGAGGAGTTCATCGATGTAACAAACGCCTATTTTGAGGGCCTCACGAAATCGTACTACTCAGAGGGCATACAAAAATTAGAGAAACGTTGGACAAAGTGTAAAGAGATTTTGTTGAAAAATTCATATGAATTAGCACTACAAATAGTATTTAACTTAGAATGCACGCATGGGGCCAGCAACTTATAAGAAAGTCTAATCGTTTTTTTTTTGTATAGCACGTAAGAGTAATGAATTGTAATAATAAACAATGCTTTCAAAATGAAATGAATTGAATTCTTTTTTATTTGGTTTTCTAAAAATAAAAATAATAACATCTAACAAATATCTATTTAAACAGAGAGAGTCGGCGACCGGACGCAAACCGTCCACCGTTATTCAGTGCGCTTTGTACGTCCTTCAAATCTGGCAAATGAGAGATTTCACCACGTGCTGCCATCGATGGTGGAGTAGCCAACAATCTCTGTGCAACACGCTGAATGTCTTGTGCTGTCACTTTTTCTACAAAAAGAAACAAAATTAAATGTTTGTTCGCATCTTTAGCAACGGTGTGGAACTAACCAATTTCACTGATAAAATGTTCTGGGCGCTTTCTATGTCCTGTAGCTAAAACTTGTCTACCTACATCTTCAAATACTACTGGTCGTGATTCCAAATTCATAAGTAACATCGATTGAAGTTGAATTTTTGCTCGATTCAATTCTTCCTTGCCTGGTTCAGATTGCATGTTTACCAATTCGCGAGTAATGACTTCGACCATTTCACGTACATTGCCTGGAGGAGCGCTAGCATGAATGCAGAAGATTCCTGAGTCTCCATAGGCGTGGTTATAAGCGGTTGCACTAAACATCCAGTGATATCGATTCAGTACATTTGTATAGAGACGTGAGTACATTCCTTTGCCAGGGCCACCAGCTGAAAAGGAACCTCCTCCACCCATCATGATATTAAGTACGCACATTGGTACGAAATCTTTGTCCTGGTGGGAGCAACCTTCCAGACCAATAACAATGTGAGCTAGTTCTGGGAGGCCTGCTGCGGCATAAATTGGAATATCACATTCTTCCTAAAACATCAACGAAAACACCAATGAAAGATGTCAATAAATCAAATTCATGTAACAAACCTTTCTCAAGCCACCCGTATACTGTGCAATCGATTTATCTACGGAATCAGCACCAAATCCGCTAAGTTTTTCAGTCTCCCAGATAGCCGGTTCGGCAACAAAGAATTTTTCCACATTCCTTACTAGCTCATCATGATCAACTCCAACCCCAGCCACCACCATACGCGTTGGAGAGTGATGATACTTTAGGTAATTCAAGAGCACATTTCTATCTATTAGCTCCAAATTTTTGCTTGGACATAATTTTGGTAGTCCCAAAGTATTTTCTCGGTATGCAGCAGCATGTATCATGTCCATAAGAATAGTTTCTTGTTCTGGCCTCATACCCAGAGTTTCTAACTCAAACTGAATTGCTTTTCGCGCTAAAGAAACTTCTTCTTCATCTAATTTAGGACGTAGGGTGACATCGGCCAGAAGTTTTGTTACCGATTCAACTGCTCGGCTATCAATACTTGCAGCGTAAATAAGTGTATCTCTAGAACTCTGGCAATCACAGATTCCTCCGTTCTTTTCCAATTCCTTGAGAATTGCATCCTTATTGGGGAAGTTCAAGGTAGACTATAAAAGAAAAAATGCTATTGAGTTATATGATCATAATCATAATCACACAACAGAAAAACCCACATTAAAAGCTAACTTCTCAAGAAAATGTGAAACACCACTGGGATAAGTTACTTCGTAACGCGGTCCAGAGTCAATGACTAATCCTACAGTACAAAATTGGCCAAAGCGCTTCTCAGATGCTATCCTAAGGCCGTTAGACAGTGTTGTTACTTGAGTTATATTATCATCTGAACTGGGTTTGGCATATTCCACTTCGGGCAAGTCCACCAGTGTCTCAGTCAGTGGTGGTAGATTTGTTACGATTTTCGTCGATGGGATGTTAGTAGGATCATTGGGGCGTACAGATACTCCTGCAACTGTTGATGATGGTTGCTTTGAGGTGAAACCTCTTGCAATTCTATAGAAATACATTTAAACCAAATTAATGAAAGTGTCGTCAGCCGGAGAGGTTAGAGTTGGTTTTGCTAATTATTTTGCCGTCATACTAACCCTTGCCAGTTCTTAAAGTGACACACTGATCGAAAATTCATCGCACGTGATTTTAATTGATACGCGATGATATTATTACAATTATTGATTGATGTTACGTTTTACTCATAAATCCAAAATCGGAATTTTTTCGGGGTAAAACATGCCCTTCCAACTTAAAAAAACCAACTCCAATAAAAATGTATAGCTGTCAAATGATTACAGATTTGACATTTTTTACAAGAGAACTAGATGAGCTAGATTAGAGAGCATAGGTTTGTGATTAGTAAATGTCGAAATATTTTGATATGGTAAAGTCCCATTTACAATACTGCGAGATGCGATACGTTGTTCGAAAACGAGAGCGCATGAACTGTCAAAAATATTTCCGTAACATGTAATTCAATGTGTTGGTTTACAATAATGCGAGTGTCGTAGCGAGCATCGCAGTCAATTTCGAGAATCTGGAAAACTCTCGCATCTCGCAATGCGTGACAGCTAAATTGAGCTTGTTATTTGTGAGTGTTCTTTCGACGCATCACTGTAAACAGACGTCCGATGTTTGAATGTGAGCTTTTGCATTCGAATTCGAATGCGACTCTCGTATCGCATCTCGCAGTATTGTAAATGGGGCTTAATACTGCCTGGCCACACAAGCGTGGGATTGAAAGGCATGTCGGGTATGTAGATTTTCAGTAAGTTGGAAAGAGAAAGATTGATTGCACCAAAAATCCACCGAAAATCATCTTACGAATATGACTTTCTACCGGGGCATGAATGTTTCGTTTCCAAATCATACAGTCGTGGACGTAAATTTTCATTTTGCAAGTGCTGTGATACGGGAAAAGACGTAAATTTTCATTTTGAAAGTGTTGTGATACGGGAAAGGCCTCATCAGGTGAACGCAACAAGTTGTATAAATTTTTCCTAGAGTTCTCCCTTTAATTTAAAGTAAAATGACAAACTGGACCCGTGAACAGACAATGGAGCTAATAACTCTATGAACAATATCCAAATCTGTATCAAATTCGTAATGTGGATTACAAGAATCGTGTGAAAAGAAGTGCAAATTTAAGGGAAATCGCTGAAATATTGAAAAACTGTCGACCAGCAACGACATTGATATATTGAAATTAAAAACCCCAAAAAACTCAGTATCAAAAGGAAAAGGGGCGAGTTATTAGTTCCAAAAGAAGTGGTGCTGGTACCAATGAAGTATACGTGCCGAAATTGTGGTGCTAAGATGAACTTCGTTTTTGGAATGATAGCAGTGACGATATATGCGGAACATCAAATATTTCCTTTTTGCCGGTGAGTTAACTCAAATATCTACGTAGTTTGAATGTACGAATGAAATGTATTTTATTTTTCAAATGTAAGTAACTTGTGATGATACGCTAGCGGTAGATTTATAAGCCACTGAGAGTGGTGAAACTTCCCAGACTTTGCCAAGCACTTCAGGATCTGCAAAAACGTTTGTGTTTACCACATTAAAATCTTTTAAAGCCTAATTTTAATTTATCTATGTAGGTAAAAAAACAACGTCAAACTAATTTCGAAATGAGCGCAGTGGAAGCCACCAAAGCCGCAAACACAATTGCAAATTTGATGTCATCCAAACAACCTTATGCACTCTAACCCTTCCTAAACAATTTAGAGAGTGAAATGAAAATGCTGACTGATGAAGATCTGATGAGAGAGACAAGGTGGAAGGTCCTTGAAATCATCCGTGAAGTACAGGAAAAACAACGGGTAATCGACAAAACCATGGCACTGACATCAACACCAAAAAGAACCCAAAGACCCGAAATACTCAGCGTAGAACTTATGAAGAACTTCAGAACCCGCTTTTTGTCGCAAAATACCGATGACGAGGCTTCAACGTCTTCATCTTCAAAATGCATCATCGAAAATGCGATGGAAGATGTCTTCGATGAATCCGATTTTATATAATCTGCTAGTTCGGAAAATAAAAAATAAAAATTTATAATTTAAAATTTACATGTATTTGTCTTTTATTTCGTACGAAAATGATTACATAATTTACAGATATAGATTCTGCCATGGGAGTTGTCCTTCTTCGGTGAAGTATGCTGCGAATTCATTTCGAATTGCAAGATGCATTTGCTGGGGTTTCCTTAGCACACCTGCCGTGTTGTCCTCTGATGGTATATAATCACTGCACGTGTGTTTACATAAAAATTAAAATCATTGTTGTCTGTATTCGATTGAGTGGCAAAAGCGTGGTTTGCCTCACGCTCACATTTTAATTTGGCTTCAAGTTAAAATCCATCCAGAAGAAATCAATCAGATAATTTCAGCCGAAGTTCAGGATCCATCAATTGACCAAGAATTGTTTAATATTGTTACCAGTCATATGATCCATGGACCGTGCGGTACTTTAAACAAGACATCGCCATGCATGGAAAATGGAAAATGCAAGAAATGTATTAATGATTCTATCACGGACATCGACGGTTATGCACTGTATTGCCGCAGAAACGTTGGGAAAGGTGGCCAAACATTCACAATGCGAATACCAAATTCTACAAATCTAATAGAAATTGACAATCAGTGGGCGATGCCGTACCCATTGGCTCACCAAGGCTCATATTAAATTCGAGCTTTGCAGTTCCGTAAAATCCATAAAGTACATTTGCAAATATGTTAATAAAGGCAGTGATTTGGCCGTATTTGAAGTACATGACATCAATAAAAATGACGAAATAGGATGATACCAAATGATAGTAGATACATAAGCAGCAACGAAGCGATCTGGCATATTCTAAGCTTTTCCATACACGAAAGACACCCTTCTCTCCAACATCTAGCAGTACATCTTGAAAACGGTCAACGTGTATAATTCACTGAAGAAAATGTTCTCCAAAGAGCACTTGAGCCACCAAAACCAACGCTGACTGAATTTTTCACATTGTGCCAAAAACTTGATGTTTTCGGCCAATTTGCAAAAACATTATTGTATATTATTGTTCCACGCTATTTTACATGGATGGAGCAAATCAGGTAAAACATGGCAGCCACGCAAACAAGGAGAATCACATCCTTCAATTGCAAGTAAATATATTCAAAGCCAAGAACATTGGGACGACTTTACGCAGTACATCCAAAACAACGTGAATGGTTTTCTTTGCGTTTGTTGTTGGTGAATGTTCCCGGACCAATGTCCTTCGAATTTTTGCGATTAGTTAATGGCCGAGTGTTCAATACATATCAATTGTAGGAAGACGACAATCATTGGGGCCTGACATTTGCTGATCCAGCGTTGACATCCACGACGAATAACATTCGTCAACTATTTGCAATTATTTTGACGACATGTTATCCAACACAATCGTCCATTTTGTGGGAAAAATACAAAGAGTTAGACAAACAGACCAATAGATTACACGCCAGAGATATATAATGAAGTTTTAGTGCTGATCAAGGATCTATGCATTTTAATTTAAGTTTACCAATTACTCATTATGGTTTGCCATCACCTGATCACCCGGCCACCGACTTAGTTAACAATAATTTGCAACGAGAAAAACAGTATAATGACGTTTACTTAGCTACCGTTATTACGAATAATGAGCCATTACTGACAGCTGAACAAAAAAATATTTATAATCGGATTATGCTGACTGTTGATGCTGAACAAGGCGGCTTTTTTTTACTGGACACACCAGGTGGAACCGGTGAGACATTTTTAATATCGTTGATCCTTGCAAAGATACGGTCGCAACAAAAAATTGAATTGGCAATTGCATCGTCAGGCATTATTGTCACTTTGTTAGATGGTGGGCGAACGGCCCATTCAGCATTCATGCTGCCATTACACATTCATAACAAACCAAACGCAATATGTGACATTAAAAAAAAAGCGGAATGGCTGCAGTGTTTCAAAGGAGTTCCATCATAATCTGGGATGAGTGCACTATGGCTCATAAATGTTCACTTCAAGCATTTCATAGAACTATGCTCAATTTGCGTTGAAGCAATCCGCATTAATTCAATACCCGTAGAAATGCTGGTGCTTATATGAAATTATCCAAAATGAGCGAGAGAAAATTGAGAGAAGTTTAACAAACAGCTGGTTGAACTGACACTTCACACTAACACTGATACGAGTACATTGTTCTTATTCCTTTCTCTTTCCAAATATTTCGTTTGCAATCCCACATTTTAAAAACACAACTAATAATTACCCGAGGATGAAACAATGATGAGAGCGCGAAAGAATATGCGCATATGTTTTTATACGATTTGAAAATGTTTATATGATATTTCAAAGCGCTTACAAAAGTGATGTTTATTCGAGAGTATTGCACCAATACGGATTGCTTCAACGCAAATTGAGCTGTCGGAGAAACTGGGTAATAGTCTCCTTGTAACTCTACACACTTCTCCCATCTCTCTAACCCGTCCAAATAGTACTTGGCGTTTTTTTCTGCAAAATAATTGTTCACGAAGGTCTCCTCATTTGACGAAAATCTCTGTCCTCCGAGCGCAGTTTTTAGATGAGGGAACAAAACGAATTAATGACACCATGATCCCGTATCCAGAATGCTACTATATACAAAGTCAACTCTATTCAACCTATGACTTCCACCTTAGTAAACAATCCCTCAAGACTTACCTTCACTTTTCCTATGTCTAACGTCCAATTCTCCCACCCCATAGTACTTACACAGCTGAATTGTGAGTTTTTAAGTTTAGTATTTAAGTGTTTGCCTGTATAGCCTGTTAAGGGTACTGACACTCAGCAGTTTCCCGATCAATCGCCACACAGGTCCCCTTTATCACCACAAAATTAGTTATAGTTGTCGACAGTCGCATTGACATTTTTGCTTAAGGTGATTTTTGATGACAGCATGTATCATATTTTGTTCTGCTTTCATTAACCGCCAGACCCATTTTTGTTGGTTCTGCCTCATTGCTCCCCAAAGCCCCACTGACATCCTATTGGATGCTTCCAATTTTAAAAAAGTCGCATTATAGAGTCAGAGAATTTTTTTCCGATTTCTACAGAGCAGCAGAAGATCTCCTTCGACATCCTAGGTAGTCAGATAGTCAGTTTGGGATGCAAAGACCTGACACGGCTCTGTATAACTCGACTATAGGGATTATCATATTCAACCTTACAATCGACGGTATTCTCTTGTCTTCCGCTGCAGAGTGAAAATTTGGTGTATGGTGGATTTACCAGTTCTAAAACCACACTGATGTAGATCTATCAGGTTGTTCAGACTTCAGGTAACGATACAGATACAGATACAGACAAGTTGAAGCCACATTAAGTTACGATGAGAGCTTACCGGGAATCAAGATCTAAGAGGCTCCCAATGATGAATTAAAATGTTCAAATAGATATAGCCAATGAGCAAAAATATGTTAGATATCACCTTATTCTCTGCTTTGAACAATAATCAAAATCATCCTTTTTATAAAAATTATATAATTATTAAAATAAAAATGATATCTCTTCCGTTCGCATACCTACTCACTGCAATGCTCAGTTTGTTGCTTTTTAACTTTCTTAATAACAAGGTTTTTCTGATTTTATTGATATACATAAATATTCTTTTAATATAAATGATGGGTCCTCAGTTCTCTTCGCATAATCTTGCCTGTAGTGTTCTTAGGAATATCCTTAACAAATACGACACCACCTTCTGAAAAGAAGTCGCTTGGGGCTAGATCTGGTGAATAAGGCGTATGGTCAAGCAGGTCAAACCGTAATTCATGGATTTTCGCCATGGCAACCGCTGAGGTGTGAGACGACGCATTGTCTTAGTGAAACAGGATTTTAATTATTTTCTTTTCCTGCAAATGTGGCCGTTTTTCCGCAATTTGTGCCTTCAGCTTTGGCAAGTAATGAGGCGTAGTATGCTCCTGTAATGTTGTTTCCTTTTTGAAGATAATTGATTAAGATACTCGTAACTCCTTTTCTATCCTAAAAAACAGTCACCATCCCAGTGGACAAAACAGTTTCTGCTTTTTTTGGAGCCGGCCCGCCCTTTGCAGTCCTCTGTTTTGACAGAATTTTTGTTTCGGGCATACTCGTATAATGGTGCATCCAAATTTCATCTACAGTAATTAATCGGCGCCAAAACTCGGATTTATTGCGCCTACCCTGCGCCAACAGAGCTTTGGAAATGTTCATTCGAACACGTTTTTGGCCTAACGTAATCAAATGCGGCACCCAACGCGCGGACAGTTTTCTCATGCATTAATATGTAACAAACACGTTCTTTGGACATTTTCATAACCTCTACTATCTCTCTCATTTTAATTTGGCAGTCGTCTAACACCATTTGGTGAACTTTAGCAGTTGTCAATGGTTGCAGCCTTTGGACGTCCCGAACGTTCATCATCTCCAAAGCTCTTACGTTTAAATTCAGATTCAGATGATGAGTGTCGTTATCTTTACGTTGCGGTCGGAAACTTTTCAGACAACCTACATCTTCCATCGCTAACAGGTTACTTATTAGTTTGATTTAATTTTTTGCAGGTATCGAATTTGAAATATGTCTCCATCGAAATAATATGCCATACCTTTATGCACGTAATAGCTTATGCACAGCAAGGCGTTTCCGGGTAGGCTAGTATATTTATATAAAAGACGTGGTAACTTCTGGTTTACAGATGATCCGTCTTGTTTAAGGTTGGCTAAATTGCGGGGGACGAATTGCGCGAAAAGCACAAAACAATAGCTAATATTAACTAATCAGCAGTTGGCCCCGAGACTGTAATTTACTACGAAAATTAAAACAATATTTAATTCTTTATATATATATTTTGTATTATTTATATTCATTTACTTTATTTTTATTATGTTTAAATACTACATGAATGAGGAAAAAAATTAAATAATTTCGGATTTATACCATCGTGGGTTCGTAAATCAACTTAAAGATAAATTCATTTATTTATTAAAATAATTGTTTCAATTCTAAGTTTTATCATTTGCCTAAATACAACTTACGATTCTAAATGATATTGACAACGAAACGGGTTTATAACACTAACCACATGCTTAAAACAGCATTTCTTTCAAAAAAAAAAAAAATTACAAAAAATGTTAAAAAACAAAAGAAATAATATAAAGGTGAATTTTTCAAAATGTGTTTTACATAATTTCTTTGTAAATTTAAAAATTTGGTTTATTTGGGAATCAAAATAAAAAGGATACATTTACAACTTTTTTTATATATATGTACTCGCAATCTTCTTCAAGTTCTACTTATTTTTTTAAGGTTGGAAATTTTATCTTTATCACATGGTTTTAAACAAATCAAAGGCTTAGTTGCAGGAAAAACCATGATCATGCTTACTCGATCGCTTAATGCAAAAAATTAATTTTCTTTGTGTTTTTAATTTCATAAGTCTTTTTTTTTAATTCAAGTTCACACTCAAGTGCATTCATGCATTTTGATATATTTTTCCTATTTTGTATGTCTAATGCTTATGTATCTGAACATTAAGAGTTTGTTTTTTTAATGCTTATTTATATCTTTATAAACATTGGCGTTTTCCCTCCTCCATTTAAATCTAAATGAAATCTGAATTTTCGATTATGATGATAAACAGTGTGTTTTTATTTAAGTGACTGCCTAATGTCTTTTAGTTAATAAGAAAGAAAAAAAGGAAACAAATATAGAATATGACTAGATTAAAAACAAAAAATCTATTTTTAATGCATACACAAAAATAAACGTCTTAATTATTATGGAGTTAGCATTTTCAAAGGCTGGTGTTTCGAGTTTTTTCTCTTTACAAACACTTGGGAAGGTGAACCTTAAACGTACATAGATCCCCTAGTTTCCGTCGATTATTAATAAATAAAATCATACAGGTAGATCCTGTGTTGGCATAATAATGATAAAATCTTTACCAATTTACGAATTTATGTCATAAAACTATTGAAAAACTAAACACATAAAAATGTCTTTATAACGCTTCATTAATGGTTTCACATCTATCCCATCAAGGTGAAATGTCTCCACATTTCTATGAAAAATGAGGCAAAACCGGAAAAGTACACCAACAAGTGAGATGCGATGTGAAAGATGGGATAATAACGCTTTTATTAAAGGTACAATTTTCTTTTGTAGAGCAGATAAACGATTAAGATAAGTAAGATAATACAATCAGCTAAGTGGTACACTCTTATGGTTTCCAAGACTTGACAAATAGGAAAGAAAAGAAAATTAACCATAACTAAAATACGAGGTAATCTTATGAGTAGTCGGATGCCCAATTTTTTGTTCCAAACGAATAACGAATACCGAATATTCGGCTAGCTCATCGGCCGAAAAGCCGAATATTCGGCGGCCGAAGTAAAAAGAGAAAAGGAATTAAAAACGAAAAAACTCTTACTTCTACCATTTCCAAAATACTGGCAGTGCCAAGCACATCAAAAACGAAACAGTTAACTATAAAAGAGACAACTGAAACGAAATTGCTGTGGGATATCAATGATCCGAAAGCAATTGAATATCATTATTTAATTGGTGAAATGATTGCTTTAGATAATGAACCGTTATCAATTGTTGAACATGTCGGCTTTAACAGGCTTATGAAAAAGGCAGTACCAAAATACAAAATACTTGGTCGCACTTACATGACCGAGAAGATTATTCCTGATATATACAACAGAATTTGTTCTAAAATTGAAGCAAGTATTTCACAAGCAATAGCAGTATCTGTGACATCTGATATGTGGACTTGTCAGCACAACAACCAAAGTTTCTTAAGTTTCACGGCCCATAGGATATCTCCAAATTTTATTCCTGAACATGGGGTTTTAGCGATGAAGCCATTTTCTAATTCACATAGTGGTACCAATATCGCAAAAGAACTCAATGCTATTGCAGAAAGATGGAATATTTCACATAGCAAGATTCATTTCGTTGTTCATGACAGTGGAGCCAATATGATAAAAGGCATACGAGACGCAGAATATGATTCTGCCAAGTGTTTTATTCATTCACTACAACGGGCTATCCAGGAATCATTAAAGTCTCAATTAGAAATTCCACAGATGGTAGCTGCTGCGAGGCGAATTGTTACCCATTTTAACCACTCAGGTATAGCACAACAAAAGCTAAAATACATTCAGCAAGAACTTAATTTGCCAGACCATCATTTAGTTCAAGATGTAAACACACGTTGGAATTCAACATATTATTTAATGGAACGATTATTAGAACAAAAGCGAGCCATCTCTTTGTACATAACTGATCATGGTTCTCTAAACAATTTAACATCAACTCAATGGCAGCTAATGGAAGAATGTATCAAACTCCTCAAACCATTTGAAGAGATTACAAAAATAACCAGTTCGGGCATTTCCTGTATTTCTGAAGTGATTCCACATGTTGTAACGATGTTGAAATACCTGGAGAAAGAAGAAACAGCAGAAAGATCACCAAATTTATTGAAAATGAGACTATCACTGCAAGCTGAAATTAAAGCTCGGTTCAATTTTAATGAAAATGACAAATATTTGATTGCAACTTTTCTTGACCCGCGTTTCAAAACTAGTTTCCTTAGATTAGTTCAAACACAAAGAGCAAAACAAAAGATTCTTTTAGAAGCTCTAAAAAAGAGTTGTGACGAGTCTAGTGGCACCGATGATGAATTATCTCCACTTCGAAAGAAAAGAAATGAAAATGAAAATGAAGAAACCATTGAGAAACATGACAGTTTCTGGAATTGTTTTGAGGAAGTCGCTACAGAAAACATGCACAGAGATGAAGATGTGGAACAGAGAAGTTCAATTGCACATGAAATTGATTTTTACACGAAAACTGCTCGCATAGATAGGACGGACGACCCTTACAAATGGTGGTCAGCAAATTCAAAACAGTATCCAAGCTTAGGAGAATTTGCTAAGATTTACTTATCATCTCCAGGGAGCAGTGTATATAGTGAGCGGCTATTTTCAGAAGCCGGTATAATTTATGAGGAAAAGCGTAATCGTTTGTTATCAACAAACGCAGAAAAAATTGTATTCCTTCACCATAACTTACCATTAATGGATTTTAAATATTAAATATGTTTTTTTCTTAATAAAATAAAAAAAACTTGAGAAAAATATGTCTTGTTTTGTGATGATTTTTTATTGTCCTTACTGTTTTTTTACTATTCGGTATTCGGCCGAATAGTTGGCAATATTCGGCCGAATACCGAATAGTAAAATAAGTAGCCGAATAGGCCGAATACCGAACAGTGGCCGAATATTCGTGGCATCTCTACTATAAACCGTTGCAGAGGATTAAAATTACAACCATTAGCAGCATTTGTCGCAATATTCTCTTATTTATGTAAAATTTTGAGAGAATGGTTGGACAGCCTTGAAAAATTACAAACAACAGATGAGACAAATGAATTAGAGTTGCATCTATAAAATAGGATATCTAGTTCAAAGCAGATAAGGCAGAAGATATGATGTCAATGGATTTGCTGCGAATTTCGGAAAAGAAGTAAAAAAAATCGAATCAAATTACTTTCATTAAAGTACTGAATATGCTTGGCATGACTTGTCCTAAATTTAATTCAAACTTATGCTGCTTCAAATTGTTAACTAGTTGTTTAGTAAGGTAGAAATCGTTATGAACGGTGAACAAAAACTATTCTTTCGATGATCTTTCAGACAACTTGTAAGATTACAATATGGAAAAATACACCAATGTAGGGTGGTCAAATTTGAGTGAAATGGAAGCGTCACAGATATCGGATGTACGAGCGTCTGCTCTTTTTTGACAATCAGGGGAAAACATTGCACTCGTTAGGTAAAGTGTTGCCGAAACATCAATATGGCAAGGTTCGTCATATTTTTTTTTAAAAAAAGATCTGCATATATGCTCTTACAAAATGCAGTCAGTCTATTAACCATATTGTGGTGACCTCGCATTGTATTTATTAGGTTGTACCACATGAAATGTCCGATTTTATAGTAGAAATTTATTTTTCCGTAAACTTTTATTCAATCAAAATAGGATCCCTTGGCATCTACGACATTCTTCCAACGTAATACAGGGTCAAATATTCCTTTTTCGTGCTGACTTTTTGAGGCAATGAAATCTTCAAAGGCTTTTACGATTTCTGCTCGGTTCTGGAAGACCTTCTGGCAGCAAAATGAATCCAGATCGCGGAAAAGATGGTAATCCGTTGGGGAAATATCAGGAGTACGGTGGATGCGTAAGAATTTCAATTCCCAATTGCAACAGTTTTTGCACCATTACTTGTGAGGTATGGGGTCTAGCATTGTCATGCGAAAGGATCGGACCGTGCCTATTGACCAACGCAGGTTGCTTTTCAGCCAATTTTTGATAGAGTTTATCGTTTCTACTGGTTGAAGAAATGAAAAGTTGATTGGTCCTTCCGATGTCCACCAAATTGTCACCATAACCTTTTTTGGGTAAAGATCGGACTTGGGGTGTGTTTTGGCTTTTCATTGCTCTTAAAACATCGTCGTCAACTAAAGTTTCCGGCTTCCCATGTGGTTCATTTTCGAGGCTGAAATCCCCCGAACGGAACTTTCCAAACCAACGTCGTATAGTACGTTCATTAATATTTTTCATTGCCAATGACGCATTATGTCCCATTTTAAATTCGTAAAGGGAGAGGGTTTGAATTTGAACTGCCGACAGCATGGTAAATAATTCGTAGAAGAAAAAAAGGGTACTTGTAATGGACCCTACAATTCTCACACGTCAAGCACACGTACCACTTTATTCTGTAAAGAAAGAAAATGTAATGTTCTGGTACAGATGTTCACTCGAGAACTTCTTATTTCCGACATTTCATGTGGTACAAGCCTATAGAGTATTTAGAATCTCTTAAATCTCGACTGATTACCAATTTTTGCTAAATTTAATGGTGTCCGACCAGGTGCATGTATTTTTGGATACAATGATTTTTTTTCACAAATACAACGACAATATGTTTCAAACAGAAACAGTCCACACCATTCGCAATGAACTTGTTGCGTAAAAAATTCTTAAATCGTGTCTTCAATGACGATGGCACTAATTTGAGGTGGCTACGGGCTATTGAAGAAGCTTTATAACAGTAAACTTTACAGGTGTTGAAAGACAACATTCGACATGATTTCTAATGATAGAAACATAACCGATATTATTTTCGACGCCTTGTATAAAAAATAAATAAATGAATCAAGCTTTAGTTTGCAACTTCTGTTGCTTAACATTTAACGCAATGGAATCTGCTCACACGGAAAAAAGAACATTAGAGCGCCTTAAGACAACTTGATTCAGAGCTGTTGAGAAGAAATCTTGAGTTGAGTAAATCAAATCATGCAAACAATGAATAACAATCTTCAGCAGAGACGGTGTGATAAGCTTTATAACTGCAATAGCAGATATTAACTTACAACGTAAATGAAATCATTCCATTGTCATACGACTTCATGTAGATAATAATTGATAAAAAAACGAAAAAAAACTAAGAGGAAGTACAACTTTAATTGTATTCTCTTAATCACCTCCCATTTTATGTCATTTTATTGATTTTAGCCTAATCTAAATATAATTAGCTGATTATAAATATAATTGGAAATCAGAAATTAAGAAAGGTTCTGCGGGAGCTCAAAGATAGTATTGTACCTTTTCCATCAAACATCAGCTATTAAGAGATTAAGTACGGACAAAGCTAAAGTATAACAAATAATTTAAAAGTGCAATTAATGAAAAAAAGCGAAAATCGAGGAGATTTCTTATTACAAACATTAGTATCAAAATTTACCATTACAAAGTCATTATTCCGCTTCCACATACAATTTAAATTTTTTTTTTAAATTGGTTCCGTTTATTTTTAATTGTTAATTTATTTGTTTATCATTTAAAATCTATGATAGTACATATCAATTTTAAATATAAATTACTAATTTTTTAATTTAGTTTTCTTTGTTTTTAATTTTAATTTAATTTTTTTAATCGACCTAAATTTGATCAAAGCTTTAATTTGATATATAAATTGTTTAATGATTTTGTTTTTTGTTTTAACCACTTGTTCATAAGAGAGAAGCAAAATATTTTAATGTTTAATATTTTCTGTTTTGTAATCTATCTTAGTTCATAGCTTCGTTAGTACAAAATTAATATTAAAAAAAAAAACAAATATATTATTACAGTCACAAAAAGTGTACATACAATAAATAACGAAAAAAAGGAAAGAAAAACTTAGCATAAAAAAATATATTAAAATTCCAAACCTAGTCAAACTCATTGAATTGTTTTAAGTTAAATTTTTAACTGTAACTCCTATTCAGCTTCAACTTTAATACTTTTAACCTTTTGACCTAAGTGTAAATAGTTTGTGTTGTGTCTTGTTGCGTGTACTGTTTTTTTCTTTTTATGGTTATGCGAACCAAGCCTTAATCAGTCATCCGTAAATGGATGTTCGGATGTGTCACTGCTGTTGCGACGTCTATTTTCAAGAATTTTTGTTGCTTGCTCAAGGGTTTCTTTGTAGAAAATATTATTTGTTTCACCAGGAAGTGAATACTTTGATTCGTCTAGATGCCAAGTTAGGCCGAGAACTATATTGAATGCTGATGTATCGTAGGCATGGCAACCGGAATACCGATATTGTGGTTTTTTGTTGTATTTACAACCGTTGGATTGTGCCCCTGAAAAAATAGAGAAAATCAAGAAATAATGAATTAAGAAAGATGAATTTTAAATATAAAATAAGCCCTACAATTGGGTAAAGTTAAAACAAAAAGATGTTACCATTTTAGTTGTCTATCCAATCTTAATTTACCAAATATGAGAAATCCTGTCATCGACTAGCAAGTCGAATATATTCGCTCATAAAACTGTTTCGCAAAATGTTTTCAAGAACACTTTGGACATCTTATTTCCCCAACAAGCATAATTCTGCTCTGCCAACTCTGACAAAACGCTGGAGCACCATCAAAAAGTTTCAGATGGTTCTGGGTTGAATTTTACTGATCTTTGCATTTAAATTCTGACATAGAACTTGTACTTTTATTAAGACAAAAGCAAAGGACAAGTGTACGTTATCAGATTAAGTAAAAAAAGAAGAAATGTTTTATATGTACGAGTAGATGAAACGATTTTATACTTTTGTGCCGACTCAAATTGTGCAGGCAATTCGTCACACCGTGGGAAGGTTTGAGCGTGAATACACTCTTTTGAATCTTAAGCCACCAACCAGACAGAGATTGACGCGAAATGTAGAAAATATAGTTGCAGTAGCGGCCAGTATCGAAGAAGACCCAGAAATGTCGATTCGGTACCGATCAGCTGAATTGGGCATCGCCGGTTTATTTTGCGGTTGGATTTGGGCCTACATCCGTATGAGATTTTGCTAACGCAAGAATTGAGGCCGGATGACCATAGACAATGCCGTGAGTTCGCTAATTTGGCGCTGGAAATGTTGGCCGGAGATCTGGATTTTGGCTAAAAAATCATTTCCTCGGACGGGGCCCATTTTTGGCTCAGCGGCTAGATCAACAAGCAAAATTCCACAAGTGTTCGGCCAAGCATCAACGCATCCACAAAGATTGACTGCTTAGTGCGGTTTATGGCATGGTGGCATCATGAGACCTTATTTCTTTGGAAATGAGGTAGGAGACACCGTTGCCGTCAACGGTCTCAGGTATAGAGCGATGTTAACCGACTTTCTGTGGTCAGAACATCGATCCGAGCTGTTGTTGCAACAAGACGGTGCTACATGCCATACAAGCCACGCAACGCTCGTAGTTGTGAAGGAGAAATTTGTGGACTGCGTCATCTCACGGTGATTGTTCATAAATTGGACGCCGCGATCATTCGATTTGACACCACTCGATTATTTTCTCTGGAGCTACGTCAAGTCCTTAATTTAGCAATTCGCTAACAAGCCAACCACTTTGGACGAGCTCGAGGCCAACATTCGACACGCTATTGTCGGAATAACGACGCAAAATTGAACCGACGCACGCAAAGTGGGGCAGAATGCTCTAAAATGCGGTATCAAATCAGCCGATACAGCTAAGAACTATTTTTCAATATTAAAAACTTAAAAAAAATTATTGAAGATCTAATTTTTATCAACTACACTTATCTTCCCCACTCCTTTTATCGTGAAGAAAAACAAATTAGTAAAACCATTTTTTAAATTGTTCATAGGTATTTATTGAGACTTATAAATTAAAAAGAAAAACAATTAAATTAAATTTGTCCATTAAATACAAAACAAAACAAAAATTGTTATTACATTCTTAGATATCATCACTGTCATCATTATTATCCTCAGACTCAAGAAGATCGTTTGATTCCTGGAAACTTGGGGGTTTTAGCAAGTTGAAAGCTTCTTTGGGATTTATTTTCTTGAGAAGTTTTCGCGGAAATTTTTAAAATATTTGTTGGACGCTTCAGTTAAAGCATTACAAACTCTTCCATCAATCATGGTAAACATTAAAGAATGATCTTCTTTTAGAGACCTGTTACCGATTAGTACGGAAGATTTTTGAAGGTTTCCAATCTGTCCATCCAATCGGGCTTTCTCGGCTTTCGAAACTTCAGTTGAATCTTTAATATATTCAATTTTTAAAGGCCTGCAATAATTCGTGGAAGCTGGACGAGGGCTTTGCCAGATTATATGTTCACCACTTATAAGTCGAATGGGAACTAAACAGGTTATGAAAACAGCAGAATCGTCTGTTTCTGGTCCGTGAAAAGCTTGTTTATAGGAACTATGTCCCAAGCTACCATCGAAACCCCACTGTGATATTAAGGAACATTTCTCAAGTCCTTCATCTTCTATTGTTTCAAGAACACAATCCAACATCGAAAGTAATCTTTTCGATGATGTAATGTCAAGCAAAGCTGAAGACTGAAGACTTGAAGCTGTGACTTTCATCATATCTTTGTTGGGATAGCAATCTGCATTCTGCATTCTGCACAACATCTTCTCCGGTCATACAACTTTTCTCCTGCGACTTTTTAAATACTTTTCTGTATTTTTCAGCTCGATTGGGGCTTACAGTTGCTTCTTTTAGGAGTTTGGAGACTTGAATCTGTCCGGAAGCTCTTAAGCTCATTTGAGTAGCATAATTGATGACATTAACAGGTACCGAATCTCCCAAGTCTTGCGTTTTGACCCTTTTTGTTCGTTCGGAAGAAGTCTCAAAACTCACTTCCGGACGACCACGTTTCTTTACTGAATCTGATGCTCTATAGAATGTAATAGAACTGTTTAGCCATTTTTCACACCCAATTGGTGGCTTTGAGCCACCGTGTCTTAAAATCAGTTTTGAAATGCGAGACTGTTTTCTTTACAACTTCTATTTGGGTATTTTCTGTGCTTTTTGTAATTTTAACAAGTTCTTCTTTTAAGAAATTGAACTGTTCCTCAACAATTACACTCTCAGACTAAGTCTAAAAAGAAAACATTTGCATTTTTTAATAATGTGTATATTACTTGATCGAAAAATAAAAAAAAATATAGATAGATATTCTCAATTAATTAATGCCAGCTTTTGGGCCACTTTGCCCCACTGTGCGACGGCTTGAAGCACTGCCAGCGAAGCCGAGGTGGCCATTTGAATGATGTGCTATTCCACACATAATGGCATGAATGTAGCTTCAAAATAAAGCCAGAACCAATTTTATATCTCATACCGTTGTTGTTTTATTTAGTTTTTTTTTTTCCTATCGTTATCTGGTCACCCTTTACGTCACAGAGAGGTGACAAATCAATATATTTATATGGTCTATACACAGCACCAAGGAGAAATTTCTTTTTTTCAACTTCAACAAACTTGTACGGAAAAGGGCTATCGGGAGATGACTCAAACAGGGAATTCACAGTCAGATTGTCACAGACATACTCGTAAATATGATAGCAACACCACCTCAAATTCTATTTTTATTATTCTAAAATGTTGTAAGCATGCATGGAGTAAGGCTCATCCCTTACCCTCGGATCAAACCATGTTTCGGATACACACACAACGTTAACACTGGAAACAACAAACAGATATCTGAATTCAGCAATTTTACGCGTTAAACTTTGTGCGGTAATATGACACACCTTTAGCCTCTCTCGCTGTTCAGATGGTGAACTGATTGACATGTTGCTAGTAGAGCGTAGCTCAGTAAGCTTGGCAAAACTGTTGTCCTTGGCTATTTGTGCTGGTTAATTCGTTTGTTTGCTCCTCGATAGAAGCCTCGCTTCACTTGCGCTTTGTACATGGAACTGCATTTTGGACAATTGCTAGCTGGCGTTACAACAATAACTAATATTGAATAATTTACTTTGCGAAACTCGGGGTAAAAACAACTCTTAATTCGAAAGATATTCCATGCAAATGAAAAAACACTAATTTAATATGTAGTAACGAAACTTGTTGGAATTTAAAAAGTTGTTATACTAAATTAACTTGAAATCAAATACCGCGATAAACTTTGCTGCTTAGGTTAAAGTACAAGTAAGTAACTAAGATTTTAGAGAAAGTACATATAAGCTAAGAGTAGTTACAAGTATCTGCAGATATTCAAAATTTTGGAAAAAATTAATAATGTACTCGCAATTTTGCCCAAACAATTGCTTCCGACGAAGGCTCTAGAATCTGATTTCTGCAGATGATGGCGTTTAGACAGAAGTATTGTCGTTTCCATATATCATTAGTATCTCCATGTTTTCGTATTTCAGAGTTTGTGCCCCAAAGTCCACTACTAGTCCATGTTCTTTCATGAAATCTGTACCAATGATTCACTCGACGTATATGTCAGCCACCAGAAAAACGTGAGAGAAGACAATTCCGGCCAGGTGAATTTTTATACGGACTTGAACATATACCCTAGCCGTCCCTCCCGTAGCTGTTCTCAAGCTGCAACTGCTGGTGTTATGCAACCAGGATTTCTGTACCAGATCCCTCCTGATGATTGAGGCCGTGGCACCGGTGTCTATTGTTGCCATCCATTTTTCTTTTCCACTGACTACTTCTACTAGAAGGCTTTCATTGCACCGTTTTGCCAGCGAGACATGGGTGATGATCCTGGGGCCGTCGAGGCCTGCTACCAACTTCTGCCCCGCATTTCCCGACTGATGGCTTCGGAAAGGTTGACCGGTTTCTTGATAGCTGTTTCTTCCTCTATTTGCTTGTCACCACAGTGAGGGCAGCCTTTTCGTCGCACCGGTTCTTTACACTGCTTTGAAGATGACCTATTTCATTGCAATTCCAGCAGCGCATTGTTCGTCTATCCCGTCGAGCATCTGGTTCCTCGGCACTTATTCTTGTGCTGGAGCATTCAATAGATGCTACGTCCCTGACGAAATGTGTTCCCCTGGTAGCCTGATTGGCATCGCCAGAGCGAAGGCAAGTGCTTCAGCAAGGGTTCTTTTCCCGGCCATCCTTACTGCTGACTGTAGCTTTGAATCTGCAATTCCCCTGATAAATGCATCTTTTGCCATTTCGTCGGTAATTTCCTACTCACGTCTGCTTGGAGCTGCTGCAGTGTTTCTAGTCGTTGCTGCGTTCGGCTTTGAAATTTGACTTTGTAAACCTCCTGCATGGGGCTATCCCCAAACCGTTTCTCGATAGCCTGTACTAAAGTCACATAGTCGTTATCGATGTCTATTGTTTGCAACAATTCTGCTGCAGGACCGTGCAAGGCCATTGTTAGGGCAAACCATTTTTCCATATTGTCTCAGTCGTTTGCACAGGCAGCCATTTCAAACTGCTTCTTATAAGTAGACCATGAGGTCTGGCCATCGAATGGGGAGGCTTCAACTCTTTTCTCCTTGGACCACTTAAAGAACATTCTCGGAGTTACTGTTTTCGCCCTGAGTCGAGCTCTTTTGCCAGTTGCTCAACTTTGCGGTCCATGTGTTCGAATTTTTCGTCAACATTCTTCTCTATTTTTACAAATTTGTCATCGATTTCTTCGAACTTTGTTTTTTTGTTCTTCCAGATTATTCTTTTGTTCGTCCATTTTCTGTTGAAAGCCCTGCAGGCTGTTCTTTTGTTCTCCCAGATTTTTCTTCTGTTCGTCCATTCTTTGTTCGAGACTGTTCTTCTTCGTTCGTCCATTTTTAACAACAGGAGTTGCATCATCGCAGCCATGTCACTTCCGGTACTTATCTGTTCATCCTCGTCGACGTCAAAGGAGTGTGTATCAAGAGCATGTCCCTCGTTGTTCAAGGCCTTACTGAAGTCGGAGCACCAAGTCTCTTTTTCCTCCGCTGAGGCTTCTCTTGTTCAACTCGGATTTGAGTTGGACGAGGGTCAACTGTAATAGTTTTCGACCCATTCTAGGCTTTTAAAACAGTCACAACTTTTTATTTTATTTTTACACAATATGTCCTATCCCACTTCTGACACCAATGTAAAATATTTGTGCGGGTACAAATGACAGAACTTATTAATCGCTTTATCCAGTACAGTTACAATTCACTATTTAATCGTTTCTCTCAATACAATCCAATTAAGCACGTGGTACCTATATACGGATGACACAGCCATTGGAATGAGAAAGAGGCTTGCATATGGAAAAAGAATTCAATACGGTGACAGCTAGGCGTCACGTCCACCATACGTCTTTGAATACGTAATTAAATTAAAAATGTATGCTTGCTAGCGCCTGCATAACAAGGGCTACTATTAAACAGTAAGCGAATATAATTGTTCATTGTATATCATGAATCGACATACATAAAAGTAGCTAGGAGTCATGGTTCTTCACAATCTGAAATAAAGCCACCATATTGACGGTCTGATAAAGTCTGATCTCACCCAAGTCTACTCTATGACTGTAATTCGCTAATGTTGCTTAAGATTTGTGGAATCGCATCTGAGATAATGCTGCCAATACGGGTTTGTTGCAGGCAGATTGGCATATGACGTCATTCAAAGTTGATTGAAAGAAGGGTATGCTTATCTTCTTCATCGACTTAGAAAAAGCGTTCGACAGAGTTCCCAGGGATCTTATTTGGACGCCGCTAAGTTCTCAAAATGTACCCACCCGAGAGATACATGTACTCGTATGAATGATGCATGATTATGTATACGATGATATTAAAACGAGAGTTCAATACACAGCGGCAAAAACGGGAGAATTCGAAGTTAAAGTTAGAGTTCAGCAAGGCAAGTCCGTTGCTTTTTAATGTCGTCCAGGATTATCTATCGAACGGGACATAACCGAGCCCGGAATAACTTCTTTGCTTTTCGCCGATGATAGCGCTATCATATTCAATGATGTGGCAGCTCTTTAGACAACCTTTAATAATTGGAGGAAGGCGAAAAAGATAACGGTAATGAATCAGTCGTACTAAGACCGAATATCTTCATTGCCGTTTTTCGAAACAGCAAACCTAACTTCATATACTCGTACATCCATCTACATAAAAGGAGTCATCATGCCAAAGTGCGAACAATTAAAATACTTGGCCTCTGTCGTTAACCACCAAGAAAAATGCGATGACTATGTCGCAGATAGAGTCAGTGTGATGTGGTTTAAATGGCGCCAAAATTCCGCTGTATTTTGTGAAAGGCTTTCTTCGTATAAGTTACCAGCGAGTATAACAGAATGTGAACTTATAAGAAGAACGCGGAGTCGCCAAAGTCTCTACATTAAAAAATCGATAGTAGAGAAACTTCAGGCTGAAAAAATCGCCTGGTATTCGACGAAGGCCATCGGAAAATCCGGTCCAAGAAGCAATATAGTATCAAGTTCCAGCGGAAGTTCAAAGAAGAGGCCGCAAGAAAAATAACTGGCTTACTGAAATGCGGAAACATCAGCAAACTCTTGGCCTCACTAACGAAGTGATCCAAAATAGACTGGCCTAATTCGAGCTGCCAATCGATTATTTCCTGCCTTTCGGAATTTGCAGATATGATTGAATGTAATGCAATTTGTTAAATCATCTCTTTAAACAAAATAAATAAACATATTAAAATACAAAAATATGCATATATGTATGTATGTGGGATAGATAGCCAAACACTCGAACATCACATTACAAAGCAACGTAGATATCAAAGACACAAAACGACAAAATAACAAGAAGAGACTAACGGGCTACGAACAAAGAAAAGACAAAGAATACTGTGCATTGCGATCACACGATACCAGCCTTACATGACGACACGAGCTAACACACACACATGAGCAAAATACTGGTTTCCACTTTGTAAAACAGCAGGCAGAAGTAGGGTCGTTAGAAGAGTCGAAAAAAAACCTTTAAAGAATGCAGACGCACCAAATAATGAAAATATTAAATAAAGTTCCATAGTCGAAATAAAGTGTTGTCTAGTGTTTTTTTTCACTCACCGGGAACATTAAATCCCACATGTATGTGGAATGACCCTAAGAATTGGAACATCAAATTGCAACGTCAACATAAACGTCACATTCATTTTCTTCTTGCGGGAATAGGAGCTACCAGCGAAGACGTTAACAGGACGCGCACTACTTCTTTTAATTCTCTTTAATATTCTTCCTTTTTGTACAAGTTGAATTGCATAGTTTTTTTTCAATTGTTTAGTTTCCTGATTTAATAATAAATTGTTAAGAATTAACCTGGAGTTTTACAAACTGGGGGCTCAACCGGGATTCGCAGCAGCTCAAAAATAACAAGCAATGATACAGAATAGTACGACGGTGGAATCAGGAATTGGATTCTCGGAATTAATTGCCACAATTTCGAGCTAAAGCAATCAAACGACGAAACGACGGTTTGACGATGTGGGAAACGGTACACAGACAGTGTATGTGACAAACGGGAAAGGCGAAACTGCAAATATAGTCGACGACTCGATCACCTCACCTCATCTCTCCGAATGAAATAGAAAAGTTAAAACAACGGACTGAACGGGCAAGTGTTGGTAGCTTTGAACACGCCGTTAATGTAATTTCAATTTTCAGGACGGGTGTGGATCGAAGAATTTGAGCCGGCTGCGCAATTAATGAAGTGGGACGATCTGCGGAAAATTTTGTTCGCAAAGAGGTTGCTGACAGGGGTTGCAAAATTGGCGTTGAAAGCTGGGCCATCAACAACAACGTGGAACCAAGTTAAGGATCGATTGCTTGAAGAGTTTGACCAAGTTATCTCCGTCGCAGATGTTCATAGAAAATTAGCAACTAAAAGGCAGTCTCAGAGTGAATCAGTGGCGGAATTCTTTTACGCCATGCGCGAACTGGGGGCAAGAGGCAATGTGGACGATCGCTCTATAGTACAATACATCATCGAGCGAATCGACGATTCGCCGTCCAACAAGTCCATGCTGTATGGCGCAATGTCGATGTGCGATTTTAAAACCAAGCTCTGCGACTATGAACGTTTTCGTGATTCCTGTAAGGCCCAACATGCAGGTAGGAATTCAGCACTCACACAAACGACGAAAGCGAAAGATAAACAGCAATGTTTTAATTGCGGAAGAACAGGCCACAAAAGCAAGGCCTGCGAATTTAAGACCAGATGACCAAAATGTTTTAGCTGCGAGAGCTTCGGACATATTTCAGCCGATTGTCCAAAACGCAAAGATGACTCCAAGACAGTACATTTAGTCAAGACGAACGTCAGTAAGCTGGAGGTGAAATCGGTTATTGTCAACGGTACAGTGGAGGCGCGGATAGACACAGGATAGGGTCCGATGAATATTTTCGAATTGGATCGCCGCCTCTTAGCCAGGATAGCCAAATGCTGCAAGTGTTGTCACAAACAACGACGGCAACATACGGTTACTTTGTTGCAACACTTAACCTAGTCGAATTGGTGCAACTGCATGCAAGTGAGTTCCTATGCAGAATAAGTAAAGCCCAAGAAGACGACGATCAGGTGAAACTCATCCGAGCACTTCTGCAGCACGGCGAATACGAAAAGTTCTTTTGCGAAAAGGGTGTCATATTCAAAATAGACGAGGAAGGACGACGACTTCTTGTGGTACCAAAGAAGATGCAAACCGAGCTGTTGCGAAATATACATCAGGGTGGACATTTTGCTTTGAAGAAAATGATGGAACTAGTCAAGAGAGATTACTACATCCCGCAGTTGAACAAGAGACTGGAAGAGGTCCGACAAAACTGTGTTCCGTGTATATTGGCCGAGAGAAAAGCAGGCCAGCAGGAGGGGTTCTTATGCCCCATAGACGAAGAAATGTGGACCATCTGGGCCCACTTTCAAGAACGTCCAAACAGTACTCCTACTACATCATTTGCATAGTAGATGCATTTTCTAAATTTACCTGGCTGTATCCAACAAGAACAACGTCTGCAGCAGAAGCCATAGCAAAACTGGAGATCCAAAGTGCAACATTAGGGAATCCTTAAAGGATTATATCGGATCGTGGGGCCGCTTTCACGAGCAACATTTTTGAAGAATACTGCCGAAACAACAAAATTCAACACTTGGTGATAACTACTGCCGTTCCGAGAGGCAACGGCCAGGTGGAGCGGACCAACCTGACAATAATATCAGTCCTGGCCAAACTTTCAGTCGAGAATCCGAACAAATGGTACATGCATCTAGGCAAAGTCCAACAATGCATCAATTCTACTTGGCAGCGAAGTGTCAAGCACACTGCATTCGAGCTTATGTTTGGCACACAGATGCCGAGAAACGCTGACCCTGAATTGGTAAGTTTGATTAACGAAGAGATTGAGGAATTGTTCATTGCAGAGCAAGATGAAACAAGATACCAAGCACGTGAAGCAATCCAGAAGGCACAGCAGGAGAACAGCAGAGCATTCAATCGCAATAGAAAAGCAAGCTACAATGTACAACTTAGGGGACTTGGTAACGATCAAGCGTACACAATTCGGACCAAATCTAAAGCTAGCAAGGAAGTATCTTGGGCCGTATAAGGTGCCATCAGTCAATAAACACGATCGGTACGGGGTCCAAAAACTGTGTGATCATGAGGGTCCGAACATATCAACAACATGCGCGGAGATGATGATGCCGTGGCGACAAACCGATTTCGACATTAGTTCGTCCGAAGAAGAGTATCAGCTGGGGTCAGCTGATCACAGGAGGGCCGATTGTGGAATGACCCTAAGAATTGGAACGTCAAAATACAACGTCAACATAAACGTCACATTCATTTTTTTCTTGCGGAAATAGGAGCTACCAGCGAAGACGTTAACACGACGCGCACTACTTCTTTTAATTCTCTTTAAAATTCTTCCTTTTTGTACAAGTTGAATTGCTTAGTTTTTTTTTTCAATTGTTTAGTTTCCTAATTTAATAATAAATTGTTAAGAATTAACCTGGAGTTTTACATGTATGGTATATTATGTACGTAGTTTTTTAATAGAATATTTTACATTTCCTTGAAATTCCCGTTTTGTGTTTAGAATTAACCACTTACATCCTTGAAGCGTTATTTCTTTTAAAAGGTCATTTTATTACGAAACAATATTTGAGGAATCGGCATTCAACTAGACGGTGAAACTTTTATGCTTGTTGATAATGCTAGATCGCGAATCTCTTTCAACAAATCAGTAATCACGAAAGAGTCAAAAGTCAAAACACGACTGGAACATCTAGTAAATGCAATGAAGGCAAACGCTTCATTCATATGAGATGTTTTGAAAAAGTATACGGCAGCCTTCACACTGTTTTCCTAGGTGCGACTTGTCTTCAAAAACCTCTAGATTCAGTATAAACAATGTTAAACGAAACTACTCGTATGTACATAGTTCCAGCCATATATGGAAAGCAGCAGATCCTCTGAGGCAGGGATGAAACATCTCAAGTATCAAGTAGGATACTTCTAGGCCCTGTGGGTGGCCGTGGCTCAAGTGGTAGTGTATTGGCTTCCCAATCGGACGCTTTGGGGTTCAATACCAGCCGTGACCGAAAGACTTATTTTCAGGCAACTAAAATCTCGTGAGGTGAATGGTGGCCTAAATACAACATCAAGTCAAATTACACTAATAATTTAGTCTCTCCACTAAATGTTGGATGCCATCCATGGAGCGAAATAACCACTGTGCCCAAACATCTTTCCAATTTTACTTAACACGTGCACCGGCATTTTAAGAGTAGTCATACCCTCTTGAGTGTTAAGTTCTTTTTTTTTTTTTTTTTTAAACCTGCTCTTGGGCAGTCTAAACCATCCAAGCTTTATGACTAAAATTAATTGAATTATGTAATGTATAGTACACAAGGACAGGTTAAAAATGGGTAAAAACATAAAAACCATCTAATTACGAAAATCCAAAGGGGAAATACAAAGAAATTGTAAAAAAATATATTTCAAAGAGTAAAATGTATACAAATATGATAAAATGGTTATGGCTTAACTATTAACCTTTCTTTGCGATGGGAATATAATTTACCTGCAAGAACTACACAAACTTTATTAGGGCAACGCAAATGTTAGCTCCGAGCGTCGTAAAACTCCTTCTTGAGTACCATATCTGATATTTCCTCCAAATAAAGCGAAAATAACCTTCATTCTTTCATTTGTACTCTCCATTTAAAGCGTGTTTTTTTTCCCCCCTCTTTTAAATAAAATTTATATATGGTATTTTGTGTACCAGTATACTCGTATGTTTAGAGCTAGTAGGTGGTTTAACAAATGGATAAATTGTGGCATTGAGAATCTCACCAAGCTAAGAGGCCAATTGAGAACCAAAGCCCACTCTCGGAAATCCGAGGTAAACTTATAAATTACGTTGGTGCATATAAAATTGCCATTTTTAAGATAAAAATTAAAAAAATACGGTGATTTCGACTCTTGATATTTTTTCCAACGAGATTACAATGCGTTGATGTCTTTCTTTTAAAAAGCTATGAGCAATGAAGTCTTCGAAGGTGTTTTTAATTGCAGTCTCGTCGATGTACAATATTTTTTCATACATGATCCAGAGGATTAAACAAATGCGTTAAGATCCAGCGAATAAGATGGGAATTTAGAACTTTTGCACTTTTGTATTTATTTAAATAATATATTGCTTTTTCAGTAAGATACTCGTATACTCGTACATCTTTTAACTAGGCAAAATATCAAAATAAAGTCAAATGTATGTTTTTTATAGAAATAAACAGAAAAAAAATTAAAAATAAGAATACAGTAAGAGCTCTTTATTCGCGGGGTATATGTTATGCCGCGAATACAGAAACCGTGAATATGGAATGGTAATTTATATGGGATTATAGGGGATACGTTCCTAGGTGACAAAATAAACCATATTGATTGATTACTATCTTCAGGCTTAGGCAATGGTTTAAAGAATTTTGTAATTTTTTCTTGCATGGCAGTTTTTAAAAGCTCCTTCAATTCAGACCGATATTCAGCAGTGGCATTAGCAATTTGCCTCTTAAAAATAAGACTTCGTTCCATAGACGGATCAAATTGCATAAAGAAACATTTTTCAAATTAAATGTCACGTTTCCAGTGGTTGTTGAAGCCTCTTATTCAATGGGCTGTGAATTTAACAATTCCTCCAGGTCGGTTTCAGTCAAATCTTCATCTTGCGATTCAAGAAACTCCTGAATGTCAATTGATTCTACCTGTTCGAACCCATCTCGTCCTATTCCATTTGCAATTCCGGGTATGTTTACAGTCAAAGTTTGAATTTGCACAGATTCTTCGTCATTTTCCGCAGTCAGAGCAGGCCACAGTTTTTTCCAGCATGATTTCAATGTGTATGGCTTCAGTTCTTCCAATGATTCTTTTATGTTTACGATGCATTTTGCTATGTCAAATTTCTTCCAGCATTCCATAACATTCATATCAAGATCACATTCCATGTTATCCAATATGATTTTGAAGGTTCGTCTAATGTAATAGAGCTTAAAGGCATGGTTTATTCCTTGGTCCATAGGTTGAAGCGAAGCCGTCGTGTTGGGAGGTAAAAATGTCACTTTTATATTTGGATGCATAGTTTCATGTTCGCGAGGATAACCTGGTGCATTGTCCAAAACTAGAACTGCTTTAAAGTCTGAATTCTTTTTTTTAAATAAGTTTCAACTTCAGAAACAAAACAATTAAGGAACCAGTCACAAAAAATAGCGCTAGTAACCCACGCTTTCTTATTAGCACGCCAAAACACTGGCAGGTCGTTCTTGTTTTGATTTTTTAAAGCACGAGGATTTAACGATCTGTAAAGAATCAGTGGTTTAATGACACAATCTCCAGATGCATAGCAACCGTGTAATTCTATCCTTTGCTGACTTAAATTCAGAGGCAGACTTTTCGCTTTTAGAAAAACAGTGCAGTTTCGTCTGCATTAAATATTTGCTCAGGTTTCTATCCTCCATCAGCTACTAGGTTTGCAATTCTTCTGCATATCTTTCTGCTGCAGCAATGATTGTCTCACCTTAAATTTATTGAACCAACCTTCCGATGCCTGAAATCCTTCGTCTGTACATTCACCACCACAACTATCATCAAGTTCTTTAAAATGTGCGTAAAGACGCTCTGCCTTCTCCCGCACGATTGGACCACTCAGGGGCACCCGTTTTTGGCTGCAAACTTCAATCCATAGTGACAACGCCATTTCCATTTTTTCTATTGCTGGATCACGAACAATTTTCGCTGACAGTGAAGTTGAAGCTACAGACGACCTTATTTTATCTTCGGATTTTTTTATCGATCGTACTCTTGATTCGTTGACATTGAATGAGCGTGATATGGATGCAAACGACTCTCCAAGGCGTAAACTATCAAGCATTTCTACTCGTATTTTCACTTTAAGCGGTAACACAGATTTTTTTCGCGTCGAAACTGGTTTTTCAATTTTTTTAGTCGACGTTATAAATTAGGAAGACAGCGGTAGAGACGTGTAACTCGTTCACAATTTTTGTAACGAATGGAAAGATGAAACAATAAAACACGCAAAGCGGCTCTTACTGTTTGCTTACCAAGTCATTAGCACACTTGTTTAAATTTCCGGAATTTCCCCTTAATTACTTTAGGTATAATTGTAATAAGGTCTATTTTACTGTTTTATTAGTCCATTTGAATCCTTTTTATTAATATGCATGTACCGATGTACCGAATAGATCCGCGAATAAAGGAATCTTTAGGCGCGAATATAGGAATTGGGTCTCATTTTTTTAAATCCGCAAATAGCACATTGGCTGCCATGGCTATCATATATGATAGCCAGTGATGTTACCCAGGGTGCCATGGCTATCAAATATGATAGCCGCCTATAATTTCATTTAAGGCTCTGGCTTTCAGAAATGATAGCCATTACGTACAAATTCGGTATGGGGCAAAGTTGCTTGCCACCTTACGATAATATAAACGTTTTTGGTTTGAGCAAGTAAGGAAAACTTACTGAATTATGACCAAAATTATTAGACCATTGTTAGATAGTTATAATTTTGAAAGAAAAACTATATATAATGTTATAATATAACTCATTTCATAAACTTTATTTCAAATAGAATTATAAATAAACAATTTCACAAAATTTAAGAAGCCTAGCTCCAACTAAAAGTATATTTCATAAAAAAACAAGGAACAATTCTTTTGATACATATATATGTACATATAATATAAAGTATTGAAGAAAAAAGAAAAATAAAAAGACAATTCATTTCAATTCTTATAAAGAAAAAAAAAAATTATTTCACTTTAGCTTCAGCTAAAAGTATAATTCATAAAAGCAACAAAATTTTGGTTTTAATGTTTTGTATTGAAGCAAACCCGACACATTTGAGGCTGATCAGGACAACTATCACAGTACGTGGATATCTGATTAGCTTCTTTGCGGGCTGCTTCACGTCCTTTGGATTTTGTTATGTTTTTGTAGCAAACACTACATTTTCTTCTAATTTTTTTTCCATCAGAAGATACACGCTCTATGAGATGGTGCGTTGCTGAACGGGGTGTTTCAACTCTACGAACGGGGGCTGTGGGTATTTCAAGCAGTTGAGCAGCCAAAATTTCCCTGAATTTCCGAATATGAATTTTCGATTTTGTTAAATGTTTGTATAGGGTCCGCCATCTAACGTTTTTTTTTTCAACTAGTGCTTATTTCGTGAATGGTAACACTTAGCTCATGTCTGATTTGACAGATAATTAGTTTTATCCTTCCGGTTAATAATGGAAAATAATTTCATTCAAATGGCTGCCTCGGCTGGCCATGCAGTAGCCTACACGATCGATCCAATTTTTAAGCACATTATCGATTGTGTGCAGCTGTATTTCACCAATGGCTTCACGAATATTGTCCTTTAAAGCGTCAATTGTCTCTGGCTTGTCGGCGTAACACTTAACTTTTACGGCTCCCCACAAATAATAGTCCAACGGTGTCAAATCGCAGCTCCGAGGTGGCCAAACGACATCAGCTCTGCGACTGATAATGCGATCTTCAAAAACAGGGCGCAAAACATCGAGTGTAGCTTCGGCTGTGTGGCACGTAGCGCCGTCCTGTTGAAACCAAATGTTGCCAATATCCTCCTCTTCAATTTATGTGAACAAAAATTGGTTCAACATGGCCCGATAACGATCGCCATTGACTGTAACGGCCACTCCTTGCTCATTTTCGAAGAAAAATTGCCCAATTATGCCTCTGGACCAAAATCCGCACCAAACAGTGACTCGTTTTGGGTGTATCGGCTTTTCAATGTATGCGTGCGGGTTTTCTGTGCGACAATTTTGCTTGTTTACATACCCGCCAAGATCAAAATGAGCTTCATCTGAAAAGATGATTTTTTTGGCAAAATCGGCATCTTCTCTAAGTCGATCGCAGGCCCACTTAGCGAAGCGTAGTTCAAGCGTATACACAACCATATTCGTTCAGCGGAAGGATAAAACGAAGTGTTACCATTCACGAAGTAAGCACTAGTTAAAAAAAAAAACACCCATGCGTTAACAACTGCTATTCCCGATAAGAGTTCTATGCCTAGTTTTCGATACCACTTGATACCTTTCCTTAGCGTAGCGGCATACGAACCCATCTGATCAGACAAGTCAATCCCTGATTTTCCCTTATTATAAGCAAGTATTGCAGCGGGTTTGAAGGAAGCTCCGCGTTTATTATTTGGCCTTGAAACAGTGGGTGGATTCGCACTTATCGACGGTTGATTTTCTGCCAAATTTACAGATGGATTTCGACGTCTTGCACGGGTTGCATTTCAGGGGCATGTTTAGTAGACAGCATTCTTACATCACGGGTGTCTTTCCATTTTAAAATTACAATTCCATTTTCATCTTCCCGAGATATAATTTCCCCTCTGGCCAATTTAGCGAGGAGGACATCTTTTGGTATATTTTTTTTGTTTGCCCTTAGTGTTCCAACAACATGGGTCTTATTTTCCAGCAATTCCTTTGCCAACTCGTAGCTCATATAAAAATTGTCTATATATAAGCATCTACCTTCATTGAGTAGGTCTTTTGAAAGCTCCATGCAAACGTTTCTAGCAAGTCCAACCTCGCGTTCCACTGTTGCTGGCTTTCCAGCATATATTTTCATAGCCCAAGTGTAACCATCTGTTGAGCAAAGCTTGAAAAGTTTGACTCCATAACGATGCGCCTTATTTGGGATATATTGTCTGAAAATAAGTCGGCCTCTCCATGGCACGAGAGTTTCGTCGATAACAAAGTCTTCTGCGGGGTAAAATGTCTTCTGAAAATTGTTTTGTAGAACTTCCATCAGACCATTGATTTTCCTCAATCGGTCAGACTTATTTGTTGTCTCGTTGTTGCTAAAGTGAAAATATGAGAGCAAGGATTGAAACCTGTTCCGGGGCATGATTGCACGTGGAATTTTGAAATCATAGATCCCACCCGTCTCCCAATAATTTTCAATGCGACCAAGGGGAACAAGCCCCATGTACATAATCAATCCAAGAATTTTTTTTATTTCTTCCGGCTTTGTTTCAATCCATCTATTCAGTCGGCTGTATCTTGATCTTGAGCGAATACTTATGTTTTGTTCCGCATATCGATTTGTTTCTTTTGATATCATCGCCAACACTTCTACGTCAACTAGTTTGGAATAAATATCAAGAGGCCTGCTCTCAGGCGAAATTTGTACCGGCAAACCAAATCTGCCCACAAATTTAAAATGTTTGTGTCTTCCCCTATACTTCGACCAGTTAGGAGAGTTTCCTGTGGAAATATTTTCCTCCTCATTAACATCAAGAAGTGCATTTAGGTCATCTCGTTCTTCCTCAATCGCTATAGCTTCTAAGAGATGTGATACGTTATCCCCATCGGAATCATCATCGCTACCATAATTCGATTCTTCTGGAAACCATGCTGGATCTGCGCAAGAGTCATCTGAATCGAAGTCACTTTCCAAACCAGTCGCCATTTCTTCAATTTCTTCAACTGTAAGCCTCCTTCCGCTCATTATTATTAGATATTTCAATATGTACCTAAACGTTATAAAAGTAATGTATAAATAGGATCCTATCAATCTTGTAATAATTCCAGCAACCCAAAAAAAAAATTATCGAGACAAGCAAATTATAAATTCAAGACGATGTTGTCTGAAAAATATAAAAAAAGCATATAAATAACAAATAAATAAAAACAGAAAGTGTGGCTATCAATTATGATAGCCATGGCACCTCATGAAAAGATAGCGCAAAATTTTTCACTATCTTTTCATGACGTGCCATGGCTATCATTTTTAATAGCCAGGACTGAATTCGTCCTGGAAGTCCAGGATACATCGCAAATGTATTTTATGTCGATCTTTTGTAATTTTATTTGATCAAAAGTACAATTAATGAAATTTCTTGTGTTGGCACCACATGAAATTTTCTCAAATTTGCCTTGGCAGCCAATGTGATAGTGAAAACGCGAATGAATTAAGCGCGAATAAAGAGCTTGTACTATACAATAAATTCGGATGATATCACATATAATTCAAGGAGAGAGAGTGAGAGAATTAATTAGTTTTAGTCTCTGGCTAGATATTTGAGAAGTGAAGATTCATAATGTACTGTGTTATTTAATTTACTGAGCTGAATTAGAAGGAAGTTCCACAGGCGAAGGGCATACGGATTTTAAGAAAAGTTCCTTTTTTTATCTCTTTATTGTACAAAGTGGGCTATAATGTATGACCGTATCGGAAAGTGCCATAGTGCCATAGATTTGTAAAAATGGCGTCGAATTCGGTTTTCACATTTGTGAAGCAAACATAATTAAAATTTGTGTGTATGCGCTGTACTCCTGAAGAACGCGGAATAATCATCGCGATGTTTTTGATAAACAATTCGACAGTGTTTTTGGCGCAACGTGCATTTTAAACCCGTTTTCCTGGCCGCCCGGCTCCTACTGGTCGTTCAATGCGGCGATAAGCCGTCCGACTCTTAGAGGGTGAAACAACACGGGACCGAGCAAGTCCTGGAAGGCCTTGTACCTCTCGTTTGGCCGAGAATATCGCTGTTGTAGCTGAAGATGTAGTAGAGGCTCCGTCGACATCGACAAGTCGACGTGCCACCCAATCGGCAATTTCACGCACGTCTCTGTGGCGCATTATGGTGAAAGACTTGAAGATGTTTTCTTACAAAGTGCAAGTAGTCCATCAACTGATGGGTGTTGACCGTGAATCGCGTGTAACCCTCGCCCACGCCCTCTGAATATCAACAACGAAGTGGACGATTTTGCGTTAAATCATAGGTAACGAAGTTCACATCCACCTACAATACATATCAAACAACGTGAACAAACAAAATTTGCGGTTCTGGGGAACTGAAAATCCGCTGGTAAAAAAATTAATTATTCTGAACATCAAAGGTCGGTTTGTGTTGATTTTAAATTGGTTAACTTTTTACTTGGTGGATACACGAAATACCCTTGCTTCATGTGTCCGTCGGATAGTATGTAGAGTAACGCAATTTCACTGAGAAAAAGATGTGTGGCCTTTGAGAGAATCCTTAATTGTTGGTAAAGCTTATGTAATAAATGAACCTTTATTAAATAGAGGAAAAATCTTACTTCCGCCACGCCATATCAAATGGGGTATGATGAAACAGTTTATGAATGCTTTAAATACATTCGCAAATCATTTCCAAAGCTGAGTATGGAAATGTTGAAAGCTGGTATTTTTGATGGCCCTCAAATTCGGACATTAATGAGAGATGCAAACTTCATAAAAGTTATGACTAATCCGGAAGGTGCAGCTTGGAGGGGTTTTGTGTTGGTGGTAGAAAATTTTCTAGGTAACCATAAAGCACCAACTTATAGAGAAATTGTGCAAAAGATGTTGGAAAGTTGCAGGTTTAAGAGAAAATATGAGCATAAAGCTACACTTTCTCAACAGTCACCTCGATAGATTTCCTAATAATCTGAGTAATTACAGTGAGGAACAGGGAGAGCGCTTCCACCAGGATCTGAAAGTAATGGAGGAGAGATATTAGGGTAGATGGGACCATCACATGATGGCAGATTAGTGCTGGTCTTTACAAAGAGATCGCCCACATAAATCTTACAGAAGAAAAGCTTAAGAAGATTTAAAAAACAGCTAGAGCCAATATTCCGAAATCATTTATAGTTCTATAAATAGATGGCATAAAATTATTCGAAACCATTTTTATATCAAGGGCAACAAAACCATTGTTACCAGTGCCAGTTATTCCAAGCAGTGTGCAGAGCTGTGTAAACATATGGAGCACAAGTTTACGGTCACATGCTTTTTGAAAAAGTAGCTAAACTCCAAAGGTAATTCGTTAAAAGGATACTGCGATTACCTAATTTCATATCCAGAGAGATTTACATCTCTATAAGTGAGGCCTGCATCTAAAGTACATAGGTCGGACACATTTCGAGTATGGAAGCAATCTACGAGTACTTACTTTAAAACTAAGAAGTTGTTCTGGGTATAAAAAACTTAAATAAGCTGGGTGCTGACTTTGGCCTTATTTGGAGACATGACAATATAACACGGAATGGAACAATAAGAGATCAGAATTGTTAGCCAAATTAAAGTTAAGCTACCATTGGAAAAGGATACAAACAGCGAGGGAAAGTGAAAGGTTCTATAAAAATCTAGATTATGAAACGGGTACTCAGTACTTTACAGACACAAATGATCAAACTAAAATACGTGCTAATCCCAGAAGTACCCGACTTGACGTATAGATGGTGATTGTTGTTTACAAGAAATATTATTGTAGTAAGTACCAACCTTATGAAGCTTAAATTTGAAGTTTTACGACGCTATGTTGTTTAGTATTTGTTCGGCAGCCATCAATAATGAGGCTCTAAATGAATTTTCAAATATGGGAAGAATTGCTCATCAATACAATACTTTCATTTGAAAGGCCTCAATCAAACAAACATCAAAACTGAATTGGACTCTACTCTTCGGGAGTCTGCTCCTTCGTTTACAACAACAATAAAATGATAGGTTTTAAGCGAGGCCGTACGAGTTGCCAAGACGAACAATGCAAACATTTCAAAAAGCGCTGTTCCTCGCATGTTGACTGAACAATTGGACATGAGAAGGCTTTGCACAAGATGGGTGCCGCGATTACTCACAATGGAACATAAAGTTTCACAGCAATAGAGCCAAGTTTTTGGGTCGATTCATAACCATGGATGAAACATGGGTCCTTCAGTTCATACCCGAGACGAAGGAAAGTCAAAACAATCGACACAAAGGGGAGAATCGGCTCCAAAGAAGGCGAAGACAGTTACATCTGTATGTAAGGTCATGGCGTTAGTTTTTTGGGATGCGCGTGGGATAAATTTCATTGATTATCTTCAGAAATGAAAAACAACGGCGTGTATTATGCGAACGTATTACAGAGCTTGAAAGATGAAGTCAAGAAAAAACGTCCGCATTCGGCGAAGAAAAACGTTTTGTGTCATCAAGGCAATGCACCAGTTCACACATCCGTCATCGCGATGGCCAAAATTAATGAGTTAAACCTAGAATTGCTTCCTCATGTAATCTCTGCCGTGGTGTAGTGGTACTAGCAAGCGCTTCTCACTTGTAGGGTCAAGGTTCGAATCCTACCAATGACAAGTTTTTCATTTTAAATTGGAACTCAGTCAGAAAAATTCTGCGTGTGAAGGCATAACACTGACACGTAGATTTGGCTGTTGTAGAGTTTCAAGCACAGAAAAAAATACTGTGAATTATACCTCGAATCACTCTGAGTGAAGAAAAAACTCTCCGTCCTATTCGGACTCCCACCCCTGGAGAGCTAATATTGAAACCAAATACACCCGAGTTTCAAACCACTATAAAAACAATTTTCCTTTCTCCTCCTTCTAACTTTCCGCCCGCGACCAGGCAAACAGTAAAAGGGTATCTAACCCCTTAGGCGAGCGTAAATTATAAAAAAAAATCTGTTCGCCCCTTGGCTTATTTAATATTTCCGAACCTGAAAAAATGGTTCAGTGGTAAATGATTTATCAACAGTAAAGATTTGGAGCGGTCGATGGCTATTTTAAGGAGCTCATCAATTCTCACTATGAACAGGGTATCGAAACTATTGAACGTCACTGGGAAAAGTGTATTGAACTAAAAAGAGACAACGCAGAGAAATAAAGACATTTTTTCCCAAATTTTTTGTGTTTTTTTTTTTTGTTTGTTAGGTCGGGTACTTCTGGGACTACCCTAGTAAAGTGGGTCGTTGCAGAATTCAGGTATAAATACTTTGTAAAAAGATACGAGTATTTATTAGAAGAGAAAATAGTTGGATTGTTAAATGGAGTATTCAGTAATTGGGAAAATCTTAAAAATTACATTATCTAGGTTTAATACTCGTAACTTCTAAAACTCAATTTCGAAGAAGTAATTCTGTACCGTAAGCCGGGGTTAGTATGTCCCAGCGGGGGTAACTTTGCGCCACTAACGAAAAGAGTTTTTTTTTTTCGCGCCCAGACATGTCTCGTCCTGCATATAAAAACTACCGCAATGAACACATACAAACATACACATTCGCGGGTAGGAACACTCGATCGTATACCTTTAGTGGGTAAAAAGAAGTTGACGTACAAACTTGTGTCCAATTTTCTGTGTGTTTTTTTTAGTGGAAAATTTAGTGCATACACCGGTTCCAGCGAAAACTGAGCAAGTAAGTATATATTTTCTAGCTAAAGTATTATTTTACTACTACTTTTAGCATAAAATTATCCTTCGTTATCTTTAAAAAAAATTATAATATGTTTTCTTGTGTGGCCATGAAGTTTTTTCTACTTTATGGGTTACTTTGCCCTGGAGCAAATTAAAAGTGATTGGTTCCATATTTGTGTGTTTATTCTTTTTGGACTTTTGCCGGTAGCTAACAGTACTTTCTTTGACGCAGAAATGCCCCGAAAATATAAAAGGCAACTGGGGACGAGGCGGTATGCTGACTATACCGAAGAGACCCTGGAGGCTTGTTTGGATGAAATCAGACGAGGTGATATTTCCCACAGAAAAGCTGAGCTGAAGTACAGAATTCCGAGAAGAACCATTTTGAACAAACTTAAGGGAAAGCATACCCGAAAGCCTAGAAGACAGCCTGTTTTTAGTGCAGATATTTTGCCGAACAATTTCCCAGGCCTGGACTGGACTAATTCTTTTATAGCTCGCCACCCAGAGATTTCAGTTCGGTTTGCAGAAAACGTGAAACGCACACGAGCGGCGGTGGATAAGCCGATATTTAGAAGTTTTTTTTTTCGAAAACTTGGGAAACGAATTAAAGGACGTTCCTCCCGAAAATATATGGAATTATGACGAAACCAATCTTACAGACGACCCAGGAAAAAAGAAAGTGATTGTCAAGAAAGGCTGTAAATATCCAGAAGTTATACGAAATGTGTCAAAGACATCGGTTTCTGTTATATTCTGTGGGAACGCCACTGGAGAACTGATGCCACCTTACGTAGTTTATAGAGCTGGTAAAATGTGGACAACTTGGACTGAAAATGGTCCTGAAAATGGGCTGCTGTTACAATGTAAGTACATCTGGATGGTTTGATTTACGGACTGGCTACAATATCAGATGCTGTCAAGACTTAAAAAGCTAGAAGGAAAAATAGTGCTGCTGTGTGACAACTTACCTTCGCATATAACTGTAGATGCCCTCCAACTGAGTCGCGAAAACCGGGTGCACCTTGTTTGTCTACCTCGCAACAGTACCCATTTAACACAGCCGCTAGATGTTGCCTTTGTCCGGCCCTTAAAAATAGCATGGCGGAAGGTGTTTTTAGAGTGAAAGGAGACTCCCGAAGGCATCCGACACACAAACATACAAAAAGGAAACTTTCCACCAGTCCTGTTAAAAATTATTACTATGATTGACGGAAAAGCAAAAGAAAACCTAACATCTGGTTTTCGGAAATATGGAATATTTCCGCTGAATGTTGAGGAGTATTTGCAACGTGGAAATAGCTGAGTCAGCCTTTCTTAACACTCTTCAGGAAAGAAGGACCGTGGTTACAAAAATTGTGAAGAGCCGAAGGAAGAAAATGAACATTCCAGCAGGAAGAAGTGTTTGTGCGGGTCAGACCATGTTGTCGAAAATGAGCTCTATGCCTATAGAAAGGTCGAAGCCATGGTTTTCGATGACAATTCTTGCGACGATAATAATTTTGGAGATCTTATTAACGAAGACGAAGCAGAGACCCAATTTGTTGATTTCCTAGAAGGAAAAATATCTCAAGGCGATGTTAAGTTGAATCTGGGGGATGTTATTCGAGAGGTTGGCAAATTTGTGGCATTTTTGTACGAAGGAGAGATTTATCCCGCAGAAATAGTCGAATTGGACGAAGAGACTGTAAAAATCAACGCGATGGAAAAGCCTTTAAAACTATGGAAATGGCCCCCTCAAAGGGATGAATTAAGATACTCATGGACGGATGTTTTAGGCTCCATTCAACCTCCGAAGAAGGTTTCAAACAGAGGAATTTTCTCCGTAATTGAGCTGCAATCTATGTTTGACGGATGATTCTGAATGTTGACTGATGAATGAATTTTTACGATGATTGATGCTGCTTTTTTGTATTCCTTTTATGTTTATTATTTTTTTTCATTTTGTATATTATATTATATATTATATGTTAGTTACCCAAACCCAAACCCAAACATGAATTTGAATTTCGTTAGAAGTTAAAGATGGATATTTTTTTAATGTTAAAGTTAAATATTATTTAATGTTTTACTACAAATATTTCAAGTTTTTTAAGAAATAAAAATTGCCATTTGGTTTTTTCGTTACCTAAATAAAAAAAAAGGATAAGTTTTTTTTCCAGGAAAATAATCCTCGGATCAATAGCTACTTAATCTATTGACAACATTGCTCTAGCTCTTTAACTGCAGGCACAGTTACCCAAAGTTTCGGATGGAGCAAAGTAACCCCGTCTCTTGGATAACTTTTCCCCACTTTTAAGCCAGAAAAAAAAATATTATAAATTCTAATTTAAAACAATTTCAGGTCACATACGTATTCTTTAATATCTTATATATAAGAGAAATAGGAATAGATATTATTAAAATAATTTTTAACCATTTTTAAAAGTTCTTTGCAAAAAAACTGCAATAAACGGAGCAAAGTAACCCCATTTTACGGTATACAAAAATTAGAAAACTACATGAATATTTTATTTATGTTTGTATTTTTTTTTTTATAAATTAAATTATAAATAATAATTGTTATAATATTGTTTTTTACAGCAATAAATAAAATGTCTTTTTTTCGACATAATTTCGATCACTTCCTCTAGATCCACATGAATACCTGAGTGAACAGACAGCATTGCAAGTGCGCTAAGTCTTGGATGGCCCATGAGGCTTCGGGAAACTGTTTTGATCCTTTTCATCGTTGAAAGGGTTCTTTCAACTCTAGCTGTTGTAACAGGTAGTGTGGCCAAAATTGTAAGCAAGTAGCTCCTGTCACATACAGCTAGCAGTTTCAGAGCATCGGTAGAGGGATCGATCAATGAAATTTGTTCGCTCCTGAGTATGTATTCCGCTTTAACAGCTGACAAGTATATTGCGTTATCGAAGTAAAGACTTAGCTTTTAAATTTCATTTTCTCGATTAACGGCAGCAAAACCTGGAAGCAGAGCTTGAAACGATGGGAGAACATCCTCGTTGACCATAAATCTGTCAGTAAGATTTTGTATCGGAGAATCTAGACAGGGAATAAGTATAGAAACTCTAAAATAATCTTCAGGACATTATGTTTCTGGATTGGAGCGTGTTGTTTGTTTCAAAGTAATCCTCGGAGCTGTTATGTTAATTTAAAATAAATCCTCGGCAAGTTGTGATGCAGATTGAAAAGCGTCTCTGAAAAAATCTCCGGCATTTTCTGTTTTTAAGAGATTTTAAGACTTGTTTTGTGTGAATTATTGCAGACACAAAATTCAAAGACTCATTTTGTAGGAAAATTGATAAGAGTAGCGTTAAACTAAAAAGTTTTTCGCGTACAATTAGGCTTACCAAGAAATAACTTCTTTGAATTGCTGCCAAGAGAGTTGATGCTTTTGAAGACATGGCCCACGTCTTGGTGGATATTTCTTCAAGACTAATCGCAATACATTTGAAGAGCTCTACAAATGAGATAACGCTGTCATGCCTTTCAGAAAACCTTGTTTCACAAAGGCGCAACAGTCGTGTACTTTCTGCTTTCTGGTGTGTGTTTTTGTATGGAAAGTCTTATTTGAATTTGAATGGTTTCGGAAGAAATTGGCTATTTCGCTTACTACACCAAGACAATTGCGAATCGAGGGTGTTAACATGGCATTAGACAGAGCCAGGTTCAAGCGATGACTTGCACAGTGAACATATCTGGCGTTTGGATACTGTTGCCGTAAAAATAAACGAAATGTATTCAAGGATATAATTAATTACCTGAACTTAATCATTTCGACGGTGGGGGAGGACGTGCTCTTGAGCCCCTCTAGCCCCCCCTGACTGTTCACAAGCCAAAATATTGTAGTTTTAATGTGAACTATTTGTTATTATTAAATAGATTTAGAAATAGAATGAGATTTGTAAAAAATTATTAAATTTTTTCAGTCGAATCTCAATCTCAATAAATCAAATTTAAAACAATATATGTATGCATATCAACCTACTTTTAAACAACTGTGTCACGGTACCAGAAACCAGAACACAAAATCCCATTTGCATTTCTTGTTCATGTTTCACTTATCCAAAATTACAGCTTTATCTGATTACTACTGTGAACGTAATAACACAGAAATGAAATTTAAAAAAAAAAAAAAACAAGAAAGAAAAAAATCCCTTCGTAAATCTGTTGGGACATTTGGTTTGAATAGTGCTCGCTGCTGCCATTAGGTGTCATGTCAACACGCGACATGCGCTCCCAAGCAAGTCTTCAGCGACCTATGTGGCGTTAATCATTTTCAAATGGACAATAACCACCGAATAGCTAACAGTCAACGTCATTAAATTGCTCCTGCTGGAAAACTTGTAATTTACTTAAGATCTGACAACAGTACTCAAACTACATATTCCTACAGAATTAATAGACTGCTTTGTGTTTTATTAGTTTTTATTTCTATTTACCACATATTTGTAAAGGAGGCCAAGGAGTTAGCTTCCCGTTGCCTCTACAAGGACGAAATCATTCCCTCTGACAGCTAATTGAGAGCAGATTTTCCCATTAATCATCTAAAGAAAAGAAACTGATATTCACTCGGTTTGCTTATTTGTACTCGTATTCCTATGGATATATGTACATACATATCTGTATGTAATATATATATTCCAGAAGAAACAGATTTGTCAAAGTATCTTGATCTAAACAGAGAGCTAGAGGCAATTTGAATAAAAATTCCATTTTTTTTTTCTTGTTAAATTTGTTGGAAAACATTTTACGACAGTTTTGTGCGGCGGGAATTGGTTAACCATTCATAAGAAAAAGGAGGACCTTCCCCAAAACTCGTACTTTTTGCTTTTTTTTGGAAGAACGAATAGATGTGTATGTGTATGCAAGAGCTATGGCCTATGATGAGATGAATCAATATAAAAAAGTTTATTATGCTCATAGTCCCGTTTCAATTTGAAAACTCGTTCCTCTAACGGTATGGTTTTTCATTTAATAAAGTACTCGTACTCGTACTCGTACTCTATTTCATCTGAACAGTATTGAAACTGGCACTGAAAGCCGAATGTCGCAATATCACGTCAGTTTGCACAAAAATCCATTTGCATGCCATTGAGCGCAATGCTAATTCCAAAATGGGAAGGCAAGCCTCACTGCACACACACACTTAGCATTCGAGTAGATTCGAATCTTTTAAAAAACGTTTAAGTGGTGTCCCATTTTTGGAGTAGACAGGTATTTATGTGTACATGATTTCTACCCAATTTGCATTGAAATTGAGTGAATTAAGTTGAAGCAGTAGCAGATGCATAGATCGTTCTTTCTCTGCGTTGTTTTTAATCGATTAAGCTCAGTTTGAAAAAGTGGTTGGTTGAAAGAAATAAAAAGTGCAATTTAAATTGGTTGGGTTGGTATATTCGCATGAGCATATATTTGCACATTGCATCAATTCTTCTCGAAAACAAGTCAAACTTATTGCGAAGAGTAATTGCTTCGACATAAAAAAACACATATTACAATATTACATTATGTACAAGAAAAAATATAGTGAGACAAGGGCCTAGTCTCTAACGACATTTCAACTCCGCCTTTCAGGGCGTCATATCATAAAGTTCTTTCAAGTATCTGAAGCTGCAGTATTGGTACTAGATGCATGAGTGTGCAAATAGTAAATAGATTCCAACACGGGCGGGATCTTTCACAAAGTCAATTCTAACTGTAACATCCGTCTTGCTATGAGTACTCTGAAACCCACTCTCGGACGTACTCCCTTGAGCTCTATACACTTTGTCCAACGCTTCTCCAATTTTTTTATCCCTTCCAAAAAAAAAATGATTTGTCGAGGTCCTCAAAATAGGCCTTTGTTTGCGAGATGACTTCATCATTGGAGTCAAATCTTTTTCCACCAAGCCATTTCTTCAGGCTTGGGAACAAGAAGTAGTCGCTCGGAGCCAAATCTGGAGAATAGGGTGGATGAGGGAGCAATTCATAGCCCAATTCATGGATTTTTGCCATGGCAACTGCACATGTGTGCACCCTTGCATTGTCTTGGTGGAAAAGAACTTTTTTCTTGGCCAAATGAGGTCGGTTTTTTTTCAAATCGTCATTGAATCGGTCCAATAAGTTGGCATAATATTCCCCATTGATTGTTCTTCCCTTTTGAAGGTAGTCAATGTGGATTATCCCGCGTGCATCCCAAAAAACAGTCGCCATAACTTTATTGGCTGACAAACCCACCTTGGCCTTCTTTGGCGCCGATTCACCCTTAGAAACCCACTGTTTTGACTGTTGTTTGTTCTCTGGTGTGTTGTGATGGATCCATGTTTCGTCCACGGTTACAAAACGGCGCAAAAACTCCTCCATATTGCGATTAAACAACGCCAAACCTTCCTGTGAAGTGAAGCACACGAAATTCACTTTTTTCCATTTTCTCCTCAAATTAGTGAGTAGTCTGATAAAAATAGCTGTCAAACACAAACTAACTGACGCAGCAAGTTTAAATTTTGACAGGAGTCAACTGACAGATGCCTGTTGACAGGAGCAGTGTTGCTGTTTCAGTAAAGAGAAAGAAAGTCACGGACTTATTGACCCGCCCTCGTATATCGTTGTTTGTGACCGAAAGTATAATATGTATGATTTATGGTTGAAATTTGTTTGTTAAATGTGTATGGATGTTGAAATGAATGATTTTATACTTATCAAAAGTTTTCAGGTGTGTGATGTAATGATGGTTAGTCTCTGGTGATAATGTGCAGTGTATATGATTAAATGCAAAACTATTCGCAAATTTATCTACGTTATGAAATTACTTTGTTTAATCTACTCGTATAATAGTATGTACTAGTAAATAGACCACATGGATCAAGCAGGAAGTTTGGTTTGTTTGGCCAACCGCTTTCGTTGGCAGTTTAACAGCGAATCAATGTTTTTTATAACAAAGTGATTAGAGCAAATGATAACAATATGAGTAAATGACAAATGAATAATTGAGTAAAAATTGAGTTCGAGTGAAATAGAGATGGAGATGCAGATAGAGGTTATACATGTGCTCATATGTAAGTTTGGTGTCTCCTGTTACCCGCTTGAGATGCAGCTTGACAGATTTCACCCCAGACTCGATGAAATGGAAGGGGGTACAAAATTCCACCGGATCTTATCCTTGAACTATTATGCTGTTGGTTGCAAAGCATATTGTGAAATTCGCAAGAAGTCGGTTAGCTCCATGGAAATTCGTATCGTTGTCGCTCCAAATTTCTTGAGGTTTACCTCGACGAGAAACGAATCGATCAAGGGCTAGTAGGAAAGCATTAGATGATAGATCTCCGACGAGCTCCAAGTGTATAGCCTTTGTCACGAAGCACACAAAAAGTGCTATGTACGCCTTCTCAAATCTTGGGTTCCTTCCTCTGTTGACGCGCATCATAATAGGACCTGCATAGTCGCACCCGACTCTACTAAAGGGGCGTGAATATTGAACCCGTTGGCGAAAACATAAATTTAATTTTGGTGGGGGCGAACGCCCCCATTTATTCGGCTTAATACAAGCTATAACTTACAAATTAAACTTAAACTAAAACTTAAAACTAAGGTTGGTTGGAGTGGTGAAGGAGAACGGATTTGAGGTAGGGAGTGGTGCGGTGGAAATCAAAGACGGTAGGGTTTGAGTTGATTTGACGTAGCATACGGGAGATTGGTTCGTTCGCGCCATAGGAGGTGTGGTGGGTTGGTAGATAGAAGAGTCGAGGGGTACGTAGATTACGAGGGTTAGTGTTGAGGAAAATGGAGTTGTGAAGGGACGCGCATTCAACGTGACTTGAAAGGAGTCGATGAATGAAGAGAAAGTATGCAGCATCTCTGCGATCTTCAAGGGTGTTTAAGTTGATAAGGTTGAGACGGTTTTGATAGGGGGGCAGATTAAAAGGATCGTCCCAGGGCATACCTCGAAGAGCAAATCGAAGAAAACGGCGCTGGATGCTTTCAATTCTCGAGATATGAACACGATGAACTTGATTGGCGTACTCTAGGAGGGGGCGAACAAAGGTAATATAGAGGGACCTGGTCACGTATAGGTTGTTGAATTCTTTGGACCACCGTTTTACAAAACCTAGTGCAGAGTTGGCTTTGAGGATTATCTCATCCATATGTAAACGGAAGTTGAGCTCGCTATCACACAAAATGCCGAGGTCACGAAGAGATTGTACGGAGGAGATAGGTTGGTTATGGAGAAGATAGAGTCGGGGAGGAGATTGGTTCCGTTTATGTGAGAAGGTGATGGATTGGCATTTGGCGATGTTAAGTTCCAAAGAATTTTTGAGGCACCAGATCGAAAAACTATCAAGATCTTGTTGAAGGAGGAAAGAGTCATGGGGAGAGGAAATGGTTTTGAAAAATTTGGTATCGTCGGCGTAAAGGGAGACAGACGAGTGTTTAATGATCATATCGAGATCATTTATGGTTAATATAAAAAGAAGGGGACCGAGATGGCTGCCTTGTGGGACTCCAGAGGTGGCCAAAAATGGAGTGGAGTGGGCTGACCTAAAACGAACACTGTAAAAACGGTTTTTGAGGTAAGAGGATATCCATTTCAACAATATGGGTTCAAAGCCGAGGGCAGACAATTTAAAGATGATTAACCGATGAGAGATTTTATCGAAGGCTTTGCTAAAATCGGTTGCAAGTACATCGACTTCATTGCCATTTTCTAGGGCAGAGAGGGCAAAGGATACGAATTCAACGAGATTTGTGGTGGTTGACCTACCCTTTAGGAAGCCATGTTGTCTAGGAGAAATAAGTGATTTGCATTGGAAGCTTAGAGCTTCATACAAAATATTTTCGAAGAGTTTGGGTACATGAGAGAGTTTAGCGATGGGACGATAGTTGGTTATTTCGTTCTTTGATCCTTTCTTGTGGATCGGGGTTATGAAGGAGGATTTCCAAGCCTCAGGAAATTCTCCTTGTGAAAGGGATAGACGGAAGAGATTAGAAAGGGCAAGGGAAAGAGAGGAAGAACATTTTTTAAGAAATATGGCAGGGAGGCCATCTGGGCTGGGTGTGAATTCGTCATTGAGTTGGTGTTATTTATGTTCGATATAAGACGGATCAAAAATATGAGAGAGAAGTGGGCCATTGGAGAAGTTCAGTAGGTAACTAAAATAGGATGGATCTGGTACAAAGGAGTCGTTGGTGAAGGATTGCTTAAAAAAGGTGGCAAATAGGTTGGCAATGGTGAGTGGATCGGTTGATGACCTGTTGTTGAAAGAGAGGGAAGGAGGGTAACCATCGGACTTTCTTTTGTAGTTAACAAAAATGGGGTTAGGTTTAAAAGTCTATTTTTTGGTGGCAATTCCTTTTTATTTCTCAATGTCATGATTTCATTATGAAATACTGCCAATTGAGAAATCTTGAATAAATGGGTTTTAGCGAAAGATAACTCTTCGAGGGATAGGATATTTAAATTTCGATTGCTTACCGCAACACGGCAGTTTTTAATAAAGCGTATTACATAAGCTAGAACGCGAACAGATTTTAACCAACTTGAATATTTGAATAAAAGAGTTTCGAATGTATTAAATGAAGTTGTACTTGAAATAAATGCATTAGAATTTAATGTGCTTCTTTCTTCTAATTGGATAGAATCAAATTTCTTATTGTATGTTGAAGGTTTCCACTGGTTGTTTTCTTCCCAAAGCCATTGCGGCCCCTTCCACCAAATACTTATATCCGCTAGTGTAGATGACAGCATTCCACGCGTAGCTGCATCAGCAGGATTTGACGCCGATTGAACATGATTCCACTTGCTGACATGGATTGAGCTAAGAATTTCTGATGTCCTATTTCCAGTAAAAACAGACCATTTTTTGGGCGAAGCTGAAAGCCAGTGGAGCATAATAATGGAATCTGTCCAAACAAATATTTTGATGTTTGGTTCTTGCAACGCTGATTTTATTTTATTCAAGAGACGAGTTAAAAGTAAGGCTCCACAAAGCTCTAGTCTAGGTAGTGGCAGTATCTTAAGCGGAGCAACTCTCGTTTTCGCTGCAAATAGGCTAACCGATATGGAGTTGTCTTCAAGAAAGCTTCTACAGTAAACAACAGCGGAATATGCGTCAAGTGAAGCATCACAAAAGCCATGAAACTCCCAGTTTGGTTTATTATGCATCATTAGTCTAGGAATGGCAATAGATTCGACAAGATGAAGTTGATTCCTTATAGTATGCCATTGTTCCGATATATTTGTTGGTACTTCTTCATCCCATTTCAACTGTTTTCTCCACAGTTCCTGAAATAAAATTTTAATGGCGACTACAACAGGAGAGAGAAAGCCTAAAGGATCGAATATCCTTGATGCCTCGGACAAGATACGTCGCTTTGTACAGACCTCTGAAGAACTTATCTTAACTTTGTACAAGAAGCAGTTTCGCGAGGTACACCAGCGTAGACCAAGCATTTTAACTGTGTTTGACTCCTCAAAGTCGACTGGAGAAAGTTCCAGTGATCTTCTGATAACGACATAAGAAGTGGCCAACAATTTGTTTTCCACTTACGCCTGCAGTGTTTAACAGGCCGGTAAGTTCCTTATGAAGGCCCATAAAGTCTTCAACTGAATCTACACCTGTAATTACATCATCGACGTAAAAATCATTAAAAATAGTAGCGGACGCACGTGGATGGGTGGTGGAGGAGTCGATGGCGAGTTGTTTCAGAACGGGAACAGCTAAAAATGGAGCTGATGAAGTTCAATATCTAACGGTCAGAAGTCTATAATGCTTAAGAGGTTCTTCAGAATTCTCACGCCATAAAATTCTTTGAAAATCTGTATGGCTTGGTTTGACCCATATCTGCTGATACATCTTTTCGATGTCTCCGGTTATTAAGAACGAGTGTCGACGAGATCTCAGACAAATCGAAAATATATCCCGTTGTATGGTAGGGCCTACAAGTAAGGTTTCATTTAAAGACACAGAATTAGTAGATTTCGCGGATGCATCAAACACTACTCTAAGCTTGGTCGTTGAACTTTCGCCCTTTCTGCCTCACCTTACTGGATGGTGAGGCAGATAGTAAAGAAGTTGCTCTGAAGATCGAGATATCTGATGTTGCGGAATTTCCTCCATGTGGCCAAGCTTAATGTATTCCTGCATGAATGACGCGTAATGAATTTTAAGTGTATCGTTTGAATTAAGTCGGCGTTCGAGAGAGTGGAAGCGAGTTAAAGCTGTGTCTAAGGTGTTTCCGAAATTAAGTTGTTCAGTTGGCTTGAATGTTAACTGTACTTCATATTTGCCATCTGGCCGACGAGTATAGGTTTTAATGGAATTTGTTTCAAAAAGTTTTTCCTCTGCAGATAGTGATGGTTCATTTAATATCTCCTCCTGTTTCCAAAAGCGTTCTAATTGAAAACTAAGTTCTTGATCCAAATGTGTACAGTGTGTTTTCAACTCTGTTCCTAACTGCGAAATGCTTGCTGTTCGACCTTCTATTATCCATCCAAAGATAGTAGGAATCGTGCTAATACTATTTTTAGTAAGTGCTTTGGATGCTCCCGTTATTACATGTATGAACTTATCGGCACCCAGCAACATATCAATGGAACCGGGAAAGTAGAAACGGGGGTCAGCTAAGTCAGAAGGTAAAGTTTCGTTAGGTAAGCAATTTAAAACAAGGGGGGTAGAGAGGAGGAGATTTTCGATTTTTTTATAACAAAGTGATTAATAAATAACAAATGAATAATTGAGTAAAAATTGAGTTCGAGTGAAGGGGATATTGTTGAATATTTTATGATGATGATGATGATTTGATGATTTCTAAACAATCGTAATTGTCGCCTAAGCTCTACAACTAGCTTATGGAATGTCTTGCCGAGCTCTCTATTTCCTAGTCATTGTAAGTTGCAAACATTTAAGACCAACGTACATGGGTGCCTTTTCTTTTCTTCCTCCCTAAGTTTCCTTGGCCCGCACTGTGTGCAAACATTTTAAGGGTGCTAATTATAAAAAACATTTAAAAAAAATTTTATCCTTGGCATTCAGAGAATTTGAAATGCATCCAAGTTGCATTTCCCATTGCTTACAGGAAGGTGCGAAATGCAAAGAGATTGGGGAATCACCCACATGTTTCAATGCAATCCTGTTCACATGCGAAAGGTAAAAGGATTGGCAGAGTTTTCAAAACTCTACAAAAGAACAAAACTGCTCAATTTTGACCATAGACTTCCTATATAAGACACTATACGCTAGTGCGTTCATGTATGTCATATGTTCTTTTGTACTCCATTTATCGGCACACAAAATAAGTCAAATGAAATAGAAGATTAACAGATTTTTAGTTGAGAAAACTCACTAGTTGTTATTTTGTCTCCTGACTGTTTGAGTATTCCATACCGAGGGCATTACACTGTGTTTAAAAATTTAATGTATCTAACATAGCTACTGAAATTAGCAGGTGACATCAACAAATTGTTTATAACTAGATTTTCCACTATTTTGGAATATCACATACATATATGAACGAATTATAAATAGTTTCCTGAGCAAAACTACGAGTGTTACGGGTACTAGAAAACCCACGATTTGTAAAAAATTTTAAATTAAAAAATTCCATCTTATATGGTAAGAATCCTCAAAAAAGATTTTCGTTTTTTTTTAAATAGAGATAAAAGCTGTTATTGACCACTGAAAGAAAGTCCTCAATTGGTACTCGAACGACCATTATATCCTCCTAGAATGAGAATATGATGCGACATTTGGACTGGGTATATCAGCAGGCCATATTTCTTTGAGGATGCTAGAGCCAATGATGTAACAGTTCCTAATGACCGTTCTCCTGACATGTTGGAAAGTTTTATACAACCGAATTGGATTAATTGAGTCTACAGTACTTCTGGTTCCGGTATCATATCACACAGTTCTCTCTCCATTAACAGACCACGGATTATATGATATAGTGACATCACGTTTTAATTAGTAGTCCAATTTCAATGAGCTCTTTCTGGTTACATCATGCAATATTTTATACGAAAATCCATTCATATGTAGATCCAAGATATTTTGTATTGTAAGTCGGTCCTTCACGCATCTTATGAACTACGAACATGCACTCGCGTAGTTTTGGCAGTATTTTCATCTTTTCATATTAGAAAAATTAATCGTCGAGTGTAAGAATGAACTATGTTTTGTAAAAGCAAAATATAGAATTGAAAAAAAAAAAAAAAAAAAAAAAAAATTACCAGAGATCTTCATACCTTTCTTTCTTATGGTAACAAGTGAAGGGCTTTAAACAATTCCCTGAATTCAAAATGATTGATTTATTTTTCTTATAATACATTGTACAAAATAATTTAAAATATATAATCATTACAGAAATTAAGAATAAGAAAAATTCATGACATTCGGTATTTTAAATTAAACAAAAAATAGTGTACAATGCCACTTCATTGGGCTTAAGATCATAGTGTTAAATCAATAATAAAATCTTACATCCCCACAATAACAGACTCTTTAAGTTCTCTACGGTCTTCCCTCGATTTTCATCTTCAAAGCACATCCAGAAGCAGCGTTCCTTCTCCGCCTAATAATGATCAGTTGCTCATAAACATCATGTGCCAAATAAGCGATTTAAGCAACGAGATAACCGAATCACGCGCGCTGTTAATCGAAATTGCTGATCACATCCGGATAACTTCCAGTAAAATCGAAGATATACCGGTGCAATCCCAGCCCCCACCGACTGCATCATACAACACCTCGCTTCTTACTGAGATGCATGAATCTGCAATTATGGAACCACCAGTAACTCCTGGATCATCTTCTCCTCCACCACAACCCTCTTCGGTAAACGATGCTACTACACCAACTCCTGAACCCACAATCTCAAGATTCGGAATCTTTTGGACACTTTCGGAGTGGAACACGAGAATAAAAAAGTTGAACAATTTCAACAAAGCTGAGTCAGTTGCCTTTTTAATAAGAGGTACTCTCCTCGATCGAAACAGGCTAACTAGTCTCTTCAAATCTAAATTTAAAATAGATGTCAGCAACTGCCGTAAGATCTCCACCAACACCTTCAAGGTAAGCATCCCGTCAAAATATGAATGGATGTTTATCAACCCTGCTTCCGACGTCATCAATCTTGGTGGATTAACTATGGAAAGAATTAAACCGAATAGAGGAAACAACAAACATCGCAAGGATACTACCTTTACCTCAAAATCCACTAAATCTAAAAAACAGAATAATGTTAATTTTAAGTCTAACCCTATACCGAAGCCTAACTCTTCCAAAAAAAACCCAACTCCTAACAAACAAACTCCTGATGCAAATTGGAGTTTTAAAGTTGGGACATTTCCTGTCTTCACTCCTCCTTCAATTCATACTGCCAATCGCGTATATACTAAACGTTCTTCCACCGCGTCCAACTCAATTCCTAAGCGCGTATCTTTCAATCTAGATCCTCCTCCCAGTCATTTACAAAACCCAACATCTCCTCATTCCACTCATACAAAAACGGCATACCCCAACTTTATTCGCTCCCATATTTTAAATCCCTCCCCATGTTCTAAGCTAGACTCCCACCCTAATACCACACCACCTTCTTTTTTAGACCCCACTCTTCCTCCAAAGGCAATGTTAACCAAGCACCTTATCGATTCTGGGGAAGATGGCCGATATGTTCTCTCTCGTTTAAGAGACCGCAGATTATATGATAATGTTCGCTTATATCTCGCCTACCTACATGAAAAGCCTGACTCTGTCTGTATCGACAGTATAACGAAAACCAATGCAATGGTTTCCATTCTGCAAGAAGGCCTCCCCACTAATCATAATGATCTGCGTCAACTTTTTATACGTTTTCATGAGCAGTTAGATATGACTCCTGATGACATGGCTAATGATCTCTCTTCTTTCGCATCTCATGTTAGCTCCAAACGGATACTACATCTCCAGAGAACACGGTCTAGTTTCAAAAACTACCATCGCTCCTAACCCACCACTCAATTCTTTGCCGAAGCCTCCCAAATATCTGTCCCTGTATTATCAAAACGTAAGAGGATTACGAACTAAGATTTCTTCTATATATCTTAATTCGCAGATTCTGCCATACGACATCTATGCCCTCACAGAAACCAATCCCACCCCTGATATTAAGAATAATGAATTATTTTCTCAAGACTTCGATTTACACCGTGACGATGGTCTAGATAAAGAGGAGAATTTATATGGCCGTGGTGTACTTCTAGCTATACACTCTCGTCTTGAGTCTAGACCCTTTAAAAAATCGTCCACTGCATTCTTCGAATTCGTTTGCGCTAGAATTCCTATTTGCAAACGCAACCTATATATTTGTTGCTGCTATATTCGCCCCTCTCAACCAATTCAAGGTTACCAGCTAGCTGTTGATGCAATCGACTGCATTTTTAATGCTGCTGATCCCAATGACGTTGTTATTTTTTTAGGTGATTTTAATCTACCTAAACTTCTATGGACTCAGACTGATCAGTGCTACTATACTGCAACAAATCCTACTTCTGATAAAGAGAATCTTTTCATTGACTGCCTAACTGACTCTGGTCTATATCAATTAAGTGGTGTCACCAATAACATCGGCAGACAACTCGACCTAGTCTTCGCCACTGATACAGATAACTGCGTCGTTTTAGAAAGTAAACATCTGCTTTCTAAGTTGGATAGTTACCACCCTCCCCTTTCTCTTACGCTGACATATGACAATGGTCTTAATTCCGTTTCCTATGAATATTCTTACAGTTTTAATTTTCATAGGGCTAACTACGCCAAGCTGAACAACCTCCTCAGTATGGTCAATTTTAACTTTCTCTACAATAACCCTAACCTTACGGTTAACAATGCTCTTGCATCCTTTTATACCGAAATTTTAAAATGTCTCTCCCAATCTGTGCCTTTTTTACCCAAAAGGAATCCCTCATCGTCACCACCCTGGTATAATAAAGAGCTGCGATCTCTTCGTAACAAGAGAAATAAGCTCTGGTATTCTTACTTAAAATCGCGATCCGACACCGATTTCTTCTACTACCAGTCTGCCCAAATTAATTTCTCTGTACTTTGCCAAACTCTCTATAACAACTATTTAAACCGAATGGACCACACACTCATTTCCGACCCCAAAAGATTCTTTCAGTTCATCAAAACTAAAAGCAAATCGGATAACTATCCATCATCCATAAATTTTCTTGATAGGTCCTCGGGCGATCCCCAAATTATTGCAAATCTCTTCGCAATCTTTTTCGGCCAAGCGTTCGCCATCCATTCCCAAGAGCCAGACCATTCTTACTTTTCCTACTTAAACAGCTGCCCACAAACAACTTTGGAATCGGTGTCTATAACTTTACAGCAAGTTAGAGATAAAATACTAAAACTCAAAGATGATTATTCTGCTGGCCCTGATGATCTTCCCCCTATATTTTTAAAGAAATGTCAAATGCACCTCTTACAGCTCTCTTTCAGCTTTCTATCACGCAGGGATTATTTCCATCAACCTGAAAAAGGTCGTTTATTATTCCCCTACATAAAAAAGGTAGAAAAGACGATATTTCCAACTATCGACCAATTGCTAAGTTGTCCTGCATACCTAAGCTTTTTGAGAGCATTATCTATGACATAATGCTTTTCCATTGTAAATCTATTGTTTCCCTAAACCAGCACGGATTTTTCAAAGGCAGATCTACGACCACCAACTTAACGGAATTCGTATCAAGCACTTTATGTGCACTGGAATCTGGAAATGAAGTTGATGTGATTGCCACCGATTTCAGCAAAGCCTTTGATAGAATTTCTCATGATATAATCCTTCTAAAATTAAAGGCTCTTGGTTTCCAGATAAACTTTATAACTTGGGTTCAATCCTACTTAAGTGAACGACTTTACTATGTTCTATTTAGGTCCATGGTTTCTGACCCAATTAAAGCCTCCTCTGGTGTCCCTCAAGGCAGCCACCTTGGTCCCTTATTATTTATTCTGACCATTAATGATGTTGCTTGTATCATTAAAAATTCATACATATCTGTTTACGCAGATGATATGAAAATATTTAGATAGTATATATCATCTTCCTCAGACAGACTACTTCTGCAGCAAGATCTAGACAGGTTTTGTACTTGGTGTCAGAAGAATTTTCTTGAGCTTAACGTCAATAAGTGTCAGGCTATAATTTATACCCGTAAAAGCCTCCCTACTTCACCTCGTTGCTATCTAATCTTCAATCTGCCTGTTCCCTTAGTGAATGAGTTGCGTGATTTAGGTGTTATCTGTGACAAGGAACTCAATTTCCGTTCTCACATTGATAGTATAATAAAAAAAAGCCAACTCTGCCCTTGGCTTTATCAAGCGCTGGTCTAAGGAGTTTTCCAATCCTTATGTTACCAAATCTCTTTAGATAACCTTTGTTAGGCCTCTTCTTGAATATGCCAGCCAAGTTTGGTCACCCTACTACTGAACTCACATCCTCCGGATAGAAGCTGTTCAACGCAGGTTTTTACGGTTTGCTTTACGTGGTCTTCTCTGGGATGATAACCAAAACTTACCACCTTACACTGACCGGCTGAAACTTATAAATTTACAACCCCTTTCCATATGCCGAAAAGTTGCCGACATTCTCTTTATTCATCAAATTTTAGTAGGTAATATCGACTGTCCTTCCTTACTTCAAATTATTTCTTTTAACACGAATCCCCGCAATCTTAGGACTGTGCCACTTTTTCTGCTCAATCTTCACAGAACGAATTACGGACACCTGGAGCCAATGTCTAGGATGCTTCGCGAAGTTAACGTTATTCTGCTTCTCTTCGACTACCATCTCAGCAAACTCTCCCTCAAGAACATACTTATTTCAACCTATGCCTCTCGTCCTAACTTTCTTTAACCGCTGCCACCCTTTAGTTTTTAAGTAAAAATGTTAGTTTTAAGTAACATATGACCCGGGCCGCAAATCATAATGAACTAATTTTGGGTGGGGTGACCCTCAAAAGAAATAAAGATATAATTCATTCAAGTAAGATAAATTCAGTTTTATAAAGAACAAAAGGAGGAAAGGAAAATAAAAACAACGTTTTGTACCAAATCGTCTGAAATTAGGGATTCAATTTCAGAGTAATTATATCCAAAGAGCCAATTTTGTACTTTTGTTAAAAACACGTGGGGTATTGAAACAGCCCTTATTGAACGAGGGAGTTTATTAAATAGCCGAAAAGTTAAGACAGAAAAGAAGTTACGGAAGGAAGTAGTACGGAAATTTGGTATAGGTAGAAGATAGGAAAGGTTTCCACGAAGATTATAATTGGGAATCAAACGAAAATTACGGTTACCAGACCTCATAAAGAACATTTTCAATACAAGAATATTTAGATTGCGGAATATCTACTGGGTTTACGACAAATTTTTCTAAGAACATATTTTTGGAGAGTCAACAAAGATTGCATTTTATTTCGATATACACCTCCCCAACAGGCAATTCCATATTGTAGTTTAGACTGAAAAATACTATAATAAATTGTTTTTAAAAGTTTGACATTACCCAAATAGTAAAAGTGCTTGAGAGTGGATTGGAAATATTTTTTTAATGCATCTAAATGGCCGGAAAAAGTATTTTGACAAAAAAAATCGCACATTTTTTTTTATATCCTTCTAAATCTAAAACTAAATCTAACGTGGATATCGCAGTATCAAATAATACTAACGTGATTAATTGATTATATATGAGCCTTTTGAAGTTGCCACTGTGTTTAATGACTATTTTGCCAATGTAACAAAGTCTATTCGGGATTCCACTCTTAGTAATGATTCTGATTGTGTATGTGACAGCCCTTTTACTCATGACCCTTTCGAAAGACAAAGTTTTTTCTTTAAATGTTTTTCTTCATTTGAAATACACACCTACATACAGTCTCTTAAAGCATCTAATTCAACTTCATGTGATCAAATTTCAAGTAACGTTTTGAAAAATATATCTCTTCTTGTTTCAGATGTATTATGTCATACCTTCAATCTAAGTATACAAAAGGGTATTTTTCCAGATTCACTTAAAACAGCTGTTGTAATTCCATTACATAAAAAAGGTGATACAATGTCTTTGAATAATTACCGTCTAATTTCCCTTTTATCAGTCTTTTCAAAAGTCTTCGAGAAGGGGGTCAAATCAAGAATGCTGTCTTACCTAAATAAAACAAATTTCTTCAGTGCTTCGCAATTTGGCTTTCGTAGTGGCAAATCGACTGAAGATGCCTTATTAAAGCTGTGCGGTGAAATATATAATAGTCTAAATGAATCTGATATCCCTGCTTCCCTTTTCATTGACATCACTAAAGCTTTTGACATGGTTGATCATAAGATATTGCTTAATAAACTTTATAACGCAGGTTTCAGAGGTTTTATCCATAACTGGTTTACTACTTATTTAGAAAATCTTAGTCAGAGAGTTAGAATTCGAAATTTGTTTGAGTGAAAAATTTCTCATCAATTCAGGTGTTCCACAAGGATCTGTTTTAGGTCCTATTCTGTTTTTAATTTTTATAAATTCGCTCTTCATTCAACATTTCAAAGGTAAACTCACAGCTTTTGCCGACGACACCGCCTTGTCTTATCACGGTAAGTGCTATTTCAACATTTTTTTTGGATATAAATTATGACCTAGATTTAATGAGAGGATGGTTCAAACTTCACAAATTGGTCATAAGCAATAAAAGGAAGTTCATATTTTTTAAGTTCATTTAAGTTCATATTTAACATTTAACCCCTCACCCAATTGCAATAGATTCCGTTTAATTGATTCCTGTATACACGATAATAATATACACACTTTTGATTGCCATTCATATTGCTCTGCCGACTGCTTTGTAATCGAACGCGTAGACAACTTTAAGTATTTAGGTATCACTTTGGATTATAGGCTCAGTTGGATAGAACATACCACGTCATTAAAGCAATATTTAAACAGGGCTGTTAGACATATTTACCATCATAGTCTATATTGCAGTTTGCCTATCTTAAAGTTAGTCTATAACGGTCTTCTTAAATCTAAACTCCAGTATGGTATAGCTTGTTGGGGTGGTACACATTCCAATAAAATAGAGCCTCTGTTAATCAAACAAAAACATGCTGTTCGTATTTTATGTAGGGTAAATCGTCGAACTCATAGTTTTGAGCTGTTTAAAAGTCTTGGTTTTCTACCTTTAAGATATTTGTACTGTTATAAGATTTTAAAAATATTTTTTGAAAATTCCGGATATAACTCCTCAAGGGTTTATGATAACCAAAATCTACGTGTTACGAGTAACACCAGAAATTTCGTCAATGTACCCACTATAAAAAAAATCGCATTTTTCTCGCTTTTTTTTGTTACTGCGCCCCGTTTATTTAACAAAATGCCTTGTAATCTAAGATGCCTGAGAGTTAAATCCGTTTTCCTTAAAAATGTTAAGCGTTGGCTTTTTTCTTTATACTATGATATTATTGGTGACTTGCTGATTCCTTTGGTTTAATTTTTTTTCGTTCTTTTTGTTACTGATTATATTTTTTTCTAAATTGTTAAAACTTTTTTGTACTTAATCTCTTATTTTATTTTTTCATTTTTTATGATTTGTTTTTATCTCTGCATTTATCGCATCCTCATAAATAAATCCACAATACTTGCTGCCAAAATGATGAAGGCTTGTGTACAAATTTTTTGGCAAATTCCAGACGTTTGAGCTTATTTTTCTGTGAAATTTGGGGTACTGGTCTGGCTACATAAGTGGCAAAACCTTCCTCTTTTAAACGATTTCTTACCGTTCTTTCACAAATTTGAATATGATGCTGATTACTCAATTCAATTGCTGCAGATTTTGGAGTTTTTAGCACATTACATATCTTTAAATTTTCCCACAATTAAAAGGTACTCTCTTTTGGTTGTCTTGCGTGGCCAGCCTGAACGTGCAAATTACTTGTGGATTTATTTTTCTTTTGCTTATTTATTTGATAATACACAGTTTGACGAGGCACTTTGTACAGCTTGCTTAAATATTCCACTGAAATACCCGCATCATACTTGATCACCATCTCATTTCTTATAGTCTGGCTTATTTCCGACGTGTATGTGGTTTGTACAGGTCATCCTAGAATCCAGGAGAGCCCCCAAATACAATACTTAAAGTTGTCCACTTTCTCGATGAAAAAACATTTATTACTACAAGCTACATTACAGCAAAAAGTCGGACAGGAAAAACTGGAGTTACAATTGCAGTTTAACAGGCGATATCTTTGACACTCAGGCGAGTGAAAGTACACATTTGTATCCCAATTGTAGAAGTTAGATAAGCCAAAAACCATAATTTTAGTTTTTTAGCTTATAACTAGATTGTGTTTAGCAAACCAGAGCCTTAATAAATTAAGGTCCCAATTGACATCGGAAATGAGATCCAAAGGACTGTTTAAGCCGTAGGAGAAACCAATGTCATCGGCAAATAGTGAGTTTATATACACCAAGAATAGAATTGGGTCTAATACAGACCCTTGAGGAACACCCACATTGAAAAACTTCTGTCCACTCCTTATTTTGTCAATTAAAACACTTTGGGACTTATTTTTTAAATACGATCTAAACCCTCGAAATCCAGCATTATACAGCTTATATTGTGGTTGACCATATCAAAAGCTTTGGTAATGTCAATGAATAAGCCCGCGGTGCATTTTTTAGCATCAAGGTGTGCCATAATTTGGGAACAAAAATTCAATAACGCATCTTCCGTCGATTTGCCTTTTTGAAAACAAAATTGAGCAGGATGGAAAAACCCAGTTTTAGTTAAGAAAACCAGTATCCTATTTTTAATGAGTTTTCCAAAGATTTTTCCAAAAACCGGGAGAAGTGAAATGGGCCTGTAATTACCGATTTCGGTGACAGAACCTTTTTTAAGTAATGGTATGACATCAGCACATTTAAGCTCATCTGGAAAGACCCCTTCAAACACGCAACGATTATAAATATGAGACAATGCATCAACTATGAAACATACAATTTGTTGAATTGTAAAGTTAGAAATATCATCAGCTTCGCATGACGGCGAATTTGGTAAAGTACCAATAACTTTTAAAATTTCAATAGGAGTTACGGGACTGAACACAAAGGTATTGCTAAACAAAGGTTTGGACAGGTGGAACACATAAATTGAACATAACTCGGTTGCAAAGTCCACAGAATGATTACGAATGACCGTAAAGTGAAGTTGATCGAGATAGCTGAGACTCTGAAGATATCAAAAGAGCGTGTTGGATATATCATACACGAATATTTGGACATGCGAAAGCTCTATTCGAAGTGGATGCAGCGTTTGCTCACAGTCGACCAAAAACAACAACGTGTTGATGATTCAGAGGAGTATTTAAAGCTGTTCAACCGCAATAAAGCTGAATTTTTGCGTCGGTATGTGACAATGGATGAAACTTGGCTCCATCACTTCACACCAGAGTCAAGTCGGCAGTCAGCTGAGTGGCGAGCAGGCGACGAAATTCGTTCAAAACGACCAAAAACTCAACAGTCGGCTGGCAAGGTTATGGCATCCGTATTTTGGGATGCACATGGAATTATTTTCATCGACTATCTCCAAAAGGGGTAGACTATCAACAGCAACTATTACATTGCGTTGTTGGAGCGTTTGAAGGACGAAATCGCAGAAAAACGGCCGCATTTGAAGAAAAAGAAAGTGCTGTTTCATCAAGACAATGCACCGTGTCAAAAGTCGATGAAAACGATGGCAAAATTGAATGAATTCGGCTACGAATTGCTTCCCCACCCACCGTATTCTCCAGATTTGGACCCCAGCGACTATTTCCTGTTCGCAGACCTCAAAAGAATGCTCGCCGGAAAGAGATTTAAGACCGATGAAGAAGTAATCGTCGAAACAGAGGCCAATTTTGAGGCCAAACCGAAATCGTACTACAAAACTGGTATCGAAAGACTGAAAAATCGTTTCAATTAGTGTATCGTCCTCGAAGGCAACCATACTGATAAATAAAGTTGAATTTTGCAAACATTTTGTGTTTTACTATAAAACGGCACGGACTTTTCAGCCCATGGTTTATATCACGGCAAATTGGAATCTCTTTTTTCAGTTCGTCACACAATTTCTTATATTTCTACGTTATTTGGTTGTTTATTGGACTTTATGTAAAATCTATTTTTTCTTAAAACTTTATTTAGTAATGGTCTAGAGAGAGATCCAAGTCTTAAGTCTTCTTACCATTCTTTTATTATATAGATATAAGGAACAGGATACTTATATGACTTTGGAGAGTGTCCATAAGTAATAAAGCAGTAGAAGCATCGCTACAATTATAAGGAATTTCCCAAGGCTCAAACAATAAACAGTTTTTTAGCTTAGCGTAGTCAATTTTTGTAGAATTAGAACATCAGTAATCTTTAAATCAAAGACTCATTTTTCACACTTCGACTAAACATTTCTTTACGTGCGTAGTGATGTTGCTTACCAAACTCCACCACAATGTGATCCACGTTTCAATCCGGAATTCCGCTTCATGTGGTTAAAATTCCATCTCCGTAAGCAAATTATCCACTACTGCTTTATTTACAGAAGCCCCAAACTGGACAGCAATTCGACTTTTAACGAGTTTGATGCGCTGTCTGACTCCATTCAAAGAATTGTATCCCTGTATCCTCATACTGAAATCGTTATTACGGGCGACTTCAATATACTTCGACATTCTGGACAGACAACACCCGAAGGACGGTGTGTTGAGGTCTTCGCTGCGGAAAACAACCTAACGCAGCTTGTAAATGAGCCCACGCGAATACCAGACGTTGATAGTCATACCGCCAACACCCTGGACTTGTTTTTAACTTCTCACCCTGATAAGTACACCATTGATGTGCTCTGCAAAAAATACTGCAATGTCATAAAGGCAGTAACAATTTTTGGTCGTTCATCAAAAACATTAGAAATTCCAACTCATCCTCCATCCCAACGCTCATTTACAATGACATTCCAGCTGTCAGCTCTTTGGATAAGGCCAATCTGCTTGCTGCACACTTTGCGGCCAGCTCAACACTACCAGATTGTGCTTTGTCTCCGTCTACACTTGAGTGCGTCGAATCTTCAATGGGACGAATCTACTTTCGCACTCGTGTAGTAGCAAGAGTACTTAAAGATCTCAACATACATAAATCCGCTGGTCCAGATGGTATATCTCACCTTCTTCTGAAGAGGTGTTCTTCCTCGCTGGCAAAACCACTGCGTAAGCTTTTTCATCAATCCTACACTTTAGGACTCTTCCCGAGCAGATGGAAAACAGCATTTGTCCAGCCCGTCTCTAAAAAAGGCGAATCATCTTCTCTCTCCTCCTACAGACCCATTGCACTTACGTCCCTTCTTTCCAAGGTCATGGAAACGCTGATAAATCGTCAGCTCATGAAATATCTCGAAACACGAAAACTTTTCAATGACCGGCAATATGGTTTTCGTAGCAACAGGTCCACTGGTGATTTGATGGCATGTCTCACCGAAAAGTGGAACCAAAGCGTACATCAATCTGGCGAAAGCAAGATAGTTGCACTTGATATTTCTAAGGCATTTGACAGAGTTTGGCATCAGGCTCTTTTGTCGAAAATGCGTGCATTTGGGATCGACGACTCTCTTCTTCGATGGATTAGAAATTACCTTTCGGAACGTTCAATTCAAGTTGTCTTGGACGGTTTCAAGTCTGATATTCACAAAATAAATGCTGGTGTGCCCCAGGGCTCTGTTCTGTCTCCGACACTCTTTTTAATTTTCATTAATGATCCCTTGTCTGCTACTTCTAATCCAATATATTCCTTTGCTGATGACAGTACTCTCTGCTTTTCATATTCGTTCCCGGACTCACGGCCCTGCTCTTCGGCTGTAGAACGAGAACGGCAGCATATGCTAAGATCATTAAATTCCGATATCAACAGCATAACCAATTGGGGAACTATCAACAGAGTGGAATTTAATGCTTCCAAAACACAATGCTGTCTGCTGTCGTTAAAGTGAAATTTAAACACCCAGCCATTATCTATGAATGGCACTTGCATCGTCGAAACCGAAAAACTTTCCATTCTCGGTATGTGTGTCAATGACAACTTACGTTGGAATGACCTCATATTTGATGTCGCCAAAAATGCTGCGAAATGTCTAGGTTTCCTGAAGCGATGTAAGAAATATTTTACCCCCTCTGATCTGGCCTCAATGTATAAGGCATTCATCCGCCCAAAATTGGAGTACAATGCCCACATCTGGTCAGGTGCTCCTAAAACATATCTGCACCTGCTAGATAGGATTCAAAACCGTGCGATAAAACTTATTGACGATACTAATACCAGTCAATTAATTGACACGCTCGAACTCCGACGCAATGTCTCCTGTCTCACATTGTGTTATCGCTATTTCCACCACCAGTGTTCCACTGAAATCGCCAGTATCACTCCGCCCATTCAATCTTTCAACCGTAACACCCGTCTCGCTATGAATGCTCATCAGTATACCCTCAAGCCCTTTTTCGGACGTACTCTAAAATATCGCGATTCGCTCCTAAGCCGTACAACTCGCTTATGGAATGCCCTGTCGATCTCTGTATTTCCTGGTCGTTATAACTTGCAAACATTTAAAAATAATGTACATCGGTACCTCTCTTTTCTTCCTCCCTAAATTTCCTTTGCCCGCGCTGTGTACAATCACCTTAAGGGTACTCAAACCCCTTGAGCGCGCGCTCATTATAAAAAATTTTTTTTTTCTAAAACCTGCATAGATATGGTCTAGACAACGTCCTGAGGAAGCTCTAGTGGGCACGTTAATATAAGAAACTAGACCAAGTGGGGATAAATAGTTGGATATAGTTTCGTTACGATCCAAGCTATTAATGTTAAAATCGCCAGTAATGATCAAGTTTTTTGAGAAGTTCTGAAAATTCACTAATAAGTGATAACACACTAAAGATATGGAGCCTATAGATACAAACAAAATACAAACTTATCACGATTTACTTCTACGGACACCTTTAAAACATCAGCACTCAAAAAATCAACAAACGTGACACCAAGAATCTTGTACAAAACAACCAACTCCTCCCGCAGCGTAATTTTCATTTGTTTTAGCAAAAATTCAAATCCCGGTATAAAGTAATCGGTTTTTTCAAAATCCTATATCCAAATTTCAGACACGAAAACTAAATCAGGAATACAAGCAAAAGAATTCAGATGTGACAAGGACTGAGAAATTTTCTCTTAAACTTCTGGACGTTTTGGTGAACAATTTATCATTACAAAATGAACGATTTAAGAAAATATTATCAAGGCAGGCATAATGTAAAGTAGGAGAAGAAAAGTCATCGATCAAATCATCTTGCAGATTCATAAAAATGCAAATCCAAAGTATAGTCTACTGCACTAAATAAATGCAAGGTCATTGAAAGATTTGATTGAGATGACTTATCACAAAAAAAATCTAGAAAAAGGACTCCTTTTGTATGTGTATTTTCTGATAATCATGAAAACCATATGTTGTGTTAAAATGCGATTAACACTTTTAAGGGGTTTTCGGTAAAACGTAAATGAGTGAAAGAATATAACCCAAAGTGGGTTAAAATGACATTCTTTCACGAATGGTTGATAACACGCATTTCCACAGCCACGCTATTTAATTATGGTTGCTTCGCTCGATTATCGCCATGTAAGGACTCTTTAGATCATAGGAAAATCGTAAAATCCCAAGTACGTGACCTAACGTATTCCAATAATCCGTCAGATGTGCTGTGTACCCCGTAATTGACGCTTACAATTTTAATACAGACATTTTTGTGCACTATTTTGTTTTTTGTTTTGTCGTTTGTATGCGCAAGGAAATCGATATGCGAGCCGTGTTTTGGGGTTTTTCCATTTATGCATGTATCTCCGCATTACATGAATGAATACCATCCATACCAAAACGTAGCGAAGGTCATAATTGCCCTTTGGCTTGGGCTTTTTTATTTGAATTTGTTTTTTTATTTTCCTTCTCATGTGGTATTCTTTAACTGCATTTTTCTTGTAAAAGAAAATTTTACTGCTGGTCGTTTTTGATGCAAAATTATGAGAAAAGGAAATAGAAGAAACTAATATAAAAGAAAAAAGTCCTTGCCAATAGCGCAAATGCAGTAAATAGAGTGGAGTGGATATTTCTATGGGTCAATTGAGGCGCTCTGGGGTATGAGCATCAAATTGGGAACGTTAACCCTTTGGCAAAACAGAATTACATACATATAATATATTGTATGTATGCATGTTATAAGTATTAAGTAGATGCTTTGCGTCAAAAAAAAATTCTTTCCATAAATATTTCAATGGCTAAAATAAGTAAAAATGTAACGATTTTGTCTATCTCAGCTTTGGTAGTTATTTTGTCTGATGGTTGAGTCTGGTAATGAATAGGGTAAGCATTAACCGGTATCAACCTGGCTAACTATGAAGACGCATCAATTAATTGTGTTTATTTATCTACCAGATACTGTTCTCGTCCAATCAGATTGTATTTGCTAAATAGACAATATAAGCGCGGACGTTGAACAAGAAAAAAAAATGATTACATTGTATATATTGCTGTCTCCATTTTCTACAGTTAAATATTCAATTCCATTTCTCTTTACGTCCACTTTTCACGGCATAAAACATACTCTATTTCCTCGCCATGGTACAACAGAAGACTTCGCTCTTTACCAAGTTATTATGGGCGGTTTTTCTTCGCACCAATTCTTATTCTGACTACTCTAACTATTTTCGAACCTATCTCCAATTCACCCAGCTCTATAACTGCCTCTATTAGCGCTTTCTCGATACAGCGCAGATCAACCTTATCAATGATCCTAAGACATTTTATAATTTCGTCAACTACAAAAGAAAATCAGACGGTTATCCCCCCTGTTTTTTGTTCGATAATATATCATGAACTGATCCACATATTATTGCCAACTATTCTGCAAACTCTTCTAAACAGTCAATTGCAGACAACCTCTTCGTACCCGGCCCCATATATTTCAAGTACCTTCCCAATTTCTTCATTGGCCTCTCTCTTTCTCAATCTTTTGATCCCACCCTTAGTTACAAAATCTCAATGATCAATTTTTACCCGATCTAGATGGACCTCCCAGCAATATTCTTCAAAAAGTGTGTCTCCATTCTTTCGAAACCCACTTTCCTCCCTATTTCATCTGTCCCTCACACAAGGGAAATTCCATCAAGTTTGGAAGACCTCTTTCATAACCCCGGTTCACAAAAAGGGATCAAAGAATGAAGTAACCAACTACCGTCCCATTGCTAAGCTTTCTCACATACCTAAGATGTTCAAAAGTTTTTTTAATATGGAGTTCTAAGCTTTCAGTGCAAGTCACTTATATAACCCAGTCAGCATGGATTTCTAAAAGGTACATCAACTACTACAAACTTAGTTGAATTCGTATCCTTTGGGCTTTCAGCCCTAGAAAATGGCAACGAAATCAATGTTATTGCTACAGATTTCACTAAGGCCTTCGACAAAATATCACATCAACTGATTCTTTTCAAATTGTCTTCCCTCGGTTTTGACTTCATATTATTAAAATGGATATCTTCTTATCTGCGGAACCGTTATTATAGCGTTCGCTTTAGATCAGCCTTCTCAACCCCATTTTCAGCCACTTCTGGTGTCCCACAAGGCAGCCATCTAGGTCCGCTCTTTTTCATTTTAACTATAAACGATCTTGAGAGGTCTATTAAACACTGGCCCGTTTACGCCGATGACACTAAGTTCTCCAAAACTTTATTCTCTTTCAAGAAGACCTCGATGAATTTGTCTCGTAAGTCCAATCAATCTCCCTCTCGACCTTATTTTCTGCATGACCAACCTCTACCCCAGGTTCAATCCCTTCGCGACCTTGGAATATTATACGATAGAGAGTTAAACTTCCATTCGCTTATTGATGAGATAATCCTTAAAGCCAACTCATTGCTTGGTTTTATCAAACGACGGTCTAACGAATTTTGCAACCCTTATGTGACAAGGACACTTTACATTACCCCTGTGCGGGTCCTTCTCGAATATGACAGCCAAGTGTGGTCCCCCTTTCAGCGAACTCATATATCCCGAATTGAGATCGTTCAACGTCGTTTTCTTAGTTTTTCCCTTCGTGGACTACGCAGGGATGACCCCTTCATCTTACATCCCTATCGTGACCGCCTCAAACTTCTTAACCTGACGTAGATGACATTCTCTTCATTCAATGTCTGCTGTCTGTCTATATTCCAACCTACCGCACGTCTTATGGCTCTAACGAACCAATCTCCCGCATGCTCCGTAAGGTCAATTCAAATCTCCCCCTTTTTGATTTTAACCTAAGTACTTCTCGTCTTAAATTTGATCTCCTCCACCATTCCCCCACTTATCACAAAAGTTAGTTTAAGCTTGTAAAGGGTTTTCCAATAGGGACTTGACAACTTTGAATTTAATTTGTGAACGCACTCTTTCACTAATCATCAAACTGTCACTGTCAATTTATTCAGTAAACTCAGCATTTTCATCATGGTAAGGTACACGGACGAGCAACGTCTGCAAATTATAAAAATTTTTTACCGAAATTCAGAGTCGGTGACTGCAACTTTAAGAGCGTTAACTCCAATTTTCGGTCCTAATTCTCACCCTAGTAGACAGGCAATAACAAGTTTAGTGCAAAAATTTGAGTCTACATATTCATTGTGTGATGTTGCCGTGTCAGTGAGACAACGGGTTGGTTGAAGTATCGAAAATATCTCTGCCGTTCAGGCGTCCGTAGCAAACGATCCAAATCAGTCAATTACACGGCGTTCTCAAGAATTGGGCATCGCTCAGACCACATTATGGCGTATTTTGCGTAAGGATCTTGGTTTACACCCATACAAGATCAAGCTGACTCAAGAATGGAATCCGATGGACCATTTGAAGCGACATACGTTCTCCGATTGGGTTCTGGAGAAGATGCGCCAAGATAATGAATTTCATCGCAAAATCATCTTCAGTGAGGAGCTCATTTTTGGCTCAATGGGTTCGTCAATAAGCTAAATATGCGTTATTGGTCGGGTGAAAATTCACATGTGCTTCATGAATCACCACTTCATCCACAAAAAATAACTGTTTGGTGCGGTTTGCATGCCGGCGGCGTTATTGGGCCATATTTTTTCGTCGACGATAACGATCTTTACGTTACTGTGAATGGTCAGCGTTATCGCACCATGATCAACGATTATTTTTGGCCCAAATTGGAAGATATGGACTTGGACGACATGTGGTTTCAACAGGATGATGCCACAAGCCACACAGCACACGCTACAATCGATTTATTGAAGAGTAAGTATGGTGTTCGTGTTATCTCAAGACATGGGCCAATCGATTGGCCCCCTCGTTCGTGCGATTTAACGCTGCTTGACTATTTTCTGTGGGGCTACGTTCAGTCATTGGTTTATGCCAACACGCCGACGACGTTGGAAGAGCTCAGAGCCAACACTGAACGCGAAATAGCGGCCGTTTCGGCCGAAACGTGTGGCCGAGTCGTTGAAAATTGGGTCTAACGAATCGCCCGCTGCAAACGTGCCCGCAGTGGCCATATGAACGAAGTCGACTTAAATTCATAAATGTTTTGATTGTACTTCAAGCCGATAATAATGTTTTTGAAATATCTCAAATGGTTTGCGTTTTATTTAAAAAAAAAAAGTCGTCAAGTCCTTATTGGAAAACCCTATATTAAGCGAAATATATGGGGGGGTATAGGCCCACCAAATTAATTACAAAATTAGTACTGCCGTTTGGGAGATGAGTGAGCTTTAGGAGGAGGATTTATGCAGGATGAATTCACCCGATCGTGAAGATTGGGTGATGCCTTATATAAGCTAATTCTTATATTATGAGCTGAAGTCAATAGGGCTTTTCAGTACTAGTCAGACTGCTTAAATAGAAATACTGGTGGAGAACCATTTACTGTAATGACTCGGGGATACCCAACTTCCATTCTTCCAAGGCAACCAAGAGCCTCATATAAGGATAGATTCACCGTTAGCGACCCTGTAGAACGAAGAAAGAAAAACGACGGTCGGGAATGCATATGATATGTTCGCACCATGAGCACGCCATGTGCAGCCAAACATCAAGTGGACTGCTAGTAAGCAGATATCACCACCAGTTGTGAAGTACAGTCAGATGTGGCCAAAGGATGGCGAAAAACTGTAAGATACGAGTATACTACGCTTGCAGGGAACATAAGCGATGTCTATTTGAAAAGAGCAGCACACTAAGAGAGCTATCGGCACGTGCGCATGAATGATACACAATTTTTAATAACAGCTTTGTGTCAGCTCACGCAATGAAGTAATATATTGCAATAGAGTCACAGTAAGGATTTATAAAATTTACTTCCGAAGACTGTTTAAACACGAGGACAATTTAGCACAACGGACCAATATGGAGTAAGGATAGGAAGCGTACTCGTAAGTACAGCAGGGTGCTGGACCGTGTGGTCAACATGTGGAACTATTTTGTTTTAAATATTTTGTTTAAATAACGCGTATTGATGTTTTAAATAACACAGCGACGATAATTGACCACGTATATGTCAGTATAACTAAGCGTGATATATTCTCAGCAGTTATTGAAACCGATCTCTCTGATCATTACGTTGTTTTATATGCAACGAAAAGCTTAAATAGCTCTGAAACACCATGTGAAACCGAGGTTAAAAATATTAATCAGCAAAAAGTTAATGAGCTTATTCAGAGTACAGACTGGCAACATATACTTCAAGAAAATGACGTTGAGGCACTCTACAATAAGTTCGTAGGAGAAATGAATAAGATTTATGCTGAATCAAGTAAAATAACCACAAGGAAAAGAACACGGAAGCATAAGCCATAGATAACTCCAGAAATAGTCCCAATGTGCAAAAAAAAAGGATGAGTTATATAGGAGGTGGAAAAACAGCCCCAGATGTAAGACGTTTGAAGATGAATACAAAAGATATCGAAACACAGTTACTAAGAATATTCAACTTATAAAAGCCAAATACTACAAGCAAAAGTTTTTAAATGCCAACAGCGACTCGAGGAAAACGTGGAGTATTGTGAGTGAACTGCTGGGAAGAAAGAAATGCTCAGTAGACGAAGCAATTAAAAATAATTTTCCAAATGCTGCCGATGGCTTAAAAGACATTGTTGAGGAATTTGCGGAGCGGTTTTCAAATCAAGCGGAACACATCATTCATATCTGTGATACAAAAACCTCAAACCATGAGAACTGGCAACTTGAAAAAAGTATTTACGTAGAGGAAGCAACAGAGCCTGAAGTTTACAAAATACTGTGTCAACTGAGTGACAAAAAAGGTCCTGGAGCAGACAACATTAGACCAGTTGATCTCAAAATAAATGCTATGGGTCTCACTCCTATAATCACGAAGATCGTAAACCGTAGTTTGTGTCAGTCCTGTGTGCCAAAACTAATGAAAACCTCAATAATTCGCCCAATATACAAGGGAGGAATTAAAAAAGATATGGAGAATTATAGGCCGATTTCAATTCTACCAGCGGTTGAAAAATATTTGGAAGAGGTAGTTGTTAATCGTGTTAATTGTTTTATGTCGAAGCACAAAGTGATTCATCCAAACCAATTTGGTTTTCAAAAGTGCAAGAGCACTCAATCCTTACGTGGGGAATTTACCAACGTCGTGAATGCTGGACTGAATAAAAACCACCACGTACTTGTGCTCTTTATAGATTTCAGCAAAGCTTTTGATACCCTGACTCCTGAAAAACTTGTGGAAAGCGTCAACAGATTAGGACTGAGAGGAGTGCTGGCAAACTGGCTTAAAAGCTATCTGAGTGAAAGAGAAATATAAGTCAAGATATCTGACACATTTAGCAAAAAAAGAACGATCAAATATGGCGTGCCACAAGGGTCCAAACTGGGCCCCATATTATTTATACTGTTCACAAATGAACTATTAAGAACATTTAAAAAAGCTACTGCATATGCCTACGCTGATGACATCGCAATCGTCGTAAAACACAAGGACTTGCACTTAGCCATAAAGATACTGCAACACGAGTTCAACCTCGTATCTGAATGGTGTCATGACAACGGCCTGGTGATCAACGTAAATAAAACTAAGTTGATGCATATTCGGACGCCATCGAAGCCAACGGAAGTTATTCAAATCTTTCATCGAAATGATCGTTGTCCATTACTGAGGAGCAGCAGCACAATCGAGGTAGTTAAAACCATTAAATACCTCGGAGTTACCATTGACGAGAATGTGGCGTGAGCACATCAACGTACTGCGTCTCCAACTTAAGAGCACTATATTTGCAATGGTGTATCTTAAGCGTTACTCACATATGGAGGTACTAAAGCAAGTGTACTACTCGTTGGCAGAGTCACGCATTAGATACGGGATTCTGGCCTGGGGAAATGCAGCAAAAACCCACCTGGAGAAGATATCTAACCTACAACATCGTCTTGTTAAAATTATTCGACACACTAATTCAAGTTTTAAATTTTTAGATGTAAAGGCAATCTTTCAGATGGCAACACTCCTAACTTACATGGACGACCGACGGTTTCTTCAACCCATCAACCATATGCTAAACACCCGAAGACGTGCCCAGGGGATGCTAGAAGTTCCGACAGCTTACAACTCGTACGGAGACAAAGAACTACGATGCACTGTTCCTAAATTATTAAATTCGCTCCCATCGTTACTGAAAGTTATTCCTAATTTTAAAAAAAGGAAAAAAGAGATTAAAAAACATTTTATTGAATTTCATCATGTAAAGTAGAGTCATATTAGTAGAGTCATATAACTTCAAAACGAACTAATTGTATTTAAACCTAATCTTTTCAATTTGAAATCACTTCAGAACTGTATCAGTGTTATGTCCAACCACCTGCAGATAAGCACTTTGCTTTGCAGGTAAAACAATGTTAAAGCAAAATTATGTGCAAAAAAAAAAAAAAAAATTAAGGCAGCGGGGGATGATTTGATTGAGACACTCATTTTCAAGATTTGGTCGAAGGAACGTATGCCTGATGAATAAAATAATTTGTTATCGATCTGATTGGCGCTTATAGTGTAGTTTTAGGTATAGTAAGTAAGGGTCCTCAATTTCAACCCGAAGATACAACACTATAGAGACAAACGTGGCCTTATGTGGCGCACACAGAAGAAGAGCACGTTAGCCTACCTGCATTTCGGAACTTTAGGCAGTTGACTAAATTTTATTTGACTCTATATAAACTATAGCGCCGTATGACTAAGTAAGTAACCTACATACATATTTATATTCGAGTAAGGTAGATATCCCTATATTTAGTTCTTTTCTGATATGTCTTACTAAAAAATAAACAACTTATTCAATGTCTTTCATCTGAGACTCTAAATTGTCAAACTTAGGTTTATATTTTAGCTACATTTCTTAATCCAATCGCATAATAATCTTTTTGCTAAGTTCAGTACATTTAAATTGATAACCCCATTGAATAAAATCAGAGAACCTTCTCACAGTGTAACCCCTTATTTAACTTCCGGCAATAGTCATTGTTAGCAAAATTTGCTTTCGACTTCTCTCTCTGACTTTCCTTCATTAGGATTACATAAAACTCAATTACTTCAGAACTTAAGTTCATCCAATGAGCACATAGCATTAGTACACCCATATCCATGGCCAGATTCATCTCTATACCTCATTCAAATAATTAAGTTTACATCTGATCCGGGAGAATGGTTTTTCCCTCGATTCATTTAAATTGCAAGCGAGTATAAGCATTTCGATTTTGCATCGACGTTCGACCTTTCCTTCAGTCATTTTACTTTTGGCACCGCCTTTTCCTCAACTTCATCAAGAATTCATGGATGGAATACTCTGTAACAATGTTTAGAGGTAAATTGCGACGCCTTTGGCTGTGCAGTGCATCTGAAATAAAGTAATTGCGTTTGCACTAAAAGTTAGAAAGTTATCACTCTCGATTGGTGCATTCGAGTGCATCTTGTACAATATAAGGTTAAGGGATCCGATTTCAGTTCATAGTTTTCCATTACCATTACTGGTGAGACTTAAGCTGCTTGCAGTGCCAACTACAACCTCTCAATTGCCAACCCCTTTCACATTAATGAGATTTCCTGGTTCAAATAGAGTTCTGTCATTACGACGAGAAATTTAATATTTTATCAGCTACAGGCGATGGTTACGTGGTTGGATGGTGTTCTGTATAGGGTTACCAAGGTATAGTCAATAATCCCTAAATAAAAACCTCACTCTCCTTCAAGTCGTTAGGTTGGGTTGGGTTACAGCTGCGTTAGCAATAACTGCGCCATCGACTGAATCGAAAGGGGGTTGACATGCAACAATTACCGCAATTGGAAATGCATTTGAGGATGACTATGATTTCTTAGAGGGTAAATAGAGACGCTGGCGCTTGATGTGCTGTCTACTGCTACAACCGCACCTTGATTTAATTTCAACACTACTTACTCGTATTTTTTGCAGCCTGCCGTTGCTTTGTGGTTTTACGTCATTTCAAAGTTCAATGACCAATTAATTAAAACGAAAGAATAGGATACATATGTGGTTGAAAGTATCTGCAATCCATAAGATTGGTTTTAGTTGTCTTATTATTAGAGTTCCGAATTCATTACGGTTCACTTAGCGATCAATCGAAATTACAGGCAAACTTTTCCGAAGGAAAAAGAATCGGATATGAAAATAGTAATGTCAAAGTGGTTGTGATTATTACCATGCCAGCTGTAAGGTCATATAAGGCCGAATCCTAGAACATAATGTCTGCAACAGTCATTTATGTGCGCATGTCAAACTGTTTGCGAACACCATTTTATTGTCGCTTATATATGGATGTTGTTTTGCACTAAAATTCTCTCATTCGGACAGAGGAGAATGTTGAAAAGTAACCGAGCTCGTTGGGGCAGGGTTGGAGAGAGCTACCACATAATGCAAAACTTCAAATAAAGTGGTGTTTAAACTAAGCTAGACAAAACCTAAGGAAAGGCATGTTCAAAACCTTGCACAATCTGTAACGGCACGAGCTATAGAGAGCCTTGTCTAATTTTGAAATTTCTGCTACTTATTCACCTATACAGCAGCTCGGCAAGTCCAACAGTGCTCCCCCTAAACTCAGAACAAAACAAAAGCCAGAGGAAGCTGTTCAGAACGGTACCTTCATCAAGTAAGTTGAACTGGGATGTCCAGCTAGATAAGTATGTAAAATAGAAAAACAAGAAAACTTCCAAATAGGTCACTTAAGACTAATATAATCATCAATGTAAATCAATGTCAGAATTTTCACTTCGCAGCCTTGCTTAGTATCGTCGGTGTTTATGTTTTTTGTGTTTGTCTGTGATTATGACTAGGGAATTCAGGGTAGACGTAGCCAATATACGCGGGCTAAAAAGTAATCACTTTTCTGCGTACGTCCACGTCTGTAAGTACAGACCAGCTGTTTTGGCACTTAGTGAAACACAGGTAGATCCCCGCCCACACCTCTCAGATCATTCTGATTTGAAGCTACATGGCTACGAACTGGTGCCATTATTCGTCTCTCACCGCGGTCTCGCCATTTATGTGCGTAGTGATGTAGCTTACCAAACTCCACCACAATGTGATCCTTGTGGAATCCAATCCGGAATTCAACTTCATGTGGTTAAAATTCCATCTCCGTAAGCAAATTATCCACTACTGCTTTATTTACAGAAGCCCCAAACTGGACAGCAATTCGACTTTTAACGAGTTTGATGCGCTGTCTGACTCCATTCAAAGAATTGTATCCCTGTATCCTCATACTGAAATCGTTATTACGGGCGACTTCAATATACACAATTCTGGGTGGCTTCGACATTCTGGACAGACAACACCCGAAGGACGGTGTGTTGAGATCTTCGCTGCGGAAAACAACCTAACGCAGCTTGTAAATGAGCCCACGCGAATACCAGACGTTGATAGTCATACCGCCAACACCCTGGACTTGTTTTTAACTTCTCACCCTGATAAGTACACCATTGATGTGCTCTCCCCTCTAGGCTCGTCGGACCATTGTGTCATATCAGCTAATTTCTCGTACACCGACCACACAGTTAGAGAAAAAATTCCTAAAAGAACCGTATGGCAATACGAGAAAGCCAATTGGAGCAGTCTTAACAGTTTCTTTAGGAATTTTAACTGGTCGTTATGCTTCCTCGATAATGACGTGAATGCCGCTGCTAATATGATTACAGACACCATTCTCTTTGGAATGAGATTCTTTATTCCTCATCGGATGAAGAGTATCAAACCAAAAGAAAAGGCATGGTACGACTCGAGCTGTAAAGAGGCCGTCAGGGTTAGAGAAATGTCCTTTAAGACCAACCCGACCGAGGAAAACCGAAAAAAGTTCAAACGAGCCAGAAATGACTGCAACGCCTTTCTTAAGCGTGTGAAATTCCTATACGACTAAAAACTGAGGCAAAAAATACTGCAATGTCCCAAAGGCAGTAACAAATTTTGGCCGTTCGTCAAAAACATTAGAAATTCCGCCTCATCCTCCATCCCAACGCTCATTTAGAATGACATTCCAGCTGTCAGCTCTTTGGATAAGGCCAATCTGCTTGCTGCACACTTTGCGGCCAGCTCAACACTCCCAGATTGTGCTTTGTCTCCGCCTACACTTGAGTGCGTCGAATCTTCAATGGGACGAATCTACTTTCGCACTTGTGTAGTAGCCAGAGTACTTAGAAATCTCAACATACATAAATCCGCTGGTCCAGATGGTACATCTCCCCTTCTTCTGAAGACGTGTTCTTCCACGCTGGCAAAACCACTGCGGAAGCTTTTTCACCAATCCTACTCTTTAGGACTCTTCGCGAGCAGATGGAAAACAGCATTTCTCCAGCCCGTCCCTAAAAAAGGCGAATCATCTTCTCTCCCCTCCTACAGACCCATTGCACTTACGTCCCTTCTTTCCAAGGTCATGGAAACGCTGATAAATCGTCAGCTCTTGAAATATCTCGAAACACGAAAACTTTTCAATGACCGGCAATATGGTTTTCGTAGCAACAGGTCCACTGGTAATTTGATGGCATGTCTTACCGAAAAGTGGAACCAAAGCGTACATCAATCTGGCGAGAGCAAGATAGTTGCACTTGATATTTCTAAGGCATTTAACAGAGTTTGACATCAATCTCTTTTGTCGAAAATGCGTGCATTTGGGATCGACGACTCTCTTCTTCAATGGATTAGAAATTACCTTTCGGAACGTTCAATTCAAGTTGTCTTGGACGGTTTCAAGTCTGATATTCACAAAATAAATGCTGGTGTGCCCCAGGGCTCTGTTCTGTCACCGACACTCTTTTTAATTTTCATTAATGATCTCTTGTCTGCTACTTCTAATCCAATATATTTCTTTGCTGATGACAGTACTCTCTGCTTTTCATATTCGTTCCCGGACTCACGGCCCTGCTCTTCGGCTGTAGTACGAGAACGGCAGCGTATGCTAAGCTCATTAAATTCCGATATCAACAGCATAACCAATTGGGGAACTATCAACAGAGTAGAATTTAATGCTTCCAAAACACAATGCTGTTTGCTGTCGTTAGAGCGAACTTTAAACACCCAGCCATTATCTATGCATGGCACTTGCATCGTCGAAACCGAAAAACTTTCCATTCTCGGTATGCGTGTCAATGATAACTTACGTTGGAGTGACCACATATTTGATGTCGCCAAAAATGCTGCGAAATGTCTAGGTTTCCTCAAGCGATGTAAGAAATATTTTACCCCCTCTGATCTGGCCACAATATATAAGGCATTCATCCGCCCAAAATTGGAGTACAACGCCCGCATCTGGTCAGGTGCTCCTAAAACATCACTGCACCTGCTAGATAGGATTCAAAACTTATTGATGATACTAATATCAGTCAAACAATGGACACCCTCGAACACCAACGTAATGTCTCCTGTCTCACTTTGTTTTATCGCTATTTCCACCACCAGTGCTCAACTGAAATCGCCAGTAGCATTCCGCCCATTCAAACTTTCAACCGTAACACCCGTCTCGCTATGAATGCTCATCAGTATACCCTCAAGCCCTTTTTCGGACGTACTCTAAAATATCGTGATTCGTTCCTAAGCCGTACAACTCGCTTATGGAATGCCCTGCCGATGTCTGTATTTCCTGGTCGTTATAACTTGCAAACATTTAAAAGCAATGTACATCGGTATCTCTCTTTTCTTCCTCCCTAAATTTTCTTTGCCCGCGCTGTGAACACTCACCTTAAGGGTACACAAACCCCTTGAGCGCGCGCTCATTATAAAAAAAAAAATATGGAGGAAGATAAAAGATCGAAGCAAAATAATGTCGGAAGCTAATCCAGATTTCAAAGAGCGGCCCTTATAAAGGATTTTGCAAAAATATCGAAATTGTCGGTGAAACCAGAAGGGTAATCAAAGTGGAAATCAATAAGACTGAAATCACTCAGGAAATCGGATGACATCTACACTGAGTCGAAAGAAAAGATTCTCGGTCTAATGTTTGAAGATCACTTTCGAGGTGAACTAATCAAAACCAGCTTATAACCACCTCCTACAATATTGACGAAGCTTCTAGTGAGCTGAATAGAACAACACGCCGTGGCTTATATGTCTTATCGTTTGTGGTGACGGATGAGGCCATTACACATGATGTTACTTGCCTCCACGACGCCTGGCCCCGATGGCATATGCCCAGTTTTGTTACAAAAAAATATAGACCAGCTGCTGGTAGCTCTGAAGAGAATTTTCACTGGCACTGACATTCATACCGAAATCCTGGCGAACAGTGTGAGTACCCTTTATACCGCTTGCCACAAGTTTCAGAACTATCTATACATGGTAGGTCTGATTTCCTTCATGTTGAAGAGCATGTAGAGAATAGTCGAGATCCATGTGGGCAAAATTGTTTGGCGAATGCATTCACTGTCTGAGATGAAACATATTGTACTTACCAACGCGGAAGACCTTGCGAAAGTGCGCTTTGGCAAGCTGAATGGAAGGCGTTTTCGACAAGAAGGAATACGCGCTGGGCATTTTCATCGACATTGAGAGTGCTTTCGACAACGAAACTTTTGACACTCGGCCAGACAACACGGAGTAAACGTATAACTAGTTTCGTGGAAAAAAGCAATGCAGGTGAATAGAATACTGATTGCGACCAATATGTGATTGCGGGTGTAAAAAGGCGTTGGCCACAAGGCGGCGTTCTTTCCCACTGCTATGGCAAATGTTGCTTGACTCTCAGCTCAACGCGCTTTATAGTTCTGACGTGTGTGCACAAGCATACGCGGGTGACGAGGCTGTACTGCCTGTTGGATCGTGTCTAGCGACTGTCGCCTCTAAAGCGCAGGCAGCCCAGGCAGACGTGGTCGACGACTGGTGCACTAGTAATGGAGTTTCAGTCAATCCTCTCAAAACTGAGGTTGTTCTGTTTACGAGAAGGAGGAAGCTGACTGATCTGACTCATCTACCAGGTGGCGTAAAAGTAGTCATCCGATGTTCTTTGGCTATAATTTTTTTTTATGAATGAAAAACTTTGGTTCTCATTTTGGATTTTTATTTGATGTTGATTTGATGTTGTTGAGCATGGCTCTGTAGGGCTCGCTGTCCACAATAGTCGCCCGATTACGCCTCCAGCGTAAACAGCACACCATGCGGTAACTTTGAGCGAATGTAATGGCTCTTCGTGGGTTACACGCAGTTTTTCGGTGCCCCAGAAGCGATAATTTTCCTTATTCACATATCTACAGAGATGGAAATGGGTCTCGTCGCTCATGATGATTTTCGATGAAAAGTTGTCTCCCTCGTGGTTTGAGCTTAGGTTACAGCTGATACACTGTCTGCACTTTATAAGGGAACACCTTACAGTCTTTGACTACAATTTACTGTAAAAATTGATACCAATTGACTGGCACGTCGTCTTGTCGGTACTCCGGGGTAATCTGCAACATCTTCAACCAAAGCTGCGATATTTTCAGCAGAACGGCTGCCCCGGGGCCGGCCAGACCTGGGAGCATCTCGTGTTGCCCCATACTCTTCTAGGCGAGAGGCTAAACGTCGTAGTCTTTGCCCGGTTGGTGTCGGACGACCGTAAAATCTGGGCCAAAATTTTACGAAAAAAAAAACAATTATTCCGCGTTCTTTAGGAGTATAGCGATTCTTGTCTGGTTGACGTGCATTTTGTATCTGTTTACTTCACAAATGTCAAAGTATAAAATGACATTTGCAACCATTTGCAAAAGTTATAGCATCTTCCGATAAGGTGATAACTTTTGCGCCACCTTGTAGTACTTAAAGGCATCACCATACAACAATTCTCCAAAGAAGCTAAGTATTTGGGTGTCATCTTGGATAAAAAAAACTTCTCTGGACTAAACATGTTACGTCGAAGTCACCTAAGACGCTGTCGGCCTTCTGGCAGTGCAGACGAGCTATCGACAAGACATGGGGCCTGGCACCAAGAAGCATCCTTTGGATCTACACGGCTATGATAAGGTCAATTATATTCTATGCGTCGGTTGTCTGGTGGAATAAGTTCTCGCGAAAATACGTGATTGCAGCTTTTACCAGACACCAAAGAACGGACGCATGGGGGTTTTCCCCAGCACTCCTGGCTCTGCCCTAGACGCATTGATGAATTGATGATGAATGAAGTGGTCTTTGGTACAACACGCATCTGATGCAATGACGCCAGAACTCCTGCTGCGGAAAAAATACGAAATCGACTTTCCCTGCGGGTGGCCGTGGCTCAAGTGGTAGTGGACTGGCTTCCAAATCGGAAGGTTCGGTGTTCGAATCCCAACCTCGCCCGAAATCAACAACAAACCAACTTCCACTACGAATTTAGTCTCCCCATTAAATGTTGGATGCCACCCAGGGAGCGAAATAACCACTGAGCCCAAACACTCTATTCCATTTTCCATAAAAACTTAACCCACGCTGAGGCATTATAAGTGGATTCATACACACTTGAGTGTTAAGTTCTTTAAAAAAAAAAAGAAAAAAAGACTAAGTTTCGGCCAGAATCTGAGCCAGGAAAGGAACATAGTCGGGTGTTCATGGATGGCTCCAAAACCAATATAATGTAGAATGCGGTGGACTACAACTTTAGATTTTACTCCTGGTTACGAAAACTTGCGTCTATCTTCCAAGCGGAGATATACGCATTCCTGATGGCAACTAACTACAATATATTGTGAAGAACCTGTGGAGAAGGCGAAGCATTTGCATCTGTAGCGATAGCCATACTCCGCTTATAATCTTGCTGAATCCTCCCATTGACAGCTGGGTTTGAGTACAACTGATGGCATGATTCTCCAGGTTACCGGCAGACCAAGTGAATTCTTAACGATGACGTCTCTAAGGAGTCAGAGGCCTTACTGTTGTCCCTCAGTAGAACGGCTGCAGGTTGCTTACTGGCGTCGCGATGGGGCACTACACTACACTACATGGGGCTGTGAAAGTGAGGGCGACACCGCTGGGCACTACCACTGGGAATGTTCGGATTATGTTCGCATCAGGCTGCAGGTACTCGGCGTTGACGTGGTGGGTGCTGGTACTGTAGACACTTTATACCGAAAAATTTCATTAGAAGGGACTTACAAGGAGTACAATGGACTAGTTCTTGGTCTGAGTTCTCCCTTCCGACAGAAAAAAAATCATACAGGATGAATATGATCGGCTAGTCCTTTTTTTCCACCGTGACAGTATTAGACCGTATGAATTGCCGAACCAATACAAGAAGTTCAACCTTGACAGCACATAGACGACTTAATAGCTGGTAAGGCGTTGTCCCATCTCTAAAAATTATATTGATTGTTCTGAGTGGAGAATCAATTAAAGTGCTATAGGAAAAGGTTAATATCAGAAGAATAGATTTACAAGATTTTTTTGGGCTACACATACCTGTACGTAAGTTAGAAAATTTAAAATAGCTTGAAACATTTATAAATAGGTTATATAGACTTTACATAAATTAAATAAATTATAAAATGTAAGAGTATAGCATTTTTAACTTACCAATCGGATCAATACATTCCAAGGTGAGTGCACACTTAATCCACGGCAGTAGAATTTTCTCGTCAACGAGCCGTGTATCAGCAAAGAACACCGTATCCATATCTACCATTCGTAAGAAAATGAAATCTTCTGCATCCGTTTGAAAGTAATCAAACATTTTCGGGTGTGTTCGAGTGGACACGGCTTTTGGTGTTGTCCAACCCAACACACCGTGGCTAGCTTTACTCCTGAGATCGTACAGATCGCGACTAGTACCACGAATTCGAATGTAATTTTCGGCAAAAAGAATATTTTTGGAACGCATCAGAGCATCCTTTATCACAATGGGACGATATGCATGCATCCGTTGATCCGTAACATACGAGGGAAAAACGGACAAGTCATAATTTATAACTGAACACTTTGAGCTATTACAGAATGCGGACAATGCCCGCGAATCATCCTCAGATAAACCAAGGTCATAGATGAGCAGATACTCATTTGGAAATTTTGCGGCTATGTTCTGTGAGAGAAGTATTGCGGATGGTGCCTGACCATCCTGAACGTATGTAACAATAGTAAAATTTGCCTTTGTGCCATTATATGGTGTGGCATTTGTTGTTAATGGCTGCGAGGATTGCTTATTATGCTGTGGTCTGCTGACAAATTGAGGTTGTGATGGTGATATTGTTAGATTTGTGAAACCCAAGATTCCCAAGTACTTTGGATCAATGTCGAATTTCTTCTCTTCCGTTGCACGTAGGTTCTCCTAAATGAAAAAAAAAAACATAAATCAGTTGTGCGTTTATTATTGGACTTAGTCAGTAAATGTACTCGTAAATAAGTTAAGCCAACAATAGAATGATTAATTTGCTGAAATGGATTTTTTTTGGGGATTTTTATTCTTATCAATTTCAATGACAATTTTGGGACGTATAAATAACATAAATATACATATGTAGGTGTAGGTCTAGGCGGCTCGTTTTTTTGTGCGCAAATAAGAATTTAAAATATCACTAGCACTGATTAGAGGTGACTCACTGAATATGAATCAGTTGAGATAGTGTTAAGCTAAGAAACACATTCAGAAGGAACATATGTATGTGACTAAGCTGTACGGTGTCCAAGAACACTAGGAAGTTTGTTAGTTGTGAAGTTGTTATGAACTAGATTGGTCTAGATCCATTTAATTATCTTATCGCTATTTGTATTTTAAATCGCAATAGGGGCTTCTAAATTAAATCCATTGGTTCATAAATATTTTCGAAAAAATGTGAGAAGCAAGGTCAAAATAAGTGATTAAATTTTTCTTAATCTCGGAACTCAATTAAATTTCTATGACACTCACTTTAGAGGGCCTATAGAGGTCTAGCCTTTAGTTTTGTATCATAGAGCATATATTTGTATACATCTTCCTCCAGAAGCGGTGGACATTTACACCACCCTGTTTAATAATGCAATCAATAATGCACATTATCCAGCGCATTGGAAAACGGCGGTGGTTCAATCTATCCCCAAAAAGGGAAAGGATATATCCAATCCGGCGAATCTCCGGTCGATAAGTCTCCTTCCGAATATCAGTAAGGTTTTTGAAAAGGTAATCAATAGAGCTCTGACTAGGTGGGTTGAGGACAAACATATAGTTCCGGATAATCAATTCGGTTTTAAGGCGGGACATGATATCTCACATGCCGCGTCTAAACTGGTTTCTGATATCCAATGGAATAAAGGCAAAAAACAATGCACTGCCTTGTTGACTTGGAGAAGGCCTTCGACACCGTTTGGTCAGAGGGTCTTTTCTATAAGCTGACTAGGCTGGGGATCAGTAAACCACTCTTGTACATTCTTTATAATATGCTAACCAACAGACAGTTCATCGTGAAAAATGGTGATGTGACTTCTGTTGGAATATTTCAAATTAAAAATGGTCTTCAGCAAGATGCGGTCAATTCGCCGATCCTATTCAACATTTATACAAGCGACTCACTTCCTCATACTATTGCGTACGCAGACGATTTGATAGCGTACAGAACAGGTCCAAAAATCGATGTCATTAATACTCTCTTACAGTGTGACTTCGATAAGATAAGACGATTTTGCGATGACTGGAAGTTGAAAATCAACTTTCAGAAGTCGGAAACCATTCTCTTTAGGACGCCGTTGTCTGGAGCCTCTAGGGACACCAGAAAAAATTGGCGAAAGTTCTCGATCATTGGACAACGCGGACAGCCTTTTGCCTGTCGAAATGTAGTCAGATACCTTGGGATCTGGCTAGATCAGTTTCTGTATTTTGGCAAAAATGTAGATGCTGCTCTGGCCAGAGCTAAAGGTGCTTTTGCCCTTACAAAGAGACTGTTTTATAGCAGCCAACTCGATGCGAGGGTAAAGGTAATCTGCTACATGGCCCTTATCAGGCCCATGCTGGTATTTGGGTGTCCCGTGTGGTTCAATGTACGAGCAAGCTTAATGGAAAAGATTCGGGTGTTTGAGAGGGCTTGCCTTAGGGCTTGTCTTCGCTTGTACAGAACACCAGAGTCGGAGTACAAGAAATTTTATCCTAATGAGGTCCTTTACAACAGGGCGAACCTAATACGAGTGGACAACTTCGTAATTAAGCTGACTCGAAGGCACATTGCAAGAGCAATGACCTCGACGAATAACCTGATATCTGGGGCTTACTACCCCAATTACCTTTACCACGAGAGTGTGCGCTCTGACGGCTTCGTTCCACCGGAAGCATTCCTCTACCTTGATCAGATAGGGTTGATCCAGGATAGATCAGCGGTGCCGTTAATCTTCCATGTCGCTCGCACAGCTGGGGACAGGCGACTCAACTACGACAGAGACGTCGCACACGGCAGTGTGGATCGCCTCAGGTTCAGTAGGGCGGTGGGGAATCGCGATAAGAGGGATGTCGTTCGGCAGCACCAGCATTTCTGGTGGTTGAATGATGGAGAAGATGTTTCGCCGTCGTTTCCGTCAATTACGGAACAGCCTCACTAATGAGGCAGAGCTGACCAATCTGTTTTCTCGGTAAATAGCGATGGCCAGCTTACATAGGTTTAGGTTAGCATCTAAGAAATATATACATGTATTAGTATATAATTGTGTATAATGTCTAAGTGTGTTTATGTATATTTTGTGTATGTAGGTTAAGTAGACTAAGGTTGATTTTAAGTTAGATATTAAGTTTTTATAAAAAATAAAAAATTGTCCATATGCTAAGTTTTTGTAATCAAATTTTTTTCTTAGCTCTAAGTAAAGGGTCCGCCATCTAACGTTTTTTTTTTTCAACTAGTGCTTATTTCGTGAATGGTAACACTTAGCTCATCATGTCTGATTTGACAGATAATTAGTTTTATCCTTCCGCTGAACGAATATGGTTGTGTATACGCTTGAACAACGCTGGGAAATATTGCGACATTACTTTGAAAATCATGATGCCGGTTTTGGCAAAAAAATCATCTTTTCAGATGAAGCTCATTTTGATCTTGGCGGGTATGTAAACAAGCAAAATTGTCGCATTTGGGGCACAGAAAACCCGCACGCATACATTGAAAAGCCGATACACCCAAAACGAGTCACTGTTTGGTGCGGATTTTGGTCCAGAGGCATAATTGGGCCATTTTTCTTCGAAAATTAGCAAGGAATGGCCGTTACAGTCAATGGCGGGCCATGTTGAACCAATTTTTGTTCACAAAAATTGAAGAGGAGGATATTGGCAACATTTGGTTTCAACAGGACGGCGCTACGTGCCACACAGCCGAAGCTACACTCGATGTTTGCGCCCTGTTTTTGAAGATCGCATCAGCCGCAGAGCTGATGTCGTTTGGCCACCTCGGAGCTGCGATTTGACACCGTTGGACTACCATTTGTGGGGTGCCGTAAAAGATAAGTGTTACGCCGACAAGCCAGAGACAATTGACGCTTTAAAGGACAATATTCGTGATGCCATTGGTAAAATACAGCTGCCCACAATCGATAATGTGCTTAAAAATTGGAACGATCGTGTAGGCTACTGCGTGGCCAGCCGAGGCAGCCATTTGAATGAAATTATTTTCCATTATTAACCGGAAGGATAAAACTAATTATCTGTCAAATCAGACATGAGCTTAGTGTTACCATTCACGAAATAAGCAGTAGTTGAAAAAAAAAAACGTTAGATGGCGGACCCTTTATATAAAATAAATTGTTGGGGTGTGTAGGGCTTTTTTAGGTTTTTTGGGTTACTGTGTGGGGTTAAAAATGGGTGAAAATGCGGATTTTAATAAAACACGTCTTTTCGATTTTAGGGTTACAGCCAAGAGAGCGATCTTTATTATTTTCCGGAAATTCTTCCATTTTCAACTTACAAACTGTCATACATAAATATTTGTACTAAATAACATATTTCCAATTCGTTACGTTACGTTTTCCTTGTTACATTAGATTAAGTTCAATTAATTTAACTTAGATTTAACATAGATTACAATTTTTAATACAAAAATTCAATAATTACTTTTACTAAACATATATGTATATTATTTTATACATTTTATTCACGAACATACTCCCGCCCGGTGGACGAATTTCGTCCGCAAGTGTCCTCGCTCTTGTACCGTACTGTACCTCTTCTGACATAAAAGTTGTGTGTTGTGTGAGTGTGTTGACTAGACATGTAAAATGAGACAAAATCGTGTAATTATTAATTTGAAACATTACATGCAGGTGACAAGGACGACGATATAACAAACGAGCAACAAAGGGAGATAAAATATGTGTCATTGACAAATTGCAATAGTGCAACAGTTTCTTTTGATCGTTGACCAAATCTGGGTCAAATCGCGTCGCGTGTTCGGTTTCTGTTTAGTTTGTGTTGTGAATTTTCGTTGCCTTTTCCCCTTTTGTTTATTAAAAAGGTAAGTGTTTTTAAATAATTATTTCTTTAATCTTTTCTGTCTGCTCCCCTTCGTGAAATTCGATTTCGTTTTGATTTGTGTACATCGGCGCAAGTACACAATCGTATATATGTACGTGCGTGTGTTTATATTGAAATACATATGTACGTCGATTGTTTTCGGTTTCGCGCAAGTGACATTTCGTGTGCAGTGCAACAAAAAAAAAAAACAAGAAAAAAGAAATGTGAAAATGGGAAAAAAAAATAATAATAATAATAAAAGTTCATTGCAATTATTTTCCCAATAACTCGGCACAATTTGTAGTGTTATTTTGTACGATAACTGTTCTCCGCGTACGCAATTTTTGGTTGTGCAGTGCGATGCTGTGCGACGAAATTTTCGCGATCGGATAGTGTTTTGATGATGGCCGAATTAGCCTTCTTAGTGTATGTGGTGTTTACGTTTTCGTGTAAAGCCAAGAATCCGCCTTCCTATTGAATTGTTGTTGCAATTCATCCAGTAAGTTTTTTTTTGACATATTCATTTTTTTTATTTTTATTATTTACATATTTATTATTATTATTTATTTTGTTTATTTATGTAATTTATGATTATTTACCATAGTTTAAGTTATTTATTTTTACATTTGAGTGTTTTATGTTGAAATATTTGTAAAAATGGGATAAATGTTAAAGTGTTGTGTTGTGTTGAGTGGACAACGTTGAGTGTTCAGTGAAAAATTTCAAGTGCCGTCGGGATTTTGATTCTCCAATTCCCGTCGGAATTTTGGAATTTTGGAACTCTGCAACGTTGTCTGGCATGAATGATGTGTTTTCTGTGGATATCGTTGAGTGTTCACTAAGAAGCTTCAAATTCCGTCGGGGTTTTGACTCTCCAATTCCCGTCGGCATTTTGGAGTTTCGGAACTCCACAGCGTTATCCGGAAATAATGATTTTGTGTGGTTTAGAGTGGACTGTATGTGTGTTGTGTAGTGTAGGGAATCTAGGATAGAATAAGTTTGTTGTCATTATATTTTATTAATTTAATAAATTGTTTTCAAAGAAAAGAAATATCTTTAATTTTCCATGTGAGTTTATCAATGTTGTGTTGTGTCGTTTAAATGTTGTGTTGTGTCGTTTAAATGTTGTGTTGTGTTGTTTAAATTTTCTCGCTTTTCGCTTGCAATATTTAATTGCAAGTAGCAAAATTTTCAAAGCGACCGATTAAGCAAGTCCGTCTTTTCCGGGATGTGCGCCAATAATTCGTCGAAATCTCAACTGCAACGGCGGTAGTTTTTCGTCCAGAGAATTAAGGTGTCCGCGTTTCGATCCCGGCTTCCGTCTTGTCCACTTCGGGCGCTGTCTCATCCTATGCAGATATTTTTCGCTCGACATCTCCACGGCAGTGTCTTCTTCACGAATTTCGAAAAGTCTTGTGCCGATTGCGTCTACCTTTAGTGGACCTCTGTTTCTTTTTCCAGCTTGTGCCCGGCAGTTTCGAACAAAACGTTTGTAGTATACACAATTGCGACGAAGCTTCGTGGTTTTGTTTGACTTCTTGAATACCGCATGCTGATGAACGAAAAAGTTGTGTGGTGTATCCAGTAAGGTATTCTTTTTGTCAAGCTTTTGCATCTGACGAAGCTCCTTGCATTCCTGTAAACACTTGGAAAGCTCCTTGTGCTGTGTGGAGTTTTTCTGGAATCTTCCTTCCAGTTGGTGAAACCTACGTAAGGCACCTAACTTCGAGGCACCAAACCCAGGCTTACATTCCGGTTTATTGAATACCACATGGTGAGGAGTAAAGAAGTGGTGTGGTGTATCCAGTATGATATTCGTCTCGTCAACCTCTTTCATCTGTTGAAGCTCCTTGTGTAGTGTGGGGGTTTCCTGGAATCTTCCTTCCAGTTGATGAAACCTACGTAAGGCACCTAACCTCGAGGCACCAAACCCAGGCTTACATCCGTCTGTAAATACCTCATATCGACCATCAGGCGATCTTGTTATTGTGTTGTTATTCTTTTCAGAAGTTTTCTCTTCCGCAGTTTTCTTAGTGGTGAACTCCTCCAGTTCCCAGGACCTTCGCAGCTGAGTGTCGTTATCGAGAACCTGTAAGAAGCTATGGACAGGTTTTTTATTTTGTGAAATAACCTTCCCAAGGATAAGCCAACCTAACTCTGATTCCTGTGCGATTGGCGATCTTTCATCATCACCCCGTATAATGGATCCTAGAATAAACTCAGAGTAAACGTCAGCTCCCAGGAGAATATCAACAGTCGCAGGCTTGTCGAATTGTGGATCAGCTAACTTCAAACCTTGAATATGTTCCCAGTTTTGCAGAGCTAGAGGCTTGGACGGCAAAAGACCAGTCAGGGACTTGAACACATAAGCTGGGGTATTTGTCTCGAAACGTGTTACCAGAGACCCAAAGGTAAGACTTACATACCGTTGACATGAACCACTGCTAACTTTTCCCAATCCAGATACCTGAATGATAGTTCGTCGCTGATGAAGCCCTAATAACTGGACAGCGGATTCAGTAATGAATGTTGCTTCAGATCCAGGATCGACCAGTGCCCTAAGATGATAATAATTACCATTTGATGACCTAACTCGAACAACTGCTGTTGCCAGAAGAACACTTGGCTGATGTACTTCAGAAGAGGTTACTTTAGGTTTGTTAAATTTTGACCTTATATGAAATGTTTGTGTACCTGTTGTTATATTTTTATAATCCCTTGTAGGTTTAGAGCTGAGATTATCAACATGCAGCAGAGAATGGTGTGCCTGCTTGCAGTAATAGCAGCGCACACTGCTTTGACAATGGTTCGTCTTGTGACTGTACGCCAAACAGTTCCGACAAACCCCGATTCTGTCCACTGCCTTAGATCGTTCACAGATCTCCATGGCAATGAACTTCTGACAAGTTCGAAGGGAGTGCTGACCTCTACCACATACCTGGCATGCAAACTGCTTCTTCCTGACGTGCAACACCGTTTTCTTCTCGACCGCAACAGCCTTGTGTACAGAAGAACCGCTGACCTTGATGCTACTCGTTCCAGCTACTGCTTCCAAGGTTCGAAAACGTGTCTCCAGGAACTCTGTAAATTGTCTCAGTGTTGGCAACTCCTTCGAACTACCCAACTTCTCCTCCCACAAACGCTGAGTAAAAGCAGGTAATTTTTGCACCAGAATATAAATTAAAATATCATCCCAAGAACCAACCGGCAATCCTAAGTTTCCCAGGGCGTGGAAACATTCCTGGGATGTGTCCAGTAGAGATTTGATGTTGCTTGCCGTCTCCTTCATCAACTGCTGCTGCTCAAAAAAAAGTTGGAAATGAGCGTTTACCAACACTCGTTTGTGGTCGTATCTGGCGACAAGCAGTTCCCATGCTTTGTCATAATTGCCAGCATACAAACCTAAATGCTGCAACAGACGAGCAGCTTCACCTGTAAGACATGATTTTAAATAGTGAAGTTTTTGGATTTCACCCAGCTTTTTATTTGTGTGGACTAACGACAAAAAGACATCGTGGAAAACCCGCCACTTCGTGTACGAGCCCTCAAAATGTGGTATTTGAATTGGGGGCAATGAAAGTTCATTGCAAGAAGCACCTGTGGATTCACCTTCCACAATCTTCTCCTTGGATGCTAACTTGGCATTGTCTATAGCGTCGACCAATTCACCTCGGTAAGTGAAATATATTTCTTGAAGCAGATCAAAAATTTCATCAAAGTCTTCTTCTTCCAGACCTTCTTCGATTTCTCCTCGTCGAATCTTCGCTTGAAGACCAAGCGCATTCTTGAAGTTCCCTTCTAGAATAAGAAGACGACCTGACAGATAGCTGGCTGTACGACGTGATGCTCCAGTCTTCTTGAAGTTGGAGTGGTCACGAAGAATCTGCTCCAGAACACCTTTCTGATCTGCACCCGTGGACAATTTCGACATTTTTAAGGTTTTTTTTGTAAATTAATTAATTATAACCCAATGTATGTATGTATCAAGTACAATTAAATTTTATTAAATTATTAGATACAGTGTTAAATGATATTTAATTAAATATTTTATTTCAGCAACTTACGACCTTTGATTAACTTTGCCCAGCTGGTGACAGTTGAGGTTAAAGTTGAAGTTAATTTTTACACGGCGCGGGAAATGCGATTTCTGCAAAACCACCGAGAGAGTCTGTAAGTCTTAAAAAGAAGAAAGACAAGGGGCAAGACACCGACCGCGAGGGAATCTGTGTATGTACTTTATGTTTTATATATATCTATATAACTATATATATTTTTTTATTTTTTGTACACTTGCACTTGTTCTTGCACTTGCACTTGCACTTGCACTTTTTCTTTTATAATTTTTTAAAAAGTTTAAATGTTAAATGTTTTGTATAGTTTGTTACGTCTCTTTATATATATATATATATATATATATATGTATGTTTGTACGTTTGAACCTTGCACTTTTACTTGCGGACTTGAATATTTTTTTTATATAAATTGTTTTAATGTTCTGTGGAGTCTTTATCCGGCACGAAAAGGACCAAATGTTGGGGTGTGTAGGGCTTTTTTAGGTTTTTTGGGTTACTGTGTGGGGTTAAAAATGGGTGAAAATGCGGATTTTAATAAAACACGTCTTTTCGATTTTAGGGTTACAGCCAAGAGAGCGATCTTTATTATTTTCCGGAAATTCTTCCATTTTCAACTTACAAACTGTCATACATAAATATTTGTACTAAATAACATATTTCCAATTCGTTACGTTACGTTTTCCTTGTTACATTAGATTAAGTTCAATTAATTTAACTTAGATTTAACATAGATTACAATTTTTAATACAAAAATTCAATAATTACTTTTACTAAACATATATGTATATTATTTTATACATTTTATTCACGAACATAAATATTTCCAAATAAAATGTAAATGAAGTCGAAAGACATAGCTATAAGAATTTAGAGTAGCTTAGAGTGCCTGTGTGGGCCAGTAAGTTAGTATAAGATTGTTAAGTAATTGTAAGCTAGCATTTAAGCATTTTTTGTTCGTATGTAAGAGTTAATGATTAAGAAAATAAAATGCATTGAGAACTGAAACTGAAACTGGAACAAAAAAAAAAGGGTGCTCAATAAAAAAAAATGTATTTTTTCTGTCTGAAATCAAAAGTTTGTGTTTACAGTATTTTCGAGAGGAATATCAGTACTACTTGCGGTTGTCGTGAAATAAGGCCAACTTCAGGTTAGGCTAGGTTAGGTAAGAGTGGCTGTGGGAAATACCAACCCACTTAGGCCTATTGGCCCATTGTGATGCCACGTGGATCTATGATTCTCTTACTAATGGAACCAGTTTGAGCTTATAATAAAGCGTAGGAGACTGTTAACGTCTATGTTTTCTAGGTCGTTTAGGTTTAGCTCCTAGATGAGGCTTTCTTCTCTGGGAGAGAGCTGTACGTCTACAGAGTAGATGGAGGATTGTCTCCTCCTCTACCTCGCCATGCAGCTTCTACAGAAATCATTTTTAAAAGCTGCAAGCCTTCTTGCGTACTTGCCTATGAGGCAGTGTCCAGTGAAGACACCTATTATGGCGCTGAGATGTTTCCTATTTAAAAGGATCAGACACTTAGAGCGATTCAGATCTAGCTTTGGCCAGATCTGTTTGGTCGCTAGACATGTTTGCCCAGCAGTTCACCTAACGTCTGTTCTTTTACTGGCATCCGGCTTTAATGCTAGTTTGCACGTAGCGATTGGTATACCTATACGAGTACTACCCTTTTCCGGTAGAATAGGTAGAGTGGTTCCAATTTTGGCGAGTTCATCGGCTCTGCAGTTCCCTGGAATGTCTCTGTGGCCCGGCACCCAAGAAAGGTGAACGTTGAACTGCTCTGCCATTTCCATGAGAGATGTTCGGCATTCAAGGGCAGTTTTAGAATATAATGAGACCGAGTCCAGGGACTTGATGGCGGTCTGACTATCCGAAAAGATGCGGATATCCTTTGCAGATATCACGTTTTTCTTCAGCCACGACAGAGCTTCTTTAATCGCCAAAATTTCCGACTGGAACACGCTACAGTGATTTGGAAGACGGAAAGTGAGGCTTAGATTTAGCTTATCTGAGAAAACACCACCACCAACTCCGCTATCGGTTTTAGATCCATCTATGTAGAGATGGATTGACTTGTCCTCCATAAAAGCATCTTCCTCCCAGAATGATCTAGAGGGGAAGCTTACATGGAAGTTTTTGTCAAACCAAAGTTCAGGTATGGTGTAATCGATGTTCTCTGTAAGGATTCCTAACGTATTAAGAATGTTGGCGTGGCCAAATGAATTATTTGTCCACTGTTTAGTCGCTTTAAGGGGTTACATACTCGTATGTTTCTCCGCTCAAAAACGGAGCGTTTTTCAAGATTTTTTTTCGCTACGATAATAAATTAATATAAAAAAAGTAAAATACACATTGTGTAAAGTATTCCTTGACGAATAGAAAAATAATTATAAAGTATACATTTCGCCAATCTCCGGAAACCTCTCTTCAAAAACATGCTGGGCGGTACCAGGAATATCTCTGGTAGGTTTCATTTGACACAAAAAAAAAAAACTTGTTAAAGTAGATGGATAAAACTAGTCTCTATGATAGCCGTTTTCAAAAATTTTCATTTTTAACAAAATGGCAGCTTTTTGAACGTACGAGGCTATTTTTGACTAAAAAGACTAAAAAACTAGTCACATTTTTATTTATAACAAATCTAAAAATTAAGATATCAAAAAATACTACGTAGGAGACTAGATAATGGTATTAAGAATATCCGTGCGAAATAGCATGCAAATCGGTCGAGTGGTTCAAAAGATATTTCTGGTACCAACTCGGAAAACACTGTTTCGAGAAAAACGCAAACGAAATGCAAAATCTGCTGTGTGTCTTGCTTGCGTGGCTTCGAAAGCAAAACTGAAAATGTGCTCGAGTAGTGCCTTCTGGAATATTCTGAGTTCTAATATTCTTATCCAAGGTTTAAATCTATTGCTAAGCAGGTATAAATATTTGCGAGGGCACTGACCCGTCATTAGAGAAGGTACGAAGGCAGAGCTGGCACGCAGCTGCTCATGTCCCTAATGAGCGCTCCGCCCGATCCGACGTCTAACGGTCATAACTTTCTTAATTATTGGAATTTTTGAAAAATTCTTGCGGCATTTGAATTGCAAGGTGGATAGCTGCAGTCGCAGCTACTTGCCTGGTGAAGATATCTAGGGGTGTCAAATGAAACGGAATGTCTAATGCCGCAGAGGGGGTAGACCGCAATGCTCCACTTATGCATAGATATGCTGTTCTTTGAATTCTGCTTAGTTTAATGCGGTTGACTGAATATTCCACCAGACGACCACCCTGTAAGTAAGTATCGGTCTTATGACCGAGATGTATAGCCAGTGGATTATGCGAGGTTGAAGGCCCCATTTATTCACAATGGGCTTTTTTGCAAGAGAATAAAGCTCCAGTTTGCAGTTGCTTATCCTGCTTTTTAGCATGAGACTGATAAACTCCCCAAGTGAGCCGTCTACCTGCAGAGTTGACAGCGGAGTCGTGATTGCGGATGTGTTGACGTTGTTCCTATGGCTAGGAAAGCAACCATTGTGTACTCTTTATATTGCAGGGGTCGTTCGATGTGGCTAGTCAAAGGGTGCAGAGCCGTTTCCACCGACTTTCCTTTACAGTAGGCATGTTGAGCCGTTGACAGAAGTCTTGGATCAACTTTAGCTCGAATATGGATATCAATCAGTCGTTCTAGAGTTTTCAGAAGGTAAGATGATAGACTTATAGGTCTGAGGTCCTTTGGGACAACATGAGAATATTTTTCGGCTTTGGGAATGAATACTACATTGGCTTCTCTCCATAACAGTGGAATGTGGATAAATTCTACACAGCTCCTCATAATATTTTCTAGCACAGGCAGAATAATATCTGAGGACCTCTGCAGCTCGGCAGGTATTATACCGTCCGGACCAGAAGACTTGTATGGTTTAAAGCTATGCAGCGCCCAGAGCAGTTTGTCTCTTGTAATCAGACCATGAATTTTGGTCCAGGTTGCAATAGGCCTATTTGGGCTGCTACTGGCCGCGAGTTGGGTGATACCTGGAAAGTGGGTGTCCAGAAGCAGGTTGAGTGATTCAGCATTTGAGGTTGTCCAAGAGCCATCGGTTTTTTTCAAACAGCTAGGCATCAAAGGATTTGTAGAGAGGATTTTTCTTAGCCGCGATGCCTCAGAGGTTTCTGTGATTTTGTCACAGAATGAAATTCAGGATTGTAGCTTTGCCTTCCTCAGTTGTTTTTTGTATTCTTTGTATGAGTCCCAGTCAGTCACTTTTATTGTGCTTTTTGCTACGTTGAAAAGTTTTCTACAAGAGTTTCTGAGCAGTCCCAGTGCTGATGTCCACCAATGTGGTTTTTTCTTGGCTCTAGGTTGAATAAGAGGGCAGGAAGCAGCCATAGCCTGATTGAGAGTCAGAGTAAATTCCTTGATTTTCATGTCAAGCTCATGGGTGTCACGCGGGGGACTTGATAGTTCAGAGGATAGCGTATCTGACAGTATTCCTCTGTATTTTGGGTATTTTTCAAATCTAGCGCAGCTAACTATCACAGCTTATGCCTATATGCATTACCTGCAAAAGTGTTGGCCTATATTGCCCTTCACCACTTTCAGCAGATTACTGACTACTCCTTCTAAAGTGCCGCTAGAGGCTGGTCAATGAATGACCCACTTTTTCGTTCCTTATAAAATAATAGTACTCTGGAATCTTGATGATGTTGAGAACAGACTCGCTGATTCACATATGGAATAAAAGCCACTCGACTCCGCATCCGCGGTTGGAGTATGTTGTTTGAGAATAAACGACTCTTAAAATTGACAGCCTGGGATCACTATGTCTAGCACGTTTAGTAATATGATCGGCATAATACCATCATAGCTTGTGGATTTGTAAAAATGAGAATATGTTCACTATTTAAACTCGTCTATCTATAATAACAGGTGGATCGAACATTTTCGGCAAAATTCGACTTTATTCATCAACAGAGTCTATTTCTAGAGTAATACAAACATTCCAGCGCCCCTCCAACATTCCTATGTCTTTCATTTGTCCAACCCTTCCAAATACGTTTCAGTTTCGGCAATTACTTCTTCATTGGAGCCATATCTCTTTCCGAAAAGTATTTTTTTGAGGTTTGCAAACAGGTAATAGGATCCATGTTTCATGTATTGTCACATACCGCGTGAAAAAATGTTGTTCATTTCGCTTAAGCAGCTCAAAACAGCGCTCTAAATCATCAACACATTGTTGGTTCAAATGCGGTATTCACTTCGAACAGAGCTTTAGCATACCCAAATCCTCATGCAAAATATGATGTACACGGCCTATTGATATCTTTACGATGTCAACCATCAGCTTTTCTGTTTGAATTCAGCAAACCAGTCATTTTTGAGTTTTAGCGGTATTCTTTAGCATCGAAAAACGAAACTTTTTTTTTCCATGGTTTTGAAAATATCCAAAGTTGCGTCACTAAAACTTGAATATCTCGGTGACTAATGGTCATGACTTTGACATGTATCGCTTAAAGGTATACAAAAAAAAAGGATGGATATGTTATTAGAGTCGCCATCTATATGTCAGACTAGAGACTTTGCAAACCACCTAGATGCTCAGAGACTTTAAATGAAAAAAAAAAACACAATTATTGTATTAATTAAGAACCTCCCATGAAAGTATTTGTAACATTGCAAAATCTAACCATAAAACAGAAAACAAAATCGTTTTATGCTGCAAGCCATGATTGCTCGACTTTAAATAGTGTTCAGCCCATTCAACCAGCACCTCCGAAAAAAATCTCTGATTTGCATCTCTGTAAAGCGGCACTTAAAAAAAACTATAAAGCCCTGTTAAAAAGTGCAATCAATTTACGGCCACAAACGCTTTAAGCGTTTCGCGCTCGCGACAATACTTTAAATTGAAAAGTGTGATATGAAAGCACATTTACTCTCGTGTACGAGTATTTCAAGAACAAAAAATAAAAATGAGGCCGTGCCTCTTGGCGCCGTTTATCAACAATTGCCTGCTTCTGAACATGGGGTGGTGGCATAGAATAATGATGAGTGGCAAGTTGAAGGTAGTCATTGTCATAGTAAAATCATATTTTTTCCATTGCGTCGCCTTTTCACACGATTTGCTCTTTTATAACCGAAGAATGCTTCCTATCAGCGAGGGGGCGATTGCTATGAATTGAAACTATATTTCAACCTTTACCATTTAGCATGTGGCATGTAATAAATGTGTCACCACATCGCGATGACCACACGTCACACTGATGCCACTAATCAGACTAAGTGGCTACTTAAATGATAAATAACACAAGCTTCGGTGTGTTGGGTATGTTTGTGCAAAAAGTTGTTACGTTCAAATAGATCGGCGACTATTACTCGTAAGTCGCTGTATCAAAATTGATAGAATCTTTACGAGTACAACTACGCAATCGAAAGAACAAAACAATCACTTAATTCAATCAATTGAAATTGCTATAGATTGATATTTTGCGGGAGTGCAATAATCGTACTGGTTTGGAACGGCCAACGGGGAACCCTGTGACTCAGACACAAAACCTACATTTGTGTACGGTTATTGCTTTGTGAAAGTTTGAACTTTTTTGAAAAGTGGGGGCACTAATAGATTATCTGTTAAATAGGTTCGACCATGCGATAAGTCACAAATTATTTTTTTTTTAATATGATAACCGATAGAAATTTACGATTTGGTGAAATTTGAAAATCACATGATGTCACAAATCAGATATTGACATGTAATTTAAACGAGTTAAAGTAGCTAAGAGTTTTGCTTTAAAGCGATATACTCGTAAACTGGAAAAGTATTCGAGATTTGGTCATATAATATATTTTGTAGAAGCCATTGTAGCAGTTCTGTTACGTCACGGAAGACAATCCACAACATCCATCTAAATATGGGATGAATTTTGTAAAGCACATATTGTACATTTTGTTATAAACAGAAATAAAGATAAAAAGAAATAGGAAATAAAATACAGGCCAATTTTAAGCAACACAACGCCGTAAAATACTGTACCTATACTAGTTCATTTTAAAGAACCTAGATCGACATTCTGGTATCACAACTCTCGTGACTTGATTGCTCAGAGAAAAGTGGATGTGATTGATTGATTGAATGATCCGTCATCATTTGAGGTGTCTGAGTAGATTGTTTGTCGAAGTCCTTGATTACCCGACGATTATGCTATTATGCTATGTCTTTGTAGGGAATTACATGCCAAAATGTTTTCTGAAATTTAATTTGGAGTAGCAACGCTGCCAACGTGCCACCACCAAGAAATACCTGGTTTGATGAAGAATGACGGCAAGTACATGCAGCCAAACAAGAAGCCCACAAAGCGGCGCTGCAACGAAAGACAACGGCTACACGTGAGTTCTACGAGAATAAGAGATGGGAAGAAAATCGGCTTCTTTACAAGAAAAAAAAAAAAACACGAGCAGTACTTGATCGACGATATCGAGGAACAACATACGGAAGTTTTATCAATAGGTAAACGCCGTCAGGCTTTATAGACCATCCACCTTAGACGATGATACCCAAAACTTCCGTCCACCTGACCAAAATGATATAATGATTGCTGAAGTCCAACATAGACCTGACGGCTTGCCGGCCGAGGTATTAAAAGCGGCTGGAAATAACTTTGTAGAGAAAGAAAAGGAAACGCTTAATCAATATTGCATACAAAATCTTATCTACCACAACCTGAGTGGTTCCTATCAGTGCGGTTTCAGACCAGGAAAGTCCACAATCGATCAAACCTTCACACTGCGGCAGATCCTGGAAAAAACTCAAGAAGTCCAAATCGATACACATCATCTTTTCATCGATTTCAAGGTCGCATATGGCAGCATTTATAGAGACGAGCTATATAGAGCCATGCCCAGGTTTGGTATCCCTGCCAAGCCCGTACGTCTGTGCAGAATGACGATGGAAAATGCTCGCTGCTCCGTCAAAGTCGGTAATGACTTAATCGATACCTTGGATGTCAAACAAGGTCTTAGACAAGGTTACGCGCTGTCATGTGACATCTTTAACATCATACTTGAAAGAATTGTGTGGAAGTCACAAGCGAACACTGCAGGCGCAGTCTATGAATTCGACATGGGAGAACCCAGCGGGCGGTCACTGGTGCGCTCGGTAGTATTGAAACGGAGCTAAAAAAATGGGTTTAGTGGTGAATGACGACAAAACCAAGTACAGTGGTGGTCCAGTATACCGAATGCCGATATAACGAATGATCGATATAACGTACATTTTTTTCACATTCATTGGTGTCTCTACTAGGTGGGGTGAAAAGTAACCTCCTTGACCGCCAGAATGCGCTGCTACTGCAAACAAGGTTATGGTGCCTTGAAGTCCGTTAATATTTAGGCAGACATACCAAATTTCAGTGCGATAGTGTCTTTAGTTTTGTTTTGACAGCTTTGACGATTTGTCAAATGCCAATGTCAAAAAAATACATGAAATGGTGTTGGTTGACCGGAAAGTGAAGGTTCGCGAGTTAGCAGATACCACAAAGATTAATACTGAGCGCAAACGACATATTTTGGGCAATATTCTGCATATGAAAAAGCATGCTCACTCCTGACCAAAAATACGAACGCGAGAGCACTTCGAGATAGTGTTTGGACTTGCTGATGCGAAATCGGGCGGACTGTTGGCGTCGATTGGTAACTGTTGATGAGACTTGGATCCACTATTACACACCAGAGAACAGAATGAGTGCCCGGCAATGGACTGAAGCCGGCACGAGTGCTCCGAAGCGGCAGAGGGAGGCTCGATGAGTCGAAAAGGTTATGGCGTCGGTTTTCTAGGATTGTCGTGGACTACCTCGAAAAAGGAAAAACCATCAACAGCGAGTATTAATGTGCATTATTGGAGCGATTGAAGGCCGAAATCGCTACAAAACGGCCTCACATGAAGCGAAAAAAATTGTTGTTTTTGCAAGACAATTCGCCGGCGCACAAGAGTATCACAACCACGGCTAAAATCAATGACTTACGGCTCCAATACCTATCGCATCCACCGTATTCGCCCGATTTGGCTACCTCGGACTATTATCTCTTCCCAAACCTCAAAAGTTGGCTCATCAATAAAAAATGCAGCTCACGCGATGAAATCATCGACGCCACGGAGGAGTATTTTGCAGACCTTCTGGAAAATTACTTTTCGGACGAGATCAAGAAGTTGGAAAATCGCTGGAATAAGTGTATAAAGCTAAAAGGAGACTATATTGAATAAAATAAAAAAAAAAAAATTAAAAAAAAATTGTTTTCATTCCCAAGGAGGGTACTTTTCACCCCACCTAGTATATAACGTACAAAAAAAGGTTGACACTCGATATAACGAATGTTTTTTTTATACATATTTTTAGTAAAGGTAGGTATGTGTAAAGCAACTCCCTTGATTGTAAATGTATGGATGTGTATGGGCCTGTTGTAAAACTATTAGCTACGCAACTAAGTTTTGCTGTCAATAGATGGCTCCAGCAGTAAGTGCTAATCGATTTTGACATATCCAAAACGTCATGAACCAAGCTTAGACATATGGTTAACAAACCGTTTTGACACATTTGTGATTTTGTTTCCGTGTCATATACTTTTGGTTTTATGGAAATGTCTAATATTGTGCCAAATAATTGTCATTTGCGGAAGTGTTGATATTCTTCCTTCATTCAAAGAAAACGGCGTCTGTAGCGCATCGACAGCTCCAAAAATTTTACGGAGATGCTGCTCTAAGTGAAACAATATGCCGTGACTGGTTCCGTCGCTTCAAAGACAGTGATTTTGATGTTGATGACCAAAATCCTTCGAAGACACTGAATTGGAGGCATTGCCTCAGCATTTGGAGCTACCCGCCAGGCCATTTCCTGGCGATTGCATGCGAAAAACGGCCGCAATACGAGCAGAGGCACGAACAAGTGATTCTACAGTATGACAACGCTCGGCCTCACTTTGCCAAACCCGTTAAAACCTACCTGAAAACGCTCAAATGGGAAGTTCTACCCCACCCGCCATATATCCCAGATATTGCGCCGTCCGAATGTTACTTGTTCCGTTCGATGGCACATGGTCTGGCTAATGAGCAGATCCGCTCATATGAAGACATTAAAAAATGGCTTGATTCGTGGATAGACTCAAAAGATGAACACTTTTACCGTAATGGTATTAGAGCTCTGCCAGAAAGATGGGAAAAAGTTGTAGCTAGCGATGGGCAATACCTTGAATGATTCACTTGTAAGCATTTTTTCGCAATAAAGTTACATTTCCATCAAAAAAAGAGCGAAAACTCAGTTGCTAATATTACACTACAGTTACGTATATGCACTCAGAATGTTTTCGATTTTTCAAGTTTCGTTTTGCTCAGGGATTTTGTTTGTTTTGTCTGGCGCACTTGCGCATTTGATAACCACATATGAATCTGAATTTCGAATAGGAACGAGTGGCGTATATTCATTTAGTTAGGTGAAAGTGAAAATTTCATATCCTTAGTAGCGAAAATAGCACATATTGCAATGAAAAGTATCGGTCGCATTCTTTGTTGTGCCAGTAGTTCGGTAAAATTGGTAAAAATGCCTTTAACTCGCAAACGCCTTTCACTGGAAGATAAAGTAGAATCATTGACGAGTACAATAAGGGAGTCCCGCTTAAGGACATTTCAAAGAAGTTTGCAATTCCAAAATCGAGCACTTGTACCATTAAGAAAAATGGAAACAAATTTCTCAAAAATCTGAGAGATACACATAGTGGATCTTTTCACCGATGATCGTTAAAGAAAGCTAGATATTCAAAAATGGAAAAGGCATTGTACAAATGGTTTTTTCCATGAATGGAAACATTCTGAAAGCCAAAGCTAAGGAAATCCAAAAAAAAATATTACCTCGGAGAGTTTTCAGCGAGCAATGTTTGGCTGACGAAATTTAAAAAGCGCTTTGGGATTCGTATTCTTAAACAGTCTGACGAAAAGCTTTCATCGCGAGTAGATCTTGCGAACCCATTTAAAAAAATTCTCTGAAATCATAAAACAAAACAAACTCAACTTAGATGCGGTATTCAATGCTGAAGAGACAGGGGTATATTGGAAAATGGTATCATACAGTACATACGTTCATACCGGCGAAGCAAGCGCTCCAGGGATGAACATTTCCAAAGAACGCCTTACGTTCTTTGCATGCTCCAATACAACTGGTTTGAAAAATATACAGCCTTTTATAATCGGTAAGTCAAGAAAGCCGCAGTATATTAAAACCAAAACTCTACCAATTGACTATGCGTTTTCTAAGTCTGCTGGTCTTTTCAAAATTTGGTTTTTCAAGAATTTTATACCACAGGTTCGAAATTAAAAACAAAAAAAAAACATTAAAAATTGTTCTTTAATGCTAAGTACCTACGTATTTTTGATAGGTTAAAGAGTTTTTGGAAGAGTAGAAACTACCATTACAGGCTTTGTTGCTTCTAGATAATGCGCCTAGTTATCCTCCGGAAGAGGAGTTCGTAAAAGCCGATGGAAAAAATTGGGTCTTGTATTGTATAGGGTTTTCCAATAAGGACTTGACAACTTTTTTTTTTAAATAAAACGCAAACCATTTGAGATATTTCAAAAACTTTATTATCGGCTTGAAGTACAATCAAAACATTTATGAATGGAACTTGACTTCTTTCATATGGCCACCGCGGGCACGTTTGCAGCGGTCGATTCGTTGGACCCAATTTTCAACGACTCGGCCACACATTTCGGCCGAAACGGCCGCTATTTCGAGTTCAATGTTGGCTCTGAGCTCTTCCAACGTCGTCGGCGTGTTGGCATAAACCAATGACTGAACGTAGCCCCACAGAAAATAGTCAAGCGGCGTTAAATCGCACGAACGAGGCGGCCAATCGACTGGCCCATGTCTTGAGATAACACGCTCACCATACTTACTCTTCAATAAATCGATTGCAGCGTATGCTGTGTGGCTTGTGGGATCATCCTATTGAAACCACATGTCGTCCAAGTCCATATCTTCCAATTCGGGCCAAAAATAATCGGTGATCATGGCGCGATAACGCTGACCATTCACAGTAACGTGACGATCGTTATCGTCGACGAAAAAATATGGCCCAATAACGCCGCCGGCATGCAAACCGCACCAAACAGTTATTTTTTGTGGATGAAGTGGTGATTCATGTAGCACATGTAGATTTTCACCCGACCAATAACGCATATTTTGCCAAAATTGAGCCAAAAATGAGCTTCGTCACTGAAGATGATTTTGCGATGAAATTCATCATCTTGGCGCATCTTCTCCAGAACCCAATCGGAGAACGTACGTCGCTTCAAATAGTCCATCGGCTTCAATTCTTGGGTCAGCTTGATCTTGTATGGGTGTAAACCAAGATCCTTACGTCCCTATTGGAAAACCATTTATATGCCATCAAATGTTACACCATTGATCCAACCATATTTTATAGAAGTATCTTGCTGAACAAAATTTTGAGTTCGGGAAAAGGCATAGCAAATGCTCTGAAGGAGCTTACTCTTTTCGATGCTGTTGTTTCAATTATTGCCTTGACATGACAAAATGTATCAGTGGTTGTGCTTCACAAGTGCTGGAAAAACATATTAGCTCCAACGCCGGATATGAAGTTGTGATGAGGAAGATGATATTGTACTGTCAGCTTTACGGATTACGGATTGTTTATTCCAAGGGGTCTTGGAACCATGCCAAAATGTTTCTTGCAGAATATAATCGTACTAGTACAAGGTCGCGATGGGATTAAACCTGGGGTACAGGTTGGTCATGCAGAAAATAAGGTCGAGAGGGGGATTGATTGGACTTATGAGACAAATTAATATTGTAGACTGACATTTGGCGACATTGAGTTCAAAGCAATTTTTTAGACACCAAGTAGAAAACCTATCGAGGGTTTCTTGAAGGAGAATAGAGTTTTGGAGAACTTAGTGTCATCGGCGTAAACGGGCCAGTGTTTAATAGATCGTTTATAGTTAAAATGAAAAAGAGGGGACCTAGATGGCTGCCTTGTGGGGCACCAGAAGTGGCTAAAAATGGGGTTGAGAAGGCTGACCTAAAGCGAACGCTATAAGAACGGTTCCGCAGATAAGAAGATATCCATTTTAATAATATGAAGTCAAAACCAAGGGAAGACAATTTGAAAAGGATCAGTTGATGTGATATTGTATCGAAGGCCTTAGCGAAATCTGTAGCAATAACATCGATTTCGTTGCCATTTTCTAGGGCTGAAAGCCTAAAGGATACGAATTCAACTAAGTTTGTAGTAGTTGATGTACTTTTTAGAAGTCCATGCTGACTGGGTGATATAAGTGACTTGCACTGAAAGCTTAGAACTCCATATAAAAAACTTTCGAACATTTAGCTTAGCAATGGGACGGTAATTGGTTACTTCATTCTTTTATCCCTTTTTGTGAACCGGGGTTATGAAAGCTGTCTTGCAAACTTGGGGGAATTCCCCTTGTGTGAGGGACAGATGAAATAGGGAGGAACGTGGGTGCGAAAGAATGGAGGCACAGTTTTTGAGGAATATTGCTGGGAGCCCATCTGGACCGGGTAAAAATTCATCATTGAGATTTTGTAACTTTTCTTCGATAAGGGTGGGATCAATAGATTGAGAGAGAGAGAGAGAGAGGCCAATGAAGAATTTGGGAAGGTACTTTAAATATATGGGGTCGGGTACGAAGAGGTTATCTGCAAATGAGTGTTTAAAAAAGTTTGCAAAATAGTTGCCAATAATATGTGGGTCGGTCCATGATATATTATTGAACGAGAGAGAGGGGGAATACCGTCTGATTTTCTTTTGTAGTTGACGAATTGATAAAATGTCCTAGGAACGTTGATAAGGTTGGTCTGCGTTGTCGAGAAAGCGCTAATAGAGGCAGTTATAGAGCTGGGTGAATTGTAGATAGGTTCGAAAATAGTTAGAGTAGTCAGAATAAGACTTGGTGCGAAGAAAAACTACCCATAATTTGTTATGCCGTGAAAAGGGGACGTAGAGAGAAATGGAATTAAATACATATTTCACTGTAGAAAATGGAGACAGCATCAGATAAGGATAGGTTGGTAAAATCAAAAGAACATTTGTTGGTACCGATATCAAAACTTCTCTCTGCTCTGCTTCTCTGAGCCTGATTCCTCTAATTGACCAATATCTGATGATTGGGCTGTTAACCGGCTGTTCTACTTATGTACAGTTTTATGCTGAGTTTGGGATACGGTGATTCCACAATATCTATCACTGTTCGAAAAGAAGAGAAGTTGACTAATTAATTAGAGTCAACCCCGAACGTCGAGAAAACTAGAGACTTTTTCATAGGCAGACGATTTCACATTCGGAGGGTGATGAAGTAACAAAAATACATACAAAAGATTCTTTTTCTGCTTTTCGCTGTTGATCGTGTTTTTTAATCAGCACTCTCTGGCGTAGAAGTTGGCAAAGTTATGCGCTGCCAGATGGCATATCACATAGAGTGTATAGATTTTTCTATTTTTCTCACAACTTCAAGATCTTCCTTTGAAGTATGCACGCTTGACACGTTTGGGAGTCTTCATAACGAAAGAAGATAATATCATTGGTCTGAAATTTGCGAGTTTTTATGATTACATCCACCCACCTTTGAAATGAAAATCACTCGAACTCATTTTCATGAGTCGAATAGGAGATTAAGGAAATTAGACTTCTAAAAATCAGCACGAGACCGATAATTGCAGTTTCAGTTACAGTTTCTGCAGCATAATGGGATGGGTTGTGCCTGCAAGTTGAAATGCTTTTTGGACAATATTTTTCTGGATCTTGCAAAGTCTTTCAGAAAGTCAATGGATTGACAGTATTATATCCAAGACTGTCTCCGAGTCTCTGTGATAGATTGTATATATGTTTCAGACATCTTTAGAAGGCTGCAAGTTTTTACATCTGTGGCAGATATTAAGTCTCTTCTCTCCTGGTGAGATTTTCGCGATAGCAGAGATCCCCATTCTACCACGGAGGAAACTTCTTTCTGCCATATTCAAATGGACAATTGACTTTATTAAGAAACCATAACATTTTCCATTTCTCTAACTTTTTTGAGTAATACGCTACCGTTTGACAATGATGAAGAATAAATGTTAGCCCATCTTTGTCATCATCATCCCTTGTCTGCCCTTCAAAACGCAAGTATTTACTGCAGCTAAATGATCAGATATCTTCTGCTGAGCATGAAATATGGGTACTACAACGTATTGTACTTACAAGAGCTACTAAGTAGATCAAAGCAATATGTTACGGTCAGTTTCTATGATTTGGAAAAGCTTAACAAATTCTCCTAATTAGAGCATATTTTAGCTCCCTGCCCCCGCAATGTATATTTTTAATTGATAGATTGTGTAAGCCTCATGTTACAATTCTGTTATAGCTGTGGTAGCAATCGCTTCAAAATCGCTCCATTTGAGCATAAAAAACTGTTTAACTAGATTCCATCAGTGACATCAGTAAGTTATCTCAGCATATAAATTTATACTGCCAGAAAGACTTTTTTCCTCCTACTAACGATAACCATCGAAAAAGGGGTCCTCATTAGAGTTTATGAAAATATGCTTCCTTTGCAGGACTGCCCGTCAAATTATATGCCATCCTCTAGAGTTCCTTTAATAACTCACAAGTGGTGTTCATTACGAGCTGAAGTCACGGAGCATTACCAAATGAAGTTGCACTCGTCTGCAATGTGTTTGCCTTTGTGTCTCGGATGTTGGATGCCAAATGTGAATTAAACGGTGAAACACTTTCCTTATGTATCCGCCGTACTTGGAGTACGAAGCATAAAAATATATCTGCAAAAGTGGGTCATGTTCGTATCAACGACATTGAAACAAATTCGAAGAAACATGAGCATGTGCAGGTACAAATACTTCATTCCAATATTGCCACAACTCAGAAACATGCTCATGAAGACAGGAGAAAGTGCTGATGAAGCTTCTATATTCAAATTTTATTAGTTTTCTAAAAACAGATCCACACACACGGTGAAGAACAATCCTTGAATTGGAAGTTACCCGCAAAAATGAATTCAATATCAAAATGAAAGGGTCGGTTGGAAATGGGCGATTAAATAAAAAAAATAAAAAATTGAATATTCATTTGCAACAACATGCGATGCTACTGCAGTGAATGTCATACTCATGAGAGAATAAAAATTAATTAAAATTCCTGCAGAAATTCAACGAGCAGTTTGTGGGAAGATGTACTCGTATCTTGTATCTGCAGTACGGCAGAAGAATAATCTATGTACTGGCTAACTGAAATGCCGCACAATGTACGAATACAAGCGCAGCTAGCTGCAAATAGGTTTTGTAGCGAATATTGTATGAATTTGCATCTGACGAGAGAATATCTAAATGCAGGCTGAAGAGGATTCAACCTTAGTTACATCGAGAGAAATGCCTTTGGATTTGCATATTTGTTTTTAAATGCATAGCCCTATCAATTGGAAGATATAGCTAATGTATGTCATGCAAAATTCGAATTTATACCGTTTCACATGCAACGTCGTCGGTGTAGGTTTATTATCAGAATTGAATCGGCGTTCTGAAGTAACGTCTTCATCCAACAGGAGTCAAGGAAAACTTCGAATTAAACGATAGAAAAAAAAAATAATAAAATACATGATATGGAAATCTATAAGTACATCTCAATACCCCCTAACTCTCAAGCACTACAAGATAATGTGGAAAGCTTAGTATCCTGTGGATGAATTAATATCCTCTGTCACCTTACTACAAGATTTAGGTGTTATATGCGATAAAAGAACTTACATTTCGATGGGGGGCATATTGATAATATTATTGACAAAGCTAATTGTTCACTGTGGAATTTGTCAAGCGATGGTCCAAGGAATCCTCTAACCCTCACGTCACTAAATACCTTTACTTTACATTCGTTAGGCTCATTAGGCCACGAAAGACACTCTAGCCGAATTAAAGCTATTCAACGCAGATTCATTCTATTCGTATTACCCGGTCTACCTTAGACACATTTTTTTTTTTATAATGAGCGCGCTCAAGGGGTTTGTGTACCCTTAAAGTGATTGTACATAGCGCGGGCAAAGGAAATTTAGGGAGGAAGAAAAGAGAGGTACCGATGTACATTGTTTTCGAATTTTGCAAGTTATAACGACCAGGAAATACAGAGATCGGCAGGGCATTCCATAATCGAGTTGTACGGCTTAGGAACGAATCACGATATTTTAGAGTATGTCCGAAAATGGGCTTGAGGGTATACTGATGAGCATTCATAGCGAGACGGGTGTTACGGTTGAAAGTTTGAATGGGCGGATTGATACTGGCGATTTCAGTGGAACACAATGTGAGACAAGGGACATTACGTTGGAGTTCGAGCGTGTCAATTGATTGACTGGTATTAGTATCGTCAATAAGTTTTATCGCACGGTTTTGAATCCTATCTAGCAGGTGCAGAGATGTTTTAGGAGCACCTGACCAGATGTGGGCATTGTACTCCAATTTTGATCGGATGAATGCCTTATATATTTAGGCCAGATCAGAGGGGTAAAATATTTCTTACATCGCTTGAGGAAACCTAGACATTTCGCAGCATTTTTGGCGATATCAAATATGTGGTCATTCCAACGTAAGTTGTCATTGGCACACATACCGAGAATGGAAAGTTTTTCGGTTTCGACGATGCAAGTGCCATTCATAGATAATGGCTGGGTGTTTAAATTTCGCTTTAAAGACAGCAGACAGCATTGTGTTTTGGAAGCATTAAATTCCACTCTATTGATAGTTCCAAAATTGGTTATGCTGTTGATATCGGAATTTAATGAGCTTAGCATACGCTGCCGTTCTCGTTCTACAGCCGAAGAGCAGGGCCGTGAGTCCGGAAACGAATATGAAAAGCAGAGAGTAGGAGGAATTTCAGCAAAGGAATATATTGGATTAGAAGTAGCAGACAAGAGATCATTAATGAAAATTATAAAGAGTGTCGGAGACAGAACAGAGCCCTTATTTTGTGAATATCAGACTTGAAACCGTCCAAGACAACTTGAATTGAACGTTACGAAAGGTAATTTCTAATCCATTGAAGAAGAGAGTCGTCGATTCGACAAAAGAACCTGATGCCAAACTCTGACAAATGCCTTAGAAATATCAAGTGCAACTATCTTGCTCTCGCCAGATTGATGTACGTTTTGGTTCCACTTTTCGGTAAGACATGCCATCAAATCACCAGTGGACCTGTTGCTACGAAAACCATATTGCCGATCATTGAGAAGTTTTCGTGTTTCGAGATATTTCATGAATTGACGATTTATCAGCGCTTCCATGACCTTGGAAAGAAGGGACGTAAGTGCAATGGGTCTGTAGCAGGAAAGAGAAGATGATTCGCCTTTTTTAGGGACGGGCTGGGCAAATGCTGTTTTCCATTTGCTCGGGAAGAGTCCTAAAGAGTAGGATTGATGAAAAAGCTTACGGAGTGGTTTTGCCAGCGTGGAAGAACACCTCTTCAGAAGAAGGGGAGATATACCATCTGGACCAGCGGATTTATGTATGTTGAGATCTTTAAGTACTCTTGCTACTACACGAGTGCGAAAGTAGATTCGTCCCATTGAAGATACGACGCACTCAGGTGTAGACGGAGATAAAGCACAATCTGGGAGTGTTGAGCTGGCCGCAAAGTGTGCAGCAAGCCTTGTCCAAAGAGCTGATAGCTGGAATGTCATTGTAAATGAGCGTTGGGATGGAGGATGAGGCAGAATTTCTAATATTTTTAGAGAACGATCAACATTTTGTACTACCTTTGGGATATTGTAATATTTTTTGCCTCAGTTTTTGGTCGTATTGGAATTTCACACGCTTAAGAAAGGCGTTGGAGTCATTTCTGGCTTGTTTGAACTTTTTTCGGTTTTCCTCGGTCGGGTTGGTTGATGAAGGGCCAAAAAAACATTTCTCTAACCCTGACGGCCTCTTTACAACTCGAGTCGTACCATGCTTTTTCTTTTGGTTTGATACTCTTCATCTGATGAGGGATAAAGGATCTCATTCCAAAGAGAATGGTGTCTGTAATCATATCAGCAGCGGCATTCACGTCATTATCGAGGAAGCATAACGACCAGTTAAAATTCCTAAAGAAGCTGTTAAGACTGCTCCAATTGGCTTTCTCGTATTGCCATACGGTTCGTTTAGGAATTTTCTCTCTAACTGTGTGGTCGGTGTACGAGAAATTAGCTGATATGACACAATGGTCCCACAAGCCTAGAGGAGAGAGCACATCAACGGTGTAGAAGTTAAAAACAAGTCCTGGGTGTTGGCGGTATGACTATCAACGTCTGGTATTTGCGTGGGCACATTTACAAGTTGCGTTAAGTTGTTTTCCGCAGCGAAGATCTCAACACACCGTCTTTCGGGTGTTGTCTGTCCAGAAAGACGAAGCTACTCAGAATTGTGTATATTGAAATCGACCATAATAACGATTTCAGTATGAGGACACAAGGACACAAGGACACAATTCTTTGAATGGAGTCAGACAGCGCATCAAACTCGTTAAAAGTTGAATTGCTGTGCAGTAAGGCTTCTGTAAATAAAGCAGTAGTGGATAATTTGCTTACGGAGATGGAATTTTAACCACATGAAGTTGAATTCCGGATTGGAACATGGATCACATTGTGGTGGAGTTTGGTAAGCTACATCACTACGCACATAAATGGCGAGACCGCGGTGAGAGAAGAATAATGGCACTAGTTTGTAGCCATGTAGCTGCAGATCAGAATGATCTGAGAGGTGTGGGCGGGGATCTACCTGTGTTTCACTAAGTGCCAAAACGTACTTACAGTCGCGGACGTACGCAGAAAAGTGATTAATATGTATCTATAATTTGTCTCCGTATAATGAGTCCCTTAAAAAACGTCGAGAAGTTACTGATGTACCGTTTGTTCATCAACTACTCACTGGTTGTATTGTCTGTCCTATCCTGCTCCAAATGATATTCATCAATACCAATCCACGCAACCTTAGTTTTGTGCCCCTCTTAACTTTCACCGAACCGATTACGGCTGTAACGAACCTTTGACCACAATGCTGCGAACTGTGAACAATATGGTTAATGGGTTCAACATCACTCTTCTACCACGTTCCATGGCCCCTTGTCATTCACGTAGTTTTTAAGTCATATTAATGTTAGTTTTAAGTTTTGTTTTTAAATGTTTGTATTAAGCATCAATAAACTGTCCGGGTTTGACGGGCCCCCGCCCAATTTTCAAGGCTTCGCCCATCAATGACGTTGTCTAATAATAAACGGGGGCAAAGCAAAGTACTGGTCTTATCGTAATCATCTTCAGATGACGCTACCGAAGGTTGCTACGATTTGATCAGTCAAAAATTGCCGGTCATAGGTCTTGTTTGCGGCTGGACCACCGGTAGTCCCTACCAGGACTTAAATCACGGTACCATGGGAGTCAGGAGACCCCCGATTCTCGGTCTTGTGGTAGCGTCATGGTGGCTGTGGTTTTGGGTTTAAAAGTCGCGGGAAGGGTTTTCCTGTTGGTTTGACCCAATGTAGAGTTTGCGAATGTAGAGTTGCAATAAGTACTGGGTGCTGCGACCCTAAGAGTAGTGAGAGGTTTTAGGTCGGCCTCGACTCATACCAAGGGTGGAACTTGTGGCGGCAACACAGTTCCGAATTGGTATCAATAGAATGACGGAGAGCGATGGCAAGGCGTATCCTTGTCCCCATGGATCTATGGGCATCCCATAAACATAAGTCTGCACTACAGGTGGTTTACGTTAGAAATCAGACACTATGTCCGGGTTTGACCCGGGCCTCAATCAATCAAAAAACAGAAAAAAATACATGTGTATGTTACTTATTTGAAGAAAAAAACTATTCGGAACTAAGATATTATTATTATTATTATTTCGAGGGATCTTTACAAATAAATTTGTAAACTCCGGGATTTTCACGCCGGGGTACCATCCCCATGTGGCGCTAGTCAACAGCACGCGGTGTACCGAGTTCCCATGTGGTCCCCCATCTAGGTACTTACCGCGCCCACACTTAGCCTAAGATAGAGTTCTTGTCTAACAAAGGAAAGAATACATTCTTCGCTTCAAAAGGAACTACAGCCATATGGAAAGGGAACTTGTAACAAAATAGAAGTATGTACTCGTATTATAGAATGACAGTAAACTAATTTTACGGTTTACTTCTAATTTCAGATAAGATTATGGCGGTTTATAAGGTGATTCAACAACGCGGTAGTACCTCATAAATTTCCGTAAAGTTGTTCCAACGTTTTAGGTACTGTTCATTGTACTATGATTATGTACTCGTATGTATGTTATGACTATCCTTAAATTGTTTTATCCTAATCCTCCTGAGTGTTTATTATCATATTTAGCGTCTGCGACTTAAATAGCGTCAACAAAACAAAACATATGAATAAAGAACCCACTGACTCACAATAGAATCAATAACAAGATAAGCCTTTTGACATTACAAAACTCGTTCTATCTGTTTTCTTGCTTTTGTCGAAATATATGATAATATAGCTACTATAACTGGAGTTCTCAAGGGTTAATTAATGTTTTATTAAAGATAATGTCACATGCTTCAAATACCTAATTGCACAAGCTATTCTGGGAATTATAGTGTTTAAAAATACTCGTATGAGTACGATAAATCTCAATATATAGGAAAAAATAATTCATGAAATCAGAATTCAATTGAATTGTTCGATTGATTTAGTTAATTAAATATAAAGCGGCGTCAACTTGACAAATGACAATATCATCAACATGGTGCTGGCATTTCTAGGTTCATAAAACTCTTACGCAAGTCTAGGTCAGCATTATCTTTCACGGAAGTCTTCTTTTTATTATCATAGTGTGAATAAGTCTGACTTAGCAGAATAAGCTAATAAATGGGTTTTATGGGCTTAAACGTAAGAAAAAGTTGAATCCTGAAGAATGACGACATTCTGCGTCAATGGATAGTTCTGCGGTATTAGCCCCGCATTATCACCCTATCACAGAGTTCCGAATGCTTAGTTACGTTACGAATACGAAAAAAATTACATCACAAGCCCCGAACGAAATCAAAACAGCATTGCCATACACAAACATTTTTTTCGGACTTTCGGAATCATCTGATTTACGTCAAAAACAATGTTTTTATTCTTTTATTCTTCAATATACTGTGAATTGTGTTCTGCTTTTTTTGTAACAAAAATGGATTCGATTGCCATTGCATTATTGGAAATAAATGAGGAAAATACGCGAAGAAAACGCAACTCAAAATTACAAAGGAAGATATTAAGAGATGCATTTAATCCGTTCGAATTTGATGACAAACTGTTGGTAAAATATTCCTAATTATCAGAATGTTATAAAGGAAATTGGTTTGCAGATTTAAAAAGAACTTCCGAGTAAATAAAACAGCATTTAGATAAATATTGGAGGAGTTAAACAAAGAACTTGATCCTTGCGTGTAAATCGATCAGTAGGTTGACAGTAGTAGAAAAGTTTTTGTACTACAACCGAAAAGGGTACTTCAGTATCAATGTAATGGTGGTATGAATGATGCAGATTCTTTTTAATTCCTTTTTCAGCTGTGTGACAACAAGATGCGAGTAAGGTTTGTAGATGCAAGGTACCCGGGGTCGAACCACGAATCCCAAAAACGCATTTTGAAAGAAAATGTCAAGAAGGTGACACTAACACTTGGATATTAGGTTAGTTAACAAATTAAATTAAATTAATTAAATTCATAAATTTTTTTGAGGTGATGCTGGATATCCCTTGGAACCCTGGCCGGGAGTCGTCAAAGCAGCTTTAATTTAAAACACAGTAAACCACGAAACATTGTCGAAAGAGTCCTTGGAGTTATAAAGAATTGATCGCGGTGCCTACTGGCAGCACGTGAACTTCACTATCCCACACAAAAAGCTGCACAAATCATTAATGTAGCTTGTGCCTTACATAATATATGTATTCATTTTAAGGCCGAGGATGATTTTACAGGAATAGAAGCTGAAGATGAGGATGCAGTTGAAGAAATCGAGGTTCCTGAATCTAATTACTACAATATCGGGTTGGAAGACGCCGCGGAACGCTTTTTGAACTAACAGCAGCGAAGTCTGATGACATCGAAACATCCGCAAGTTGGTCCTCTTCAGCAGATAGATTGAACTCTTTAGCCTCAGAAGAACTTGGGAGCCCAAAAGATTGTGTCCCCTTTATTCCTCCGGTCGAGGTCTCCAGGCCAGTCAATGTTATGACACCTTCTTCGAAAAAGAGTGCATTTAATTTGCACCGCCACCTATAGCTTTGAATTCTTTTTTATCCTCAACCAATTTCCTCTTAATGTACGCCGCCTTCCAATCCAACCACACCTAAGAAAAGAATTCATATAAAATGTAAAATATAGGGTTTTCCAATAAGGACTTGACAACTTTTTTTTTTAAATAAAACGCAAACCATTTGAGATATATCAAAAACTTTATTATCGGCTTGAAGTGCAATCAAAATGTTTATGAATGGAACTCAACTTCGTTCATATAGCCACCGCGGGCACGTTTGCAGCGGTCGATTCGTTGGACCCAATTTTCAACGACTCGGCCACACATTTCGGCCGGAACGGGCTCTGAGCTCTTCCAACGTCGTCGGCGTTTTGGCATAAACCAATGACTTAACGTAGCCCCACAGAAAACAGTCAACCGGGGTTAAATCACACGAACGAGGCGGCCAATCGACTGGCCCATTTCTTGAGATAACACGCTCACCATACTTACTCTTCAATAAATCGATTGTGTGTGCTGTGTGGCTTGTGGCATCATCCTGTTGAAACCACATGTCGTCCAAGTCCATATCTTCCAATCCGGGCCAAAAATAATCGGTGATCATGGCGCGATAAGGCTAACCATTCACAGTAATGTGAAGATCGTTTCGTCGACGAAAAAATATGGCAAAATAACGCCGCCGGCATGCAAACCGCACCAAACAGTTATTTTTTGTGGATGAAGTGGTGATTCATGAAGCACATGTGGATTTTCACCCGACCAATAACGCATATTTTGCTTATTGACCAACCCATTGAGCCAAAAATGAGCTTCGTCACTGAAGATGATTTTGCGATGGAATTCATCATCTTGGCGCATCTTCTCCAGAACGCAATCGGAGAACGTACGTCGCTTCAAATGGTCCATCGGCTTTAATTCTTGAGTCAGCTTGATCTTGTATGGGTGTAAATCAAGATCCTTACGCAAAATACGCCATAATGTGGTCTGAGCGATGCCCAATTCTTGAGAACGCCGTGGAATTGACTGATTTGGATTGTTTGCTACGGACGCCTGAACGGCAGCGATAATTTCGACACTTCGACCAACCCGTTGTCTCACTGACACGGCAACATCACACAACGAATATCTAGGCTCAAATTTTTGCACTAAACTTGTTATTGTCTGTCTACTAGGGCGAGAATTACGACCGAAAATTGGAGTTAACGCTCTTAAAGTTGCAGTCACCGACTCCGAATTTCGGTAGAAAATTTTTATAATTTGCAGACATTGCTCGTCCGTGTACTTTACCATGATGAAAATGTTGAGTTTACTGAATAAATTGACAGTGACAGTTTGATGATTAGTGAAAGAATGCGTTCATAAATTAAATTCAAAGTTGTCAAGTCCCTATTGGAAAACCCTTTACGAATCTATTACGACGGGCCCTATGATAGGGGTGTATATTTTCACACGTCCCTTCTGATAAAACTGTACACAATACAAGAATATTAAAACAAATTACAATTTTGAAAAAAAGATCCAGGCAGCAACTTGTTCAACTTCGGGCTAATGACAAACTAGGTTCACCACTCTCCCTCTACTGGTTGGGCACCCGTTTGCTTCTCATCATTTTATTGTACAAAACCACGAGTCATTCAAATTTAAAATTTTCGATTGTAGTCTGTACTTCTGGTCTGACCTGGCTCATTCTTTTTACTAACTTCGACTTTAGTAAAATCTGTCGTTTCGACTGCATGCGCGACAGACGAGGGAATGGTATTGGGCGGGAGTTATTCGTTAAGTAACACGTTAAAATACTCTTTCCATCTATTGTACTAAAAAATTCATTGTTCCCAGTTACAAAGCGTCCCTGCTCGCTTTCAATATGTTTCGCCGATTGAATCGTAGCTTTATTTAATCTCATTAACTTGGCATATTACACTGTAATTAAATTTATTCCGTTTGCTTTAATTATACAATATTTTTCTTTATAGCATTTTGGTTTTCTGTTATTTATTTGTTTTTGTTGGTTGCATTTTACAGCAATTTTTAATAAGAAAAGGATGGTTCTTGGTTGGATGGTGAAGGATTGGTATTGTGCTGCGCTAGTGGCGGGAATCTCTTGGGTAGAATTCCGCAAGGATGGAAGCTGGAATTCGCTTAAGCATTTCCTTGGGGAAGATATGCAGCAACTGCCAGCGGATGTCGAGCGACTCAAATACTGTGCGGTTTTCATAATTACCCTGAGATAAAGTTCTTTTCGAACTTGCTCAAGAATTCCAAGTATAGCAAATCATCAGGGGTGAGAGCTTCCTCACCGACGACAGCCTTCATGGCTTGGACATTCTTACCGATGGCGTAATAAGCATACAGCTGATTTGATACATCAGAGTGATCTTTCCTGGTAATGGCTTAACCGATGGCAGACTTCATCAAACGCGACAGAGATGGCAACACGTTGATTGGTGGATAAATTTGTCTGTTGTGCAACTGACGATCGAAGTAGATTTGTCCCTCAGTAATGTAACCTGTCAAATCGGGAATTGGATGGGTAATATCGTCGTTAGGCATAGTAAGAATGGGAATCTGTGTAATGGATCCGTTACGGCCCTCAAAACGTCCGGCACGTTCATAAATTGTAGCCAAATCTGTGTACACGTAATCGGGGAAACCACGACGACCGGACAGTTCTTCACGGGCGGCTGATACCTCACGCAAAGCTTCAGCATATGATGACATATCGGTAAGAATCACCAACACGTGTTTCTCACATTGGTAGGCCAAGAATTCAGCTGCAGTTAAAGCCAAACGTGGTGTAATAATACGTTCGATGGTTGGATCGTTTGCCATGTTCAAGAACAAACACACATTCTCCATGGAACCGTTTCATTGTTAACACCCATAGCAGCGAATACAATAGCAAAGTTATCTTCATGATCATCGAGCACCGATTTGCCGGGAACCTTAATCAAACCAGCTTGACGACAAATTTGAGCAGTAATTTCGTTGTGTGGAAGGCCAGCAGCAGAGAAGATGGGATTCTTCTAGAAGAGATACCAGTTTGGATCATTTCCTCAGGGTAAATAAGTGACCATGGGTTAAAGGGTTGATATCAAAAGGGTGGATATCAAGGAAATCTTCTGCCAAAATTAGGGGTCCTTTGTCGATGGGCTTGCCGGAGCCGTTGAACACACATCCCAACATATCTTCTGAGACAGGTGTACGTAAAATATCACCAGTGAACTCGCAAAGTGTGTTCTTGGCATCAATACCCGATGTACCCTCGAACACCTGAACGACAGCTTTGGAGCCGCTCACTTCAAGAACCTGTCCCGAACGTATGGTGCCATCGTTCAAACGAAGTTGCCCAATTTCGGCGAACTTGGGAAATTTCACCTCATCCAAGATGACAAGAGGTCCATTGACACCAGACAAGATTTTGTATGTTAGCCGTGGCTGAGAGATGAAATCCCTGGAAACGGCAAGGACATGCTCCTTGCTGGCTTGCTGAGCGCTAAGACGGGACATCTTTTGTGTGAATTCAAAATTCTGTTGTTTCTCGTTTCTTATTGGATTTTAACTGTTAACGTCCACACTATTGGTTAAATCACAAACAGAGGAGAAATTTTTCGCCAGTCAGCTGAGTATGAGAAGGCAACGAAGAACGACGAAGATTTCACACTGAGAGCACACACTAGAGCTACTAAGATGCATACAATCCTTTAACAATCTTTGTAAAATCCCTCACACATTGTATATGGTTGGTAAGCCTTTATTTTGTTAATTGGCGTAAGTAGTTTACTATGTCACGAAACTCATTTTCTATTTTTTTTTATATTGTATCTACCGTTATCTTCATAAAATTTCACCTTGTCGCACTTAGAATAAAAATATTAAATTACTCGTAGTTTACTTGATAAAAATATGGCCCAGTGGTGACATTGCTGAAGTAATTCAAATTGAAATCTCCTACAAGGACGATGAATCTAATTTATCCAAGCCTATTTTACATGAACAAGCAATCAGCATCTAGAAGCCGCCATCTACGGGGTCTATGGAAAAGAGAAAAAAAAAATTTGTGTGTATATACGACTATCCTGGCGTAGTACACCTTCATAGATTGTGGACTCAGCGCAGATTAAATGCAGCAGCAGGTACGATGTATGTAGTCGATGCTCGATTTGTACACCTCTTCGGCCTGACTGTGACAGCAATTTCCCGGTTTAATTTCGTCCTACATAAATACAAACACGTCACCACCACACCGTGATCCGGTCTAGAGTGTTTGAATATTTGATTTGCCTGGTTGTGCCATTACTTCTCTCTAAGTTGCCTACTTCTGGATACCACCCCTCACACAGGGTGTGGTAAGCGTTCAACTGAATTCAACTGGGTAGCAACATTACTCGTTCACCAGTAGTTCTAATATACGAGTACGTTTGTGCGAATATGTATTATGTAAAATATATACGGCCGAACGAACTTTTTAATGTGGCAAATTGCTGAGCCAGGTAACTAGTCGTGCAAATAGAAGGGTAACGCACACGGCAATTTCCATTCGATGATTTATTGAATTCTAATGAGAGTTGACTTGCGATTGTCAAACAAATCGACACAAAGGGTGGCGCAGTTGTATGAGTTTGTGTTTTATATCTGCCAATGTGCATCCCTTCAATTAATTTCTAATGTTTTTGACCTAATTAAATCGGGTCATTCGCTTAAATAAGTAATCCTCCCGACAGAGCCATTCCGCGCCTTGCGATGGAACTAACTAAACATCAATGTTGACACTTTATTCAACTTTCTAGTTATTATCAGGACATACTCGTATACGAGTACATATATCAGTATGTTGCTTGCTGCTTTCAACAGTTTTCAGGATGATTCTTTGCTTAGTACATCCATTTCTACGGTTCTACATATTTACATTGCTTCCCGTCGCTCAACAAAGGTTAAAACAAAGCAAATACTCGTATGTATAAAAAATAAACACACCAGGAAGAGCCTCAAGAGAGACGGTAACTGCTGTTGTGGTTGGGCACGACAAATGGTGGAAATTGCGGTGTGATTAGAAGCAACGTCAAAAGTGTATAATTGGCGCTGGAAACAATTGTCGGCGCAGGAAGGAGGAAGTTCAGCAAAAAACATTTGCAAACATTTAGAGAATTGCTACACGTAAGTGGTTGCCGTGGAGGCACAGGCTCTATGTAGTAGTCAAGGATGTTTATAATCTACGTTCTTGTTTCAACTTTTCTGAAAGGAACACAAAAACGTGGATATGACTTTTAAATTAGACCATAAAATGAGTTTTTAACAACAATCTGGTATTTGTGCAACCTTAGGCAGTCCTTCTCTGAATAAGTACGAACATTATGAAATTTTAATCGACAATCTACTTAGCTAAGTAATTTAACTTGTTGGCCTAGTTTTAAGGTGAATTCTACGAGTATATTTCAATTATGTATATGAGTCAAATTGCTTGGATAATAAGTGTGGAAGCTTATCTTATGATTTTTGATATTTTCCCCCAGGCCTCGTAGAAGTAGCATATTCCGACAGGTGCTGGTTCTTTAAATAACGAGAATGAACACCTGCAGCCGAACATCTTGCAGCTCTGCTAAGAAGCCCTACTCCACGCCTCACCGTGGCAACATCAGGGAATCTCACCGGAGATTTCTAAGTGAAGGGCACAAATGCGAGTTTTCTGCGCCATAAATCAGAATTAATGTCGGAAAAACAAAGCAAGATCTTATCCGGGCTACTCCGACATATTCGGAACTCAGGCCGGTTAGGATTTCCTAGACTTAGTCAGGGCCTTGGAAAAGAGATGGTGGCGGACGAGCCCTATATGGGCCAACGGCAGCACTCACATCCCGGAACGGGTTACTGGCTTCGTTGTAACCGACCCCTTGTTCTAGGGGTAAAAAATGGAACTTGTCCTCCAGGTAGGTCGGCTCCAGGTTATGCCGCCGTGGTAACTGCCGGCCATTTAAAATAAAAAGTTTAGTTACGAAGCATCAACAAGCCTCGGAATGTTAAGTCCCTTAATAGACCACGTGCAGCCGAAAAACTAGTGGAAGCCCTGGACTGTTGCAAAGCAGACATAACCACCATCCAAGAAATGAGATGGGATGGGCCGGACAAAAAGAGGATGAACAACTGCGACATGTATTACGGTGATTGCTATCGACGGCAAAAGCAGCACTTATTTGTTGTCGGAGGCAGACTAAGACAAGAAGTCCTGAGCATGTGAACGAGCGTCTCGTAGCAATCCGCATCAAGGCTAAATTCGCCAACATTAGCCTTATATGCGCGTATGCCTCCACAGAGGAGAAAGATGATGACACTAAAGATGCCTTCTATTAGCTCCTTAACAAGACCTACGAGCAATGCCCTAGCTATGACATTAAAATTGTCCTAGGTGATTTTATTGCAAAGCTAGGAAGAGAGGGTATATTTGGTGGAACGATCGGAAAATATAGCCGACACCACCTCCGATAACGGATCCAGGCTAATCGACTTTGCGGCAGGGCGAAACATTGTCGTAGCTAGCACGCGGTTTCCACGTCTCGATATACACAAGGGGACTTGGAGAACTCCTGATCAATCAACAGTCAACCAGATTGATTACATTGCGATCGACGCAAAACACTCCTCCAGTATTATGGATGTCCGTACGTCCCGAGGAGCCAACATCGACTCGAACCATTACCTTGTTGTGAGGAAATTCGACGTCAGACGGCTACAATCGCAAGAGATCGCCAAGTCCTTTTCCGATCGAGTGTCTCTTAATCTCTTAAAAGGTCCAATACCGTCAGCATCAAGCATCGAAGACCATTGTAAACACTGCCAAAACGCCATCAGAGGTGCCTCTTCTGATGTGCTGGGTTTCACTCGTCCACCACACCCTGGTTCGATAATGGATGCCGGCAAACACATGCAGCTAAGCAAGATGCATATAAAGCGGCGCTGCATAGAAGGACCAGAGCTGCTCATGAGGTCTATGACCGGAAGAGGAGAGACGAACACCGGCTTCTCAAAAGGAAGAAGAAAGAGCATGGGAAGCGCGCGTTCGAGGAAAGTTTTACCAAAGGGTAAAATTAACATGCCACAGAAACAAACCCCGAACCGAAGCTTGATAGATGAACAAGGTGGTAGAATCGCAGTCGATGCTGAGGATTTGGAAAGGCCATTTCTGCAGACTGAACCAACCGCTGTCAGGCAGAATAAACCTTCCAACTTGGACGATGATGACCAACAATTCCGTCCACCCGACCTGGACGAAGTGAAGATAGCTATATCTAAGCTTAAGTCCAACAAAGCTGCTGGAGCGGACGGCCTGACTGCCAAGCTCTTCAAAGCGGCAGGCAATGACTTGGTAGGGCGCATACACCAACTCATCTGTAAAATATGGTCAGACGAAAGTACGCCCGATGAATGGAACTTCAGCATTGTTTGTCCGATTCTCAAGAAAGGAGACTCTCTGAACTGCGCCAATTACAAAGGCATCAGTCTCCTTAACTTCATACAAGATCTTATCTGCTGTATTGTGTGAACGCCTGAAGCTGTTCGTCAACAACCTGATAGGTCCATATCAGTGTGGCTTCAGGCCAGGAAAGTCCACCATCGACCAAATACTCACACAACGGCAGATCTTGGAGAAGACCCATGAGCTTCAGATCGATACACATAACCTATTCATCGACTTTAAGGCCGCGTGTGACAGCATCTATAGAGACGAGCTATACAGAGCAATGTCTAGTTCCGGCATACCAGCCAAACTCGTCCGTCTGTGCAGGATGATGATGGAGAATGCACGCTGCTCCATCAAGGTCGGTAAAGATCTCACCGAGACCTTTGATGTCCAGAAAGGATTTAGACAAGGCGATGCGCTGTCATGCGATTTTTTCAACATCGTACTTGAAAGAATAGTGCAAAATTCACGAGCAAACACAAGAGGCACTATCTTTCAAAAGTCCGTCCAACTACTCGCATACGCCGACGATATTGACATAATCGGGAGAAAGCAGCGTGATGTCATTGGCGCTTTCGAAAGTATTGAGACGGAAGTGGCGAAAATGAGTTTAGCGGTCAAGAAGGGCAAGGCCAAGTATATGCTGTCAAGCAAAAAGGACAACCAACACCGACATCTCGGGCAGAACGGTACCCTCGACAGGTATAACTTTGAGGTAGTTAAGGACTCCGCTTTAAATACAGACAACGACAACAGCGCTGAGATCAAACGAAGAATAACTCTTGCCAACCGCTGTTTCTTTGGGTAAATTAGGCAATTAGGCAAATCTCGGACAACAAAAGTCACCCTTTATAAGACCTTAATAATAATCTATGGCGCAGAGACATGGACATTATGAAAAATGGATGAGGGTGTTCTTGGTTGCTTCGAGAGAAAATTTCTTCGGGTGATCTTCGGTCCCGTCTGCATTGACGGTGAATGGAGGAGGAGATACAACAATGAACTCTACGGACTGTACAGCGACATTGACCTAATCAGAAGAGTGAAGATCTAAAGACTGAGATGGCTGGGTCATGTAGAGCGTATGGACACCAATGTTCCGGTCCAAAGAGTCTTCGAATCCGCTTCCGAGGGACAGCGCAGTAGAGGAAGGCCAAGACTCAGGTGGCGCACGCAAGTGGAAGGCAAATATACTTCTGGACCAGCGGATTTGTATATGTTAAGATCTTTAAGTACTCTTGGTACTACACGAGTGTGAAAATGGATTAATCCCATTGAAGATTCAAGGGAGTCAAGTGTAAGTGGCAGTCAAGATTGGCGTTGTCCAAAGAGCTGACAGCTGGAATGTCATTATAAATGATCGTTAGGATGGAGGATGAGGCAGAATTTCTAATAATTTTGGAGAACGATCAACATTTTGTACTACATTTGGGACATTGTAGTAGTTTTTGCCTCAGTTTTTGGTCGTATTGAAATTTAATTTCAATTTAATTGCAGTTGTTCCTGGCTCGTTTGAACTTTGTTCGGTTTTCTTCTCTCAGAAGGACCGAACAAAATATTTCTCTAACCCTGACGGCTCCTTTTGATTTGATACACTTCATCAGTAGGATGCAAATGGATATTGGGTTATACCACATGAAATGTCCGATTTTGTATTGCATAAAACAATTAAAGTCAAATGTGGTCATGCCAAAGGGGGCATTACAAGGCTACGAGTACTAACGTATGCAGAATTGGTGTCTGTCATGCTAGAGATCCATTTAGTGTGACTTATCGAAACGTTTTTTGAGTAAATTTGCTGATGGTGCTGATGAGATCATCAGAGGTTTGAAGGCCTTCGATTTAACTTCAAGGGACCCATGGCTCATTTTCATTTTACTGCAAAAATTTGAGAACGAAACAAACAGCCTTGGACAAAAGAGCCATCTTCAGTTAAAAATAGGACAATTAATCAATTCCTTGAATTTGTGGAAAATCGCTGCAGCTCCCTAGAAGTAAGTAAGACCAAAGTAGGCTGCGCAAAGTGTAAAGAAAGTCAACTGCTGCTGTTTTGCCAAGCCCCGTCGTAATTTTGTCAAATAAAAATCGCTTTGTATCAATTGCCTTCGCCAAGGTCACGAATCTACGAAACGCCACTTCAACTTTCGGTGTAACATGTGCAAATCCTGTCACCGCACTCTGGTGCATCCTACACAATATAAACCAATCATATCGTCAACACAACAAAACGGCCATGGTGAGAAGTTGTGATAAGCAAGCAATTAATCAAAATCTTCGTGTGCTGCTGGATACAGGGTCCCAAGTTTCATTTGTCACAGAAAGGACTGCACAACGTCTGGGGCTGTTTCGAAAACATTCTCGAATTCCTATTGTGGGATTCGCATCAACTTCTTCTGGTATTACCAATGGCTTGGTAATTTTAAATTTGAACTCGTGTTTGAACTCGTGTTTGAACTCGGACAATGTCGATATGGATTGTTATATTTCATTGGTTACACAGTCTTCTACAACCAACATTGACTACACTGCCTTTCCTTCGATGGAATTGGCTGATCCAAATTCCAATATATCTGGCCCAATCGACGTTTTGATTGGACTGCCATTTAAGCCCAATTTCAATCTCTTTTCTTATTTATTTCTATTTTATTGAGCAACCCCTGTCGCTGCTGTTGAAGCTGAATCCATTGGTTACCCAGCTCAGCTTGTACGATATTGTCGGTACACCTGGTGCTGCCGCTGACCTTTCCCACATCGATACAAAGAGTTCGACCCGTGGTTTCACTGGCCCATTAGAATTGGCAGCCGCTTTACAAGGAGCCGATGTTGTCGTCATCCGGGCTGGAGTTCCCCGCAAACCCGGTATGACTCGTGACGATTTGTTCAACACGAACGTATTGTAAAGGATCTTGCCGCTGCCTTTGCCCAAAACTGCCCAAAAGCCTTTGTTGCAATTATCACCAATCCAGTTAGCACTGTTGTACCCATCGCTGCCGAAGTCCTCAAGAAGGCTGGAAAATACGATCCAAAACGTCTCTTTGGATGTTGAATCACTTAACGCCGATCCACAGAAAGTCGATATCGATGTCATCGGAGGTCACTCTGGTGTGACAATCATCCCAATCTTGTCCCAAACCAAACCTAAATATAATTGCGATATCGATGCTTTGACCAAGAGGATCCAAGTTGCCGGTACTGAAGCCGTCAAAGCTAAGGCTGGTGCTGGTTTTGCCACCCTTTCCATGGCTTATACCGGCGCTCGTTTGACCAATTCTTTATTGAGAGGTCTGAGGGGTGAAAGCAATATCATTGAATGAGCCTATGTCGAATCCAACATAACAGAAGCACAATTCTTCTCCACACCATTGTTTTTGGGCAAAAATGGAGTCAAAGAGAATCTTGGCTTGCCAAAATTGGACGACTACGAGAAGGTGTTGAAGGAAGCTATTCCTGAACTGTTGACCCCACCATGCAACGCAATATATTTGGGATATATCTTCGATCTCGTTGTCATGTATACACCAACTCCGGGGACATCGAGCAGATGTACCGAAAAGTCTGGATTTCACCACCAGACACACATTATTAAAGAATCGCTTGGCGTGAGAGTCCAAAATACAAGCATAAGCATTACAAGATTTGACAGTCATCTATGCTAGTTCAGCTGTACATTTGCTCCATTTTTGGCTGTACATACCCTCAACCAACTCGCTCTCTATTCTGCAAAAACACATCCTCTAACTTCATCAATCATCATAAAGGATATTTACGTCGACAACGTCATTACGGGCGCTGATACTGTTGAAGACGTAATCAGGCTGCCAAACGAGCTAGTTGATTTGTTGAAATCTGTGGGTTTTAACTTTCGTAAGTGAACAAAAAATTGCTGACCAGTTTTATTGTCTCTCCCCTAGGAGAAATTTCTCCAGTTGCTTTCGAATATTTCAACAAAATACTTGGGTAACACTTCCATCCGAAACTCTCTGTACAAAACGTCGTATTCTATCGGATGCCTCACGAATATTTGATCCATTTCGATTCATCGCACCAGTAATGGTCCATTGATCAATTGGATGAGAAAAAAATCAAAAAGGGCAGGTAATTGTATCTAATACAAGAAAACCTCCAAATAATGTTCCTGAACAAATAGTCTGAAATTCTTCAAATTGGATGAAATTTGTGCGTGTTGTGGCACTCATTTTTCGGTTTATAACAAACTCTTCGCTGCAATCAATCTACCACTCTAATCCGACTCTATCTGCTGCAGACATCTCAAAGGCGAAAACTCGATTAATCAAAAGTGCTCAGTGTTCATCGTTTAAATTTGAGATGGGCACGCTCCAATAAAGGAAGGAACTACCCTCGCGAAGTAAACTTATCTCATTAGCTCCCTTTATTGATCGTTTGAATGTGCTTCGGGTCGGTGGGCGTTTACAGTACTCTTTCTTTCTTATTTACTTCTTACTCTGAAAAATTTCTTATAATCTGGTGTAAATCACGCCCTTTAACCAAACATTTAATGGAATACGTACACAAACATCATTTACATGCGGGTGTATCTCTTACGTTTGCGATACTTCAACAGAACTACTACATTCTCGGATGCAGAAATATGGTCCAGACAACGGAAGGTTGGGATACCTGCCCGCAGAACGAGTACAGTTTTCCCGCCCAGCAATGTCGGTTATGATTATGCTGCGACCATCACGGAACAGAAATCCAAAGTTTGTAAAAGAATACATCGCTATTTTTCTATGTTTTCGAACGTGTTTCATTTGGCCTTAGATCCGTTCGTTTCGAGGCGTGTCTTGTTCAAAGACTATACTCGTAGCATCTGGAGATTTATACCACCTTAAACTCCACAATTTGGCGGGTTATGTGAAGCTGCTGTAAAATACTTGAAAATTCATCTTAAGGGCATCATTGGTGAGAACAAACTTACATATGAAGAGATGTACACTTTATTAACTCATATTGAAAGCCTTCTTATCTCACGCCCGATTTTTTTTTTTTTTTTTTTTTTTTTATAATTTACGCGCGCCTAAGGGGTTGATACCCTTTTACTGTTGCCAGGGCGCGGGCGGAAAGATAGAAGGAGGAGAAAGGAAAATTGTTTTTTGTAGTGGTTTGAAACTCAGGTGTGTTTGGTTTCTATGTTTGCTCTCCAGGGGTGGGAGTCCGAATAGGACGGAGAGTTTTTCTTCACTCAGAGTGATTCGAGATATAATTCCCAGTATTTTTTTCATTGCTTGAAACTCTTATAACAGCCAAGTCTACGTATCAGTGTTATGCCTTCACACGCAGAATTTTTTTGTCTGAGTTCCAATTATACAATGAAAAACTGATTTTGCCATGGGCAGGATTCGAACCTGGACCCTCCGAGTGAGAAGCGTTTGCTACTACCACTACACCACTGCCACCCCTTCGCACCTACGGCATTAACTTCATCACATTTCATAATTGGAGAATCTTACTCTGCTTTACCAAAACCAAATTTTTTTCAAAACTAACTGGTATGCATCACAGACTCAGATGCCAGGCTTTTGGAAGCGCTGCCACAAGGAGTATTCTACTTCTTTACAATATCCACCTAAATGGAAGAAACAAAATCAAAACCTCCAAATAGATGACATCGTGCTCCTCAAAGAATCCAATCTACCATCAAAATGGGTTCTTAAACGAATCACAAAAATCCATCTGGGAAGCGACGCAAGATGCGAGTTGTCATTGTTCACATGCAACATGGAGACAACATATTTACGTCCAGTGGTAAAGATTGCAGTCTTCCAGGGGGGTTAAATGTTCAGTAATGCACCACGAGTGCCAAACAAATGCACATTAAACTATTTTTATTAACAATGACTAATAAATAAAGGGTTTTCCAATGCGGACTTGACATCTTTGAATTTAATTTGTGAACGCACTCTTTCACTAATCATCAAACTGTCACTGTCAATTTATTCAGTAAACTCAACATTTTCATCATGGTAAATTACACGAACGAGCAACGTCTGCAAATTATAAAAATTTTCTACCGAAATTCGGAGTCGGTGACTGCAACTTTAAGAGCGTTAATTCCAATTTTCGGTCGTAATTCTCGCCCTAGTAGACAGGCAATAACAAGTTTAGTGCAAAAATTTGAGTCTACATATTCGTTGTGTGATGTTGCCGTGTCAGTGAGACAACGGGTTGGTCGAAGTGTCGAAAATATCGCTGCCGTTTAGGCGTCCGTAGCAAACAATCCAAATCAGTCAATTCCACGGCGTTCTCAAGAATTGGGCATCGCTCAGACCACATTATGGCGTATTTTGCGTAAGGATCTTGGTTTACACCCATACAAGATCACGCTGACTCATGAACTGAAGCCGATGGACAATTTGAAGCGACGTACGTTCTCCGATTGGGTTCTGGAGAAGATGCCCCAAGATTATGAATTCCATCGCAAAATCATCTTCAGTGACGAAGCTCATTTTTGGCTCAATGGGTTCGTTAATAAGCAAAATATGCGTTATTGGTCGGGTGAAAATCCACATGTGCTTCATGAATCACCACTTCATCCACAAAAAAGAACTGTTTGGTGCGGTTTGCATGACGGCGGCGTTATTAGGCCATATTTTTTCGTCGACAATACCGATCGTCACGTTACTGTGAATGGTTAGCGTTATCGCGCCATGATCACCGATTATTTTTGGCCCGAATTGGAAGATATGGACTTGGACGACATGTGGATGATGTCACAAGCCACACAGAACACGCTACAATCGATTTATTGAAGAGTAAGTATGGTGAGCGTGTTATCTCAAGAAATGGGACAGTCCATTGGCCGCCTCGTTCGTGCGATTTAACGCCGCTTGACTATTTTCTGTGGGGCTACGTTAAGTCATTGGTTTATGCCAACACGCCGACGACGTTGGAAGAACTCAGAGCCAACATTAAACGCGAAATAGCGGCCGTTTCGGCCGAAATGTGTGGCCGAGTCGTTGAAAATTGGGTCCAACGGATCGAATATAGTAACTTTTCGACAGTCCAAATCATGATACTTTGCGCACGAGTGGCACCCCAATATAAGAACTTATAGCTATTACTCGTATAAAAGTTTAACAGCGGGCATGGTACAGTGGTTAGTCTATCGACTAATACTCGTATGTAGGGGTTCTGGGTTCGAGTATTGGTGACTCATAAAAAAAGGATGATTTGAAACCCATTTCCAATAATGTGGTGTACTAGGTGCTGTGAAAAGTAACCTCCTTTACCGCCAGAATGCGCTGCTACTGCAAAAAAGGTTATGGTGCCTTGAAGCTAGTTCATATTTAGGCAGACATGACAAATTTCAGTGCGATACTGTCTTTAGTTTTTTTTTTTTACAGCTGATTGTTGTTGACGTGTTTGGCATGATGTTGAGTATGGACAAAAACGATTTTCGTTCTCTCATAAAACATTATTTTTTGAGAGGCAAAACGGCGAAGGAAACAAAGGAAAAGTTGGATAAATATTATGGGGCTAATGCTCCGTCATATTACACCGACAAATATTGGTTTCGAGAGTTTCATGGTGGCCGCAACTCTACTACCGGTCAAGTCCGCAGCGTCAGGCCGTCCGATTCGGTTGTGTTGGCTGACCGGAAAGTGAAGGTGCGCGAGCTAGCAGATACCACAAAGATTAGTACTGAGCGCACACGCCATATTTTGGGCAATATTCTGCATCTGAAAAAGTTATCCTGCCGTTTGGTGACGCGCATGCTCACTCCTAACTAAAAACATGAACGCGAGAGCACTTCGAAAGAGTGAAAGAGTGGACTTGCTGATGCGGTAACTGTTGATGAAACTTGGATCCACTATTATACACCAGAGAACAGAAAGAGTGCCCGGCAATGGACTGAAGCCTTCACGAGTGCTCCGAAGCGGCCGAGGGGGGCCGAGGGAGGGAGTATTACTGTGCATTATTGGAGCGATTGAAGGCCGAAATCGCTGCAAAACGGCCTCATATGAAGCGAAAAAAAATTTTGTTTTTGCAAGATAATGCGCCGGCGCACAAGAACATCGCAACCACGGCCATAATCAATCACTTACGGCTCCAATTGCTGTCGCATCCACCGTATTCGCCCGATTTGGCTCCCTCGGACTATTATCTCTTCCCAAACCTCTAAGGATGGCTCATCAATAAAAAATCCAGCTCACTCGAGGAAATCATCGACGCCACGGAGGAGTATTTTGCAGACCTTCCGGAAAATTACTTTTCGGACGGGATCAAAAATTTGGAAAATCGCTGGAATATGTTAAGTGTATCAAGCTAAAAGGGGACTATATTGAATAAAATAAAAAAAATTTTTTTTCATTCCCAAGGAGGTTACTTTTCAACCCACCTGGTATAGCAGTAAAGGGGAAATATATGCCTTTAATAATAAATGAGAGATAGATTTAAAATGTTAATGTTTATGTGAAAGAACTATTAATTAAACTGATCCAGTGCCTTTTCGATGTTAGTTCTGAATATTTCAGGGCATCCAGCATATCGGATTGAACAAACAAATATTTACTGGTATCTACTGCGCGCTAATCCTTAAATAAACATCACAACAATACTCGTATCATTCAATATATCATACTATTGAAACAGACAATGTAAATTCATTAAGGCATTTAGCTGGTACGAGTTAAAACCAAATTGACCGGACTGATCCAGATTATCATATAATTGAGATAACTTGAATTGTGACCTTGAAAATGAACGAAGGTTCAATTGATTTTATACATTAATATAGCATGTACTCGTATCTACTAGTAGTTAAACGCATTTTGATATGACGTCGATTTCAATTTATACTCGTACAAAACCAACTTACACTCACTTAACCATACGAGTAGCTGGGGCGTAAATCAATGTTTACCTTTATCTCTCTAATCTCATATAGCATATTTCCCACCAACACTTGCCCAGAACAATCGGATTCGTTTATCATGCTTTCAATTATATTCCACTCGAATCCAAATATTTATTCTGTACTTCCATTCCGCACTCTTTATCACATAGGGTTACGTTTCGTATGACTGTGAGTAGGTCTGTGTAAATAGATGCATTGTCAGTGTTGACTTCAAGTAGATTTGAATTCTTGATTTTTTTTTTTCATTTCTCTCTATTTAAGAATCCTCCACCTTTATTACCGCCCGCCTTAGGCTTGGACACATTTGATCCAATGAGTATCTTGTATCCATCCTCCCTTAATAAAGGGAAAGTATGCATAAGGCATTCAAGTTATGTACCCTATGTGCGAGTACTATTGCTTAACAAAGCATTTTCTTTATCCGGTCCAGTCACAGCTGTAGTTTTAGTAATCCATTTACGACATTATACATTATATTACTTGTTCAGTGGGTTATGAGAATCGATAAAATAACAAGTTAAACTTATTGATTAAACGTCTAATCCTCACTCCAGTAGATTTGGGTATCTGTGGTCTGGGCTCCCACCCATGCACACAGAATGGCTGACATGTTCGAAATTTTGGGACAGCAAACAGAGTATATGAATAAAAATACATGTACTGGCAAAAGTTACAAGGGTTGATGCAGATAAATAAAATTTGTGAAGGGATTTTACGAGTATAGATTTAAATCTATAAATTTATTTAAATGGACTTGTCAAACTGATTTGTCCCTAACTTATTTGTTGACATCAGTCTTTGTTTGGGGACATTTTTCACAGGGTTTAGTGATTTTCGAACATAAATACTAGTTGGACGAGGATACGGATGACAAAAAGAGTTAATATATGGGCCGTAGTTCTCATCACGAATTGAAGAAGCTCATACGCCGACACATACGAGTATGAACTCGTACTCTACCGCTCAAATGTTTGACGTCAATCAGAGATCTGAGCTGAAATGGCCTTAATCCTACGAAATCATTCTTTTTATACTGTGCTGTTAATGTTTGACTATATACACTGGCGATCACTAGGATGAGGCTATACATTTTGCAATAGATTTTCACTCTTTATACTTGTTGGAAGTTTTGTACCCTGAAACTTGTACTACCTGTGAACAAGTTCATATTTTCTCAACAGGAAGTCATAAAATTAAAGGGTAAATAAGAAACGACCATTGGAATTTCCCGAGATCAAACAGCGAACTACTTGAAAAGCGTATAAAAAGATGCGCCACTAGGATGAGGCCACATGCAAAATCTTCGAAAGAAAGAAAAAAATGAATAAAATGTTTACATAGTATGGTTTTAAAACATTTAGTTATTACGTTTTTCTACAATTAATAATGAGTATGCCCGCCATTTTTCGATATGACCTCTATAAGACGGTTTGGAATAGAATCATGCAGATTTTTTTTTTTAAATAATCAAGAGAAATGTGGGCACAGGCATATGGAAAAGCTTCAACTAAAGTGTCCTTGTCTTCAAAATGTCTTCCGCCTTGATACACTTTACGAGATAAACATGCCCAAACATTTTCGATTATGCTTAAGTCTGGTGAATTGGGTGGCCATGGCAAAAGTTCCACGTCTTCTGATTGAATCCAACTTCTAACAACCCTGGAAGTGTGGATGAGGGCATTGTCTTGTTGGAATATCCAAGGCAGGGTTCCAAAAATGGTTTTCACTTTTGGAAATGACCGTTCCAGCAAACATTTGTAGTGGTTTCCATTCGTTGTTGAGGACAAAATCTCCAACTCGATTGTGCCATAGTAGGTAATAGCTCCCCACACCCTTAAACCTGATGTACGGCTGTGACGTTTTGCCAAAATAAGCTTCTCCTGTCTTAGATCATGGAAATAAAAGTTGTAACCATCGGGGCCGTCAAGGTTAAACTTTTTTTCATCCAAAAAGACAACGCGTTTCCATTCACTGCTCCAAGCGACATGTCCAAGCATGTGGTAGCAGGGTGATTGCCTCTGCGGATGACGTTGCCATAGCCGTCTCAGGAAAGCATCTCAATACCATTAAAGAACTCCTTCAAGTAAATCTCAATAGATTAACCCACTGGGCAGATCGCTGTGGATTGGGAATAAACCCCCATAAAACTGATCTTGTCCTCTTTTCCAGGAAATACAAAATTCCAATTATAGACCCTACTTCAATAAATGGTACCAGTTACGTTCTTTCCAATACAGCAAAATATCTGAGTCTCATTTTTGTCAGGAAACTAAACTGGAAACCTAACATTCAAGAAAGAGTCAACAAAGCTACAATAGCTTTATTCTCTTGCAAAAAAGCAATTGGGAATAAATGGGGCCTTCAAGCTCGCATTACTGGCTATACATCTCGGTCATAAGACCGATACTTACTTACGGGGTGGTCGTCTGGTGGACGGCCTTAGAATATGCAGTCAACCGCATTAAACTAAGCAGAGTCCAAAGAAGAGCATGTCTATGTATAAGCGGAGCCTTGCGGTCTACCCCCTCTGCGGCATTAAACCCCTCGATATTTTCAGCAAGGCCACGTCAACATTCTTAACACCTTAGGAATCCTCACAGAGAACATCGATTACACCATACCTGAACTTTGGTTTGACAAAAACTTCCATGTAAGCTTCTCCTCTAGATCATTTTGGGAGGAAGATGCTTTCATGGAGGACAAGTCAATCCATCTCTACACAGATGGATCTAAAACCGATATCGGAGTTGATGGCGGTGTTTTCTCAGATAAGCTGCTGGGCAAACATGTCTAGCGACCAAACAGATCTGGTCAAAGCTGGATCTGAATCGCTGTAAGTATCTGATCCTTTTAAATAGGAAACATCTCAGCGCCATAATAGGTGTCATCACTGGACACTGCCTCATAGGCAAGCACGCAATAAGGCTTGGCGCTTTTACAAATAATTTCTGCTGCATGGACGAGGAAGAGGAGGAGACAATACTCCACCTACTCTGTACATGTCCAGCTCTCTCCCAGAGAAGAAAGCTTCATATAGGAGCTTTCTTCTACAACGACCAAAACGACCTAGAAAACATAGACGTAAACAGTCTCCTACGCTTTATTATAAGCTCAAACTGGTTCCATTTGTAAGGAGATTATAGATCCACGTGGCATCACAATGGGCCAATAGGCCTAAGTGGGTTGGCATTTCCAACAGCCACTGTTACCTAACCTAACCTATAGTACTACTTTTCCGTATTATCCTTCGGATTGTTGCTATGCTGGCTGATACTCCACTGATAGAGTAGAATTTGAGGCACGCCGTAGAATTAACCGCCTTTGCCGCAATGTTTGACAAGATAACTGTTTACAAGAGTTTTACTTCTATTAAGCCTCCTTGCAGTTTCTCGGCCTGAGAGTCCTAACTCATTGAAAGCATCTATTTTTCCTTTTTCTGTCGCTGTCAAAGTCTTTCCGGAACCCATTTTTTTTTTTAAACTAAAAATTTTAACAAAACTTTGAAAAAAATCGCTGATGTGAACTCCTGCAGCGAAATATTCGCAATGGCCTCATCCTAGTGGCGCATCTTTTTATACGCTTTTTAAATAGTTCATTGTTTGATCTTGGGAAATTCCAACGGTCGTTTCTTATTTACCCTTTAATTGTATGACTTCTTGTTGAGAAAATATGTACTTGTTCTCAGGTAGTAAAAGTTTCAGGGTACAAAACTTTCAACAGGTATAAAGAGTGAAAATCTAGTGCAAAATGTATGGCCTCATCCTAGTGATCGCCAGTGTGTATATATATTTGACAGAATATTTATTTGATTGAGAGGAAAAAAAATAAAATAAAAAAGGCTTTACTTTACGAGCAACAATCAAATGTGTTGTGCAAAACATACCGGATTTTTCTTGAACATTTTACATTGAAGAATTCTAGGGGGCAGGAATACAGTAGGTACACTTGTTTGGCTCTTTAAGAAAACCTATTGAATAAGATTACAAATCGAAAAAAAAACAAAGCATTGCTATCATTATTTTTAGAGTTTTATCAAAAATTGTAGCTCAACTCAATGCCATGCCTGTGCAAAACATATCGGATTTTCAAAAGTACCGTATTTTATTGGTCTTTAACTGACTGATAATGGTTCTGGCTGTCATTTGTATTGAGTTATAGACGTAATTAGGTATCTCCAATTTGCTTACTAATAAAATGGCTAAAAATAAATACAGTGGTTTGGTTAAAAATCAAGTGGTAGCGGATTTCAGGGCAGGGCTAAAATAAAAATGTATAGCCAAAAATTATAAAATGCCATCATCGACAGTGTGTGACATTATAAAAAAGTTTTGTAATGGAGAACCAGTCGAAACCATTCGCTGTGGAGGACGTCCCAGAAAAACTACACTCCGAACCAATTGGCAAATTAAGAAAATTATTATTAACGATCCTTTCATGCCTTCAAGAAAGATTGTTAGTGAGCTCAATCTTTCAACTGAAGCAAGCACCGTACGCAGGCGTTTAAGAGAAGCTGTTTTTTGTGCTTTTTGACCAGCGAAAGAGCCTCTACTTACTGCCAAGCATAGACAAAAACAAAGGTCAGCAACGAAGTGGAAAAGTGTACTCTTTAGCGACGAGAGTAAGTTCAACTTGATTGCTTCGGATGGAAGTGTTCATGTTAGACGAAAGAAGGGGACACGTCCTCAGTCACAATATTCTTGTTCATCCGTCAAGCATGGCTCAATTATGATGTAGGGATGTTTTTCTAGTGCGGGATGTGGACCAATACATGAGATTAATGGTATTATGGATCGTTTTCAGTATAGGGAACCCGAAATGCTATCATACGCTGAGGAGAAGATGCCACTGCATTAAGTTTATCAATCAAAACATTCATCAAAGTTGGTTAAGAAGTGGTTTGCGCAGAAAAATGTTGTTGAGTTTCAATAGCCCTCTCAATCGCTCGATCTAAATCCTATTGAGAACTTGTGGGTAATTTTAAAAAGACTGGAAGGATCAAACGCGCACAAATGCAAAAACACACTTATGACGTCAATAAAGAATAAATGAGAGAACATTCCAAAAGAAATTTTTGAGAATTTAGTGTCCGCCATGCCTAAAATATGCGAGGAGGTCTTAAAAAACAACGGTCACTGGACAAAGTATTAAGTATAACAAAAATCCGGTATATTTAGCACAAGCCATTACCGAGGTAAGTTAAGTTGTTTTTTTTTTGTATAATAAAACATATTATCGCAAAACCTTTTTCTCAATAAGTTTTCTTAAATTGACAACAGATTTTACTTAGATTCTTTTTGTTTGTTAAAATACATCAAAGAAAAGATGTTCGATAAAATGTCCGGTATGTTTTGCACAACACTGTATAGTTAAATATTAGAGTTATTTCAAAGAGTATAGAAATCCCGCTGCCTATTAGCACCGTAAAACGCCGCGGCGCGCCGTTTAGTTGCGGCAGGATTAAACCTCCTCCTAAGGCCACAAAATCGTAAAAAACGGCTAGAATGGGCTTGTCAGCATTAAGATTGGTCCACTGAAATGGAGAAGTAAGTTTTACATACCGATGAATCTAAATTTCAAGTCTTTAGATCAAATAGGCCAGTTTTACTCCGTCGATCGGATCAAGAGAGGATGACTCGGAACTTTGTAGGGAGTTCGTTAAATCTCAAGAGTAACGAAAAATAGTTGAAAATATGAGCGTCTATGGCACATATTCGATGAGAACGTACGAGAAAGCTATCCAAAATCAAAACCACACCTTTGGACGTTCTTACAAACAACCAGGGAATCACTGCCATGTATAACGTTAAACAAATTAATTGAAAGAATGCCTAGAATTTGGGAAGCGGTGATCAAAAATAAAGGAAACTAATTTAATGAAGAAGTTGAAATAGAGTTTTACCAATATTGCACTTACAAAAAAAGAATGTTTACAACTCTCTAATCGTTTAATAGTTATTTCTATTCAAATTTTCAAATATTCAATGACTACAAACTTTTGAGCGGTAGTATATATCATCATCATGGGGGTGGCCGTTGTGTAGTGGTACTAGCAATCGCTTCTCACTCGGAGGGTCAAGGTTCGAATCCTACCCATGACAAGTTTTTCATTTGTGTAATTGGAACTCAGTCAGAAAAATTCTGCGTGTGAAGGCATAACACTGACACGTAGATTTGGCTGTTGTACAGTTTCAAGCACAAAAAACAAGTGTGAATTATATGTAGCCTTCGAGTCACTCTGAGTGAAGGAAAAACTCTCCGTCCTATTCGGACTCCCACCCCCTGCAGAGCTAATATCGAAACCAAATACATCTGAGTTTCAAACCACTACAAAAACAATTTTCCTTTCCGCCCGCGCCATGGGAACAGTAAAAGCGTATCTAACCCCTTAGGCGCGCGTAAATTATAAAAAAAAATCTACAAATAAACATTTTACTATTGCAATTATTGTTAACATTGTTAATCTCAATTTCCTACTTCACATTTTAAGGAAATCTTATTTTTATTCTTATCGCTAAAGCCACTAGAGAAGTAAATATGTGCATAGTTTGCACATTTTCTGATAACTGGGATATGCCCAGGTATGAACATCTTATCATAAGTATTATTTAGTCTTCAAATTCATTGCTTCGATAAAAACTGAAGTCTGTAAAGCTGTTTTAACAATGCTGCAGATTAAGTTTGTTTTTGTAAAATTCCTATGAGGTGTTATGGGCTTGAAGAAGCGGAAGTTTTATTATTATTATTGGGCCGGGTCTACCCCGGACAACTTTATTAAGCTTATGAATAAGCAAAAATTTAAAGCTAGGTTTAAAAACTAACAAAGATATACTTAACCTAATGGGGCGAGGAGAAATGGTGGACGGGGGACATATTAAGGGCATATTGAGCAGTTCTTTTTTTATTTCTTGTTTGCTGCTATTTAGGTCAAAGACTTCGGCGTAGTTGTTCGTTATACGCAACATTCTAGATATGGGTTCAAAGTGGCTGTAGTTGGTGCGGTGAGTTCGGATCAGGAAGAGTGGGACAGATCTTAGATTACGGGGATTGGGAGTGAATGCAATATTTTGCGTTATTCTCGAGTAGTCGATATTTCCAGTCAGTAACTGATGGATAAAAAGTACATGATCGACTTCACGAAGTTTTTTTAGGGTATGCATGCTAATTAGTTTTAGCCTATTTTCATATGGGCCCAAGGTATACCACAAAATGCGAAACGGATAAACCTGCGTTGGACTGCTTCTATTCTTTGAATGTTGGTTAGTTTATAGGGTGACCAAACTTGGCTATAATATTCGAGAAGAGGCCTTGTAAAAGTAATGTACAGGGACTTTGTAACGTAAGGGTTGGAAAATTCTTTTGGCCAGCGTTTGATAAAGCCAAGTGCCGAGTTATCTTTATTTATAATGCTGTCAATATGTGAGTCGAAATTCAATTCTCTGTCACAAATTATTCCTAGATCCCGTACTTGGGTAGTGGAAGGAATAGGCTCATCGCAGATGAAGTAGTTTCTTGGAGGGGGAGGTAGACGTTTACGGGAATAGGTTATCGCTTGGCATTTGTTAACATTAAGCTTGAAAAAATTTTGCTTGCACCATACCGAAAACTTATTCAAGTCATCTTGCAGGCAATGGGAGTCAGAAGGCAAAGATATGACTTTGGAAAAGCGAAAATAGAAAGATTAGAATTCGTTAAAATGAGATACTATATCGTTAATTGCGAGTATAAAGATGATTGGACCAAGGTGACTACCCTGAGGGACACCAGATGTTGCTTTAATGGGGTCGGATATTGAAGATCTGAAGATGACCCTGTCTTCTAAATAGGATTTGGTCCATGCCACAAAATGAGGGGAAAAGACAAGTTATTTTAGTTTAAAGATGATAAGTTGGTGAGAAATTTTATCGAATGCCTTGCTGAAATCTGTGGAAATTGAATCGACTTCATCACCGACTTCTAAAGCATGAAGCTAGAGACGAACTCTGTTAGGTTAGTTTTCGTTGATTTACCTTACATGAAGCCGTGCTGATTTGTGCAGATAGTTGGCCTAGAGTACGGAAGCAGTTGTTGATAGACTATGCTTTCAAAAATTTTCGGTATGCAAGAGAGTTTTGCTATGGGCCTATAATTATCGACGTCGGCCTTACTTCCTTTTTTATGAATAGGGATGATGTAAGATTCCTTCCATAGGAAAGGGAAAGTACCTGTTCAGACAGACAAGTTAAATAGGGCAGCAAGAGGAGGACCGAGATGGGTAACGCACTCTCTTATTACAATAGCCGGCAGGCCATCAGGGCCGGACGAGAAATCATCTTTAAGTTTGTGAATGTTTTCGGATGCCAAAGTTGTTGTTATATTTAGTGAAATGGATGACGTCTCAGGATAATTTCTCATATAGCTAAAGTAACTAGGATCGGGTTCAGCTGTTTTCTTAAAAAAGGATTTGTTAAAATGAGAGGAAAAGAAATTTGCAATGGTTTTTGGGTCGGCAGAAGATTCACTAAGAAATTTAAGAGTAGATAGATAGATAGGTAGCCGTCTGACTTTCTTTTGGTATTAACAAACTGGTAAAAGCGTTTAGGGTCCAAGACCAAGCTAAATTGCATGCGGTTGAGGTACTCAAGATAAAGAGACTCATAAAGTTTAGAAAAACGATTGTATACCAATCGATAATTACTGTAGTATGCCACAACTTGTTTCTGTTATTACGAAGAGAGCGCAACTCCTTGTTGTACCAGGGAGGAGCTGATATGCAGTCCTTTCGGAAGGTATACGGAACCGATTGGGCAAAGCAGGAGAAAATTAAAGAATAGAACGTTGATAGGGCAAGATCAATGTTAGTTGTTTCGGCAATAAAGTCAAAGTTAATGTTGCTGATGAGGTTTTTAAGTTTGTTAAAGTCGGTTCTTCGGAAGTTAAATCAAAATGAATTTTCTGAATCGACAAATGTGTTGCCATTTCCATATGAGTATATAATTGACAAGGGAGGATGAAGGTTGTCTAGGGTAGAAAGAAGATGATCACTCCTATATACAACACAGTTATCTGAATTTGAAGTGAAGACAAGGTCGAGTTGTCTGTTCATTGTATTAGGTATTCCACTAATCTGATGTAGACTTGAGTTGGTTAGACAGTCCAACATCAATATTTCTATTTCTGAGGTCGAATTAAGAGAGACAAAATGAGACGAATCATCGGAAAGTTCCCATTTAAGGTGAGGGAGGTTGGAATCTAATACTAGAACAATGTAATCTTCAGGTTGTGCATCATCAGTCAAAAAATCCAATGCGTGAACTACAGGTCGATATGACTCAATTGGTTGAGATGGGTGAATATAGCAACAAAGTACGTAAAGAAAGCATTTGGGGGCCGTAATTTTGACACATACTATCTCAAAACTGTCAGTGTGGGGAATATCGACAGGAGTTGAGTGAAAGCAGTTCCGGATTGCTAATAAAACACCTCGGCCATAGGGATTATCAGCTCTTTCAAATCCATCTTTTCGAAAAACGTTGAAATTTGGAGGAAACAGCTCCCTGCTTCAAGTTAAAAAGGTCAGAAACTTGAACGAGAAGTTAACAATTTCGTTTGGACGGTCAGATAGTATGATACGTATGTTAGTACATACACAATTCCAAAGTGGAGTAGTATCTTGATTACAAAGGATGAGAAACGGTGAATATCCAAGAAAAAAAAAAGTCGGATACCTTTACAAAGAAAGTTTCAGCTAAAATGCTCATTGTTCATCATAATCACCGATTCCATTTTAACGTTAAGCACGAACAATAGGTGGGATTTATTGTAGAAACAGCGACCCTGAATGAAGTTCTTAGCTTAAGGAAGACTTTGGCGACTGAAATACAATAGGCTTATAAATAGCAACCTTTCTTTAAATAGAAAGATAAATGCCTGCATAAAAGTACAATACATGCCCTACCCTTGCTCACAATAAACTTAAATATGAATCCAACTTGTAATTTATTCTATTTTCATAAAAATCCAAATTTGAGGAGTACTAATTAAAGACCATGATACATTCGTTAAAAATGAAAACAATAGAATCAAGTGAAACTCGCCGAAAGTACTTAAAATTTCAAATGACGAGTCATGCCACCAATACTTTATTCAGTCTCAATTTGGCTTTCTTCATACAATTTTTATTAGGTGATGACTTAATGTAATTACCCCTAATCCTAAAGCAAACAAATTCCTGCAGTCACTTCATGTCGTACATTTCTTTTCTTTTCTCATTAATTTTTCACATATTTATTTGAACTTAAAAGAAAAAAAAAAACCATAGAAGACTGTCTCCCTAATTTAGAGGTCATTTCTTAAATAATTACAAAACTTTCCGCATTCCAATAAATGTTTACTATGCCGCCAACGTATGATACCTAATTACAGTATCTATAGAAAAAAAAATCGTTTAATCGCCAATCGTTATCTTAACAGATAAGATACGAGTAAAATTCGGATAACTCTAACTAAGAAAAATTTTGATCGTGGCAGGCTTTGTGGTGTGGTGAGTGGAATCCTTTCAATGTCACAATGATGCTCTTAAATTTGATTTGACAACATTTGAAAGAATATCTCAGTAAATTACATACAGAGCTAAGTTTAACCAACCTCTACTTCAATTCAGTGGAGCAGAGACAGTAATTATAAATTGCTATTCCGTGTATTTGACTCTATACTTGTGTGCAATGTGCGAGTTGAAGAAGCACGCACGTGTATTTACCACGAACCTTCTATTTATTTCCAGAATTTCTGATGCATGCTATTGTCATTTAACATACACAATTGTGTTCGTAAGGTTGAACAGGTGCAAGGTGATAAAATACAACGGCCAAGAGCAAAACACCCACTACCTACCACATTGATCTATTATATTTAGTGCCAAAACAGAAATTGGAAATTTCCTAAACTTCCTAGATTTCCTGAATTCTCAATTTCTATTAACCAAAACCCAGCAGGAAACTTGGGAGCTATAAGTTACTCGTAAGTTCGCCGCCTATAGCAATTATGGTCATACGACAATGGGGTGATAGTAACTAAGGTAGCTACGAGCACTATGTAGGCATACGCTCTCGTAATCACTTGCTTGGGCAATTTTATTGAGTGAAAAAATGAGCTAAGAATTTAAGTACGCGCACAGCATGGTTTTTGGTGAATATTTTCTGTGTCACGTAATTGCCTTGGTTACCTACCCTCCGAGGGAGGAAGTTTTCATTCACCCCTTTGGAACTACCGACGGAAACGATGGCACAATGTTTTTTTTAATTAATCGCCTGTGTTGCGTTTCGCTGTCGTTGCTGTTGCTATTGCTCGCAATTCATTATTGGATATACACTGCGCGAAATTCTTATAAAAACACCATAAGTTTTAACTTTTAATTTTTTGTTTTGTTTTTTTTTTTTTAGAAAATCGTACACAATCATTGATAGTCACGGCTGCTTGAAAAATAAAAAATTGTAATTAAATCAAATCTACTAAAAATCTATGAAAATAGTAGCGAAATTCTTATAAAAACACATGTTTTTAAAAAAATGGATTTTTAGAGCTTTTATTTTTCTTAAATGATACTTTTAATAACGGGTAGAACCTCCATTTTTAGTTATTGTTTCGAAGACTCTATTTGGCATTTTTTCAATTAAGTTTTGGAGGGTGATATTTGGAATAGAGTCAATTCAATTTATTATAAAAACATTGTACAAATAAGACCTAGTCCTTTATAGTAAATAAATAGCGGATAGATTACAATATTAATTATTAATTAAACTAAATTTAATATAAACATTAGTGAATAATTACTTAAAAATAAAAATATTGTAAAAGAAAGAGTTGTGGAGAGAAGGATAGTGAAAAGATTTAAAGAATAATGCAGAAAATAGATAAAAGATAGAGGATTTCAAGAGAGTAGTTATGTGTTGCTTATTCAATGTCTACCAATACGGCACTTTTGAATTTAATAGCTTCAATTGTTTGCTTTGTTGTTGTCGAAAGTTGGTTCCAGAGCCTGGTGACATACACAAAGAGACGCGACGAGTTCAAATAGTTGAAAGAGGGCGCTATGATATTAAATGTTCTGGAGGACTGAGCAAATTGAAGTTTATCAAAAAGATACTTGGGGGATCTGCTGTTTATGAGCCTGTGCATAAACAAAAGACATCGAACTATTTGGAACTGCTGAAACGAACAACCAAGAACCAGGTTGTGACAGTGTGAAATGTGTTCATACCGACGGAGACCATACACGTACCTAACCATATCACTAAACGCCACAAGCAACTTGTGATGAGAAAGGGAGTCGAGCTTGCAGTAAACAACAGTGGCATAGTCAATAATAGGCACAAATAAGGTTTTTATTAACCTTAGTTTAGTGTCAACCGGAGTAAAACTAGAACACAACCGAAGTTTACGTAGCCCAGCATAGATTCGTCCAATAATATAGTTTGTATGGTCAACGGCAGAGAGAGAGAACAATTTAATTTGAAGCCGAGATTTGTGACAGCATCCAAAAATTCGAGTTGCTTATTGTTCAAGCTTACAGGCGGCAGCAGATCAGGATAGTAATGCTTCTTAGAAATAAGAATAAGCTGGGATTTGTTAGGATTCAGACTGAGACCATTGCGTAGTGACCAGTTGTATACTGCTGACAGGTCTACATTTATTCTGTCAAAAAGATCCTCAATGAGCCCAATCGGTCGTGACAAGTATATCTGAGCATCATCAGCGTAGATATGAGTGTTTACATTCTGGCATACTTTGGGTAGGTCATTAATATAAATACAGAAAAGTATTGGTCCTAACATTGATCCCTGCGGTACTCCTGCCGTTAAGATTTTAAACTCTGATTTTTTTCCATCAATAACAACCCTTTGAAAGCGACTTTTTAACTAGTTACTTATCAGGCCCACCGATCTTGCACTAAAACCAAAATATAGCCTGAGCTTGTGACATAGTACTTTGTGATCCACGCTGTCAAAGGCCTTGGAAAAATCTAGCAAGCAAAGCACCGTCATCATATTTGACTCTTATATCGTCTAGAATTTTAATCATAGCTGTCGAACAGCTATGATGTTCTCGAAAACCAGACTCTACAGGGGATAGCAAGCAATGTTGGTTTAGGTAGCTTGAAATTTCTCTCAGACCTTTGACAAACAAGGCAAAATACTTATTGGGCGAAAGTCAGAAGCTACAGATGGCTGAGGTTTTTTTGGAACCGGAATAACCTTAGCCAACTTCCAACTATCAGGGAAGGTAGAGCACGTAATGCAAAAATTGATTATGTGTGTAAGAGAGATTATGATATGCGGTAATATCATCTTCACAAAACAAATGGGTACACCATCCTCACCTATAGCATTGGACTTAAGAGAACGAATGGTATTTACTACATCAATTTCTGAGACGACTTCAAAGTCAAATTCAGAGCTAAAAGACAGTTGGCTATCTGGAGTAAAGCACGGACTATTCGGAGAACTTGAAAGAAACGCCGCGTTAAGGTCGTTTGCAATCGGAACATTATCGACAACAGCCTTTTTTCCTACACCAATGGATCGTAGATTGCTCCATAGCTTCTTAGAGGTTTGGTCGGTGTTCAGTTTCGATAGAAAATATCTTTTTTTCGCTCTTCGGGGCACTTTGTATTTTTAATCGCAACTGTTTTTAGAGGAACGTGCCTGTTAAAAAGGTCCACGAGCAGGGTTTGCAAATGGTCTATTTTTTCATTGCCATTCGAGTCGTAATAGCAATCATTCCAAGGGAGAAGACGTGCATTTAGTTGTAACATAATGTTGTCGATAGAGGAAAAGTCTCTAAATTGAAAAGATAATGGTTTAGGGGAACGAGAGAAGTCAACATTGTACGTACAATATATTAAATCATGATCAGAAATGCCGGCTAGAGATAGCTGATCCTGGAGTAGCAAGTTTGACCGATCTGAAACCATGATAACGTCGAGTAGACTAGGAGGAACCCCTGGAGTGAATCGGGTAGCATGGGAGTTAACAATAGTCAGCCCGGTTGAAGCCGCAAAATCTAAGAGTCGACGTGCTCTGCTCTCGTTTTTAAAAAGGTCTGCGTTGAGATCGCCACAGATAATAATATCGTCATATAGAGCAGTGAACTCACTGATTGGCTCTGGAGAGTGACATTGGTTTGGATTGTACGCAACACCAATCAGGCATTTTGAGTTGCAGTCACAAACTTCTATAACCCGGAATGTCAAATAAATCGGACACTTTATCTTTATCGTTTGGATCTGGACTCAGCCAAGTCTCAGTAACACAAATAATATCAACCCCTGAGCCATTAAAAATATATCTCAAGTAATCTAATTTAGATAGGCTTAAACTTCGAGCGTTCAGATAGCATATTTTAATACCCTGAGATGCAAAAGATAAAATGTTGATCACTGATCGCACAGCAGCTCCAGTAATATCACCAGATGAGTCCCAGCCGAGCTTTATAGCTTCCTTAAGTTCTCCAACGGTATTATATATCAGACGAGATAATGTTCCCCACAAATTCTCGATCGGGTTGGGGTCAGGACTTCTTGCTGGTCCATAACATCAATATTTTTACGAGAAAACCACTCTTTGATGACCCGTGGGGTGTCAAATTTTACACCATACCATTACATCCTCCAGTAGCTCGATATATTTCTGGGAATTCATTTTCGTTGGTACAAATTCAATTTTCGTCTTACCAATTGCACAGGAACCAGCCCAAATCATAACACTACCACCTCCAAAATTACGGCTGAATTTTAGAACCTCTTTCATTCTTTGATCGTGCCAATACATGGAAAAACTAAAAACAACCTTTTTCCATTCTTCTGTCCATGACATATATTTTTCCCTAAAATCTAACCTAGCAGATTTGACAGCTGATGTTTTTTCATCGGTTTCTTATAGAAAATGTTGTTATCTGCTTTAAAATTTTGCTGGACACGACGTTTTCCAATCCGAAGTTTGTATTTTTTTTTACTATTTGTGAAGCTGAAGGTCTGTTTGTGTTTGGGTCCTTTCTTATTTCTCTAAAAATAAGCGATTTTTGGCGGGGGTTATAGTCATACCGGCGAATGGTCCGATATTTTTCACCCAAACGTAAAAAGTAGCGAATAACTGTATGCGACCGGTTGACTTTTTTTGCAATTTGTCTCAATGATTGCCCAGAATCATTATATGCGGTTACTTTTCCTTTCTCTTCATCCGATAAAACCTTTCTACTGGGCATTGTTGATTAGCAAAGCTTTTTCCGAAAAAAAATCTTATCAAAAACTGTTGCATTTCTATCTTACTTCTTTGGCAACTACCGTTAATAATATAAAATTGAAATTGTTGCTTCAATTGACAAATGTTTCACAAATAACTTTACTGTTTTTATAAGAACTTCGCACTCAATCCACACTATTCAAGGAGCTGTGCCGAAATATCCAGTTTCCAACAGACAACCATTACTCGTGTCGAACAGAAAAAAAAATTATTTTGAACTTAAAATAACGGAATTGTTGAGTACCACATTGAATGCATGTAAAGTTTTTATAAGAATTTCGCTCAGTGTACTCGTATGTATTTAGTAGCAGAATAATAATTTAATGAGCCGCTTAATGAATGCTTTCGGGTGTACTCGTATACAGATAATTCTTAAACAGCGAAAATGGATTTTTATTAAGCTGTTTGGTGTCATTTTAAAGGGATAAGAAACGTTTATCCAAGAGATTTCTCAAGGATGCTGAATTCAAAATGCAGAGTATGCAAACAGAGGCGAATACTTGATGATAATGAGAGTATTATAAATGAGCTTCAAGATGAGTAGGTGAGCCACTAAACTGCTTTTATATTTTTTTATTACAATAAAGAAAAAAATCATTTTTCTATAAAATTATTAAGAGCTTATAACAAATTATAAAATAAAAATATTTTTTTGATATGGGGGCTAAATAGTACATATCACAAAGAGCAGAGTATAAGTGCTACCAAAAAGTGGGTGTACAAATCGTTCAGGGAATGCTTATAGTTCGGGGAATAAAGACAAAAAAAAGGTCAAACTTCGGAATAATTCCCGGAAAGCTGGATATTTGTATGATCCTTATTTTTGGAGTTCTAAGCAATATCTCAAAAGTCCCCATCGATATATATATGTAGGAAATTTATTTTTATTTACGAGTAAAATATTGTTGTACATTGAATAAAAAAAAAGTATAAATTTTAAACATTGCGATCGACGAGCAACCGTGCTTGCGACTGGGAAAACGACTCAAAGAAAACTGCTTCTCTTTCGGGGGGTGCTACTCGTCTGGCCTTCTGATATATTGGACTGTCGTCCGTTAGTACGAGGTTCATCTCTATACATGACTTTGGAACTCGTTTGGGACAATAAGCCGAAACAATATCTTTGACGGCTTCCTTATGACTGTCGCTGCCAACACAAAGGTTGCTCCTATCTGTGTTTTCTTCTTCACCATCCATCAGTCCGATACTCAAAACATCATTCTCATCTAGTTGGTATGTCTTATTTTCGTCTAACTTCTCCGCATTAGATTTCTTGATATGCTTTATTTTTCCGTTACTTATTAGCAGTTCTACATTTTGTAGGAAATCTCTTCCCAGCAATATTTGATCTGAAATCCACTTGTCCGGAACCACCTGGAAACGTACCCAATGTTCGTCTGATCCAACTCGTATTTGCAGTAGGCAGGAACCCATCGTCTTTTGAGGAGTATTTCCAAATCCTTTAAGCATCATTCCTGGAGGACTTACTTTTGCTCCCCTGATTTCTTCCACGAGCGATTCATGTACTATCGATACATCGCTACCGTTGTCGACGAAGGCGTAGTATGGTTTTCCTGTAACTTCTATTATCACATTGCTGCCATCTGCTCCAATGCGCTTAACTTTCTGTACTCCCCTGGAATCAGAGTTGTCCTTCTTCTGGTTGGTGCAATTAGTTGCGATGTGTCCAAACTGGTTACAATGGAAACAACGTGTTCCTTTCCCCTTATCGGGACAATTCAATGCTAGGTGTGACGTAGAGCCACAGTTGTGACACCGTTTAGGCGGGACAAAAGTTTTCCCAGTTGACGAACTTGGCTTATTGGTTTCAACTCGTTGTTTCGGCATATGCTGTTGCATCCTCTTGTAAATCTCAAATTTGGATTTAAGCTCCGCCAGAGAAGAAGCTTCATAGAGTACGTTCTTATTGCCGACTGTGTCCGGAATCCCATTTATAATGTACTGAATCAAGGATATTTCATCCACATAGTCCTTACCGATCTGGGACATCACGTACAGGTATTCTAATAGCGTCTCGGAGGAAGTTTTTTTTCTAGAATCCAATTTTTTGTGTACCTCTATACTCGATGTTTTCTTCCCGAACTCCTCTGTTAAAAATGCTTTCAGTTTTGCTCAGTTTGTGACTCCTTCCGTTGCTTCAACTGCTAATCTCGCTGCACCCTTCAGTATCTTTGATACGTGAATAAAGGTATCTTTGTATGTCGTTCCACTCACACGATGTTGATATTTTTTCGAATTCTTTGATCCACTTTGCGTAATCTTTTCCCCTTCTCCTGAAAACTGTTCCAGAGACTCTTCGACGTCTCGGAAAACGAAATTGGCTTTTGTGGACATCGTTACTTCTTCAGTTTGCTGCCGGGCTTCCCTGTCTTGGTCGCGATTTGGCGGTTGACACGTCTTTTACTGTCACACTTTCTCCTTCTTCCTTGTTGCTTGCGTCGGATATTTCGTCTTCTTCCCTGTTGACGACACTCAACACGTCTTCTATTGTCACACTATTCCCTTCAGAGGTACCTCGAATCCGGTCTACTAAATCAGTCTTGACGTTGTATCTATAGGACAGTCCTTTGCTTCTAAGGAATGTTTGTAACTGACGCACTGTCAATGTCTGCAAGTCATCCATCAACTTTCCACTTTACTCTTCTTTTCTTCTTTGCTATTCTTGCTGATTGTTCTACTTATCTTCTTTTCCTTGGCTTCTTATTTTTACTTTACCTTCTTTACCATCGTTGCTTATTCACTCGAGACAAATAAAAAGATTCCCAATTTTTTTTCGGTGAATCCCGGTTGAGCCCCCATGTAGGAAATTTATTTTATTTTACTCGTAAATAAAAATAAATTTCCTACATATATGTGCTGCTAATAATGTTACTCGGGGTCAAAGGTCGCGAAAAACGATTTTTTGCGAAAATCTCGTTAACAGTCACTTTTATCGGAAAAATAGTAGTTCCCGAATTCGTGGCTTATGAAATTACCTACAAAAAACATTATATAACTTTCTTTCGTAAAAATCACGGTTTTCGAGAAAATTCTATATATATATGAAAAATTTAAAACTGCTAATATTAATGTAAAACAAACTCAAAATGATGCTGATGTTCTCATCATTGAAACAGTAATTGAAGAATCCGAGAGGAGAACAAGTATCATCGTAGGTGAAGACGTAGACTTACTAGTATTATTGATTGCACGAACGCCTACTGATAAAATCATATATTTTTTAAAACCGGAAAAGGCAAAAATGTAAACAACAATTTATTCTTCACAAAGGCTAAGTTTGTATCCTAAGTGTAGAAATCACATTTTATTTTTACATGCAATGACCGGTTGCGATACTACATCAGCTTTTTTTCACAGAGGTAAAATTAATGCCTTTAAATTATTGGAAACAATAAGGAATTAATTAATTACGCCAATGTCTTCACTCAAAAACAATGCTCTCCGGATGTGATTTTTGATCATGGCATTCGTTTTCTACTGGCTATGCGTAAAGCACCAATAAAAGAAGTGTCTATTGATAATCACAGATATTTGACGTTTGCGAAATTAACGCAGCTTAAAAAAATCTTTAGATTTATCGTCTCTCCCGCCAACATCTAGTGCAGCTCAACAACATTTATATCGCGTTTACAAACAAGTGCAAGTATGGCTTGGCAACGACCTCAACCCTCTACACTGGGGGATCGACATTGAAGGAAGGAATTTTAGAACCAGTTAAATCTCTTCTTCCACCCGCTCCTGATAGTTCACTGAACACTATTTTTTGTAATTGTACGAAGGGATGTACCTTGAACTGCGGTTGCAGAAAAGTTGGGTTGTACTGTTCACCAGTTTGTGGTAATTGCCACGGTCAGGATTGTTTAAACGTATCACCTCATGCACTTAATGACGCTACTACAAGCCTGCTGAGGATATAGATCCATCGTGTATTTTGAAGACGAAGACAATGAAGAGATGGTGATGATAAACGAAATGGAGTCTAAAGAAGAACCATAAGAATAATTGCATCTATGAACGCAATTTTATCATTTATTTTTTTAATAATCTTATGCTATCATAGAGTTTGTTATTAATATAAAAATATTGTTTGAACAAAAAAAATTTGTAATAATAAATATAAAAAAAATTAATTTGAAATAAATAAACAAATATAATTTAGTACTTTTTTTTTTAAATAATTATTTTTAAATAAAAAAAAATGTATAACTTATTATTTAAATAAATTAATATTTATCAATCATATTGTGCATCAGAAATACACATATATCATGAGTAATATGTACGCTATAACTTTTAAATCGAATTTCCTCCAAAACCGTTAGTCTTGTGGAATTTACGCAAAGGTTTAAATGAAAATACGTCTTAAAATTACTCTAAACTCTTTATTCTTCCAACTAATTTACTATATTTTAGGTTAAAATTACCACGCGGCACGATCGAACAAAGAAAAAGGGATTTTTGCATGATGCTACAGCAGTATATATACTATCGCATAAAATGAAAAATTTGTTAAGTGTCAGACAGTATGATCTTACAAAGATGAGATAGCGAGTGTTACTAAAAGTTTAAGAAAGTACATTACGAACAAATAATTTTCTAATTATGCTTTCAAGATTAGGAGGTCGCCACATCACTCCACCTCAAGTTAGCTAAGTTTTGAACGATGCTTTAAAAGTTATGTTGATTTACTTATTTTTAGTTTAACCCTTCTTCCTGATCTGGTGGTGTATGAAGGTTTTGTTGCATTTTGGGTTGTTGACGGCTATAGCATCAGTAAGTATGAAGGCTGTTTTGAGGCGGTCTATGGAAATGTTTACCTTGCGGTTGTTAACTCTCACCTTAAAGTGTTTGTGTCCGTGGTCGACAACCTCAAAAGGTCCGTCATATGGTTGTTGAAGGGGCGTTCTGACTGCATCATTTCGGACGAAAACGTGGCTGGCAGTTTGTAGACTGGGTTGAACGAAAACCTTGGCGTTGTCGTGCTGTGATGTTAAAGTTGGACGTAACTTGGATATTGAGCGACGTCTCTGTCTGATCATGAGTTTTCCGCTGACAGCCGAAAAATTCACCTGGTAGACGAAGTGATAATCCAAACAACATCTCTGCTGGCGCTGCTTTGATGTCGTCTTTGTGTATAGATCGCAGTCCCAGGAGGATCGTAGGCAATACGCTGCACCAGTCATCCGTTTCGTAACAACGAATTGCAGTCTTTAACGCTCGATGCCATCGTTCGATTATCCCGTTGGATTGCTTGATGCCATAAAGGCGTGTGAGTTCCTTAAATATGTTGCTCTCAAATTGTCTCAAATTAATATGGTCGAATCGTCCTTGTGGTGGTGGATAGGAACCAAGTTGCGTTTTGTTGTGCTTCTGTACCTTGCTCCTTTGGCATTGTATGCAGTTTCTGACCACGACTGTAATGTCCTTTCGCATGTTAGGCCAAACATAACGCTCATGAACCATCTTAAGCGTTGCCCTCCTACCTGGATGAGAGAGGCCATGCAGTGTTGTGATGATCGCAGTACGAAGTCTTCTCTCGATAATGGGTCGAATTTTGGTTGAACTAACATCGTACTAGAGTGGTGTTTTAATCTTTGGAATTGCAAAAGACTTGGCAATTAGTGATGTTGAAAGAAATTTACCTTCTTTGAGACTCTCGTTGAACTCTTCATCGTTGGCTTGCTCCGCAGCAATAGTTTGGGCATCGATCGGCGTCTCTTTTTTGATTTCCATCATCCTGGATAGAGTGTCAGCTACCGTATTATATTCGCCTTTGACATAAGTCACGTCTGTGCTAAACTGTGATATGAAATCTAGCTGCCTAAGTTTCCTCGGTGATGCTTTCTCCGCGTTTTGCTTGAATGCGAAAATGAGCGATTTGTGGTCGGTGTAAATGCAGAAAACTCGTCCCTCGATTAGGTGTCTAAAGTGGTTCACTCCCTCGAATATTGCTAAGAGCTCGCGGTCATATGTGCTGTATTTTCGTTGTCCGTCTTTGAGTTTTTTGGAGAAGAATCCGAGGGGTTGGGACACTCCCTCAACAACTTGGTGGAGGACGGCGCCTATAGCTCTGTCTGAAGCGTCTGCACTGAGCGATAATGGTGCATTGATCGCTAAAAGTGTAGCTTGTGCTAAGTCGTTCTTGCACCGGTCGAAAGCTGCCTCCGCCTCTGGGGTCCACGCGATTAGGGTTGAATCATTTCCTTGATGAGATTTTGTAGGATCATCTGGTTTTTGACTGCCCGTGGGATGAAGGATCGGTAGAAGTTGATCGTGGCAAGGAATCTTTTGAATTCCTTCGCCATTATCGGTTTTCTGAAATCTTTAATGACTTTTACCTTGGCGTCGAGTGGTTTGATTCCTTCGTTGTTGATCTGATGGCCGAGAAACTTTATTTCTCGCTGGCCGAGAACGCACTTGGAGGGGTTTATCGTAAGACCGTATTTCTTGAGACGTTGGAAAATCAATCTTAGATGCTGTTCGTGCTCTTCCTTGTTTACTGATGCCACGCAGATGTCATCGATGTATCCGAATGCGAAGTCTTCTAATCCCCGCAGGACCTCATGTATGTGCCGCTGAAAAGTTTGGGCAGCATTGCGTAGTCCGAATGTCATATACATGAATTCGAACAAGCCGAAAGGTGTTGCTATGGCCGTTTTCGGGACGTCACAAGGCTCCACGGGGATTTGGTGGAATGCTCTGTCGAAATCTATCGTTGAAAACATCGTCTTGCCCTTCGTGTTATTGCGGAGATCCTGCACGTACAGTATCGGATACCTTTCTGGTTTTGTGATGGCGTTTAAGTTGCAGTAATCACCGTATGGATGTCATCCTCCATTCGCTTTCCTGGTCATGTGTAGCGGGCTGGCCCAATTGCTATTGGAAGGACGGCAGATACCTTTTTCCATCATGTATCTAAACTCGACCTGAGCCGCTTTTAACTTTTCGGCATTGAGGCGACGGGGGCGAGCAAATACTGGAGGGCCATTCGTCTCGATGCAATGCGTGGTTTTTGTTGCTGCGACTTTGATTGGTTTTCTATTCGTTTGAAACAGTTCCTCGAACTCAGCTAGAATATGTGCAAAAGGACCATTAACATCGAATGCTTTAATACCAATTAGCTCGTTCGCACGATATCCTGATGTTACTGTTTCAATTTTGGTGGTGGTATCTATTAACCGCTTACGCTTGAGGTCGATCACAATCCCAAAGTGACTGATGAAATCGGCTCCTATGATCGGTGTTTTGACTTCAGCAACAATGAATGTCCAAGTAAATGCACGTCTCAATCCTAAATCCACAGTCAGCCGTATTTGTCCAAAAGTTTTTATTTTGATTCCATTTGCTGCGAAGAGTGTTGTTTTCGAGGGGGAGAACCGATCACTGTACGAGGGTGGTGCGACAGAAATGTCAGCACCGCTGTCGATTAAGAATTTTCGCTTTGATGTTGAATGGTAAACAACTAGTCTGAACAGCTGTTGACCAATGTGTTGTTTACTAGCCGAAGCATTGGTCAACGTAGCGGGTTCTAGTTTTTTGATGCCGTTGTGAAAGAACACGGTTCGCGGCATTTTTTAGCATTTTTGCCGAATCGGCTGTGAAACCAGCAGACATCGTTGTTTCGTTTGGACTGATGAGATGAATAAGCTTGACGGCGAGCACTCACACTTCTGCTGCGATTCCGATAAGCACGTGTACTCATGTTGCTGCTCAATTCGTTTAGCTGGTGACTGATATGTTGAATTTGTTGCCGTAGTTCTTGCAATGAAAATTCGTTCGACGATGTACATATTGAGTGTTGTTTCTCCTGTTGTGATGCGGTGGAATTGATTGACATAATGTGCGTGAAGTCTCCGATGTCCATAATTTTGTCCGCTAACTTTGAGAGTACTGTTAATTCTTCACTGGAAGCTTGCAATATGGCACGGACCTGCGGTGGAAGTCATTGCAACCATAAGGACTTAAGGAAATCGTTGTTTATTTGATTTCCACCTAAGTCTTTAAGTTCGTTTAGAAGTTGTGATGGTCTTTTGTCGCCCAGGTCTACTTCCGAGAGCAGTTTTTTAATCTTTCGCTGCTCAGAATATTCGAATCGTTCGATTATTAGTGCCTTTAAATTATCGTACTTGTTATCCGTGGGTGGATTTAAAACAGCATCGGAAACCTGTGTTAGCACTTGAGATACAATTGCCCCAACTATCGCGTTGAATTTTGCAGAATCTCTCATGATTTTGGCAGTTTTAAATTGCGCTTCAATTTACGCGAACCACATTTGGGGTTTTTCATGCCAAAATGGTGGAATTCGTATTCCTACTCCTGGTGATCATCTCTGGCGAAGTCTCAAGTGGTGTGGATGGACTAGATGTATCGGTCTTCGATTCGTTTTCATTTTGCATGTTGTAGGTGCGTGTTCAAATCACGTCGGGGTCCCCAATTTGTGGAATTTACGCAAAGATTTAAATAAAAATACGTCTTAAAATTACTCTAAACTCTTTATTCTTCCAACTAATTTACTATATTTTAGGTTAAAATTACCACGCGGCACGATCGAACAAAGAAAAAGGGATTTTTGCATGATGCTACAGCAGTATATATACTATCGCATAAAATGAAAAATTTGTTAAGTGTCAGACAGTATGATCTTACAAAGATGAGATAGCGAGTGTTACTAAAAGTTTAAGAAAGTACATTACGAACAAATAATTTTCTAATTATGCTTTCAAGATTAGGAGGTCGCCACAGTTTTATAAAAAAAATGAATAACATGTTTTTTCTAGCTAATTTTCTAAACTACAAATTTGATTATCACTATTTTTTCGATAAAAATGACCATTAACGAAATTCTAACATTTTAAGCAGCGCATGTATCAAAGGGGATTTTTGTAATAGGAAGGAAGGTCCATGCAACAATCCAGTTTTCCCCTATTTATTCCGCAGTGCTATGTCTTTATTCCTCGTATTATTATAAAATGTTATAAAATGTAATAAATTGACATAAGATGTCAATTGGGAACTTAATTTATTAAGGCTCTGGTTTGTTCAATCTAGATATAAGCTCAAACTAAAATTATGGCTTTTCTCTTATCTACCTTCTATTATTGGGATACAAATGTGAACTTTCACTCGCCTGTGTATCAAAAATATCGCCTGTTAAACTGCAATTGTAACTCCAGTTTTTCCTGTCCGACTTTTTGCTGTATTGTAGCTTGTAGTAATAAATTTGTATTTGTATTTGTAATTGTACTTAAATTAAAATTACATCAGTACTACAAGATGAGATATCTTTTAAAAGCACAGTTTTCCAGACGATACAAATTTTACGTTAAATTAACAATTAGGGTAGTCAGAATAATCATAATAAATAAAAATAGGAATTATAATAAATAAAAATTATACATAGAGTGAGTCATATCTAAGTTATGATGCGGTTATCGGACAGATAAAGAAAAGCTTTTTCTGAAGGACGGCATATGAGCTGATAACCTGCTATTCATGTGGAAGATAGTTCCAGACACGAATTTCAGATACAAGAAACGATCGCTCTCCAATGCAATGTGTGAATGAAGGAATAATAAGTTTTTTGCCCCTATTAGATTGTGCAAAATGTAGCATTTCAAAAAGATCTCCTAGTTATCTTTATATCTTACTTTGCATAATTTGAAATAGTTTTAATATATTGCGGAAGTTAAAATACAGATTTAGATTCAGACCGTAAATTGACGATGCAAATCGGGATACACTACTGGACCTAGGGATATTATAAATAAAACGGACACAGTCATTAAACGCAACATTAAGCCGATGCTTACAAACACTGTCAAGATAGGGAAATACGGAACAATTAAACAAAAAGTATGGCATTACAAGCGTATTGATTAATCGTATTTTCACCAGGTGATGCAAGTAGTTCGCAGAGTATCGTAATCTTCGCAGTCCACAATACACTTTTTTCAGGGCGTCCCTTATGGAATCGCAACAGATAAGTGAAGAGTTTATATGAAAGCTAAGGTATTTAACAGAATTTACAACAGTAATGGGCTTGGCATCAAGGACAACCGGTGAAAAATCATTTGGACACACCTCATTATTTGAAAAAACAATACAAACTGTCTTGACTGGGTTTAACTTCAATCTGTTACTTTTTGACCAATTGGATATATTATCAAGATCTTCATTCACCCTAGCAACACAATCTTCTACAAGACCAATAGGACGCGAGAAATATATAATCACATCATCAGCGTACATGTGAATTTTGCAATTCTTAACAATACTTGGGATTTCATTGTTAAAAAGAGAGAACAGAAGTGGTCCTAGTACAGAGCCTTGCGGAACGTCTGCGTGGATGGTTTTAGAATTTGAATAACCAAGTTCTGTAACGATCGACTGTACTCTATCTCTTAGATAACAGCTTAGAAGCTTGGTGGATGAGTCGGAAAAACTAAATCCATTTTTAATCTTTGTATGTAACAAAGAGTGATCAATGCAGTCGAAGGCTTTGGAGAAGTCTAGAATAACTTCTACACAGATATCGTTACAATCTATAGCGGATCGAATGTCAATAGTAACTTTTAGAACAGCAGATTCACAACTGTGTTCACTTCGAAAACGGGATTGCCATTTGGAAAGCTTATTATTATTATCTAAGAATTTTTTCATTTGAAGAGTAATATCTTTTCAAAAGCCTTTGACAAAAAACACAAGATGCTAATTGGTCTGAAGTCAGCAGGACAATTAGGATTAGACTTTTTGGATTAGGAATAATTTTGGCAATTTTCCAATTATCCGGGAACTGAGAGCTGTAAATACAGTAATTAAATATATGATGTATGTGACAAATGATATGGGGTAGTATTAGCTTGAGAAATCGAGGCGAAATACCATCCGGTCCTGTGACATTGGATTTTACTGAGTTAATAGCTTTGAATACATCAAATTCATCAATACACTGAAAACAGAAATTTGGAAACAATTCAGAATCACTCGGATCAAGGTTAAGAGATAACGGTTGAGAAGGATCCGGGGAAAAAAACGCACTCATTTCATTTGGAGATATCTAACACTTGGACATTTAACTATCTGTTACTACACCCAGACCATTAAGGTTCTTCCACAATTGCTTAGATCCTAATTTAGAATCAAGCTTTTTTAAAAAGCAAGATCTTTTGGAGTTCCGGATAAGGGTAGTAACTTCGTTACGTAAAATGCAGTAGTTTAATCTATTTTCCGGTGTGTTATGACGTTTGAATTTCTTATAAAGCGCTCACGCTCAGTAATTTTACGTTGAATTTCGTTACTGTACCAGGGACAAGCACAAGACCTAACACGCTTAATTACAACGGGGACAAAACTATTAAACAGGGTATTGACTAGATTATTAAAGATTTCAACTTTGTGGTTAATATTGGGAGTTAGGAATATATCATGCCAATGTAAACTGTAAAGTGCATGTGTGACTTCTATTAGATTGATGTCTTTGAATGATCTAAAGCTGAAAGTGTTATCACAGTTAGATCTATCTATATTAAATACAAAAGAACAAAAAATCATATCATGGATGAATTCACTGGTCAGTTTAACTTGGTAAAAACATAATACACTCGAAGCACAATTAGTTAGAAACATGTCAAGTAGTGAGGGGTTGTTCGTAGATTTAAAACAGGTGGGATAGCGGGAATTAACTACAATGTTTCTTGCAGTTCCACTAAATTTTCTTCTGTAAAACAGTGAGGAGGCGAATACACTACAACAACAAGCATTTTTTCATGTACAGAACTGACTTCTAAACAATAAAACTGTATGATAGACTTAGAGGACGAATACACAAATTTCGGTTTAAGACAGTTTTGGCATAAATACACACACAACCACCCACTCTATTTTTACGGTCATTTCTAAATAATCTAAAATTAGGAATTTTCACCATTTCTGTCAATATATCACAGTTAAGTCAAGATTCAGAAACCATTAAAATGTCAATCTTGGAAGTACTAAATATTTGGTGTAAGACCTTGTATTTAGATTTTACACTTTCAGCATTTATGTGACAAATTTTGATACCCTGATTTGATTCACAGATTACATTGAGAACGGTCCTTATGTTATCAGGATGGTTCAAACTCATAGTATAAGGATATATAAATTTAAAATATACCGCCTTCAGAAAGCAACAATGAAAACAACATCATAAATAGACATGACGGAAAATTTACGTCATTAGCATAACAGTTGAAATTAAAATAGTGAATTAAGATTATTGAGTAATATAACAGATAAGTAGATAAGATATAATAGAATAAGTAGTATAATAGAAAAAAAGCAAACAAGAGCAAACAGTAATTCATAATATAAAATAAAAAGATATATACGAGGGGCGTTCCACATATTCTCGGTATCGGGGTGAAGCTGTGGTTGTATATATAAATTGACTTATTTATCAAGTAATACTATTATTTTAGTGCATTCATGTAAAATTTCATATAAATGTGATTATTAATTCGCGTTTTATCTCTAGTTAAACAGAATCATAATGGCAACTGAGACGATGATGGTGAAAATTGAGCATCGCGCTGTAATTAAATTTCTCACTAAGCAAGGAAAAAGTCAAAAAACTATTCATGAAGAGATGGTGGCTGTTTACCAGGGTTCCGCACCTTCATTATCAACTGTGCAAAAGTGGTCAAGTGAGTTCAAGAGAGGCAGAGAGAGCATTGAAGGCGACCCCCGCTCCGGCGCCCCGGCTACTGCTTTTACGGGAGAAAGCATCAAAGAAGTCGAAAAACTTGTTCTTGAGGATGCCCGAATAAAGGTGAAAATGATGGCAGAGATCACCAAGCTTTCAATTGGTACCATTCACACCATTCTTCATGACCATCTTAACCTTTCAAAGGTCAGTGCAAGGTGGGTGCCACGAATGCTCACAGCGCCTCAGAAAAAAGTGAGAATCGCATGCTGTAGAGAGCTTTTGGAGATGTGTAGTGAGAACGCGGACGGTGTTATGGATCGAATTGTTACTGGGGACGAAACATGGGTCCACCACTATGACCCTGAAAGCAAACAAGAGTCCATGCAGTGGCATAAAAAACGAACAGACCCCCCGAAGAAGTTCAAAGTCACTCCGTCTGCCGGGAAGCTCATGGCCACAATTTTTTGGGACTCAAAGGGAATCTTGCTCATTGAGTACAAAAAAAAAAGGTGAAACCATCAACTTCCACTTTGCATAATTTGCAGGAGGAAATTAAAAAGAAAAGACGGGGTAAACTCGCAGCGGGTGTGTTGCTTCTTCATGTCAACGCTCCTATTCACACGGCGCGAGTTTTCAAGGCTGCTGCGCGAGATTGTGGTTTCGAAGAAATCCAACACCCACCCTATAGTCCAGACCTTGCCCCTAGTGATTATTTCCTGTTTCCGGATTTGAAAAAATGTCTTCGTGGAAAAAGATTTTCGGATGATGAAGAACTCAAGTCGGCAATAAATGGGTATTTTGCAGAGAAAGAGGAAATTTATTTTTTTGAGGGTTTAAAAAAGCTTATCTCAAGATGTAACAAATGCATTGATGTTAGGGAAGATTATATTGAAAAACAAAAACAATTTAAATTGAATTCGCATTTTCCTTCATATCGATACCGAGAATATATTGAACGCCCCTCGTAGAGTTCTTCGCGAAACATTTTTAAAACAAATTAAAGACATTAAAGATACACATTTACAAAGTAATAAATTAAAATAGAGTAACGTCGGAAACGAGTAAAAAAAATTAATAAAACGTAGTATAAAAATCAAATAACCTCGGCAGCTCTGACAGCTGATTCATTTTAGGCATCAGCGATCACAGCAACAAAACAGTTCGAGCAACATGTCCAGCGGCATCTTCAGCAGAACTGCCGACAGCAACAGCAACGGTTGAATTGTTGGAGGTGGAGAGCGAGAGTGTAGCAGCAGTACTAGTTACAGACAAAAGAGCAGAAATGTCAGAAACTACAACCGATCTGTCCCCCGCACCCTTTTTGATAAATACTCTTCCATTGCGTGTATACACGGAATGGAGTTGATTCTCACTTCGCATTTTCATAGCTCTTCGAAATATAGAGTGATCATAAATGTTTTTTAACCGAGAAAGTGGACGAATTTCAGTATTTAGGAGCTCTCCCTGGATTCTAGGATGACCTTTATAAGCCACATAGATTCGTTAAAAAAATATTTCCGATCCACTCTCAAACACTTTTACTATTTGTGTAATGTATGTTCAGTCAAGCTTTTAAAAACAATTTATTATGGTATTTTCCAATCTAAACTACAATATGGAATTGCCTGTTGGGGATGTAAATACAATCTTTGTTGACTCTCCAAAACTATGTTCTTAGAAAAATTTGTCGTACACTCAGTAGATATTCCAGCTTTCCTTTATTCCGCAATCTAAATATTCTTCCTGTTCGTCATTTGTACTATTTTAAAGTACTGAAAATGTTCTTCATTAGGTCTGGTAACCGTAATTTTCGTTTGATTCCCAATTATAATCTTCGTGGCAACCTTTCCTATCTTCTACCTATACCAAATTTCCGTACTACTTCCTTCCGTAACTTCTTTTCGGTCTTAAGTCTTCGGTTATTTAATAAACTCCCTCGTTCAATAAGGGCTGTTTCAATATCCAAGTGTTTTTAACAAAAGTACAAAATTGGCTCTTTGGATATAATTATTCTGAAATTGAATCCCTAATTTGAGATGTTTTGATATAACATTTTGTTTTTATTTTCCTTTCTTCCTTTTGTTCTTTACAAAACTGAATTTACCTTACTTGAATGAATTATATCTACATTTCTTTTCGGGGTCACCCCACCCAAAATTAGTTCATTATGATCTTAAGCCCATTGAAGTGACATTGTACACTATTTTTTGTTTAATTTAAAATACTGAATGTCATGAATTTTTCTTATTCTTAATTTCTGTAATGATTATATATTTTAAATTATTTTGTACATTGAATTATAAGAAAAATAAATCAAATCTAATCTAAAAAGTCAATTTATTGCTGTCGGTTTAAAGTTAACTTCACGAATTTATAAAATGGTCAAAAATCAAGTGTCAAATCCAACGGGCAGGAATACTCGTATGATTTTAGCTACTCGAATCTCCGATAATTTTATTTTTTAATTTTATGTTCTGTAAATGATCTTTGATTGCAACATTCATATCATGTGGATCAGTTTTGCTTTCAGTTGTATCCATATAGTCACTCTTATACTGCTCTGTGAAAAAAAATAGCACCAATCATTTATGAAAGATTTTGAGTGAAACATTTTAGAGACAAATGATAATTTGGATCTTGTTTTATTTTTAATGTTAAAAGTGATGTCAAGGTATTCTATAAACACAAAAATTTATCCATTATAACTAAAAATTAACAAATTATGTTCATTTAAAGAAAAGAGATACATTTTGGAGTGTGAAAAATAATAGCACCAATTCATAGACAGAATAAGTTCTTCAGTAAAATTAATGAGTTTTTAGGTTGTAATTATATAAAAAATTTAGTATTTGGTCTTATTACATTTATTTTTAAGCGCAACGTCATGGCATGGGGTCGATTAATGCCTGACACCGCTGAACTGGAATATCCCTCCACGCAAACCTGTACAGTTTCCCATAATTGCAGTGTATTTTTCGGTTTGGCTTCAAATACGGCTTTTTTAACATCTATCCAAAGGTTTTCGATGGGGTTTAAGTCTGGAAACTGAGCTGGCCATTCCATAACCTGAACCCTATTCTGTAAGAAACCCTCTTTGGCCAATTTGCTCGTATGTTTCGGGTCGTTATGTTGTTGCAGGACCCACGTGAGAGGCACATTCCATTCAGCGTAAGGCAACATGACTTCCCTCATAATGCCAACATAAATTTCGGCAGCCATTATCGGTTATATCCAAAATATGGGACCAGTGCCATTGTAAGAGAAGCATCCCCATATGTTTTTTTTTGCGCCGCCGTGCTTGATAGTCTTAATAGTATACTCGGATTTGAGCACTTGGTGTTTTGGCCTGCGAACAAATATCCTGGTACCAGGAGTCCCAAATAAAACAATTTCGGACTCGTCGGCCCATAATATATTTCGTCATTTACTTGGTTCCCAATGCAAGTGTTCTTCTGCAATTTTTTTTCGTTTTTGTAAGTGGGCCTTTGTCAATAATGGTACCTCTCTGGGACTTCTGGCAGGTAGATCTTACGTTATGAGTTTTTTTCTTATTGCAGAAGTAGTCACGGGTAGATTTAATTCCCCTTTTATTTTGTTGGAGGAGGTAATAAACGGATTTTGTTTCACCAATCTTACTATGTGTCGCTCATCGCTAGGAGTCAATTTTGGTTTTCTTCCTCCGGTTTCTTCTTCTTCAAAATACTTTTTTGCATTCGATATAATTTTTTTTGGAACATCCAACGATTTCCCTAATAAATTTGTTAAGTTTTTTTCTCAGAAATTAATTTTCTTAATGATAAACGTTTTTCAGGGGTACAATGTTTATTTTATCTTATTTAAATATCTTACCTTAATAAAGTTTAATTTAAAATAATATATAAACACTAGTTTACACTACCAAAACGCTCTACAGAATGACGCGGTGCTATTATTTCTCACAACAAATCTGGTTTCATTACGTTTAACGGGAATTTCCTTATCTTAAATTACAGTTTTTGCCAAACTTGTCTTTGCATTATATCACTGAATGCCAGACAGATATCCTACAAAAGATGTAAAGTGGTTACATGAGCAGAGAAAATTTTAATATGCATGACAAGTACACAGTTCGCCATGGTGCTATTTTTTTTCACACAGCTGTAGTACCTTGGTAGTTGATTTGCTAGTCAAAATTATAACTTTCAATCGTTCTGTTATTGTAGAACTTTTGAAAAATTGTTAAATTCCAAATAATCTTCAGCAGATTATTAGCCACAATTTGGCGATTTATTGAGAAATTTATATCAGTCAGATTCAGTGGATGATCAGTTAGTCTAAGACTTTACGAATGGACCTGGATATGTCTTCACACAAAATACAATCTAATTAATTAAAATCTGCTGATCATTCAATGCGCATTCCAGATGTTCAGTGATTTAGCTTTGATTCGGATTCAACAACAAAGCTCTGTTTTCCTTATATTGTTCTATAAAGAAGCATTGTTAAAAATTATACAATGCAACTCACTTTTCTTATACATAATCTCTTGGATTTCTAATGTTTACGTGTTTGTTACTAATACTTACTTAATTTCGCTTACATATCTTTGAAACTTAAGCCCTATATAATGAAGTAACTTTTGTAATTCTCAGTCAGTGGTAGTAGTTTGATTTGCAATAAAGAAAAGTATTTCTTAAATGTTTCGGCTTTTCTTTTAATGGTTCTGCCGTGGTTATCTAAAGTTTTATTATATGGTGCCGAAACCCGGGAGAAAAACGTACAGAAACAAAGAAATATTTAATTCGCGTAATGGAACTCTCTGCTCGTTCTGCCTATAGAGGGCAAGTCACAAAAATAGTGAAATCTGCCAGTGAATTTCTCGCGTCGCATGAATCGCAATTAAATAATGAAGACGCGTTAGACGGTATCGAAGAGGAGCTAATTACGTTTATTGAACGTTTAACTGCAGCTCATGGAAGCCTCCTCGTAACCAACCAGGAGGTAAAAACCAAAGATCTCATCAAGGCAGAGGATATGGAAAGAGATTTCGAAAAGGTGGTGGAATATGAGGATTCTGCTATAGGGATGTTAGCTCGACTCAATTCGCGTCTTAAGAAACTTCGCCGAACGCTAAATCCCACTATCACGAAGACTGACGAGTCCTCTCATGATCATAATAAGTCAGCTATCTTCAATTCGTCTATGAAACTGCAGAAATTGCCGTTAAAAAAATTTGATGGCAATTTCCAAGAATGGTTACCATTTTGGGAACAATTCAAAACGGCGGTCCATGAAAATAACTGTTTGACATCATCAGATAAGTTCAGCTATTTGGAATCTGTATTGGTTGGGAATGCCAAAAAGGTGATTGCTGGTTTCACTGCATGAGAAATGTGTTATGATGCTGCGGTTTCGCTTTTACAAGAACAGTTTGGAGTCGACAAATACATGCAAGAGCTAATTTCCCTAAGACCAATACACTCAAGAACAGACGTCAGTAGCTTACGCAATTTGTACAATGCCATAATAACATGCAGTCGCACTCTAACCGCTTTACAAGTACCTCCTCACCAAGACTACGTTATGCTTAAGTCAATTTGTTGAACTTCGCATTGATTTTCACCGTACAGCAGAAAGGGAGAAAGATGTTGGCGAAACTGACACTTCATCTCAATCAAACTGCTCTGCTCTTTCTCAAATCGGCGACAAACAGGTTCATGGCATAATGCGGTTCCTGAAACGAGAAGTCGAATCGTTAGAGAAGAGTCGTGTTGCTCCTCTCACTGCGAACTCTAAGCAGCTTACTCCCACAACTGCAACTAACTTAGTTTCAAAAAACATTCGTCAACAAAATGTCGCAGTGCAAAATGGCTTTCTTGCAAAAAGTGTAAAGGAAAACATTTAACATCGTTGTGCGATCCTTCATTTACAAAAAAAAAACCATTATATCCTGAAAAAGCTGAGACAGTTGTGCCAATGGGGGTGAATAAAGTGAATAATGAGAATGCACTGAACCTGTGCGCTTGCAATTCTGTTTTAGAAAATTCAAATGTCTTTTTGAAGACATAAAAATAATAAATAAATAAATAATAAAAATAAATCTGTCTTAATTCGATTTATTGTGGACGGCGGCAGTCAACACTCTTACATTCGTGAGGGTCTGATGCAGAAACTTGGTCTCACTTCTATAGGAACAGTAAATATGTCCATCATTCCATTCGGCAGCAAGGAGGAGTCACCTGCACGGATATTAAATAAAGTGAAAATTGCTTTCGCAAGCCAATTTAGCTCTTTTCCTGCTAAATTGAGGCAGTCGTCGTTCCCGAAATTTGGGTGGATGTCTTACCAGCACCTGAAAGTTCGTGCTATTCTTTCCAAGGACTACGGTTAGCAGATTTACACCACGTTGCCATGGATACAGAAGTTGGTTTAAGCGTCCTTATTGGATCAGATTTCTATTGGGCCGTAGTAACTGGGAAGCAGAGACGTATCACAGCTAGTTTAAGGGCTATAGAAACCGTTTTCTGGCTGGACACTGCAAGGGTCACACTCATCGTCCGGTAAGACTAGCTCTTCAAACATACACTTATGTTCTTCTTCTCTTCTCAGCGTTAATCTCCATCTACCTGTACTAAACAACAATGATATAAAGTCATTTTGGGCTCTTGAGACTATTGGAATACGGAGTGAAGAAGTTGAAAATCAACATACAGCACATCGGCTAATCGCCAACTATATCAGCAAAAGGGGTTTGCGTTATGAGGCAACTTTACCGTGGAAGGATTCGCAAGTTTTGTTGATGAGTAAAAGGCAAGCCGCTGAAAATCGATTGCGTTCACTTACGTACTGCGTATCGTTTTCGATGCTTCATTTCGTACTGAGGAAGTTCCTTCGCTGAATGATCAGCTCTGTGTGGGTGCAAATTTGCTGCCAGAAGTCTTAAAATTGTTACTTAATTTTCGGCTAGGGCGATTTGGCATAGTATCCGATGTGGAAAAAGCCTTTCCGGCAAATTTTACTTCATGAAAATGGCCGAGATAGCCACCGTTTCATTTGGTACTCGAATGCTCTGCAATCCAGCGACACGCCTCAATTCGTCGACCTAAGAATGACACGAGTGACTTTTGGTGTCAACTGTAGCCCTTTTCTTTTGACAGCCACTTTACAATTGCTTTTTGCTGAAGAAAACCAACGTTCTCCCACTACGGTCGAGGTTCTCAAATATGGATTTTATATGGACGATTTGGTGATCAGTGTTAATTCTGAAGATGAAGGTGAACGAATCTGTGAGGAAGCTGTGATAATCTTGAAAAGCGCCAGCATGAACCTCAGAAAATGGAATTCGAACAGTGCTAAAATTTGCAGGTCCTTCGGTTCTACAGAAACTCCATCTGTGCAAAAGGTGTTGGGACTGCTATGGTTTGTTCTAAGTGATGAAATTGCTGTGTCTGTTCAGTCGGTAGAGAATCTTCTGACTTCGAATTTGACCAAGGACACCAAGCCCTTTTTTCTTCAAACGATTGGGCGAATTTATGATCCGCTCGGAATACTTTGCCCAGTTGTTATAAAGGTAAAGATTTTATTTCAGTCAATTTGGAAGAAAAGGCTTGGGTGGGATGAGTCCCTTAGTGCAGGATTTTGGAGTGGGATGAGTGCGTCAAAACCCTGATGCTGTTAAAAAATATATCTATTCCGCGGTATGCCTTGGCGTATTCTATTGCAAGCACAATCCAAATCCACATATTCGCAGACGCGAGCATGAAAGCGTATGGTACAGTGGCTTATGTAAAGAACACCAAGTCTACGGGTGAAACGAAGGTCTCGTTTTTGTGTGCAAAAAGTAAAGTAGCACCACTTAAAGAGGATGGGACGAAAGAACTAACTTTACCAAAACTGGAACTCACCGCCGCTCGCGGCTCGATTGTGTGTCTATCTCAAGTAATCCCTAAAGGTACCTGTTCAAAAATTTTTCATGTGGACTAATTCGCGAATCGCATTGAATTGGATACAAGGTGAGGCGGATCGATGGAGGCCCTATGTGCAAAGCCGTGTAGCAGAGATTCGTCGACACACACTAGTTTCTGATTGGAAACACTGCTCAGGCAAAGAAAATCCGGCGGATCTTCTAACTAGAGGTATAGCTGCTGAAAGTCTACGAACTTCTTTGCTGTGGGCCCAAGGACCGATCTGGCTGGCTAACGAAGAAAACAACCTGAAGGATGACTTTGAAACTATGCCGATCATTGCAGTTCCAATGGTTACGATAACGGAAAGGAATTCTGAAATGCAGTTGCTAGAACCTATCGCCAATTTCAAAGACTTTAGCACATGGTATAGACTGCTGCGTGTTGCCTGCTATCTCCTGCGTTTTCTAAACTCTTGCAAGAGGCAGCAGAGAATGGGATCCATCCTTTTGTCTACTGACAAACTAAAAGTTGCCGAATCTGGATCAGGTACATACAATTCAAAAGTTTTACTAATGAAATATGTCTTTTGAAGTTTACAAGTCCATTCCTGGGACATCCAAAATTGCCCAATTGTGCCCGTTCCCAGACGATGGTGGTCTTTTGCGACTCGGTGGACGACTTCAGTCTTTAGAGGAGTCGATTGATGTCAAGCATCCCATCGTACTACCAACTAACTCGTACATTACCTTTCTGATAGTGAAAGATTTTCATCAAAGGTTTCTCCATGGTGGGGTCAATCTCGTCTTATCTCAACTTAGAGGTAGATTTTGGATACCAAAAGGACGTCAACTGGTCAAGAAGATTCTGAAAGAATGCGTCATATGTAAGAAACTATGGGGGAAGCCAGCTTCCCAACCCTTTGGGCCTCTCCCAGTGGAGAGAATAACTTTATCGAAGCCGTTTGAAAATGTTGGCATTGACTTTGCGGGACCACTCTACTACTTTAAGGAATCGGATGGCTCAATGGCGAAATCTTATCTTATGGTAATCACATGCGCCGCTATACATTCTATTCATTTGGGATTAGTTCCAAGTATGTCAATGGAGAGTTGTTTGATGGGGCTCAGGAGTTTTATCGCTCGTCGAGGGGTACCGTCCGTTATTTATTCTGACAACGCTCGCACTTTTCGTAGGACGGCCTTGAAGCTAGGAGAAAGCACCTTCAAAAAAGACTCGCTTCAACATTTCCTGTCTAACAAACGTATAAAATGGAGATTCATTGTGGAACAAGCTCCATGGTGGGGCGGATTTTGGGAGCGTCTCATTCGCTCAATTAAAAATATTTTGAAAGTGGTTATTGGTAAGGCAAAATTTTCCTTCCAGGAATTGAGGACTTTAATCACTGAGGCTGAAAGCATGGTTAATGCTCGTCCGCTTACCTACATGAGTAGCAGTCCATCAGATATCGCACCGCTGACCCCAGCTCATTTTTTGGTTAATAATCACGGCCCTTTTAACATGCAAAATTTGAGTTCTGACTCGGCTGCAATACAAAGTCTTTGGAAACACAGACTTCGATACTTAAGTATGCTGTGGAATCGCTGGAGAACCGAATACATGCAACTCCTTCGATCCTTTCATCATGGTAAACCAGCACCTTCGGTGCAACTGAAGAAAAATGATGTTGTTCTTGTGTTCAACCCGGTCAAACCACGAATTCATTGGAGGATGGCTATAATAGAAGAAGCTTTTGTTGGTCGTAACAGTAAGGTACGAGCTTGTGAGATTCGCTACTCAGACGGAAAACAAACACGAAGACCGGTTCAGCTTCTTTATCCATTGAAACTACCATCTTCTTGCCCGGCCGGAAGATGTTAAAAATTATACAATGGCAACTCACTGTTCTTATACATAATCTCTTGGATTTCTAATGTTTACTTGTTTGTTACTAATACTTACTTAATTTATATATATACGTTCGCTTACATATCTTTGAAATTTAATGAAGTAACTTTTGTAATTCTCAGTCAGTGGTAGTAGTTAAGTAGAAAAGTATTTCTTAAATATTTCGGTTTTTCTTTGAATGGTTCTGCCGTGGTTATCTAAAGTTTTATTATAAGCATTATTTCCGACACAAAGCAAATATATTTCGGTAGCATTATTGGTCCTTAAATCTTCTCTTAATGTGATCATAAAACGGTCTTCACATAACCAAATATGCTTGGTCGAAAATAAATTAAAGAAACGCAGACGACGTCTAATTTTAAAAAGGCCATCCGATATCGCCACATTTCGGAGTGCCAATTAATATTCTAAAGCTAAGTATTGAACATAGAATACGTATGCACTTGCGTGTAGTTTTTTATGAAGATAAAGACGAATGTTTACCTGAAAATAAAGAAAAGAAGAAAGAAAGATATTAATTCTTTGTATACTCGTATTATACGTACATATATGTGAAATTAAATATAAAATAATATAATGCGTATAAGATATAGTAATTAGTATTCAGTGGCCTTCAAATTGAGCTCTAAGTTATTTGTATTTATCAATTGGGCTTCAACAGTTTGACCATTGCACGTCCACTGCCCTTGAACAGCTTGCAGTCGATGCTTATTTTTATCGAAAAATCGTGTTAAATGAAGATCCTCACTTTTGGCACAAAGGATTTGTGAAAGAGCAAAATCATAATTTCTAGAGCAAGGCAAATCCAGAAAAGACTGAAACTGCTCATTTACATTCTAACAAGTGCATTGTTTGGAGTGATCTACACGCACGTATAACAGATAACGCGTTATCCCAATAAAAATTCAGTTCGGCTTTTGACAAAGTTTTGAGTGGTTGCCTACAAAAAGGAAATTGATAACTATTAACTGTTTAATATAGTTTTTATTATATTGTATTTCTAGTAAGATCAGTCTTTGGTTTACTTGCGTCACCACTGATTTAAGTAACAAAAGCATGAATTCTGGGAACCGGTTTTCTTAGAAAACTATCCTTCAATTGCATTCGATATTTTTATGTCAATATTTAATAAGCATATAAAAAACTGTACTTTCGATCTACCACCTTTAAGTAATCAAACATTTTTGAAGCCATGGATGACTCAAAACCTTTTAAAATTTATAAAAATAAAAAATAAGCTCGCCGTAAAATATAAAAACCATCCAAACAATTCATGGTTAAGAAAATACTATAGTTGTCTATGCAAGAAAGTTCAAAACAAAATTGTAGAAGCACAAAATAAATTTTATATTAACTCCTTTTTACAGGCCAAAGGAAATGTTAGAAAAGAATGGAAAATTGTTAATAGCGTTTTAGGTAAAAATAAGGAAACTGTCGGAATAGAAACTATAGAAATTGATGGTGTTAAATTTACCAGCTCCAATGTCATTTCTAATAAATTTAATGAGTATTTCACTGATATTTCCGAAAAACTTAAGCCCCCTGATGAGTCAAATAGGACTTGCATGTGTTCCGTTCTTTCAGAGATTGGTTCAGATGTCATACAAACAAACAGTTTTGTTTTTCGTTCGTTTACATCTTATGAAACCTACAAAATAATTTCGTCCTTAAAAAATAAAAATTCTTGTACAAGTGATGGTATTTCTGGTACGATGTTGTATAATACCTCCTTGTATATTGTGGATGTTTTGACTTATTTATTTAATTTCTCTGTTCTAAATGGCTGTTTTCCTAAGCAACTAAAACAAGCCGAAGTAATCCCACTTTTTAAAAAAGGTTGCAGAAAGTGTCTGTCCAATTACCGGCCGATCTCTCTGCTACTAAGCATTTCTAAAATCTTCGAGAAACTAATGAAGTCTCGAATGTTATCATTTCTTGATAAATTTCAATTTTTTTGTGACGAACAGTTTGGTTTTAGAATGGGACTGTCTACTGAAGATGCTATCTTAAGAGTGTGCAACCAACTGTATGAGAGTCTTAACTACAGCAAACCTACGATGGCTCTTTTTATAGACATGACTAAAGCCTTTGACATGGTTAACCACGATCTACTTTTGGACAAATTATACAACGCGCGTTTCAGGGGTATAATTCATAAATGGTTCTATTCCTATCTGAAAAACAGAGAGCAAAAAGTTACCTTAAATAACAATTCAAGTGACTCACGTTTTCTAAAAAATGGCGTGCCTCAGGGATTAGTTCTTGGCCCTGTTTTATTCTTAATTTATATTAACTCTCTGTTTAAACTCAAATTAAATGGATTGCCCACAGCTTTCGCCGATGACATAGCCTTAACTTACAAATCCCAAACACACTTCGAGTGCATCGCTGAAATTTCTATGGACTTAGAAACATTGAGGCTCTGGTTCTTTGCACATAAGCTTATTATTAGCGAGAAAACTAAACTAATTTCTTTCAGCACAACTAACAATGTCTTATCAAATTTCAATCTATGTTTTCATTCATACGATTGTAATAAATTTCGCCTTCCTATTCATAAATGTGGCAATAATAACTTTTTTATAAACAACTCTTGTTCCAGTAAATGCTTTAATATTGAACCAGTGCAACAATATAAATACCTCGGAGTAATAATTGATTATAAGCTGAATTGGAAAGACCACACGCAGTCAATCAATCATGTGTTATTGGTGGCACGTTATATGTATCTGCTTAAGCAATTCTGCTCTACAAAACTTGCTAAAACAGTGTACTATGCACTTGCTCACTCCAAGTTGCAATATGGTATCACATGTTGGGGTGGTGTTTATCACAACACTTTCCTACCAATATTGAAAGCTCAGAAACACTTGATTCGTATTTTATGTAAAAAAGATCGCTTTACTCGGAGCTGGCCTCTATTCAGTGATTTGCGTATCCTACCAGCTAGACATCTTTACGTTTTTAAGGTTCTAAAAGATTTTTATAAACGGAGTGGAAACATCCCAAGCAGATGCTCACAATTCTACAGTCTGCGTGTTAATTCATTGCATTTCGTAAACGTTCCAATGGCTCACAGAACTCATTTTACACATTTTTATAAAGTTACAGCCCCTACTATTTATAACAACCTTCCTTCCTCTATTCGTTCCATTTCCAACATTCACTTATTTCTAAAAACCCTTAAGAACTGGCTTTTCACGATTGACCATGAGAGAATTGAATCTCTTTTAAATAATTCATTTTCATCAGCAGCATAATTTGTTCGTATCATTGTATTCTCATTACTTTTATCTTTTTAATTGTTCCTTAGTAATACTCATGTTATTTTCTCAATTCTTTTGCGATCATTATATATATATTTTTTTATATTTTTTAATTTTTTCTTTTCTACTTTTTTTTTTCTTTTTTGAATTACAATTTTTCATTTTTTCATTTTTTCACATCATCATAAAGCTTTTTATTTTAATTATAATAGATGTCACCTCACATCTAAACAAATTATGTATTATATTTAAAGGTGGCATTCGTCACTAACTTACTGAGTTACAGAATGCTCACTATTATTTTCTTTCTTTCTTAGTAATTTAATTGAATTGTATATAACTTAAAGAGAAAATAAACGAATTCAAAAAAAAAGAGAAAAAAGAAAAAAGATAATGGTCACTTAAGTATGGTTATTGTTAAACAATCACTTTAGCTTGTACTGTGAGTCCACAACCATTTCTGATTAACATTGTAACAAGGATTTAGCAGCAATAACTGCACTGCGTTTCTCAAATTAAGGATGATACACATAAAAACCGATCCTCAGTAACGTCAGCAGAAATATCAGTTTGCTTATCCGTACAGCTAAAACATGGTTCTAGTAAACATGGTACCACTAAAACCCGCAGACACTGAGACCAATTCACTCCAACAAAATTTAAATATGTCGTCTTTTATTTTCCACAAAGGTGGTAGACTGTGAGTTTTCACCCGTCGGTCATTAAGCGCAGCGGGGAATCTGGTAGTGGAACCATCTTCTTGGCACAACTCTCTGTAGTGTATGGTCTGACCCGGCGTGTTGCATGCTGGATCTGAAGAAGTTGAGTGATCCGAGGAAGCGCCGCAGCTCGGAGATGGTAGCTGACTTGGGGAATTCTGAAATTGTTTTTATGGTGTCCTGCGGAGGTCGAATAACGGCTCCGTTGACATGGTATCCCAAGAATATGATTGCCTGCTTGCCGGATTCACACGTTTCCTGGTTGACAGTGGTATCGTTGCCTTGAGGCACTTGAACACTTCCTCTGTGGTTTCCAAGGTTTCTGGACTTGACCCCAATCGACTATTATCTATGGGAACGGATGAAGGATATTATTTACTCGTCAAAAATAACACCATTGTATGGTATGAACCATAGGATTGACGAGGCAGCTGTGAAAGGCAGAGAAGAATTGGAATGACTGGACATTGTTAGAGCCTTTCAAAAACGAGTTCATGCAAAGCAATGGCTTGCACTTTGAACAATTGATATGATACAAGATATAAAAATAAAAATATTTGTTTCCTTTTATTTAATGTTTTATCTGTTCCAATACGTTGGGTCGTATCTTGCTTTGAAAAGAAACATCCTGACTTTGTTTTGTTTACAAATGCTAGGTACACCTTTCAAAGTTGTAAAAAGTGCCGCTTGAAAGATATTTTTCTGAAATAAATGCTGACAAAGTGAAAATTTGAAAACGTTACAAAAAATCACTTTTGATGCATTAATTTTAGGGCAACATTAAAGTACTGAATTACGATTACGATTCAAGTACTCATAATTACGAGTTCAACGATAACCCATTTGTTACCATACACGTGTAAATGTGAAAGATGTTATATTCAATAGGAGCCAAAGCAGGGCAGCGTAAGGCTTTGCTGAAAACCTCTGTATATCCTCTGTATCTCCTCCCAAACAAACGATTTCTTTCTCAAAATATGTCAGGGAATCGCCTCTTAAAAGATTCGACACATTATCCAGAACACCCTATATACATATGCTCGTACGAATATTGTCCGCTCTAACCTACCGACCGACCGGCCAGCTGGGGTCATAAAAGTTATGGCAATGTCGCTTTATCCTTTGGGATTGAAATTGTGAATGCTGGATTGAGGTCCTGTGATTTTTATTGTCTGTGGAAAATTGTGTATCCATGTGGGTTTGGTTTTGAAAAGTCATTGTTGCGGTAGGTTTGTGCGTCTAAAGAGAATAGTAGGGATTTTTCCTTATTGAATTCTGTGTCGAAAATGAGATGCTGTCTTAAGGACAATAACTTGGCAACAATTTATGGGATATTCTGTGCAATTGCTTTTACCAATTGATGGCTCTAGCCCACCTAATTATCATGAAACGGGTAAATGAGTAAGGCATCTGTGTGGAAGTTGGCCCATTATCTCTTCTCAATAATAGAAGCTGTAACTTAAACCGCAGTATGTACCATTCACTGAATAGACTTCTACAGCTCTATTATATAAATAAATATCTAAATATTTATTCTAGGTCATTTGAAAATATTGTAGAGCAAGTTAATCAGTTTGTTAGGTGCTTGGGCTTTAAATTTCAATTTCTATGAGATTCGTAAAAGTCATCATCATTCACGATCCGGCGCGCTACTTCCAGTTTGTAATCTGAGCTGTTTACCATCTGCTATTGTTAAATATTTGAAATGCCGGTTCGATCTCTATTTTCTTCTCGAACCAGCTGACTGGGAATCATAAACACTCTGTCTATCATAGTAATTTAGCATTCTTAAAAGTTTATTTGCAAATATGATAACGCTAACAAAGCTGCCTGTACAAAGCCGTTACTTCTTTTGTTGTTTATTCCTGATGCGAAATGTAAATGAGTTTACTAAATAAAAAGAAAACACTTTGTTTCGGGTTTTACGGTCTTAATTTTGTGTTTATTTATGTTTAAGTTCACCGTTCAAGTGTCGCTGCCACTTGTTGCTGTTAAAACGATCGAATTTTCGATCTCGCTGGAGACATGCAAGATGTTTTTATTTGCAGTTTATACTGATTTGTCAGTATCGATTAATGCGGGTAGATGACCGCTTTTGAACTTCGTTTCGATTTGGTTTGCTGGTGTTGATCAATTGCGCGCCAGCAGAGAGAATAATATTTTACGGAAATTCTTCGTTAAGTAATTCGTAGACCCGCTCTTTTCATATGCTAAGAAATTTCTTATTTTCTGCTAGCTGTATGCTAGCACGATTTTTTTTATTATACTATTTATATTTCGGCGCCCGCTCAAGGGGTTTGTGTACTCTTAAGGTGATTGTTCACAGCGCGGGCAAAGGAAATTTAGGGAGGAAGAAAAGAGAGGTACTGATGTACATTGTTTTCGAATTTTGCAAGTTATAACGACCAGGAAATACAGAGATCGGCAGGGCATTCCATAAGCGAGTTGTACGGCTTAGGAACGAATCACGATATTTTATAGTACATCCGAAAACGGGCTTGAGCGTATACTGATGAGCATTCATAGCGTGACGGGTGTTACGGTTGAAAGTTTGAATGGGCGGAGTGATACTGGCGATTTCAGTGGAACATTGGTGGTGGAAATAGCGATAACACAATGTGAGACAGGAGACATTACGTCGGAGTTCGAGCGTGTCAATTGATTGACTGGTATTAGTATCGTTAATAAGTTTTACCGCACGGTTTTGAATCCTATCTAGCAGGTGCAGAGATGTTTTAGGAGCAACTGACCAGATGTGGGCATTTTAGTCCAATTTTGGGCGGATGAATGCCTTATATATTGAGGCCAGATCAGAGGGGGTAAAATATTTCTTACATCGCTTGAGGAGACCTAGACATTTCGCAGCATTTTTGGCGACATCAAATATGTGGTCATTCCAACGTAAGTTGTCACTGATATACATACCGAGAATGGAAAGTTTTTCGGTTTCGACGATGCAAGTGCCATTCATGGATAATGGCTGGGTGTTTAAATTTCGCTTTAACGACAGCAGACAGCATTGTGTTTTGGAAGCATTAAATTCCACTCTGTTGATAGTACCCCAATTGGTTATGCTGTTGATATCGGAATTTAATGAGCTTAGCATACGCTGCCGTTCTCGTTCTACAGCCGTCTACAGCCGAAGAGCAGAGCTGTGAGTCCGGGAACGAATATGAAAAGAAGAGAGTACTGTCATCAACAGAGAAATACTCGTATATTGGATTAGAAGTAGCAGACAAGAGATCATTAATGAAAATTATAAAGAGTGTCGGAGACAGAACAGAGCCCTTATTTTGTGAATATCAGACTTGAAACCGTCCAAGACAACTTGAATTGAACGTTCCGAAAGGTAATTTCTAATCCATTGAAGAAGAGAGTCGTCGATCCCAAATGCACGCATTTTCGACAAAAGAGCCTGATGCCAAACTCTGACAAATGCCTTAGAAATATCAAGTGCAACTAACTTGCTTTCGCCAGATTGATGTACGCTTTGGTTCCACTTTTCGGTGAGACATGCTATCAAATCACCAGTGGACTTGTTGCTACGAAAACCATATTGCAGGTCATTGAGAAGTTTTCGTGTTTCGAGATATTTCATGAGCTGACGATTTATCAGCGTATCCAAGACCTTGGAAAGAAGAGAAGATGATGAGAAGATGATTCGCCTTTTTTAGGGACGGGCTGGACAAATGCTGTTTTCCATCTGCTCGGGAAGAGTCCTAAAGAGTAGGATTGCTGAAAAAGCTTACGCAGTGGTTTTGCCAGCGTGGAAGAACACCACTTCAGAAATAGGGGAGATATACCATCTGGAACAGCGGATTTATGTATGTTGAGATCTTTAAGTACTCTTGCTACTACACGAGTGCGAAAGTAGATTCGTCCCATTGAGGATCCGACGCACTCAAGTGTAGGCGGAGACTAAGCACAATCTGGGATTGTTGAGCTGGCCGCAAAGTGTGCAGCAAGCCTTGTCCAAAGAGCTGACAGCTGGAATGTCATTGTAAATGAGCGTTGGGATGGAGGATGAGGCAGAATTTCTAATATTTTTGGAGAACGATCAACATTTTGTACTACTTTTGGGACATTGTAGTATTTTTTGCCTCAGTTTTTGGTCGTATTGGAATTTCTCACGCTTAAGAAAGGCGTTGCAGTCATTTCTGGCTCTTTTGAACTTTTTTCAGCTTTCCTTAGCCGGGTTGGTCTTGTACGACCGAAAAAACATTTCTCTAACCCTGACGGCCTCTTTACAGCTCGAGTCGTACCATGCCTTTTCTTTTGGTTTGATACTCTTCATCCGATGAGGAATAAAGGATCTCATTCCAAAGAGAATGGTGTCTGTAATCATATCAGCAGCGGCATCCACGTCGTTATCGAGGAAGCATAACCACCAGTTAATTTTCCTAGAGAAGCTGTTAAGACCGCTCCAATTGGCTTTCTCGTATTGCCATACGGTTCTTTTAGGAATTTTTTCTCTAACTGTGTGGTCGGTGTACGAGAAATTAGCTGATATGACACAATGGTCCGACGAGCCTAGAGGGGAGAGCACATCAATGGTGTACTTATCAGGGTGAGAAGTTAAAAACAAGGCCAGTGTGTTGGCGGTATGACTATCAACGTCTGGTATTCGCGTGGGCTCATTTACAAGCTGCGTTAGGTTGTTTTCCGCAGCGAAGATCTCAACACACCGTCCTTCGGGTGTTGTCTGTCCAGAATGTCGAAGCCACCCATAATAACGATTTCAGTATGAGGATACAGGGATACAATTATTTGAATGGAGTCAGACAGCGCATCAAACTCGTTAAAGGTTGAATTGCTGTCCAGTTTGGGGCTTCTATAAATAAAGCAGTAGTGGATAATTTGCTTACGGAGATGGAATGTTAACCACATGAAGTTGAATTCCGGATTGGATTCCACAGGGATCACATTCTGGTGGAGTTTGGTAAGCTACATCACTACGCACATAAATGGCGAGACCGCGGTGAGAGACGAATAATGGCACTAGTTCGTAGGCAGGTAGCTTCAGATCAGAATGATCTGAGAGGTTTGGGCGGGGATCTACCTGTGTTTCACTAATTGCCAAAACAGCTGGTCTGTACTTACAGACGTGGACGTACGCAGAAAAGTGATTACTTTTTAGCCCGCGTATATTGGCTACGTCTACCCTGAATTCCCTAGTCATAATCACAGACAAACACACAAAATACAAACACCGACGATACTGAGCAAGGCTGCGAAGTGAAAATTCTGACATTGATTTACCGGATCAAATTGTTGTAGGTGTTATGCCCTTACAACAATATGAAACAGCGCACCAGCAAAATTTTCACTCACAACCCGCTATCCATCAGTTGTTACATATGCTCAGCCACTGCCCGTACCGTATGGTAAATACAGTAATGGCAGTGATTGAGTGCAAGCAACAGTACTTCGACCAGGAGCGGGAGAGGTGGGATACCCGCACTGTGTGATATTTTTTTTTTCCACTGCACTGTATTTTTTTTTTTTTCACACGTGCGCGGTTGTTTTTTTTTTGCACAGCACACGATAATTTGCGAGTGCACTGGTTGACTTGTGCACTCGTCGGTGGTCGACACGGTCCTGATTTTCCCTGTCATTCTAGCTTGCGATATACCTATCGCATCCTTTTCTTAAAGCATCGTATTGCTCGCTCCCAGGACTCCACGAGGTCTGGCATGACCATTTTAATTGCAGCACGATGTAATGATGTAGTGCAGACTTTGAGTAGTCTTAAAATAATTTTTTTTCTTTACGATGAGAAGGGAAACACCGTGTTAATATCGATTAATTGATTGATTGATTCATTTATTATTTAAAGATATAATTTACATTTAAAGATATAATTAAAACAAATTTAATTATAAATAAATATTTGACAGTTGAAAGTTTCGTGAAAATTTGAATGTTTTTTTTTAACATTTCCAAGATGCAGGAGGTGAGAGTGTACCTATATATTGCACGCGTTGCCTTATCTATATGATTTGTAGTCTATTTTTTGTTTGATTATTGCACATTGCTGCACAGTAGTCAAAACGTGGCCAAACAATAGAGTTGAAAATGGTTGTTGCATTTACAAAGCTAAATCTTTTTCTTATTCAAAAGAAAAAGTCCGTACCAATTCAGTTTGCCAACGGTCGATTACGCAGAGAGAGGATTTAAGAGAACAAAAGTGGTACGAAAGATTAAATGTTTTTGCCTGAAGTTTACAATGCCTATCCCAACTTTACATAGCTATGAACTAAAATGCTGTTGCATAAATTACTTTAATTTTTTTTATTATGGGATCGATAAATTTCAACGCACTTGATATGTAATGTAACCAGTTGTCTAGGGTGGGATTGGCAAAAAATTGGCAAAAACACTAATCCGATCGTAATTGATTAGATCCTCAACGTTTTTTATGGTTTTATAATTTGTGGTTTAGCTTTAGGTACGAGGACGTTCCCAGAAGTACCCGGCCTGACCAAGACATGGCGGCGGTAGTTGTTTGAAAATATCACTGTATTGGAAAGTACACTGTCTATAAAGCATATGTTTCAAGTTTGAAAGCGCCACGTTGTTTAGTATTTGTTTGGCAGCCATCAATAGTGAACATTGTCAGTGAATTTGTGAAAATGGAGAAAATTGGTCATAGTTATGTGATACAATACTTTTATTTGAAAGGCCTCAGCCTAACCAATATAAAGGCTGAACTAGATTCTACTCTGGGTGAGTCTGCTCCTTCGTTTACAACAGTAAAATTTTGGGTTGCTGAGCTTAATCGAGGCCGTACGAGCTGCCAAGACGAGCATCGCAGTGGTCGACGAAATGAGGCGACGACTCCAGAAATGTTGAAGGAAATCCACAAAGCGGTACTGGATGATCGTCGACTGAAATTGCGCGAGCTAGCAGACATCGTAGGCATTTCAAAAAGTGTGGTACATCGCATATTATTTGAAAATTGCTGGACATGAGAAAGCTGTGTGCAGGATGGGTGCCGCGTTTGCTCACACTCGAACAAAAACAGTGCCGTGAAGATGTTTCAATTGAGTGTTTAGCGAAGTTTCACAGTAACAAAGCAGTATTATTACGCCGTTTCATAACGATGGATGAAACACGGTTCCATTACTTTACACCCGACACAAAAGAACAATCAAAACCAATGGATTCAAAAGGGAGAACCGGCTCCTAAGAAGGCGAAGACCGTTTCATCTGCAGGCAAGGTAATGGCGTCGATTTTTGGGATGCGCGTGGGATAATTTTCATTGACTATCTTGAAAAAGGAAAAACTATAAACGGCTAGTATTATGCGAATTTATTGCAACGTTTGAGCGAAGAAATCAAGCAAAAACGGCCGCATTTGGCTAATAAGAAAGTGTTGTTTCATCAAGACAATGCACTAGCTCACAAATCCGTTATTGCTATGGCCAAAATTAATGAATTAAATTTTGAATTGCTACCTCAATATATTCACACTAGGTGTGCCCCTTAAGGCTGTTTCACGATAACGACCTTTTCTAAACCCAGATTGCTGTTTAATTAAAATATTATGGGTTTGAATATAGTATGTAAGTTGTTTGTTTACTGATTTTTCCAATATCTCCTCTAGTGTTGGTAACTTGTTTATTGTCACTGGAACTCTAATTGATTTCCTTAACGAATTCAGAACTACACCGTATGTAATGGACTTATTGATGATATTGGTTAAAATGTCCCTTCCTGAAATGTCAATGTTGTCACTAAGAATGTTGGGGTTTTGTAAAATCTGTATCTTTTTTGTTGTTCATTTGAGAAAGAATAGTTTTTAGTGTTAGCAAACTGAACTGGTACTAGACATATAGGGCACACGGAGAATGGAATAAGTCATTTAAATAACTTTTTATTGCACTCAGATTCTTCTCCATTTCACCATTCATTTCTAAACTTCTTTATACGTTAATCACGGTGTTCTCTAACTAACTAATATTAATGTTTTTACTGCACGCCATAGACCCTTTTGATCATTGCTCTGTAATGCTACTTTATATTGCACATAGTTATTTTTAGCCTTATCAATAGCTACCTTATATATATATATATATTTCTAATCAGTCTATACAGTGCTGTGCAAAACATTTGCAACTAGTTGTAGCGAAGAATTAAACGAAAATTTAATATGTAAAAGTTTGCAGAAATGAAATACTATGTATCGTTTTATAAACTTATATATTAGAATTTATTGAGAAGAAAATAAAATATACATAATTTAATCCATTAAAAAAATAAACAGCTGAAATTTAAAAAGTAGTAACATTTTTAGCTGTGCAAAACATTTGCAACCAAGATATGTTCTTCGATTTAAATGTTAAAAACTGTATAAAGTATCAAAAATATTCTAATATTTTATTGCGTACTCCTTAATTTTAATGACAGCTGCACATCTCCTGGGCATGGAAGTATTTAAATTGTCAATAAATAATTTGGGAATGTCTTTCCACTGCTTGTCCACTTCTGCATAGAGTTCTTCTTTTTTTTTGAATATTTGATTCTCTATTCTCCTCTTTATATCTCCCATAAGTTCTCGAAGGGGTTAAGGTCTGGGGACTGCGGTGGCCATTGCAGAATGTTTATATTTTTCTCCGCGATCCAATTTTTGACCAGTTTAGATGTGTGTTTGGGGTCATTATCGTATTGAAACCACCAAACCAGCGGCATTTCCCATTCTGCATAAGGGGCCATGACATTTTGTATGATGTTTTCGTAATCTTCAGATCTCATAATCCCTTCAATACGATGAATTGGACCAATGCCCTGCGAAGAGAAGCAGCCCCAGACCATAACATTCCCACCACCGTGCTTGATAGTTCCTTTGGTGAATTTGGGGTTCAACCTCTCGCCTTTCGGTCTCCTTACATGTTGCTTTCCGTCTGATCCACACAAATTGAATTTCGATTCATCAGAAAATAAGACAGTCTTCCATATCTGAGGGCTCCAATTTACATGTGTCTTAGCAAAATTCATACGAGCCTTCAAATTTTTCTTCGAAATAAACGGTTTTTTGGCTGGCTTGTAGCTTCGAAGACCAGCTTGTAGAGCTCTGCGCCGTATTGTTGATGAATCAATATCCAGCTGTAGTTCTAGCTTGATTTCTTTGGAAGATGCCTTAGGGTTTCTCATTACAAAATTAATAATTTTGCTATCTTCTTTTCCAATTGTTTTGCGGAGCCTGCCACCTTTATGGTCTGATACCACAACTCCACTATTAACGACACGACAAATTGTTGACTTGTGGATCGAATATTTGGTCGCAATTTCTTTTTGGATAAGACCATTATTAAAATCTGTTAAAATTTTGGACTTCAGCTCCTGGCAATATTTGTTTCCACCCATTTTATTAATAAATAATAAGAACACAATTGTTTTAACTGCAAGTCTGTTCACTACTACTTGTATTTGACTAATGCGCTGCAAATCGACAGACGAAACCAAGGAATGAATGCAAACAAAAAACCGAAAGCAAACATAAAATTTAACCTTAAAAAAAAATCATTGTATCGGATAGTTATAGCAAACTGTTAGTTGCAGATGTTTTGCACAGGCATTTGTAGGTTTCAGTGCAAAAACTTCATGCTTATTTTTGTTGTCCAGAAATATGTCCAATTTGATTTGTTTCCAATTAAGTAAAATGTATAAGGATAATTTATAGAAATATTTCAGTTTAAATAACCGCTAAGAACTAAGTTAGAAATACTACCGCATCACATGGCAATTACAACAAATCTTCCCTAGATGAATTAACTATGTGCAATCAACTTTATCTGAATTTCTGCTGGAGCCAATTTAAGAACAACATAAAATTAAAATGAAAAAGGGAATATATATCTATCTATATAGTAAGTGCGTGTTATATATTTGTTTTTCATTAAGTTCTGATATTGTTCTTAGTTATTTGTTTGTTAGTGTCTTGTCTTCTTCAAAGATTGTTAATTGCTATGTTGGTAAATACACTGAGATTCTTGTTCTGGTAGTCGCCGTGTCATCGGAATCTTATGGGTGATAATACCATAGTTGATGACGTGAACAATTTTAACAGCGGCCAAGTCATGCTCAACATTTTTGCTAATCGATGCACTGGATTAAAAGTTTGCCATGTTAATGTGCAGAGTCTAAAATCAAGTATTGATGAATTTAGAGAACTGTTTTCTTCGCAACGAGTAGATGTTATATGTGTTTCTGAAACACGGTTGATCCCTTTCAGGGCAGATGGGAGTGGTGATGATGATAATTGCGTTGCCCTTTCCGGCTACAAAATACATCGTGGCGACAGATTGACAAGAGGAGGTGGGGTTGCAATTTATTATAGATCAATGTTAAAATGCGAAGTTGTTAAAAGAAATGAAAATTCGACTGGTATTGATTTCTTGTTTGTCGAAATATCCGATAGTTATCAAAAGTGTCTTATTGGTTGTATTTACGTACCAAATCGAAACTTTGCTCTCACAGATGTTGAAACTGAATTATCCACCTATGTCATTCAGTATCTAAATATAATTCTGTGCAGGGACTTCAATAAAGATATGTTGAGAAACGATGAAAAATCTAATTCCATTAAGAGTTTCGCTACCAATTGTGGCCTTAACATTATTCATAACTCCGTTCCCTCACATTTCCGAGTTGGTTGCCGACCTTCGCTTTTAGATTTTTTTTTTAATATCGGACATGAAGTTAGTGCTATTTCATGATCAGATATCTGTGCCAGGTTTTAACTCTTCTCATGATCTTATATTTTTAACTTACGATCTTCAAATGAATGTGCAACCTTCCCTCAATAAAGTGCTTTTTAGAGACTTCACTAATATCAATTTAGTAAATCTGCATTTTGAATCCTTATTATACCCTTGGGATTTGTGTTGGAATCTCTCAGAAGCTAATGACAAAGTTGCTTTATTCGAGTCAATGGTGTTAGAACTCTTCAACAAATATGTACCAATAAAACAAGTGGTAGTTAAGGATCCGGGGCGCCCTTGGTTTACCTTAAGTATAAAAAAGCTCATGAGACTTCGAGACAAAGCCTACCGAAGATGGAAGAACTGTCCTTCAACTGCGAATAGGACTGCATTTGTTAAGTTGAGAAACTTAACAACCGCTGAGACTCGCAAACAAAAACAGTTTTATTACAAATCTAAGCTTAATACCAACTCTAAGACTCGAGATCTTTGGAAAAATTTGCACCAGTTGGGCGTTATTCCCACTAAAAATGGTTTCTCCAACTATGCGGACATCAATCCGGATCTTTTTAACAACTTTTTTGCGACAACATCTGTTTCAGACAGTTCTATTCCTTCCACTGAAGCTAATTTATACCGTAGTTCCTCAGACCTCTTTGGCCCAACATTTTCTTTCCAAACTATAAATAGCGTCGATGTCATTTTTGCCATTAAATCTATAAAGTCTAATGCTATAGGTCTAGATGGAATATCTCTAAGATTTATTAAAATAATTCTTTTACATGTGGTTGATACGCTTACTCATATTTATAACTGCTACCTAATTAAATCCTGCTTTCCCTCCTCCTGGAAACTTGCAAAAGTAATCCCTATTCCGAAGAATTGCAATCCGTCTGGACACGCTGACTTTCGACCAATAAGCATTCTCCCGAGTTTATCAAAAGTTCTGGAATTTATTATTAAGATGCAACTTCAAACTCACGTTGACTTACGGAATTTGAGTTGTACTACTGCACTTTTGAAAATAGTTGATGATATTCGTCTAAACTTTGACAAATCTTATATAACCCTACTATGTCTTTTAGATTTCTCAAAGGCATTTGATTCAGTAAATCATGAAAAATTGTATTGGAAACTCATTAATAGCTTTGGTTTGGGTAATAGAGCTGCTGAGCTTATTCTAAACTATCTTAGCGGTAGGTATCAGCGGGTTTCATTAAACGGAAAAATGTCAAGTAAGGTAAGACTATATAATGGTGTCCCTCAGGGGTCAATCCTAGGTCCACTGCTTTTTGTCCTATTCATTAATGACCTACCTCTTGTTTGTAAACATCCCAATGTACATCTATGCGCTGACGATGCTCAACTATATGTTTCCTGCCCGCGAGCTAAAATTGATAGTTGTGTCAGTCAATTGAACGACGACTTAGAGGCAGTTCGACTTTGGGCTTCTTGTAATGGGCTTCAACTTAACGCCAAAAAAACCTTATGTTTGCCTATTGGAAAGAACTTAGGGCATGTTGATGAATATCCATATGTTTACCTATCTGGAGATAAGATTAGTTATTCTAATAGTGTCAAAAACCTTGGTGTCATCATTAATAACTCTCTTAATGCCAATGATCATATTAACGCTTTAGTTAGAAAAATTTACATTGGCTTGCGGTTGATGTGGAAATCTGTCCGTTATACTCCAGTTGAAATCCGGCTAAAATTAGTTAGATCCTTACTTGTACCACACATAACTTTCTTTCTCTCTCTGTCCCATTTTCCTAAAAACTTAACACGTGCTCAGGCATTTTAAGTGTATTAATACCCACTTGAGTGTTAAGTTCTTTAAAAAAAAAAAAAAAAAAAAAAAAAAAAAAAAAAAAAAAAAAAAAAAAAAAACCCATTAACTTACTCTAGCTTGGTTTACAGCTCACTGGACTCTGCATCATTCAGAAAATTGGAACTCGCTTTTAACTCCATGATAAGATTTGTGTTTCACTTGCGTAAATTCGATCACGTTTCTAGGTTTCGAATGTCAATATTAGGGTGTTCATTATTACAGTATTTGAACTATCGGAACTGCCTATTCATTGCACGACTTATAAATTATAAGAAGCCACATTACTTATATTGCAATATACAGTTTCCTAGATCATCTAGGACTTGTACTATTAATACTCCTAATTTCTTTAACTTAGAAAGTAGCCGTCTGTTTTTTGTTCACTCTGTTAGGCTGTGGAATTCGCTTCCATGGGAAATCCGGGGTTTGGCCGGAACACGAAATTTCAGTGTTTTTTTTAGGGATCTTTGGGGCATACATGGCACTAGCATTAATCAATAGATATTTGGTATATATATACACAAATATGTAGCACCGCTTACTTTGTAAATTTTCTTTGAGAGAATACGTTTTTTTTTTTCTTTTTACATTTCTTCAGTATTTACATTTCATTAATATCGTTGAAAAATTATTATTATTATTGTTTTCTCCTGATTGGAATGAAATTATTTTTATTTTCTTTATTATTATTATAATAACGACTTTTTTCTTTTCCCCTTTTTTTAAATTGAATTATTTATTCCTTATGCATGTACTTGTAAAAGAGCATGGCTCTTATTTGTACAAACCGCTGTAATTGTTAAATAAATAAATAAATTGCGATTGCAAATGTTTTGCACAGCACTATGTAGTCTAGCCTTCGCTTGTTATCATAGCTTTACTAAATGCATTTATTTTTGTTTGGTTAATAGTTCTTAGTTCTCGATTAAACCAATGAGCACTATTTCTTGTTTTATTCGAAACTCGTTTTACCGTCATTTCATTCATTATATACAGTGGCAACAAATTAAATAGCACCCTTTAGGAATAAGCCTTAATAACATATTAAACACTTGTTTTGCATATCAAATTGTATTTCTTTTTTATGTTGCATATTTTTTGCCATCTCTGTAAACTCTGTAAACTGACGGTTTAATTTTTAATTGAAAATTTTTTTGTCTTACGAAGTTAAACGCCATCTGGCAAAGGTACGTTAGTAAGCCAAGACAAATTAAATAGAACACTTCTTTGTTTGTCAGTTTCTTTTTTTCTATTTTAAAGATTTTATATTATTTGGCTAAGGTAATTTGTTAATCTATAAAGTTGGTTTACTCATTTCTTGTAAATTAAACACAATTTTTAGTATGGGACGCGGAAAACATTCTACAACTTTAGGCAACGGGTTTTGGATTATAAAAATGGAGGCTTTTCAGTAGCGGATATTTCTCAAATGTTAGAATGCTCGAGAAAAAAGATTTATAACGCATTGCATCACTGTGAAGAAATAGGGTCTGTGCAAAACAAAATTCTAAAAAATCGGAAACGTAAAACGACAAAACGGACCGATGCTGCTATTGTGCGTCTGAGCATGATGGATCCTTTTATGTCCGCACCCAAAATAAAACAAAAAATTTAAGAGCAACTAAGTGTTAATATCTCTGTAAGTACAGGTAAAATTCGCCTTAGGGGGAAAAAAATTGTTTGGACGCATTGTGCGAAGAAAACCACTGGTTTCGGTTCGGAACTGAAAGCGGCATTTGGAATTTGCAAGAGAGCACCTTTAGAAGGACCCAACGTCGTGTAATACTATTTTATGGTCGTACGAATCCAAGTTTAATCGCATTGGATCTGATGGCAAAATGTATGTGTACCGTGGAATCAATCAAGAGTTCAATCCTAAATACACCCAAAAGACTGTTCAACATGGAGGAGGCAGCGTTGTTGTTTGGGGTTGTTTTTCTTGGTTCGGAGTAGGGCCTATTTATCATGTGGAGGGTATTATGGACCAAACCAAATATAGGGAAATTGTAAATGATACTATGCTTTCGTATGCAGAGGAGGAATTCCCGCTGAAATGGAAATTTCAGCACGAAATGATCCAAAACATACAGAAAAATCGATTAAGCAGTGGCTAAAGGATCAACAAATTAATGTTTTAAGCTGGCCAGCACAATCCCCTGATCTCAACCCCATTGAGAACTTGTGGAACGACGTCGACAAAGCAACTGATAGATCTGCAGCTTCAAACTTAAGTCAACTTTATGCAGAGGTTCAGAAAGCTTGGAACGCAATACCCCTAGAGCGCTGTCAAGCCCTTATATCATCTATGGGTCGTCGATGTGCTGCGGTTTTAAAAAATTAGGGTTATCCCACAAAATAGTAAAACAGTTTTTGATATTAATTAAAATTAAGTTGTTTATATGCTCTTAAAATATATTTTTCTATCTATGTATTTATAGATATTAAAGCAGTTTTTCTTTTTGTTTTTCTTAAAAGGAAGTACTTGTTTTCACTTAAGATTCATATTATTCCGGTATTACCGAATAAAAAAAAAATTGGGATTTAATAATTTACACACACATGTGCTATTTATTTTGTCGTTACTTTTTATTTTATTCCCAAACATATCAGTTTGTTCATTAACATCTACTGGACATTCCATTCCATCTGATCAAAGTTGTCTGAATTTTTCTCTCTCAAATACCATTTGCATTGCTAGGTGGTCACTTATCTTAATTGTTGTTGTCTATACTAACTTTAATATTGTTACAGTTTGTTGCAACATAATCCACAAATTAGAGTTTGAGATTTGGCAGTTATTCTCGTTGGTTTAAAAATCTTTTGCTATTGTATTTTAAAATTCAGAAAAATTAGTCTTATCACTTGAGTTTCTGTAATAATCTATGTTCACATCACGGGTAAAAATCTTTATCAAACTTGTTGTCCCCTTAAGAATATTTACGAATCTACGAGTACTTCTCGAGATATTTTGAATTCGAAGTTCTATCGATATCAGTAATTTATGAAGGGAAAAAAACTGCTTCGAGACTTATTGAAAGAAATTTCAAGTATTGCGACATGTACTCTTTATTGGTCTTGACCATCTAAGGCGGCTCATTCGGAGTCTTTTTTCTGGGTCGGTATCGCTGTGTAGTTCGTATAGTTTATGCTTGAATTTTCGCCTCCAAAGTTCCTCTTCACATAATGAACCAATAACTTTTCGAACTCACTATGCTTTTTGTCATCCAATTTAGGTTGAGTCTATTTCTACGCCATAATTTGATAAAAAAATTCATGGTTCTTTACACCTCGTATACCTATTACGTAATCTTGAAATCCATAAAACGATGGTGCGGCGTTTCTAATCGATTTGGCTGATAATTCTGAGGTTGCATTCATCCGACTTACTGTATTTTAACTATATAAATCTTAGAGATAAGTTGGTTTGTGTTCACTGAGAGGTTGCTGTACGAGTATAATCGATTTGCTATACTGCAATAAAGACTTACTAAACTCTAGAACCCATTTAACTAATGTACGAGGGGCGTTCAATATATTATCGGTATCGATATGAAGGAAAATGCGAATTCAATTTAAATTGTTTTTATTTTTCAATATAATCTCCCCTAACATCAATGCATTTGTTACATCTTGAGATAAGCTTTTTTAAACCCTCAAAAGAATAAATTTCCTCTTTCTCTGCAAAATACCCATTTATTGCCGACTTGAGTTCTTCATCATCCGAAAATCTTTTTCCACGAAGACATTTTTCCAAATCCGGAAACAGGAAATAATCACTAGGGGCAAGGTCTGGACTATAGGGTGGGTGTTGGATTTCTTCGAAACCACAATCTCGCGCAGCAGCCTTGGAAACTAGCGCCGTGTGAACAGGAGCGTTGTCATGAAGAAGCAACACACCCGCTGCGAGTTTACCCCGTCTTTTCTTTTTAATTTCCTCCCGCAAATTATGCAAAGTGGAAGCGTAGGATGTGGCGTTGACGGTTTCACCTTTTTTTTTGTACTCAATGAGCAAGATTCCCTTTGAGTCCCAAAAAACTGTGGCCATGAGCTTCCCGGCAGACGGAGTGACTTTGAACTTCTTCGGGGGGTCTGTTCCTTTTTTATGCCACTGCATGGACTCTTGTTTGCTTTCAGGGTCATAGTGGTGGACCCATGTTTCGTCCCCAGTAACAATTCGATCCATAACACCGTCCGCGTTCTCACTACACATCTCCAAAAGCTCTCTACAGCATGCGATTCTCACTTTTTTCTGAGGCGCTGTGAGCATTCGTGGCACCCACCTTGCACTGACCTTTGAAAGGTTAAGATGGTCATGAAGAATGGTGTGAATGGTACCAATTGAAAGCTTGGTGATCTCTGCCATCATTTTCACCTTTATTTGGGCATCCTCAAGAACAAGTTTTTCGACTTCTTTGATGCTTTCTCCCGTACAAGCAGTAGCCGGGGCGCCGGAGCGGGGGTCGCCTTCAATGCTCTCTCTGCCTCTCTTGAACTCACTTGACCACTTTTGCACAGTTGATAATGAAGGTGCGGAACCCTGGTAAACAGCCACCATCTCTTCATGAATAGTTTTTTGACTTTTTCCTTGCTTAGTGAGAAATTTAATTACAGAGCGATGGTCAATTTTCACCATCATCTTCTCAGTTGCCATTATGATTCGGTTTAACTAGAGATAAAACGCGAATTAATAATCACATTTATATGAAATTTTACATGAATGCACTAAAATAATAGTATTACTTGATAAATAAGTCAATTTATATATACAACCACAGCTTCACCCCGATACCGAGAATGTGTTGAACGCCCCTCGTATATGGCATACTAGTATAACCAATTCTCACTGAAAAATCGTTCAAAAACATTGACTGATTCATTGATTCACAACCTACGAGTATCATAAATGAAATGAGGATTATTAAGGTATTGATGGATGAAACAACCGTGAGATGACCACGAGCGATTTTTTGCCAAAGCTCAGACAAAAATTAATTGTTTTATTAATATGCTAATGTACTTGTTATGACTTATCTGTAAAGTGTAGCAAACTTTTGGCATTATTTTCATACGATCTCGAAAATCCACATGAGAAATATTAATATTAAAAAATACAATAGTCTATGACTATCAGCTCGTCCGCTTTGAATTTACTACATTGCTCTCAGATACATTTTAAGGGTGTCAAGTGGAAAATTTTCAAGCGAGAGATGTATCGTCGTCATATCGTCATGATTCACTGGACGGGAGCGCACCGCCGTTTCGCAGTTGAACAATAATTGAAGAGTGATGAATCACTGCTTCATGTACGTCGTACTTTTTGAACTAACTTAAATATTCAACGATTAAGGGATGGGCCAAACTCATAATTGATCTGGTCGTAGGTAGAAGGGGTCTGACCAAAAGTAACAATGGTCAACAGAACTCCTCCGGGAACATCAACGTCAGCAGCGATGCCATATTTGAAGAAAAAATTAAACTTCCACCCGCACAAGATGCAAATCGTTCAGGATCTTACCGAAAGTGGGGTTACCTTTTACGAGAAACTTACACTTTCGAACATAATTGGAAAATACTGCTCAGTGATGAAGCACATTTTCATATCGATGGTTATATGAATAAAAAGAATATTCTACAAGAATAACTACAATTTGGCGATCGATTTTTGCCGACGGATAAATTTTCCGTTTCTAAGATACGACAACAGAACGTTATTTGAATAGGACGGCGCCAATCCGCACATCGGTAGAGTATCGATGGATGCAGAAGTTGTGCATTGTGCTGTACTAACTTTAATTATTAAAAATAAAATAATATTATAGAAATTCTATTTATCAGTTACACTATGTTCAAATCAAAAGTTCTGCTGATTGTAAAGTTCTGAATTCAATAGTACGTTATATACCTACAATTTCATGGAACCAAAATTCTGTTAAAAACTTCTAGACTTTGACATTTTAAATCCATCGTCCAACATAGAAATTCTTGGAACTAAATTGTTAGCTCAAATTGAAGTTGTAATTTGCACTTCTTTGCTAACTTTTAGACTGCCAAATTCTTTACTTACTTTGTTCATAATATGAACTTTGCCCATAGATTCTGCCTAGATACTCGTAGAATAATGAAAGATGTCAGAATTAAAATTGATTCCAAATAACAATTGAAAGTTTGCGAGTACAAATACAACTTCTGTCCAACTAAGAAATTAATGTTCACCACACCAGGAAACATTATCTCAATGTGTCGACGTTTTATGTACGATGTATTTTATTACCTTTAAATTTGTCAACTTTAAATTAGTCAGTTTGTTGAGATATAATCAAGAGTGAGTAATAATATTGCGCTTTTCATTCGCAGCAGCATATTTTGTATTTTATTTGGGCTATCTTATTGCTTTGTAATGTGTTTACTTGATTACTTTGTTTTAGCGATACTTAATTAAGTCTAGTTTTATAGTCTACATGTTTACCCGTCAAATTACAACTAAGTGTGCAAACAAAATGAGCTGAATTCTAATGTGATATAAAAGTAACTATTGGTTACTCCGGCATAATTGCCATCGCCATCGCAAATTCTAATCTTTTTTGATAATGTCAATCAATGCTGCCACTACTTCTTAAAAAAAACTACGTACATACATATTTCTTTCTTCTCCAAGTTAAACCAGATTTGAAAAAAATATCGCCGTACCTTATGTAGGCAAACAAATAAAGTGCCTGACATATGACATATGCTGACGACTTTCTATTTTATATTTAAAAAACAAAATAACTGTTATAGAAATCTGTTTGGCTGTTCAAAACTTCACTGCGTTGTTTTCATTTGATTTTATATTTATTTTATTTATATATTTCCAAAGAATCTTTCACATTGGGCTTAAAAGTCTATAATTAATAGTAAAAGTTATAAAATTAAAAGTATAGTTAGACTTAAATTCAAATCAATTATAATTATTATTTATACATTCAGTTTTTATTGATTTAGATGACAAAACAAAATACTTTATTACACTAAATATTAAATTTAATTATTTACTAAGTATCTGAATAAAACCGTCTCACATTGTGTGGTGCCGCGAAGCCTTCTAATGAAAGAGGGTAAGCTATTCCACTGCTTTAAGGCATAAACGAAAAACTGACGCTCCGAGATTTGCAGTATCATAAAAGAACAAGATGAGTTAGTAAACTGTATTTTTGAATTAGATATGAAGGTTCTTTGTTTAAAATGATTTTGTTCAATGATTTTCAGGTGCGTTTATTTGATGACCTTCTGCCATCTCTCGGACAACTTCATAATAGCGGGTTCCTAAAAGTTTCTATCTTTCTCTGCAAGAAACCTGTCAAGGTGCTGTCCGATGAGGTCTTCAAAAGCAAACGTTCTGCCGTTCAGGGAGTTTTGCAAGGAGCGAAAGAAGTGGTAGTCTGATGGCGTAAGATCTGGGTGGATTCGGCAACACGTCTCAACAAAGCTGCAACAATTTTTGGCAAGTGACAAAACCTGTGTGTGGTCCACACCCATACGATTGATTAGCTCGGGACATTTCTGTGCGATGACATGACTTACTTTTTGTAGCTGCTCACAGTAGACATCGAAATTAATAGTTTTGCCCTTTGGAAGCAGTTCATAGAAGACTGGTCTCTTTCAAACCCACCAGATTGACAGCACCTTCTTTTGGTGGATGTCTCTGCTTGCCTTTGTAGTACTCCGCTACACTACTATATTCCCAACCCATAAGCAACACTCGCATCTTCCAATAGCAACAAGTACATCATAATTCATACCCATAATCGAGACACAAAGCCCAGAATAAGTGATTCCCATACCAACGTCATAACTCAGTGGAGAATCCACTTTACGCTGCCACAAGCGAAACACATGTAAACACTCAAAGCAAAAATGCCGACTCAACAATAACAGCACACGACAGGCATTAAGTGTCGGCAGCAAGCCGTTGTATACAAAAAGGATCAAATTACCGATCGATCGTATGAACGATCATGGGCGCCGACACTAAAGGGTAACTAACTGGGACACTTAGGACAATTAAATCGAAAATCTATATCAATAAATGAAAAATGCATCGTGCGAATTATTTTGTGCTGTTGCCTAAGTATGCAAGAAGAATTTTGGATAGAAATTAGTATAAAAGGCAGTGGTTAGGAAGAACAAAGGGCAGAGATTGAGAAATACCCCAAACAGTAAAGGTCGCAGCCCTTGGTAACACAGCGGACCTTTAACTATATATAAAATTAAATAAAAGTTTTATAACCTTAAACAAAAGTGTTTTTCTTTCTCTCCGCTCGTATACTCTTCTCCGCATTCATACACGGAAAGCGCCGTATACAGGGCGTAATACAACACCTTTCCGATGATTCATCCCGCCTACTCCAACTTTTTTTTCAGCTGAAATTCTTGCAGACAATCCATTTTTTGTCATTAAAATGAATCAAAAATGAGTCTTCTTCTTCTTCGAGTTTAGTGAGTTCATCGCAGACGTTTATGCACTTCGTCAGATGAATTTCTTTCAAGGCATACGGAATCCATATATCGAGCTTCTTTAGGAAGCTCTTCAGAACTGTTGAATGCTTATTTGCTTGCACCAATGCTTCGACTTTATCGTCTTCAATCTCGGAAGGCCTACTGCACCAATGAGCGTCTTCAACTGAAAACTCACAATCAGGGGAATCGAGCGAATCAATTTTGGCACTGGCGTTTTTCATGACATTTCTGCCTTAAACTTTACACAAATTCCCTTGCCACAGTGGCTTTCTTTTTTTTTTTTTAAGTAATAAAGCAATGTATGGCAAATTGACTATTTCGCTTGGTGGAAGTTAACGAATACTGCGAACTCTGGTTGCTAATACTTTCTTGTACTTGATCCTGCTTCAATTAGAGCTTAAGAACCAACCCAATTTCCACCAACTTTTCACTTTCACCAACTGAAATATTCTCCTTGAAATAATATTGCTGTAATATACTCGTAATAGGATTACATCTATGAAAATTTTAAGTTGCATTCCACTGTCTTTATTGACTTGTTTAACAATACGAGTATATTAAATAATCACTTTATATTATTCACTATTGTAGCAATAAGTATTAGGAAAGGACGCCTTTTATTTAAATCGGCTACACTATGGACTTAATATTGAATAAAGAAATATGTACATAACAAGAAAACAATTTCTTCGCGTTTCGAAAATGCTTTGTTTACATCCAAACACTTTACGAGCACTTATGTACACTGCTGTGCAAAATAATAAGAACAGCGTTGTACTATTATTGAATTCTAAATTTAAGAAAAACACAAGTTTAAATTAAATTCAGAAATTGATTTATATTATTTTAAGTAAATGCAGGTTTACAACTTAATAAATAAACACTGATTTTGGCAAACATTAAAGAAAAAAACAATTTAACAAAAATTCATTGATCTCGGCTGTGCAAAAAAATAATAACACTAAAGAAAAGCAATTCTTTTTTTTTTTTAATTAACATAAAAACAATAATGAATGAAACAAAACTATTGAAAATGACTTAAAAATTCATATTTTGTTGTGCTACCCTTGCTAACTAAAACAGCTCCGCACCTACGGGGCATTGAGTCCACAAGTTTTTGGCAAAGTTGTGGTGGGATCTCGTACCAAATTTTTTTAACATTTTCCCACAGCTCCGCCTTGTTTTTTTGTTTTGACGTCTTACTAAGTTGACTTTTAAGATGATCACAAAGACTTTCAATTGGATTAAGATCTGGGGATTGCGCTAGCCATTCAAGGAGCTGGACCTTTTTTTTAAAAAACCCTTTTTTTTGGGTTACCTTGGCTGTGTGTTTAGGATCGTGTCCTGTTGAAACAGCCAAAGTAACGGTAAATTATCATCTGCAAAGGGATACATACATGTATTCAAGATCTCTATGTGCCTGCCCTTCGTTAGAGTCTCCTGTATCCAATGCATTGGTCCAACGCCATAATAAGAAAAGCAGCCCCAGACCATAATATTACCCCACCGTGTTTTACTATCTTAACGGTATATTTAGTATCGAATTCTTTCCCTGTCGGCCTTCTTACATACTGGTTTATTGTGTCTGGCCCAAATAAATTAATTTTGGTTTCATCAAACCAAAGTATGTTACGCCATTTCTCAGCTGGCTTTTGCAGATGACGATTGGCGAAATTTAATCGGTCCTTTATATTCTCTTTTTATAAGAAAGGACATTTCTTTGGGTGGCAAGCTTTAAGATCGTTTTCTATAAATCTTCTTCTTATCAGAGAACTGTCTACTTTTAGATTTAAATAGGTTTTGATTTCAGCCGAAGTTATAAACGGGTTCTTTTTTGCGCATCGAAAATGCGTAGGTCAGTGTGGGATGATGTTTTGCATTTTCGACCACGTATTTCTTCATTGTTTTTTCTTTTAGAGCATTCACGACTATTCCCAAGAAGCAAGAAAGAATTTTGGCGATTGCTCTTAGAGATTTTTTCTCCTTATTTAAGCCTTGAATAATGCTTCGAAGCTCTGCAGAACAATGTTTATTACGACCCATTTTTCTCTAAAATAATCAAAACTTTTTTTGGAAACTCATTACAGATGCTAATTTTTAATACTTACCAATAAAAATAATAAAAAAATAATACCCCCTAAACAAATAGTAACCCGGCTTTATTTCTGTTCTTATTATTTTGCACAGTCAAAAATGACCTTCTTCTGGTCAGTGCCTGGGCTAGTGCAGTCCACACAATTGACGAAGCAAAAACATCAATAATTTACCGCTATCCCAACGTGGAGTAAAAAAAAACCGAAAACAACAATTTGTGAATGAATCAAAAACTGTAAATATTTAAGAAAACTTTTCCGGAAATAGCTGTTCTTATTATTTTGCACAGCAGTGTATGTCGATACTTACATATCTGTTCTCTTGTGTACTTGAAAATAACAATTTCTTTAAAAAAAATTATTAATCTTATTCCGTACGGAATCTTAATTTTCCATACGAATTTGCTCCCACCAACGAACTGTCAGAAATTGACATAGGGGTTTAAGTACAAAAAATATCCGCCAGAATTTTCGTTCCGGGTGTCAATAGTTTCGCATAATTTTGTGCAGCTGTCTAAACAATTTCAGTGATAATAACAAAATTACACATGCTTAAACAGGACAGACATCAAAGAAGTCTACATACATACATGTGTAACTAGAAGAATGGTCTAAACTTTTTTGAGTTACAATTGTAAAATAATTGATTACAATTGTCAAAAATCAGAAAAAAAAAGCGGAATTTCGTAAGAATTGAAATCCAATGAAAACTTGGAATTTTCACAAATTGACATCAGAAATCTGAATAAACTTAAATTAATGCTGTTTGCGTTATTTTCTAGTCTGACATGCTATGAGTGATTGAATATCATTAACTCCGCCAAGTTGATTAATCAAACAGCTCTAATTATTTCTTATGTCAATTCAATAGTAAATATGAGCAATAGATATTTATGCATGCGCATTTGATCACGTACTTTTCAAGTCATACCAAAATATGACTCTCCATTGTGTGAGAGAGTAAGGTTGTGTTTTGTAAACTCATTATCATAAAAAGGTTATCAACATGTTAATAATCCTAATTAGGGAGATAATCGCATCAGATAAAGCTAATAATACCCTCTGATATGAGTAAAGTCGATAAACTAAACTTTTCGCTTGGTTTTGAATTGTCTGCTACTCAGCCGGCACAAAAGTTCTTTCATTTTTAGCAGATGACAAGTAAAAACTACGCAAATAAAAAAATTCAATGATGCACGCTTCAACAAGGCATTGTAATTCTTAAAAAAAAAATCAGTATAAACATTTTAAAAATTTCGTTAAAAAGTTTTTTTTTTGTCTTGTTTTTTTAAATACACTTATAATGAGAATGCGATAGGAAGGGAAAGAATGGTGTTTGGGTTTGAAAAGTTAAAACTTTTGTCGGTCGACGCGAGATAGCAATTGTTAAATTGGTTCTAAAATCACAATTAAGTGATGTGAAGAACCGAAATCGCACCCGTGACACAGAAACAACTGTGATCATCGCTTAGGTTCAGGTTAGTCGATTTCAAGTACTGGGCATATCACAAACGATAATCGACCGAATTTTGCATAAAAGTTCATTAAGCCTATAAGGTTCAATAAGCCCAAAAACTTAAGTCCGCAGACCATCGTAACATTGGAAAAATCATTTTGAACGATGAGGAACATTTTCATTTTCAAGACTTTGTTAATACGCAGAATTGAGCATTTGGGGCTTAGGAAATCCTATCTTCTTATCCACATCGTGTTACTGTTTGGTTCGGTTTTTTAGCAGGAAGCATTTTTGGATTATATTTATTCAAAAATGAAATACTGATTATTAGTGTGAAAAATATTCTTTAAGCCTATAAATATAAATAACCGGTAAGTATTATAGCTATTATATGATGGGGAATTAAAAATGTTAATGTTAATCGTAGTCATGGAAGTTTTATGATGAAAGTATTCAAGAATGAAGAAAACAAAACATTTAGTATACACAATGAACAAAAGTATTACATTCTAGGGATTGCTAGTCGGCTGATGTTTGTGCCTCAGGTGTTTGATGGCTGTGCTGCTGTAGGCCAGGCGATCTTCGCATCGATTCTTTTGTATGCCAGCATGCAGTGTTTTCCTTTAGCAGCATGACGAATATCTTGTGGGCATTCGACATCAGTGAGAAGAGTTTCCTCACCATCGACCAACTTGAATAGGGCATAGTCTTGTGGATTAGTAATACGGGCTTTGTGGGCAATGATACGGCAAACTTCGCGTGTTGTAGTATGTGGCCGAACAGGAAGAGTACGTGTTTGAAGAGAGCCATTACATTCATCAGGAATGATGACACGAAGAACATATGAGCAGGCAGGCAATGATGGTGATCCGGTTCCTTCATTGTCCGAGGCCATAAAGCTCTTGAGTACGCGTACAGCGCTGCACAATGCTGTCAAATAGTAACCAGCCTCCCCATTTAATAAAGCTAGCTGCAATAATCCCCATATGAATTCGGCTTCAATCTCAGCACCCACAAAACCACACTTGGCCATTACAAAAAGCATGATTGGCAAGAAATCATCGGCTCAAAGTTGTTGCCCACGTGAGCAACCAGTTGCATCGAATATCGATGATATTATGCACAAGAATAGATCTAATTTTTCCAATGGCAATTCAGCCTCTTGTAATCGCAGCAAAAGATTAGAAATTTGAAGCAATGCAGATGACGAAGATGGTGCCACTGCAGTCCTTATACCAAAATCAACCGCAATTCAACCGCATTTCGTCCGCATTTTACATTTTGTGCCAATAACTGAATATCCTCTGTCCTGGTGTAATAATCGACGAACATACCGTAGAGGTGCTCACGCAATGGGAACACAACCAATTGATGCATCACAGTTTCGAGTATGGCGTCCAAATTAAGAAATTCATCAGACTTGAGACGTGCTCGTGCATTTTCCACTTCTTGATGAAACTTACCTTCGCCATGTTTTACAAGGTAATTTTTCATTCCGTTCATAAATTGACGCATATTACGCATGACAACTTGAGGAGCAGCCTCACGATAGGTGGTTTCATGCTGAAAATACTGGGTAGCAAAGGATTAATCTTTTACACCTGTCATATTTTCTTTTATTTGTTAAAATTTATAAAAACAATTTTATAAACATTTTCCTCAACGAGTCTGCATTGGGTGAGAACAGAAATTATTTGGAAACTTATAAGTTGCATTTTGCACATTAGATCATAAGGTTCGTACTTTCTAGAAATACATTTCCATTTCCACACTCGATTTTTCTGTATAATAATTTTTAATTTTTGATATTTGATGCAATAAAAAGACAACATTTTGTGCCAAAGACGTTAACATCTGTCTGACTAGTATAGAAGAATTACAATACATCGGGAATGTAGATATCATCTACCATTATCTACCATTCATCTAAGAACTATAGGTACTCCTCATTGATTCCAAAGATGAATCGAAGAAACAGCACAGTACTCCGCAAAGTGTTGACAGTAGAATCGTTTTGTATCAGACTTTTTAAAAGCATGCATTATACAATGAAAACCTGATCTACAATAGCTGCAAAATCAAGGGTTATTACGGATTATATTAAATGTAATGGGCTTCGAGAATTACCTCTAGTATACCGAGACGCAAATAAACGCTCTGAACGTATTTACCAACAGATATTCGTTTGGTTATAGGAGCATACGGATACAATAGTGGATTTAATTGGTGCTACCGAAAGAAAAAATTCATTGGTAGACTTAAATATTGGAGAGAGAGTACTCTCTAAACTGGACAATAATTTTGAAAGCATTAAAGATTGTGACTTTAGGGCATAGACCAAGCTATGAAGGACAAGTTCTAGAGAGCAAGGTATTATTAGATCCTTCGCCATAACAACACAAAAGTAGGGTGCGAATATAAAGCTGTTATCAATTAGCCATTATAGAACCCGTTTCATGACGGTTATTTAAGATCTTATAGATCGTTTTGATAACAAACGCCAGGTATAAACTGCAGAACTAAAAAGGTTTTAGTCAGCCGCCCAGTGAGAAAATCAAAGAAACCTCTTTGCCAGCTAAATCGCCCATTACTTTGAAAATGATTTATGAAGAGATCTTAATAATTCAAGGAAAACCAAAAAGACCAAAGACAGCTAATCGATACTCTCCAAGCCAAAAACAGAGCCAATGAAGAGAGAATTTCATTATTTCAGACTAAAGTCAATTACCTTGAACAACAACTCTTAGCCAACACTATCGAAATTTTTAATGTCCCCAACACCCACGGCATCTCTGCTACTGGTATCGCTTTGAAAGTTTTCCGCAATGGTATGAATTTGGATGTGACTGACAAAGACATCGATTTTTGCCGCATGAAGAATATCTGAACCAAAACACAAAAGAAACCTAGCAAAAGAATAAATATTCTCCAAGTGAGATTAATTTCTCGTAACTGCGAGAATCATGAAGGCGAATAATCAAATTGACGATTAATGATGAATGATTATGATTATTAATCTCGATTATTTATTAACCGTCATTTCTGTTACCAGTCACACTTTTTTGCCGCGAAATGAAAATTTGGTTTATTTTATTTTCTGAAATTATTTTCTTCTAGATGTGCAGTGTTTCTAAGTCACACTGCACGAAGTGCCGGGCGTTCTACTATTGAATAATAATGATATAACATAAGAAGATAATCTTAAGTAAGATTGAAAATTTAAGGGAGAATGGTTGCAAACTACTTTTTTTTAATCGTTATAAGGAAAAAATGGTAAGAGAAATTTAAAGATGATTTTCAAATACACATTTAATGACATGACATATTTTGTTGGCTTTCATTATTATTTTTTTTTTTTTCACAAAAGCCTTCAGTGCCACGTGCAAGATTATGACAAATAGATAGATGTAAGAACCATCAAACTCGGCCCACGCTTTTAGCCTCTAGTTTCTATACGAGTATAGTTTCACAAAATAGCGGCTGGTAGTGGCCATATTGCATTTTGATTAATATCATGTCTTCAGTGACACTCGCAAGATTACGACAAACCGATAGATGTAAGAATCATCAAAATCGGCCCTCGCGTTTGGTCTTTAGAGTGACACAAAGGAACAAACATACATATATAGGCTGATAAACACATTACCCTTCATTGTGCATCGCACAGTCGGGTAAAAATGAGCACAAAGCAAAACTGATGACAACAATTCTTAACGAACGTACTGAGCCACAGAAGATGTACATAAATGAGAGCCGATCTTACCACACCCGTCAACTGTTAAAGGCTACTGATGCTGAATTGAAGAAAGTCTCCAAGGGATATAAATATTTGTGGGCGCGAAATGGGACGGTTTATATGCGAATGAAGGAAGGCGATAGTTTAGTCAAAATAAATTGTATTCTTGATTTAGATAAAATATGAATTCTGTTGGTATAAATAGTCCTATCTCGTCTCCCCAAAACATTCATATAGCCTCTAGTGTCAATGTAATTGTAACCCTTTGTTTACATCAGAACATCCGCAGTTTAAGAAAGTATTTTAATTGTTTCTTAGCACATATCGAAACTCTCGCGAATTGCCTATTTGTCTATATTATAATGAAATTTGGATCTATCAAAATGAGTTAGATTTTTATGATATTCCGGGTTACTCGTATTTGCCTTTTGGCAAATGCAACGACTCATACTCTGCCGGTGGTGCAGCAATTTATGTCAAAGTTTGAGATGACCGTTCATTGATAAATATTCCTAGTTCCGATGTAGTGAAGTTGTCCCTTTCGTATGCAAATGGATCTTATTTAATGCTATGTTTTTACAGATTGCACGAATTTAGTAAAAATATCTTTATTGATGAGTTGAATTCTATTTTGAATGAAACTAAAGCAAAAAACTTAATTATTCTTGGCTATATCAATATCAATATTTTAAATGAGTGTGACAGAGACACTGAGAACTACTTGTTGTTGATGGCCTCGTATGGTCTAAGGACCGTTATTAATGAACCTACTTGCGTATCTAATTCAACCAAAAGTTGTATTGACCATATTTTCACGCGAGTACATAAAAATAATAAAAGTTGTTTCTTTGGTAATGCTTACGATTTCAGAGTAACGGATCATCATATGGTAACTCTTACCATTGGTAACTATAATACTTCATTTCATGTTAAAAATTCTGTGCGGAACAAATTTCGTATAAACTACGCCATGTTGAATGAAGTTTTAAAATATGAGTGTTGGGAATCAGTTTACTCAAAAAGTAATCCTTCGGTCACCTATGATTTATTTTATCGATTTTAAGAAATCATATAGAAAACTACACGAACACGAAGACTTCCAATCTTTTAAAGAAAGTGAAAAGTAAGAGAAAATTCGCCAAAAAATGTAAGAAACATGTACAAATTTTAAGAATAAAAAATACTATGACAAATTGTGCAAAAACGTGAATAAAAAAATAGCAGACACTCGCATTCAGTATTATGTTAGTAAGATGCATGATGCATAATAAAGAACAGCGGAGAATTGTAGATGATATTCTAGGAAAAGACAGAAATTGTAAAGTAGTCGATGTCTTGGAAATAAATAGCGTTATTTTATCTGATCTGGCCAGTACTTCATTGAAATTTCTGAGAAACTAAAGCCTTCTGCTCAATGATCAACCTAATTATACATGCATTTGTATTGCCTCATCTGAGACCAAGTTAATAGTTTTGCTTTTACCACAATTACTTCTGCAGAAATATTTAAGCTTATATTATCTTTAAAAAATAAAACTTCGCGCACAAGTGATGGTGATATCTGTCACTTATTTAACTTAAGTGTAAGTAATGGATGCTTTCTACAATCCTTAAAATGTGCAGAAATTATACCACTGTTCAAAAAGGGAAATCGCAATGATATGGGTAATTATAGACGTACGAGGGCGGGTCAATAAGTCCGTGACTTTTGGAATAAAACACAGATTTTTTGATAAAAAAATTATTTTATTTTTCAACGTAGTCTCCCTTGAGCTCTATACACTTTGTCCAACGCTTCTCCAATTTTTTTATCCCTTCCAAAAAAAATGATTTGTCGAGGTCCTCAAAATAGGCCTTTGTTTGCGAGATGACTTCATCATTGGAGTCAAATCTTTTTCCACCAAGCCATTTCTTCAGGTTTGGGAACAAGAAGTAGTCGCTCGGAGCCAAATCTGGAAAATAGGGTGGATGAGGGAGCAATTCATAGCCCAATTCATGGATTTTTGCCATGGCAACTGCACATGTGTGCACCCTTGCATTGTCTTTTTTCTCCTCAAATTAGTGAGTAGTCTGATAAAAATAGCTGTCAAACACAAACTAACTGACGCAGCAAGTTTAAATTTTGACAGGAGTCAACTGACAGATGCCTGTTGACAGGAGCAGTGTTGCTGTTTCAGTAAAGAGGTCAGAAATTCAAAAAGTCGCGGACTTTATCACTGCTTCCACATTTTCTAAGCTGTCTGAAAAGCTAGTAAAATCACGCACGATGTCTTTTTTGGATAACCAAAATTTATTTTCTGAAAATCATTTCGGTTTCAGATTGGGCAAAACCACAGAAGATGTACCCAATTGTATGAAGGGTTCAATAATTCCAAATCTACAATGGCTCTTTTCATTGATATGACAAAAGCATTTGACATGGTGAACCATAACTTGCTTCTAGATAAGTTGTCCAACGCTGGATTTAGAGGAGTCTTACATGATTGGTTTCGCTCTTATCCCACAGATAGGGAACAAGTTGTCAATATCAATGGATGTTTTAGTAGATCTCTTAAAATAAAGAATGGCGTTCCGCAGGGCTCTGTATTCGGTCCACTTTTGTTCTTAATTTATATTAACTCCCTCTTCCATCAGAACTTCATCGGTTTACCAAGATCGTTCGCTGATAATATAACATTCTGTATTTGTATTTGTATTTATTGATTTATTTGAAATTGCTTATCACAGTAAGATAAATCTTATAAGATAGTGAAAGCCTTAAAATTAAGTGTACAAATTGAACATAATAAAATAAAAATAAGAACAACAAATGGTTGAACAACAAAAAATACATATTTGAATAACAAAGAAAAAAGAATTTAATTGAAACTAAAAACAAATAATAAATAAATAACTAACAATTTAAAGTTATTGCTAATTGAATATGCTAAATTTACTCACTGGCTAAGTACCTCAAAAGTAGATTCCTAAATCTTTTTGTGTTTCTGACTCCTCTTAGTTCACGGGGCAGGGAGTTCCATAGGCGAGTGGCATGAACGAAGAATTGCCGCTCCGATGTTAGGCAAGAATGTGGAGTTTGCATTAAGGTCAGAGTCCTTTGCGACCGGGGAAAAACTAATCTGCTATAGAGATACTCAGGTTGATGTGTCTGTAGGATGTTATGCAGTCATGATAAGGATCGAAGCGCTAGCAGGTTATCGAACGAGCAGCCGACAATAGACTTTGAGTAAACGGACACGTGATCATAATTTCGGAGGCCATATACGAGTATATACCGAGCAATATTGTTGTATACAACATTAAGCTTCCTATTAGAAATTGAGTCAACTTTGCCAAAGACCTCACACCCATACAGTAAAATTGGCAGTATGAGCGTTTTCGCCAGCATAGTTCTAATAGCTGTAGGTAAAAACATCTGCGTTGACCAAAGTATACGAAGGCCTCCATAAACCTTGCCAATAGTAGTGTTTATATGGTCAGTCCATGTTAGGGAGTCATTAAAACTAAGTCCGAGATTTCTTACAGTATGAACAAAGGGGACGATTTCTTCACCAAGTTTTATCGGTGGGATGGTAGGCAGGTTCTGTGTTTTCCTATGAATCGCGAGAGCTCTCGACTTTGCCGGATTCAAACACAGAAAGTTACGTTGAGCGCAGTGAAAAATATTGTCCAATTCTTCATTTATCGAAGCAGCGACTTGATCTAAGGCATTGATATTTCCACTCAAAGCCAATTGGACATCATCGGCATACATGTGGATCAAACACCGTTGGACAATTTGTGACAAGTCATTGATGTACATAGAAAAAATAACAGGTCCAAGTATTGATCCTTGAGGAACTCCACTCGATACCCTCAGAAAGCTCGAAGTTTTATTGTTGACCACAACACATTGCTGCCTATCTACTAGGTAGGAATAAATAAGCTTTGCCGATTCTTTGGAGAAATTGTACATGGTCTGAATTTTTTGGCAAAGAAGAACATGATTAACAGTGTCAAACGCTTTTGAAAAGTCTAAGAGAATTAGAAAAGTAACATATTTTTGGTCCAACGACTTCCTAATGTCATCGACTACTGACAATAATGCTGTTTGGCAGCTGTGTTTGGGACGAAAACCGAACTGACAACTGCTTACTAGCTTATTTATAGACAAATATGCCTGCATTTGTTTCAAAATTACTTTTTCCAAGACTTTACTTAAAAACGGGAGAATCGCTATGGGTCTATAGTCGTCATTTCCTTTTTTAGGGATTGGGATAACTTTTGCCCTCTTCCATTCACGTGGATAATCGGAAGCTGTTATTATACTGTTGAAAATATGGGTAATGGAAGGAAGAACGTAAGGAAGGATTCCGGTTGCGTTTGACTTTATTGATAGAACCGCTTCGACAACCTCTTGATCACTAATACATATGAAACCGAACGAATCATTGGAGACGGAGTTGTCTGAAGGATCAAAAGTATTACACACGTTTTCATTTGTGAAAGAGGATGGTTTTGTGACGAATTTAGCGTTTAAGAGTTTATAGTCAATGTTATCGTCTATTTTTATAATCTCTTTTCCAACTCCAAGTTCCTTAACAGCTTTCCATTTATTTTTCGACGAACAACTATGGCTTAACCTATTTTCATAGTAAATCGTCTTTGCGGACCTTATGTCTAGCACCACTTTGTTCAGCAAACGGCAGTACTCCCGATAAAGCGGTTCGACTCTATATCGTCTCCAAAGACTATAGGCTGTATTACGTTGCAGCATCAGCTTCTTAATTTCGCTGCAAAGCCAGGGTGGCGATGTTCTACGGATAACTTTTGTTTTTAGTGGGATATGTTTATTAAAAAGGTATCTGATCTGCTCTTGAAAAAACACAACTTTATCGCTAACAGACTGCATGCACCTCAGACTATTCCAATCAGTACACTGAATGTCATACAGCAACTCACTGTAGTTCGCGTTCTTAAAGTCACGAAACTGGAAGTTGATCTCTTTTGGTCTGTTTTTAAAATCTAAGGTTAAATAAATGAGATCATGTCTCGAGAAACCAGAAGCTTGAAGCTGACTATAAAGTAGGATCTTACTAACATCACTAACAAAAAATTGATCAATCAGAGTACTTGAATCACCTTGGAAATGAGTAGGAGTTTCTATATTTACAGGGCATAAGTTCAGCGATTTAAGGTTATTTAACAAATGAGAAGAAACCTTCACATCCAACAAATTGCAGTTAAGGTCACCGCATAGAACAACATGGGAGCTAATATAGGAAAGTTGCTCTAGAATGGTTACTAACGGCATATAGTCTACAGATTGATTTGCCCTGTAAGCAGTACCTAATAAAATTCTTTGACTCTCACATACAATTTTGACGAAGCAATAGTCTAGCCCTGTGTCCTGCATAGAATTACAAACAGGTGTACACTGCAACCCTTCGCGTGCATAAATACCAGATCCTCCACCCACTCGACCCACTCGATCACCACGAAAAACATTAAAACCAGGCACTTCATACAATTTGTTTTCGGCATCCGAGTGAAACCAAGTCTCAGACACACAAACAACATCAACCTGAGATCCTACAAATAGATATTTGAATTCCTCGAGTTTCAATGCATTGTGTATACTTTGTGCATTCAGATGACAGATTTTTAACCCATTCTTCTGTGCACAGAGCATATTATGCAAGTTCTCGTTCCTACCCACACCCATGACACTCCCATTAGTGTTATCTATATGGTTGTTCATTAATCAAAAAAAAAGAAAAAAAGAGTCAGAAACAGCAAGTCACAAAAAAAATTAGAGAAATTGATTAGCCAGAAAGTACTCGTATTTACAAACGTTATTTGAATATTTAAATTGAGAGTTGAAAATATAAATAATAAATAAAAAGGAATTATGAAAGAAAAAATTAAAAAGAATACAAAATAGTTACATAGAATAGGTATGTTGTTATTAAGTTGTCTCAGCAGCAGCAAGCAGGTCATCAGAGCTTTCGATAAGAAAGCTTTTCGAATTCACCACACCTCTCAAGGACTCACGTCGTTCGAATGTGTTATCAAAATTGAGGAACATCTACAAATATTAAGGCAGTGGTTTGCATTTCGTAAGCTGATTATCAGCGAAAAAACAAAATTGATGGCTTTCAAAATGTTAGGAAATGTTGTTACCGATTTCAACGGTTTTTTTTTATCATTCTCACGACTGTGCAAGGTTTTGTCTACCTCTGCATACTTATCAACTTAATATCTGAAAATTTTGTTTGATCTCAATTTAAGCTGGAAAAATCATACGAAAACAGTTAAATCATATATGATACTTGTGGCTCGAGTAATGTATCTTGTAAAACCTTACTGCTCCAAACAACTATTAACTATGATTTAGTACGGCCTCGCAAACTCAAAGTTGCAATATGGTATAGTGAGTTGAGGTGGAACCTATGATAACGCTTTTAGGTCCTTATTCATAGCTCAAAAATATTGAAAAATTGAGAATTCTTCCGTTAAGACACCTATATATTTTTAAAGTTCTCGGGTAATTATTTAAGTGAAGTGGTAACACTCCAAATAGAAACTCAACTTTTTATAGTTTGCGCCCTAATTATCGAGCATTGGTTATTGTTCCGGTCGCACATAGAACCAAATTTTCTCATTTAAAAATTGTTAAAGATCGACTGTTTACTATGGATTATCAAATTATTGAATCGTTCTTGTTTGTACTCAAACTCTTTCTATCGAAATTTACACATACGTACTTTTCTTATCTTTATTTTTTGTAACACTGATAACTACCCCACATCAGTTGCGTAAATTTCAAAATATTATTTAAGCGTCATTCAACACTAACTTTAAATAGTTACAGAATGATTATTATTATTCGTTTCATAATTATTACTAAGAATTATTTAATTGTTAAATTGAATTCTTAAAATTATTCAAATAGAATAAATAATATCTTAAAGCAGTTCAATGGATAAACAAAACTCTTCTTTTGTAAATATATCCACAAAAAATAGACAAGGCTATTAAAGAATCGGTGTTAAAAAAGGTTTTGTCGTTTTTCACCTTTTTTTAAGACGATATACGATAGTAGGATTTTGTTGAATTTGTTTGAACTTCTCACGTCATTTGTATGTGTGTGGACCAAAATCAAAACCCATTATATCCACTTTTAAAAAAAAAATGACTTAGGTATGAGGTTTTGTGCGTATCATTCAAATACATACGTTGGGCCCAAGTTTGAATCCCAAATTACATTTTATGCCATAGAAATCGGACCACAAAATCTATGGTTAATTTCAAAACCCATTTTATCCAAAAATTGTATACACATCAAAATCCATTATATCCAATCAAAATATTGTCTTTATTATAACCTGGGGTTTCAAAAACCATTTTATCTATGGAAAGAAATTGTTTTGCATAAAGGTTTGAAATAATTTTTTTAACATACTCGTAGTAGGCTTGGTGCATTAAGGTTTGAAATTATTTTTTTGAACATAGTAGGCTTGGTGAATAATGTTTTTGTTGTTTTTTTAGGGAATTTCCCTTTTAGTGCTATGTCTTCTATCACTTCGGATTGAAACTTCGAGTAGTTGGTTATTCCCGTGGAATTTATTTAATTTTGTGAAAAAGTATTAAAAAAAAGTGTGTTATGGAAAGTTCAAATGTTCCAATTCTTGTCAGTGATGGTAAAACCAGAAAAAGGCCAAAGAACAAAAGCAAGTGGAAATCGGAAGTGGCAAAAACCGAGCGGTAAGTTCTTATGTTTCATAAATTATTAAAGTGAATTAACTTTCGATTAACGTTAAAAAAATCACCCAATCCAAAAGACGATGGCCTTTCCTTCATATTATTTATTAACAAATTTATTTAATTTTGCGTTGATAGAAATAAAAACTAAATAAAATGTAAACACCCAAAATTCCATCATGCAAACACAGACCAAACAGTATGTTTAAGTGCAATACATTGAAAAGTGTTGATGCAAAGAGATTTGCAAAAGATTTTTACAAAACTGCAACCAAGTTATCGCAGGATGCCTTTCTTTTGATGCACTGCTCTGCATCTGTTCCTAAACGCAGAAGAGTTGTAACTGCCAAAAAAAATATTGTCGTGGAATATCACGTAAGGAACACTAAAGAAAAAATGGTACGAGTTTGTCAAAACGCTTTTTGTGGAATCCTAGGCATAAATCGGGACAGGGTTATTGGGGTTGCTAAAAGACATTTAGAAAATGGAGGAGCTCCTTTAGAAACGAGAGGAGGTGACAGGTTTTCGCGAAAAAACGCTTCTAAAAAAAAGCAGTTATTGAATTTATTCAAAAATTCCAAACTCTTGAGCTGCATTACTGCAGAAATACGGTTGCTAAGCGACAGTATTTACCAAGTGAACTGTCTATTGCCAAGATGTACAAAATGTATACTGCTCAAGTCACTGACAACTCACTAAAAGTAAAACCCAGTTATTTTCGTACCATTTTTAATACAAAATTCAACATAGGTTTTAAAGCTCCATCAACCGATTTGTGTTCTAAATGTATTGAATTTGTTGAACGAATCAAATACGAAAAGGATGAGAATAAAAAAAGAAGGCTTATGGTTGAGAAGCTCATACATAAGAGAAGAGCCAAAGCTTTTTTTAACATTTTAAAAGAAGAAAGGGAAGACCTAATTACCATGTCATTCGATTGTCAAAAAAACATGGTTTTGCCTAAGGTCTCTGACCAAGCTGCATACTACTCACGTCAGTTTTACATTTACAACTTTGGCGTTGTTGTGGGCAGCTCTAAGGCCTCATTAAACAAAGACAATGTGTTTTTTTACACATGGAACGAAAATGAGTTTTCAAAAGGTTCCAATCAGATTGCTTCCGCTATTTTTAACAGATTGTGCAGCCTTAATGTGAGTCATAATATTCAAACAGTACGCTTGGTCTGCGATGGGTGGATAGAATACAAACTCCACCATGATTGCTATGACATCGTATTGGCTTTTTAAAAAAGCTCCAAAAAATGTAAAGACCTTAGAAATTATATTCCCCGTACCTGGACATTCCTATATTCCACCTGACCGGGCTTTTGCCCTTGTTGAAAAAGAGGTAATTTTATTATAATCTTTTTTGAAATGTTTTTGAACTTTGTATTTTTATAAGGTGAAGAAAAAGCAGACAATCATAACGCCAACAGAATACTGTGAAATTCACAAAAACTATGCAACTGTTATTCACCTGGGAGATGAAAGCTGTCCGGTGTTTGACTGGAAAACTTCAACGACGGATTATATTCGGCCAACCGGTACCTGGCATTTTAAATTCAACGAATCAAAACGATTCATTTTAACGAGAGATAATAATGGAACCATTCTTGTCCGTGGTGAACCATTTTATTTCTCTGATATTGGAGCTCCTAAATCAGTTTTCAAAAAAAAAAAAACAAACAACTTTCCAGCATGGAGCCAGTAAACATAGAAATGGGAGTTCCGATAAAAGATGAAAAACTAAAAGATGTCTTCAACTTGTTGTTGAAGCACTATGGAGAAGACTGGCGGTCCATGGAAGAACTACAGTTCTACAAACAAATTGAAGACGATAACCAGAATAGGTCAAGACACAATCTGGACAATGATCCTATCTGCCAAACTCAACCTGAGGACAAGGAGCTCCGTGTTTGAATGTACTTAACTATTTGTTCAAATAAAAGGTTAAATAAAAAAAGAAAAAAAGTTTTAACGTTTAAAAATTTAGTGTTTCTATTGCTACAGTTTCTAATTTTAATTTGAAATCCAAAGGTAATTTTCAAAACCCATTATATCCATATTTGTTTTTGGTACTACACTAAAACCAAAACCTTCAGATCATAGCTTCTACACTTAAACTGTAAGGAATCCTAATTGAATTAAAAGGACTAAAATATGTTTCGTTTCATAGACACAAGTTTTTCTCGATTTACTCAAAATCTTTAAAAGTGGATAAAATGGGTTTTGATTTTGATCCACACATGTAGAGTACCTTCCGACCTTACTATATGTATATCTGTTTATTCACAGCATGTAAAGGCCCACATGTAATGGTCATTTTATATTTTAAAAGCGACCACTGGTTTTTTCGCCTTTATCCCATAGCAAGTATACACATAATCATTCTTTTCTGTTAATACTCTGGTTTTATCCCAGTCGAAACTACAAAATGTACTATTATTAATTCCTTATCTTCGTCGTCTTTCTAAGATTACTTTTATAAAATGCTTTGCACAGTGGAGCAAAACAAGAGTTCAGTTCAGAATAGGGGAAAGGCAATTCATCACATCATTTAGGATCAATGGCGTAGATTAACTATGATGCATCACCATATAAAACCAGTGGATTATCCAGGAATAAATCCTGGGCATACACTATGGTATTAAACTATTCTCTATTATCTGGTTCCAACAAAAAGCAGAGCTGCGTGTAAAACTCATCCGTTGTCTGATCTAAAATTGAATCTTGTACTACTATAGCATAATCAGTGCAATGTACAAAGTCTGTTCCAATTTCATGAGTCGGAAAGGTACATCCTTAATTGATGTACTGTCAACATTTGGACAAATAGAAGCGGAGTTATTGCATCTGAAGTGACAGAATGTTTGTGTCATCTGTATAAACGTTACTGACTACCAAAAATTACTCAGAATTCAACATTTGAAGGACATCATCAAGGTGGCCAAAAAGAACAAAAATAAGTTTCTCTCTTGAAATCTGCCTGATGTTATTTCATATACCCCTTTTAATGAAATGTTGTTGCTCTAGGGAAGAGGTTTCTTGTTTTCAGAATGCGTCGTGCGGCGTTAGGTTCTCATACTATTTCACTACTTAAAAATGGATTTGAATGAGAGTGGAGTGGGTTCCATTGATGGTGGTAGTAATGGAGTATTGCGACCTATGATAAGAGTATTTTGTAATCATAGAGAAAGTTTTAAGGTTTGCCATTTACAATAAATGCACAAATCCTAAATTAGACGAGTTTATAGATAAATTCAAATGTTGATGTCACGCAGACGTGACGGAAACTTGGTTTGTTGACGGTGTGAAAGATGATGTGTATGCTTTGAGCGGATACAAACTTTTTCGAGCTGATAGATCCGATCGTATTGGTGGCGGAGTGGCGATTTATGTTAAAAATGGTGTGTTTTGTAAACAGAAATGTCGCTCGCCAAATGGGTCACTTGTTCAGTATTTTTTTTGCACAAATTATACGCGGCGAAAGAAGTATTTGCTTAGGTGTTGTGTATAGGCCAAATCGAAATATTGACTTGACACCCATTTATGAAGTAGTTGAAGAGGTGTCGACATGCTCAACCAATATAATTATTTGCGGTGATTTTAATAGTAACTTGTTGTGTGAAAGTATCTTAATCGAAAACATGCAATCATTTGATCTACAACCGGTAAATAATGATGTTCCTACTCATTTCACCAGCTTCTCCAGCACCCTATTAGATGTGTTTTTTGTAAATAATACCGACAAGGTATTACTTTACGATCAAGTTGCTGCACCAGCCTTTTCTAAGCACGACTTATTGTTTCTTACATACGATTTTGATATTGGTGATTGCGTAGACACATCAAATTCTCTTGAACAGCATGTTAATTCTATTCCATGGAACCTCATTTATTGTATGCCCTCACCAGATGAACAAATCGATTTCATCAATAATAACATCAACCTTCTTTTTGATACATACATTCCAATCAGAAGAGGGATTGTAAGAGACAGAACAAAAGCGAGGTTCACGAATTAAATTCGAGAGTTGATGTTGTAATGTGATCAGGCGTATTGACGGTGGAAACGTTTTCGGGTGGAAGAGCTTCATCAAATCTATAAAAACTTGCGTAATAGTGTTATCCGTGAAATAAGAACTGCTAAGATGCAATTTTATTCCAACCGCTTCAGTTCTACATCCGACGGTCGTAAAATATGGAACAATATTCGTGAACTAGGAGTCGGTAAACAAAAGTTAAGTTGTCCTACTAATATCGATCGTAATGACATAAATCGCAAGTTCTTATCAAATCCAAATTCAAGTGCCTCTGTTGATAATTGTGTGTTTGATGGTACTGTTCTACCAACTGCAACGTCTTTTGCTTTCAAAAGGGTGGATTATACGGACATAGTAGAAAGTTTCCTGTCTGTTAAATCAAATGCTATAGGAGTTGATGAGATTCATCCGATTTTTGTTAAAGCAATTTTACCATCATTGCTACCATTTATTACGCACGTCATTAATATAGTTTTCATGACTGGCATTTTTCCTTACCAATGGAAATTAGCAAAAATAATTCCTTTTCCTAAAAACTCTATAGGTGATGAGTTCAGGCCAATATCAATCTTGGATTTTCTTTCTAAATATATGTGAACAACTTAATAAGTTTCTTATGAACAATAATTTGCTGCTTCCGGGTCAGTCAGGTTTCCGTGCAAAGCATAGTTGTACTACATCTTTGGTCAATGTAGTTGAAGACATAAGAGATATACTGGATAATGACAATGTTACGTTCTTATTACTACTGGATTTTTCTAAGGCTTTTAACATGGTAGATCACTCTATTCTAATAAATAAATTAATGCTCTACTTTTGCATTTCTCCTTCTTCAATTAAATTAATCTCGTCATCATATCTTAGTGAAAGAAAACAGGCTGTGTCAATAGATGGTGTCCTATCTGATTCTCTTCCCTTAACTAAAGGTGTTCCCCAAGGATCGATCTTAGGGCCTCTCTTATTTTCAGTCTTTATTAATGATATAGCTTCTGTAATATTCAATTCATCGAAACACATTTACGCTGATGACGTTCAAATTTATCAAAGCTGTCCCTTAGGCCTCATTGAGAATTGCGCTAGTGATTTAAATGAAGAGCTTCAACGAATTTCAAATTGGTCGTCAAAAAGTAGTTTAGTACTAAATCCAGGAAAATGTAAATGTATATCTCTAAAACTATTCTTGATCTTTCCTATTTCCCACATTTAATGCTAAGCGGCTCAAAAATTGAATTCGTTGACTCTTCGAAAAATCTAGGCGTTGTCTTCAATAGAGCACTAACGTGGATCAACCATATAAATTCTATAGTGGGAAAAACATATAGCGTTCTTCGAACACTATGGCTGCCCCAAAGTGTACACCAACTAAAACCAGACTACTACTTGCCAAAGCCTTAGTTATTCCTCTGCTAATTTATGGATGCAAAATTGTTCATGAATGTGACGCCGAGAGCAAAAGAAAACTATGAGTAGCATTTAACACCACCATTCGATATGTATATTGTCTCCCACGTTTCACACTTAGCCAAAAACTTGGTAAAGATGTCATTTCAAAATTATATAAAATTTCGTGCGCTTTTATTTCTCTTCAGCATTATTAAAAGTAGGCAGCCGACATATCTATACGAAAAAATCAAGTTTCCGGTGTCTAGCAGATCTGCCTGTTTATTACTTCCGCGATTTTCATGTTTAACATCTGAGAGACAGTTTTATATTGCTACTATACGTCTTTGGAACACACTCCCACGTACTATACGACAGCTGAGTCGTTCGTAGATCTCCGGAGAGAATACACGTGTGTCGGCTTTTCCTAAAATAAAATAAATTGAGTGATTCAGTGTCGTACTAAAAGGAAATTAGTTACAGTTTCATTAATTGACCCGGTAGCTCGCTGGTTAGCGGCGTCTGGCATCGAAACAGTGAACACGGGTTCGAATCCCGGGCCAAATTAAGACTTTTTTTTTGTTTTGTTTTTTTTTCTCCTACGTGAAATCAAAACAGAACCAACAAGTAAAAGAAATCAAATGATGGATGGCGAAGAGCGTTCCACTCTTCCCATAACGGGAGTTACAAAAGCAACAATACGGTTGCTAGTGCCGTGGCAAAAGGAATCAAACGTAGGAAGAGTTTGAAAACTCCTCCTAATTTAACAAAAAAAAAACAAGTGCCATTTTAAGAGCTGATGAAGAGAAAGATGAATTCCAGTATGAGGGGGGCAGTAACAACTTTGCCTCTTTAGCTGCATCTGAGTCGGAAGACGAAGATGAAGAAATAAGTAATATTACCAGCAGCATATTAAAGCTGGAAGAAGAAGTGCTTGCTATTAAGCAGAGGCAAACTGCACGAAGACAGAGGGAGCAAGTACAAGCAGATAGCTCCCAACAACAAGAGCTGAAACAAAAACTGCAGCAACAACAAAACCAGCAGGAGCAGAAACAACAGCAGCAGCAGAAACAGCAACAGTTGAAACAACAGCAGCTGAAAAAACAGCAGCAGCAGCAGAAACAACAACAACAACAAGAACAACAGCAGTAGCAGCAGACGAAGAAGAAGGAGAAGGTGCCTCCCATCAACACCTATAAATTAGAGGTGAATGCAACCAAGGACCTGTGTAAGTTGGTCATTGGAAGTAACTTTAATATTAAGCGATTGGGGAACGATCGCCATGCCATCCACTGTAACACAGCGGAGGGCTACGCGAAAGTGAAAGAGCTCCTAAAGGAAACGACGACGGAGCACTTCTCATTCACACCAAAGTGTGAAAAGCGGCAATCGATGCTGCTGAAAGGGTTGGAACCGTCTTCTGATCCTGAGGAGATCCTGGCACTGCTCAAAGAGAAGGAGTGCGAAGGACTCAAGTTTGTGGGGGTAAAGCCATTTACCACAGCTAGAGTCAGGCGGGAGAAACGGAGTCTGCGCGTGATGCGTGAAGTGCGCTAAGAACCACAGTTCCGAGCAGTGTCCTCTGGGTGTTGACGGAGCATCCGATAGGTCGCAACTCTCGTGCGTGTTATGTGGAAACGTGGGACACACCGCAAACTATCGGGGTTGTCCTAAGTTCGCTGACATTAAAAAAGCAAAACTGGCTCGGCAGCAGAAAGTGGAGCTCAAACGTTCACCTGTCAGGTTTCAAACACCAGCCGTCACGTCCCAAATTTCCTACGCCCAAATGGCGTCAGGTAGGGGGGCTACGGTACAGCAAGCGACTGTTGCTTCTACGGCGCCTACGCCGAGAACAACGGAAGCTGCACCTAACATGCTAGCCATCTTGCTCGCAATCCAAGGGCAGATGGCTCAGCTGCAAAAGCAGGTTCAAGAACAGGCCAAGCGGGTGGACCAGATCTACTCGCTGCTGCCGGGCCTAACGCAATACATGCCGTAATGGGTACGCACATGGTGGAGCAAACTTTGAAGGTCCTTGCGGTGAATGTTAATTCACTGATTAGGATTGAATGAAGAGCCGCGATGTTTAAATTGCTACAAGACCAAACTCCTGATGTCCTTTTCGCTAGCGAAACCAAGCTAACCGACAAGCACAAACTGGAGTACAATAATTATATTGTTAGAAGAAGAAACCGGCCCAGATCCAAACGTGGAGGCAGTGTCGCGATCTTCATTAAAGAAGGTATAAAATTTCACAGAGTGTACAAGGGAGTGTTGCGCAGGTTCCGGGTGTTGGAGGCAGTCGTCATTTACATCCCGCTCCGCAGTGGAAAGCGGCTGTACTTGGCCTCTGTTTATGCACCTGATACTTCACAATCCACCCTATTCATTACAGAGCTCGACACGCTTTTTCGACTTCTGAAGCTGGAATCGGGGGAGAATTATTTTATAATCGGCGGGGATTTCAACGCTAGACACAGAAATTGGGGAAATTATTTGCCAAATACTAGAGGGAACCTACTACTCGATTGGTGGGGTCAGCACGATGTCATGTACAGACTCGGTCTTAAAGCGACTGATAACCCGTCGTTTCCCAGAGGCGGGTCTTATTTGGATCTACTGCTGTACGACGAACGCATACGACTGACAGGTACGAATTTACAAACGCTAAACTGTCTGTGCACATTCGTGTATGACAGTGACCATTGCGGTTTTAGCACCGAAATTACAGTTCCCAACGAAATTGCGGAATTGGAGGAGTTCGTCCAAAGATATTCTTACAACTACAGTAAGACTCGATGGACACGCTTCTCCGCAACTTTGACAAGAGCGCTCTCCTCGAACACGCTCCACCCACCGTCCAATAGGAATTTGTCAAACGAGGAGATCGACAATTACCTAAAACAAATGGACGAGACAATTAAACAAACTATGGACACTACAATACCGCGGTATCGACGTACGACTAACGAAGACCTGTTCCGCAATCCTAGTTGAAAATCAACTTTCAGAAGTCGGAAACCATTCTTTTTAGGACGCCGTTGTCTGGAGCCTCTAGGGATACCAGAAAAAATTGGCGAAAGTTCTCTATCGTTGGACAACACGGACAACCTCTTGCCTGTCGAAATGTAGTCAGATATTGGAATCTGGCTAGATCAGTTTCTGTATTTTGGCAAAAATGTAGATGCTGCTCTGGCCAGAGCTAAAGGTGCTTTTGCCCTTACAAAGAGACTGTTTTATAGCAGCCAACTCGATGTGAGAGTAAAGGTAATCTGCTACATGGCCCTTATTAGGCCCATGCTGGTATTTGGTTGTCCCGTGTGGTTCAATGTACGAGCAAGCTTAATGGAAAAGATTCGGGTGTTTGAGAGGGCTTGCCTTAGGGCTTGTCTTCGCTTGTACAGAACACCAGAGTCGGAGTACAAGAAATTTTATCCTAATGAGGTCCTTTACAACAGGGCGAACCTAATACGAGTGGACAACTTCGTAATTAAGCTGACTCGAAGGCACATTGCAAGAGCAATGACCTCGACGAATAACCTGATATCTGGGGCTTACTACCCCAATTACTTTTACCACGAGAGTGTGCGCTCTGACGGCTTCGTTCCACCGGAAGCATTCCTCTACCTAGATCAGATAGGGTTGATCCAGGATAGATCAGCGGTGCCGTTAATCTTCCATGTCGCTCGGACAGCTGGGGACAGGCGACTCAACTACAACAGAGACGTCGCACACGGCAGTTTGGATTGCCTCAGGTTCAGTAGGGAATCGCGATAAGAGGGATGTCGTTCGGCAACACCAGCATTTCTGCTGGTTGAATGATGGGGAAGATGTTTCGTCGTCGTTTCCGTCAATTACGGACCAGCCTCACTAATGAGGCAGAGCTGACCAATCTACTTGCTCAGTAAATAGCGATGGCCAGCTTACATAGGTTTAGGTTAGCATTTAAGAAACATATACATATATCAGTGTATACAAAGGTGTATACTGATATATGTATATGATTGTGTATAATGTCTATGCGTGTTTATGTGTGTATTGTACATTTAGGTTAGGTAGGCTAAGGTTTATTTTAAGTTAGATACTAAGTTTTTATAAAAACGAAAAAAATGTCCATATGCTAAGTTTTTGCAAACAAATTTTTTCTTAGCCTTAAGTATAGAAAATAAGTATTTATAAATAAAATGTAAATGCAGTCGAAAGACATAGATATAAGTATTCAGAGTAGCTTAGAGTGCCTGTGTGGGGCCAGTAAGTTAGTATAAGATTGTTAAGTAATTGTAAGCTAGCATTTAAGCATTTTTTGTTAGAATGTAAGAGTTAGTGTTAAGAAAATAAAATGCATTAAAACTGAAACTGACTATACGACAGCTAGACGACGCGCGACGATTTAAACACGAACTTCAACATTGCCTTGAAAATCAGAGCAACTAGGTTCACCCAACCATTTCCCCTTCTCAGGCAATTTCAATCAACATTTTACTTTTTTGAATTAAAGGATAAAATATTAAATTGACAAAGTTTCATTTATATTAAATTTAAACTTACTTCTACTTTTAATAAATAGTTTCGCTAGAGTTAAAATGTAAATTCTAAATTAAAGCTTAAGCGCAATAATGTTTATCTTTCACAGATTTATAAGTGAATTCTTACTGTGTTAGCAAGTTTAAATAAATAAATGAATGACTGAATGAACATTGTGACTGGTGATGAAACCTGGTGTTTTCAATATTATCCAAAAACCAAGTCCCAAAGTGCTGAGTAGAAGGCGTCAGACTAGCGAAAATCCAAAAAACATACTTTTCCAATTCCAAGGGTCCACAAAGGATTCATTCCACTTGGCCAAACCGTTAATGCACAATTCTATCTTTGTGTTTTGAAGCGTTTGCTGCATCGTATTCGTCGTATTCTGCCAGAATATCGCTCAGAAGTAGCATGATTGGTTTCAATACAGCTGTTTAAGCTTAGACATGACCGCTTTCTTACAAAAACGCGCTCGCTAACTCAACACAATAAGCACTTCAACATTTCCAATTTGAAGAGTAAAAATAACAACATGACACCCGTTGCTGTACATCTTGTTGTTACAAAAATATATATACCTATGAGTATAATAATAAAAAGAATACCTCAACAACCTCTAGACTAGAATCTAGAATCATTGAACATCCTTAGTGCTTGTATACAAACTAATCTTGCTGAAGTGTTTTTCTCTATAGGAAGCTCCCATTGTTAGAATCTTTAGCACAAACGCTAGAAAACAAGTTTCTCATTATTACTACTTTAATACGAATATTGCTTAAGTGCGTATTTGCATTTTCAAAATAACAGGCAATCGTCTGTGTTATCTGTTAACTCGCTTCCGTTTTCCCCGACATTTAAAAAGCGAAGCACGATCATCATTTGTAGGTAAGATGTTTAAGTGTGGGTGTTTATCGTTACAAATTTACATTAACGATCAATACTTGAATACCAACCTTCTGGTAGTTTAGATTCTTCCCGAGTAGAGATGTGAAGATATAGAGGGAATTGTCTTTATTTTATTATTAGTGAGAGCTTAATAATTGTAAAGTTTGTGAAATTATAATAACATGAAAAATGTAAATCTATGTGGGTAGGTCTTTCTTTATAAATATTATATATTCGGTCTGCATATCGTCAGAAGTAAATAACACAAAATGGTATCATACTTTTACGACGGTGATCCACAAAGGTCATCACAAAAGACCGACAGTTGTTGTCTTCTTTTTCAGAGAGGCAAAAAAAATTATTTAAGTAGTCACAAGTCACATCTAGCTGCTAGATAAACCCTAAAAAATTAAGAAAAATGGCAGATTAATTATTCATCATTAACAACTAAATGGCGCCTCCTCTATTCATGATAACTCCAACAATTTTCAATATTTTTACCTATTTTTTTATAAAAAACTTAGAAATACTTTTTCATAACGTATATGAAGTTATTTTTGATTTAGCACTTTTATAACAATTTCAACTAAAGCTACTTTTTTGTAAAAGATTAACCTTTTATTAAAAAAAAATCTCTGATGACACCTTGTTGTGTCTAATACAAGAATTCTTAATATTGTGAAGAACTAGCTATAAACTTTGCCATTTTACCTTATTAAAGAAGTGGTAACGTTGCACCAAATTCGGTAATACTCGTAGCATCAGAATTAGCAAGACAAAAGCTGTAATCAGAATACAAACAAAAATCTCGATTGTTCCCTTTAATTGTTAAATCAATTTTACTCCTTAACTTCGTTGTAGAATCTGGAAAGTAACCACTATTATCACTCGCAAGCTGCAGGTACTTTGTGTTTAAATCAATGTGGGTCACGCGAGCTTGACTTTTTAATGGTATCTAATAACATCTTTGAAATATTCGTATCATTGTACTACCCAATTACTTTGCCTATCCGAAACCTGCACCCAACAAAAGTTAATTGAGCTAATACAGATTATTTATCGATCAATTAAGGATATATTTCATATGTTTCATTTTGTGTATGGTATATGCATTATTTGATTGTTGTGACATTGACAATATCAAACTGTTTCAATCGTGCTCACGGCCTTAGTTAATTGTCCCCCCATTTCCAAAGCGTCTTCATATTAAAATAAGGCAATTACAGTAAAATCGGTTTACTACGACTTCGTCTATAACGAATACCCGTTTTTAACGACGTAGACACAACAACATGTAATTTGTCAATAAATCTTTCGATTACAACGACCAGCGGTTGTTGTTTTTCCCCAAAAAAAAAAACAAATCATATGTCGCTTCTTGTTTCTTCTCTATTAGTACTGATTGGTGCGACTGTTTTCGTTTTTATAATATAGCGTTTGGAAGCTGGTAAGTCATTCAACAACATCCAGGATCAAGAAACCCTGTTCAATGCATATGTTTTGAAACCCAAACGAGTGAGGACCTCCACTCAAGAACAAATTGAAGGAGCACTATTACAACGGTTTAAACTACACCGTAAAACGCTTTTTTGCTGGGGAGTTGAACATTCCTAGGTTTCATTGGTCCGCGAGCTGGATTAATCGGTTTAAGGGAAGACACATTATAGTCGCTGGTCATGTCATTCCAACAGCCGAGACGGGGTTGTTTTACAAATTAACACCAGATAAAACATTAAAGTTTAAAGGTGAAAAATGCCTGCGAGGAAAACTGTCCGGAGAGAGAAACGAGTGGCACGTTTAAAAAAGATTATCAGAGCAGTCAGAAAGTCTGGATGACATATGAAATCTTCATCAAATCGGTACGTGCTTACGATTGCGAATTAATTAACAAGGGAAAAAAAAAATCCTTTGATGTCCATCACGTCCGCAAATCAGTGACTTAAGAAGTTTAACTATGGTTTTTCTGGCTCCCAATATCACTTCGGTATGGCAACCCATGGTTCAAAATTTATCGACTGTCCTGATACAAATGAAAACGCCAGCGCCATGCTACAAATGATTACGGTTCTCGATGCTACACTTATGATTTGCGATGCTTGGAATAAACTTATGCAAACTACAATTTTTAACTGCTTCAGGCATGCTGAATTTGCCCGATAAATTTTAGAGTGTTCGATTTTCACAGTCTCAGCTGATCTCGCCGACGAAGATGACGTTCCGCTTTCCGTTTGGGTGAGAGCTATTAATAATCAAATATCCACAGCAAACGAGGACCTTGAACAATATGGTGCCATTGATGATGCTGTAGCAACATGCTTATCCAAAAAATGACTAACAACTCCCACTGCAAAAGCAATATCTGGTCTCATAGCGATTGCCAAATACATGAGACTACCGACAGCTTCTCGGAACGGAAATTTTATTTCTGGAGATAACTTCTTATCCAAAATTGTCGAATGGCTACCAAGATCAGATGGTGTAGAAATAGGATTCGACTCCAACATGTTGAATTTCCTGTATAATTTGATTGACAAACAAAATAGGCTCCATATGGAATTCGTGTTACTTGGAGTCCAAGATAGTAGTTTGCTTTGGTAAATTTTACTTCGAAATGTTTATTTAAAAGGTTATTTATGTAATTCACATCACATTCATTTTTTGTAGCAATCAAACCGTCGTCTATTTAAAGCGCTAGATATATTTTCTCTTCCATACGATGTAACACAAAGACACAGGGATCTGCCTTACACACTTCGAAATCAGTAGCGGTTAAGAATTTTGTAAAAGTAGAGTTCCAGCATCTGGAAGCTTGTTTTAAACCATATAAAGTCTTCATTAGCTTACAAACTCTACCAGATCCATCATCGTACCCATGTGGTTGATCCATGAAAATTTCTTCTTTCACCATTGACGAAGGCAGTCAAATTGATAGAACTCTACTCGTAAATGCTTACTGGCTGCTATTGCAAATTGATGTAAATTTTGCCACGTGACTAAAAGTTTCTTCGTAATCAATACCTTCTCGTTGACCTTAGCAAAAAGACGTGCCTTGTATCGTTCGATTGTATTATGGGGAATTAACTTAGCTTTGAAAACTCATTTGTATTTGATTCTCTTACATTTGGGGCTACCGAAATCCATGTTTTATTTTTCTGATGAGCTGTCATCTCTTCGTTCATGGCATTTTTCCAATTGCTAGCATCGGGTGATTGTAATGCTTCTTATAATTTGATGGTTCAAAACTATTACAAATAAAATCATATCCCTCTAATACATTTGCATATATTCCTATGTTTTGTTTTGAACTGGTCTGAATGACTTCTGAGTTTATCCCGGTAATTAGTTTGAGTTTCCGTCTGTTCGGTCTCCTTCGTCCGAACTCCCACTTGGTTTAAGCTTTGGTTAGGTTTATAATTTTGTTCCATATCCTCATCAAGAAATTCGCCTGCTTTCTTAAAAGCTTCTTCTTCAAAAAGATATTCGCTTTGAGTTCTTTGATGTTCCTCGATAGGTAATTTCTGGTCTAAGTGGACGACAGAATACTCTTTAAATAAAACATCCCTAGCTACTTCAATTTTATTTAATTCTTTTATTCACACACGAAAGCCTTTAATAATTTCTGGATATCCGACAAAAATTGCAGGTCTCGACTTCTTATCGAGCTTTTTTCTCTTTTCCTTTGGAATAGAGACAAACACTTCATTGCCAAATGTGCGAATATTATTAAAATTTTGCCTTTTATTTTGAAATAGTTCGAAAGGTGTTTTTCCTTTAAACGGACTGGGACCGAACCTATTTATCATGAATACAGCTTCTGCCCAAAGAGAAAGTGGTAAATTCTTAGCGTGAATCATTGTCCTAGCAATTTCAACTCTAAACCGCATATCCCTTTCTGCTCGGCCATTATGTTGCGGTGTATAAGGAACCGTAGTTTGATGACCAATACCATTTCGTTGAAGAAGACTTAGTACTTCTTTATTTTTGAATTCCGACCCATTATCGGACCTAATCATTTTCAACTGTTTTTAGAAAACTTATATATTTTTCAATAACTGAACAGGTTTCAGATTTGTCTTTAATGAAGTACACTATTCTATAGTTTGAAAAGTCATCTTAAAAAAGAACGAAATACCTTGATCATGGAATGGACCAATTCGCCTGCTCGTGTCGCTCTGGAACTACTATTAGTGAACGGAGTTCTGTGCATTTTTCCTAGTGCACATGCATCACAGCAAAAATGTGGACTATCAATAAATTCAATATTATGTATGGATTCAGCTTTTAAAGAAAAACAAGCCGAAATTAATTTTTGTTCCACTATTACCTTAAATTGCATTTTAAATAATTTCTGACAACGAATGCCAACTGCAACTACAATTCCACTAGACTTAGCGATGTTGGATTTTTGACTAGTAGAAGTTAATTTGTAGTTTTTATCTAGAGCACTTCCAGTAGAAAATAAATTTATCTTAATTTCGGGCACAAAATCTTTTTCTTTTCCATTCTTTACCAGCAAAAGCTAAGATTTTTATTTCACCTGTCCCGTATGCATTTATTTTGCTTCCATTCCCTACAGTTATCGGTACTGGATTATCTAGCTGAACCATTTGCTGAACCATTCTCGACGAAAAGTCATGTGCTCGCTTACACCTGAATCCAAGATCCAATCGTCCGCTCCAACTACCTCGTTAAAATTAACTGAAACACAATCAAGTGCATCATCTCCCTCATTCTTCTCATTGTTTGCATAGTTTAATTGTTTTATATTTTTATGTCTATTTGGACAGGTAGATTTCCAATGTCCATATTTATTGCATGCAAAACACTTACCGGACGTATTTTCTTATCTTGATTGTGGGTTTTACTAATTTTTGATGTATGTTGTTTTCCTGTAAAAATTGCACTGTTTTCTTCATTGTTTGACACTGTTGATGTGGGAGATTCCATTGCATTAATTCTTGTCTCCTCCATGATTAAGCGTGATCTCAAATTAATTAATGTTTGATTCTTGATGTCTGTAGACTCCCCCAAGCACGAAAAAAATGTGAGAAGCTCTTAGGTAAGGTCATCAATATTTTTGCGAGAAGCATAGATGGGGAGGCTTTTTCGCCTGCATCCCTTAGTTGTTGCACCAAGTTCTCTAATTTGCTCATGTGAGTGGCAATATCATCATCAGGTTTTTTTTTGAAAACTGTAAAAGCGTTGTTGAAGAAGTTTTATACTTGCACTGCAGCTTTGCTCGTAAACTGAACAGAGCTTTTTCCACATTTCATAAGACGTTGAGCGATGCATAATATGAATTAATGTCCAACGCTAGTTGCGATAATTTTTTGGGTTTTTCGATCTTTTACTTGCCACTTCTTAAAGCTTGTTAAGTCACTACCGCACGACAATCCGCATAGATTCTTCCCCAATTACCACCTCGTATAAATCATTAGCATTTAACAGAATTTTGACTTGGGACTTCCAAATGTTCCACTGATCTGAATTTTGCAGTTTTGCAATTTTTACACTATCACTATCCATATTTAATGTGATAACAGTCAATTCGCTTAGTGACAATTAAATTGAAGTATCTATCAGGAATCCGAAATAAATAATTTCTCGCGAAACTTCTGCACAATATTTGCGAAAAAAGTACAATAAAAAGAATAAAAACTTATTTGCAAAAAAAAACCCCGTTGTCTGGGTAACTGGGTCCATAACCTTTTAAACCAGAGCTCGAAAATTACTCTCAACCTTTTCAAAGGTTTTTAAATTACTCTCTGCTGTTGAGATTATAAAATAAGATCACTAAATAACCGATTTGTTTTACCGTACTTTTTTCGCTCTTGGTCGGAGAGGAACCCTTACTTTTGTTTTTTTTAGGTTCTGGTCAATCAATGAGATATATCACTGAGATAAAAAAATAAATTGCATTTACTGTTGTCGCTTAGTTAGCAAGCCGTGTATACGGAAATGCAGATTAGTGGTTTGATTAGTCATTTATTGTGTAGCACTTAACAAACATTCGTCTAATAAAGTTCAGTGGAAGTGAGTGCAAGTTGAAGAGACTATGGGCAGAAAACCAGATAATACAATTAGAAACTTTTTCCAATATAATGCGAGTACAGTAAAGTCAAAGTGCAATGTTTGTGATTTGGAGTTGCGTGGGCGTCATTTAACTAATTTAAGAAGGCATTTAGAGGTAAAACACAAGGACATTTTGGAAAATACTGTTATCAAAAACAGCATAGAAAATTCCGAAGAATTGCCTAAAAAGAAAGTGAAAATATGTTTGGAAGTGAACAAGGAAGATTTTATTAATGCAATAATTAAAATAGTTACCAATGATGGAAGACCTTTTACACATTTAGACAGTGAAGGATTTAGAGAAATAGTTAACCCAATATATGCAGGTTTGGGCATTTCGCCAATATCTTCACATAATATCATGGAGTTTGTTGAATTGAAAGTTCAGTCTTTAAAAAATGAAATTCGAAGGAGTGTAAAAGGTAGACTTCTGTCTTTGAAAATTGATAGTGCCACTCGAATGGATAGATCAACTCTTGGTGTAAATTTACAGTTTATTGAATTTAAGGCGAATTCAATGAATGCCGTAAAAACGTTAGGAATGGTGCAGTTATTTGAGCGTCATACGGGGCAATTCCTCAAAGAAAAAATTCTAGAAATTCTGGCGGATTTTGAAATTCAGCTTTGTCAAATTTACAGGTAAGTTCTTCGATACATAACTAGCTAAAGATTTCGAGAAGTAAAATTACTTCGATGTTTTATTCTATACATTACTGTTTTCTTTTTTGCTAGTAGGTATAAAGGTATATAAGGTATAAACTTATCCTATAGGGTATATAAAATTTGATACATAGTTTGTTGTAACATAGAAAAATAATAGAGATACACCATATAAGGTATATATGTATGTATATAAATGATCAGTACGAACAGCCAATTCGATTGAGTCATGTCCGTCTGTTCTCACTTTTTGGGCCTTCAATTTTGATCTAGAAAGTTGAAATTTGGTGTTCTTTTTACTAAAAATTTACTGTTTTTTACTAAAAATTATAAAAAAAATTGCGCTGAAATAATATTTTGGCATTAACGTTATTTATAATTCAACCATACAGTAAATATGGCCTCGGACACTTTAATAGGGCTGGGTTAAGAGATAGGGTATCATACCGTCCTCCATATGCCAGAAGCATCAATGTGCAAAATTGATAATTTTTGAGAATCGTGTTTGATTGTTGTTTGTTGTCAAAAAATTCGTAGTTTTAATATTGCTTTTTCCACGGTCTCCGCACATTCACAGGTCCGGGATAGCTGTGAGTAAAGAACGATTTATCAAACTCAAAAGCTGGAAATTTGCACATTCATGTTTCTAGCATATGGGGGACGATACGATCGGTTATAGATAGATTAAAACTTTTCTGTGTGTTTGTTTTTAAGTACGAGTATTACTTCAGATAATGGGAGAAACATGCTGAAGGCAGTAGAAATCCTTAATGAAGATTCCGATTTAAATGAAGACTACGACGAGTTAGAGTTAGAGGAAATTGTGGATCCAGTTATATTTCCCAATATTCACTCAATACGTTGTGCAGCTCATACCCTTCAGCTGTGTGTTAATGACGTACATAAGGATGTAAATATTTGCCAAAAAATTGAAAGTGGAAGGAAACTATGCAAGATTTTAAGAACTGCAAAATATAGGTATATATTTGTAAATATATTTTTTTTTAAATTTGTTTAGTTTCTGTATGTACCATAATTTAAAAACAATTTTCAATGTCTTATGCTCTATCTTCTACATAGACGTATATTAAATCAATCCGATAAATGTATGCCTCCACTTGACGTTTCCACCAGATGGAATTCCACCTATCTAATGCTCAAAAAGTTACTTGAAATAAAATCATTTCTTGAGGAACACGAGCAACTCATGATTGAAGCAACAATAGATTGGGAATTCGTTGGAGAGTATATTGATTCTTTAAAGCCTGTATGGATCGCTACTCTTAAAATGCAACAAGAGCAGCTTGTACTAAGTGATTTTTTTAAAATTTGGATGGAGCTTAAATTGAACTACGAGAACAGCTCATGCGACCTGAAAAGAAAATTACTAGATTCTCTAAATGAACGTGAAGGTTTGCTTCTGGAGAACGCCGCAATGTTGAGTGCAATCTTTTTAGATCCTAGGTTAAACTTGGTTTTGACTAATAGTCAAAAATCATCGACAAAAATTCATTTAAAGAAAATTGCGAAGAATATATTAAACATGAAACAGGTATAAAACAGAATAGGAATTTAAAAATCGTTTCTTCCATCTACGTTCGTGTATGTTTGCCCTTTCTGTTGGTTTCGTCCTCAAAGATCTTAAAAACTTAATTTAAATCTCATAATATTTTCTATGTAGAGTTTTTCCTCAGTTCTTCAAGAAACGAAAGTAATATTCAGCGATGATATTCGAACTACTTCAACTAGTCAAGCTAACGAGACAGCGACAGAAGACTCACTTTTAAGCTTATATTTAGATAGCATTGAAGAACAAGAACAAGAAGCAAATCGAAACAGTGACGTTAATAAAAGTAGTGAGATCTTATCAAAAATATACGCAGATATTGAAAATTTTGAATTAGAGTACACACGTTTGCCGTTAGATACAAATATCCTTTCATTTTTCGACAAATTAAAGCTAAAGTCTCCTTATATTTTTGAAGTGGCATTGGTTGTGCTTGGCGTTCCCGCAACGCAAGTAACTGTCGAAAGGGCTTTTTCTTCTTTACATTTTATTTTAAGCGAGAAAAGGTATAGCTTAAGTTCTAAAACTCTTGAGAGTCTACTTTTAGTAAAACTTAATTCCTAAAATATTAAAATTATTATTATTATTATAAGTTTATTGACAACGAATTCAATAACATGGACAATAAGGCCTTCAGCTAAATATTAAAATTATTCCACACACTTTTGAATTTCACCATATGAGATCCCATGATAAAACGTTCTTTTATACCTGTAATACTTATTATATATGCGAAATATAAAGACAACGATTGAATTCTATATACGAGTATTGAACACTTTTGATTTATTTTCGACGAAAAATGCTTTAGGTTGATCAGTTCCATTTAATTTTTATAAAAAAAGTCAATAGAGGACAGATATATTTGAAATTAAAAAATAAATCTCAAGCAAGGAGCGAAAAGGTGAGTACATATATATATATCTCTGAGCAAGACCTAAATCTCAATGCCCAATGCAATATCTCTCAGAGAGAAACCAAATGGAAAGAAAGGTTGAGAGTTATTTTCGAGCTCTGTTTTAAACTGATTAAAACGACCGTTCGTGTCGGATGTCAAAATAGAAGTAAAAGTATATTTCAAGTGAATAACTTATAAGATGATGTACATAACATATGTATGCGCTAATGTACCAAACACTTGTTTGCTCAAAAAAACTAACTCATGTTAATAATACAACTCAACATATTCACATGCCCTAATAGCTATATTGAGTTTATTTAATTATTTATTTTGCAAAAGTCCGAATAATAATAAAAAAAAGAAAGCAAAGTTACAATTTTCAGTTTGGTTTGTGTGTCGTCCGGTTAGAAGGACTTAATGTCGCCGTGCTTTGATCGTCGCTATGTATTTTATTTTCGTACCATTCGAAACACGATTTTATAAAAAAAAAAAAAAAAAAAAAAAAAAAAATTCGATTCATTTGGGCTGCGAATTTACCATTTCACCATACTGATAGGAAATAATTTATTCAAATCCATCTCGGCTTAGTCCTCAATTTTAATGTCGCCCGGAATTTTTTTAAATTACATCAAATGGAATGAAAAATGTTTTAATAATATAAAGGTGGTAAATTATTACACATTTTTTGGTGATACGAGTAAAATCGAAATAAAAGAAAATGATCGATTGAGTTATGTTATAAATAGGAAACAGTATAATACGAGTATATTAGCAACTTTATCAAAACGACCTTTATTTGCCTTCACACACGCCTTCAGAAGCTGCGGCTACTAATCGACCTCATGCATTAGAAAATTGTTTACTACAGAGGTAATGGGAGGCACGTTATAAGAACTACATTGCGAATTATAAAGGACTATGGCTTGAATTACCTACATTGGGTCTGTCTTATGAAACGGAGTGAAAATTTTTCGGAGTGGAATTTTTCGAATGTAACAATTTGTCCGTCAGTGAACAGAATGCTGCTGACAACATTTTTGAGGTACGAATATCGATCACTTATATAGAGCTGGATTTTCAAGCTTTGAAGTGGTTTGGCTAGATCCTGGATCTAACCGACTCAATTGCATGTGCACGTGAGAATATCCAATTCTTTTACAGTAACCTACGCCATTAATACCCAGTTTAACTATGCGACAAACGAAATTGTTGGTAAACCCAAGGCATCGCAAATCCCGAGATCTTACAAAATCTTACATTTTGAACTTTTGGAGGCGAATTATACTTTATTCAAATGCCACGAAATAAATATCTGCCAAGATGAAATGGATATAACCAATGTCGTGTAGAAATGTACACGAATTTAGGACTTGGCGACGTTAACTTAGAGTAATGTGGCTTTCACCAAGAAAGGCAACGTTCTTAAAGCAAATGAATCTAGTATCATGGACGTTTTCTTTTTTACTTCTTGAACCGTCTGGGATTTCGAATGAAGCATTAGTCAAACTATTTAACTAAGATTGTTATGGTACAAAACTTTGCAGAGCAGAACAGGTGCAGGGAAGGTAGAGGTTAGTCTCTTTCGCCGCCTACAGAAATCGTCTGATATACGCTATGTTGCATGTTAAATAAACGCGCTCAGTATGCCATCTGTTGAGAGAGATCAAGCTCTTAGACATACTTTGCGATGATATTTAGTTTTTAAATGAATTGATGTGTAGCGAGTGGCAGACCTAAGGTCCCAATGCCTCGTCTTAGGTCCCAGAGTTACTTAAGAGTTTATCAACACCTAAAGCAGGAATATGAATGAAGCTGAACTGTCCGAAATCCTTCATTCCTTGGCCGAGATAAGATATCTTTTATCCGCATTATTTTCGCCTGGAGGATTTTTCTAAATGTGAGTTTTAGATAAAGTACAAAAATCCACGTTGTTCCCGCCTATTTATATCTTGCCTTATAGATAAAATAACCGAATAGTCGGGTACGTAATATGTAAATGGCCAATTTCGATGATAAGCGAATTTATGATAAGTTAGGTAAGGTTGTTCGTTCTAGTGACTAACATATTTGTCTTTTGTTTTTGAGCAATCTTTGTGGAAATGTGATGTGATACCAGTCCGGTATGATCATATTGGTATGAAAGATATTGTTCCATTACTAGGTCCAGATTAATGTATGAAAATATCAAAGATAATCCTGTTGCTAGGGTAATGGGTAAAATTGGTTATGGAAAGCAACATGTTGTCTTGGTAGTGTAGTAACCTCTATCATTTGTGAACAAGGATTAGTCACTAAACAATTTATGTCTTTATTTTTTCGGAGAATCCATCCTATTGTCACATCATGACATTTGGACGAATAGAAGCGGAGTTATTGCGACCTAAGTGACAGTATGAGGATCGAGCAAAAATTGTTCAGAATTAAAAATTCGAAGGACAGCTTCAGGAGGCCAAAGAGAACAAAACCTTCCCATTATGACTGGTGATGAAACTTGCACTCCTACACACTTTTTTGACGTTGGTGCAACACTACTAGATTTATTTTTCGTTAGTGATGTGAGCAAAGTGGCTTTGTACGACCAGCTCTCCTCTGCTCCTGCTTTTTCAAAGCATGATCTTATCTTTTTGACTCTGAAATTCAGCATTAATCGCCTGAGCAAAACTATCGAATACCGTGATTTCCACAACATTGATTTTGAACTCCTAGAAGAGTGCACAAGAAGTAGGAATTGGGATTACACGTATCATTTATTGTCATCAAATGACCAATTGCAGTTTTTAATTGAAAACATAACTACCCTGTATAATACTCATGTGCCCTTAAGAACTAAGCTCATTAAACCGAGTAATAAGCCATGGTTTACCCAACACATCCGTTTATTAATTCAGCAACGTGATGAGGCCTGTAATTCCTGGAAACGTTACCGGTTAAATGAGTTCAAGCAAATATATTGTTCACTACGGAATAAAGTTGTTGGAGAAATACGTAAAGTCAAATGTACTCTAACCAGCTTAGTACTTCTTTAAGTGGGAGTCAGTTGTGGAATAACTTACGCAACTTATTCATCGGTAAGTCAAGGGGCGACTGAGTTAAAGATGTTGATGGTAATACTCTAAACCAAAAATTTGTCCATTGAGTACTACCGAAGTTTCCTTTTCGTTTGCGGACCAGTGGATTCTGGTTTTCGTTTTCGAGCGGTAGATCATGCCGATGTTGTGGAAGGTATTAATAACTCGTTTTTAAAAATTATTTTGCCCATTGTACTGCCAAACATAACCTATTTGTTCAATACAATTTTGTGGACAGCCGAGTATCCCGATTTATGGAAGCTGGCTAAGATCGTACCCCTTCCAAAAAAACACTAAAGGGGATGAATTTAGGCCTTGAAATGGTCCCTTGCTCACCCCAAAACAATCTGGATTTCGTGAAAAGCACAGTTGTGTCACAGCCTTGTTAAGTGTCACAGACGATATTAGGCAGGCGTTGGACAGAAATAAAGTAACTTCTCTGGTATTGCCTGATTTCTCGAAGGCTTTTGACACAGTTAATCATGATAATTTATTTAAAAAGCTTATTCAGCAATATCACTACCTAACTAATAGAAAGCAAGCAGTGCAGGTTGGTGATAACTTATCCGACTTTCTTCCAAACGTTACCGGCTTCCCTCAAGGTTCCATACTAGGACCACTATTGTTTTCGATTTACATTAATGAGCTTCGATCTATAATCGAGAACTGCTCATCTCACATTTATGCAGATGACGTGCAACTGTACCTAAGCTGCCCCCTCGGTCCTATTGAGAATGGTGTTTCTTGTGTAAATGAAGACTTAGAGAAGTTATCATATTGGTCCCAGTTAAATGGCCTTATTTTAAACCCAAAAAAGTCTAAATGTCTGGTAATATCAAGAAAAGCATGGATCTCTCTTATTTTCCATCGATCCTGTTGACGCACCGATTGAATATGTTGAAACTGCAAAAAAATCTTGGGGTGGTTTTCAATCAGTGTCTAACTTGGGATAACCACATTAATTCACTCGTCGGTAAAGTATATGGCGTACTGCGTACCCTGTAGGTAACTCAGTTATTTACACCAGTTAAGACACGAATGTTACTTGCTAAGACATTGGTATTACCGATTTTAATTTACGGGTGTGACCTTTTTTGTAGGTGCAACCATGTATGTAAAAGAAAGCTCAATGTGGGGTTTAGCAGCACTGTACGCTATGTCTTTGGGATACGAAGATATGATAGATTGTCTGGTTTTGCTAATCGTCTGCTTGGTATGCCTTTGGAAAATTATCTTCAACTTCGAAGTGTAACATTGCTTTCCGATATTTTGCTAACACGACAGCCACAATACTGTTTTGAAAGAATTAGTATATTATCCTCGAGTAGGTCCCATCAATTAATTCATCCTCGTTTTTCCTGTTTAACATCCGAGAATCAATTTTTTGTCAATGCCGTCCGTCAGTACATTAAAGAAGCACAGAACGCAACAAGCATTAAAAAGATGTTAAAAAAGCATTTTCTAGTAAATTTGTTAATTTAATTTCTAATTGAAGATTTAATTTATGTATATCAATTAATTCATAAAATCTTATATTAGCTCTCTCTTGTAAATTAAGCTTAAGACAAACTTATAAGATATTGTATCTTACTGCCTTTAAGCAATCACAAGTAAATGAATAAATATGTTCCAAAAACCAAGCGATAAAGTAAGAAAAACCAAAGATAAAGTAAAGTGAAGACAATATTGATTTGTTTTTCCTATTCCAAGGGTATTGTCCACAAAGAGTTCGTTCCACCGGGCCAACGAGTACAATTCTATCTTGATGTTTTGATGCGTTTGATGCATCGTATTAGCCGTAGTGGGCCAGTATATCGAGTAGAAAAAAGACGGCGTTTGCTGCACGATTATGCGCCATCTCATCGATCGACACTTGTGATCGATAGCATTTTAACTGCCAACCCCCCTGACATGGCCCCGTTGGGCTTTTACCATGCATTTGCCGATGAAAGGAAATCGTTTTATGGACGTAGAAGCTATCCAAAAGGCTAGTACCGACATCCTGAAGGACATTCTGGCCGACGATCTAAAACACTCATTCGACATGGTTTTAGACCGTGCAAACCGCTTCATTGAGTTGGAAGGGGACCGTTTTAAATAAAATAAATCGGTTTTGTCAAAAAAAAACTGTTTGTTATTTCTAAAAAGTCTTGTTTACTTTGGAACGCACCTTGTACTTCTTGACAGTAGAATTTCTCTTCTAAATTTAAAAAAAAAATTACACTCATATACAGTTGTGTTCAACAAAATAGAGTGCATCCACAAATTACACAATTGAATGCGTTTGGAAAATTTACAATACCTTTAATTTACTTTATATATGTATATTTTTATAAGTTTGGTTAATAACCCAATCTTTCAGAAAAATATAAATTCAACATTGTAATTAATTTTTAACAAAGTTTTAGAAGAATTTATAAAAAAGTCCACTTTTTATGTGTTCGATGAAATATCATAACAAAGCCAGAAAGGTAATACAAAACTTCAATATATTTTCTTGAAACAGTCTTTCACTGGCCTGACTAGTTGAATCTTTAATAACGACAACATAATTTTTGCGGGATGTGTAACTCAAACTTAAGTTGTTCTCTTTACGAGAAGGAGGAAGCTGACTGGTCTGACTCATCTAGTGATTTTTTTTTTACAACTTAACACTCAAGTGGGTATGAATACATTTACACACTACCTAGTGGAAGTTGGCTTGTTCGTAAATAATTTCTAGTCAACTACTCTGAAAAAAATGAATGTCTTTCTGGTGCGGTTGGTATTCGAACATCGAACCTTCGGATTTGGAAGCCAGTTCAATACCACTTGAGCCACGGCCACACACTTAAAGACATCACCATCCCATTCTCCAAAGAAGCTAAGTATTTGGGTGTCATCCTAGATAACAAACTTCTACGGACTAAACATGTTACGTCGAAAGCCTCTAAAGCACTGTCGGTCTTTCAGTAATGCAAAAGAGCTGTCGTCAAGACCCGAGGAGGAGGTCCTTTGGATCTACACGGTTATGATAAGGCCAATTATAACCTATGCATCACTCGTCTGGTGGAATAAGCTCTCACAAGAATATTTAATTGCTGCTTTTATCAGACTCCAAAGAAAGGTCTATTTCGGCTGCATGGCGCTTTCCCTAGCACACTTGGCTCCGCTCTAAACACATTGATGAATCTCCCTCCCCTCGATATTGATAACATGGGTTGCACTCTCAAAGCCATTTTTGGGTTAAAAAGCAGTCGTCTTTGGTATAACACGCACTGGAGCTTTAATGACCTTGCGCGCTGTCTTCTGACTCTGGACTTATGGACTCCAGAACTCCTGCTGCGGCAAAAATAGGAAATTTACTTTTCTTGCGCCCAAGACTGGTTTCACGGATGGCCACAAAACCAATTTGCGACAATGCGGCACTGGTGTCTTTATGGAGGACGATAACGTTAGATTTCAGTCGTCATTAGGAAAACTTATGTCTGTCTTCCTATCGCCTTGCGGAAATATGTATACCCCATTCTGTGCCAACGAACTATATTTCCAAGATTCGATGGTGGAGGCGAAACATTTGCATTTGTAGCTTGAACCCTCTTACGACTTTTAAACTAGTGAACGTAGTCGAAAAGCTGGGTCGAAATTAACTGGGTCCCAGGTCACAATGCGATCACGGGAAATGAAATCGCCAATGAACATGTTAGGTAAGCCTCAGATGCGAAGTTTTCAGCAGCCGATTAGGGTTTCTATTGACAGTTGGCTTTCATACGAGTATACCTGCAGACGACATGACTCTCTAGATGGCCGGCAGACCAAATGAATGCTTCCCAAGGTCTCTAAGAAGTCAGCGGCTTTCCTGTTGTCCATCTGTCCGCAGGAAGGACTGTAGGTTTTCGATTGGCGTCGTAACGGGGACTATACTTTTGCTAAGCATTTAAATGTGCTGGACATATGTGATACACCATCCTCCGATGCTTGTAGTGAAAGTGATGACGACACCGGATTACGCTAGCATCAGGCTACAGGTACTCGGCCTTAACTTTGGTGCTAGTGATGTATGCTCATATTTCTTCGGAAGACTGAAATATTCCATTAAAAAGAACTTAGAAGGACTATAATGGAGTAGTTCATTGTTTAAAAACAAAGATATTACTACACTGATACTTTAAAGAGTAGCTGACTGGAACGATCAAACGTTCAACCAGTTTCACCTAAAAATTTACTCATTTGTAAAAGCGAAACATTTCCTAAAATAAGATTTTTGATATTAGAAAATGTGAACACAATTTGCAAGGTGGAACTGAGAGATATTTAGAAAGCACCGTTTTTTTGTTTTACTGATAACAGCTTTTCATACTTGGATCGGGCTGTTGAACCTTATACTGCAAAGGTTATATGTGAGTATGTCTTCAAATCATTCTATTTATAACTCATTTGTAGTGTGCTTTCCCTGCGAGTCGATGGAAGTGAAAAACTTAAAAATGTCTCCGACATATTATACAAACAATTTTCAATGTGCTACGAATTTTGTAATAATGTCTCAGGGGTGCATTGACTGACATTTGCAATAACCTGCATTTTTTATCTTGTTGACCAAGCAAACATACGATGCCTCCCCACATTGGTTTCATTGAGATACGGCTAGTGCAATGCAGTTTCTTATCTTCCACAGAGAAGCGTAGAGCAACTTGGATCAACAAAGTACATCGTCTAAAATTCAAATAAAATCCTAAACCAAATAAGGAAACTCATGCATACACTCGTATTCATATATTGTTATTTTTTGCTTATCCCTCCTTCAATATTTTTGTATCTGCGATTTCTGTTATAATTACTTGAATCGTTTAAAACAACAAAAAACAACCACCAATCGAGATAGCATTGTTTAGATCTACTCGTACGAAGGCATTTGCTTTCTATCATACTCGTACTTGCCACCTTATAAATGTCGAGTAAATATTTTTCCTCATATTTTAAACTGCAAACAGTTTAAAGATTAAAAACGAAACGGGGTCGTTAAAAATTGCACATTCATTTTTGTTCGTATGATTTGTCTTGACAGAGTTGTCAGTGGCTTGCCTCTAGTGAAAATTAGCTCATTTCCCACCTGGATCAACAGAACAACTGAAAGTAAAAGTATTATACGAGTACGTACGAGGGGCGTTCAACATATTCTCGGTATCGGGGTGAAGCTGTGGTTGTATATATAAATTGACTTATTTATCAAGTAATACTATTATTTTAGTGCATTCATGTAAAATTTCATATAAATGTGATTATTAATTCGCGTTTTATCTCTAGTTAAACAGAATCATAATGGCAACTGAGACGATGATGGTGAAAATTGAGCATCGCGCTGTAATTAAATTTCTCACTAAGCAAGGAAAAAGTCAAAAAACTATTCAGGAAGAGATGGTGGCTGTTTACCAGGGTTCCGCACCTTCATTATCAACTGTGCAAAAGTGGTCAAGTGAGTTCAAGAGAGGCAGAGAGAGCATTGAAGACGACCCCCGCTCCGGCGCCCCGGCTACTGCTTGTACGGGAGAAAGCATCAAAGAAGTCGAAAAACTTGTTCTTGAAGATGCCCGAATAAAGGTGAAAATGATGGCAGAGATCATCAAGCTTTAAATTGGTACCATTCACACCATTCGTCATGACCATCTTAACCTTTCAAAGGTCAGTGCAAGGTGGGTGCCACGAATGCTCACAGCGCCTCAGAAAAAAGTGAGAATCGCATGCTGTAGAGAGCTTTTGGAGATGTGTAGTGAGAACGCGGACGGTGTTATGGATCGAATTGTTACTGGGGACGAAACATGGGTCCACCACTATGACCCTGAAAGCAAACAAGAGTCCATGCAGTGGCATAAAAAAAGGAACAGACACCCCGAAGAAGTTCAAAGTCACTCCGTCTGCCGGGAAGCTCATGGCCACAGTTTTTTGGGACTCAAAGGGAATCTTGCTCATTGAGTACAAAAAAAAGGTGAAACCATCAACGCCACATCCTACGCTTCCACTTTGCATAATTTGCGGGAGGAAATTAAAAAGAAAAGACGGGGTAAACTCGCAGCGGGTGTGTTGCTTCTTCATGACAACGCTCCTGTTCACACGGCGCGAGTTTCCAAGGCTGCTGCGCGAGATTGTGGTTTCGAAGAAATCCAACACCCACCCTATAGTCCAGACCTTGCTCCTAGTGATTATTTCCTGTTTTCGGATTTGAAAAAATGCCTTCGTGGAAAAAGATTTTCGGATGATGAAGAACTCAAGTCGGCAATAAATGGGTATTTTGCAGAGAAAGAGGAAATTTATTTTTTTGAGGGTTTAAAAAAGCTTATCTCAAGATGTAACAAATGCACTGATGTTAGGGGAGATTATACGAGTATTGAAAAATAAAAAATATAAAATATCGATACCGAGAATATATTGAACGCCCCTCGTATACCAATAAGATGATTACCCAGACTTTCAGAAGTGAAAATTATAATATCTTCAATATCGCAATCATAGAATAAGGGATGATAGCTTCCGCGCATACTCATACATACATATTGTAAAAGCAAATATCTCCGAGCAGCGTTTATTCTGAAGACAAACCAAGTTATATGTACATTTACGAGTAATCATCTACCCCACAACCCATACAAATTTACCGGCAACTAATGCAAAAGAAAAATTGTTTTTATAAGAAATACGAGTACGTTAAAATTAAATGAAATCTCCTCTCCTAGAAGCAGCACCTTCTTAGATTGTCGCTTCTAACTTGTGTATGGGGCGAAATTTATTTAGCAAGGTCATCCTTGTACATATCTAGGACCTTGGTACTTTTCATTAGCCAATCCGCAAACTCCATCTCCCTCCACCATCTTTCCACTTATTCATATGATGATGCTGATGAGCAGGGGAATTTCCTCCTAAGCATGAGGATATAAATAGCTGCGGATACCTACTTACGTTAAAAGCCGGTCGTTTTCCAAAGTAATTTACTGTGCAATGTTTTAAGAAATACGAGTACGCTCGTACACTCGGCAACACATCCGAACTTTTGAAGCTAGTGAATAGGGTGATGAGGGTCGACAATTGACGATGATACAAAGATTGAGGGACAAAGGGCGGATGTTGTTTATGTGTTATGGGTAAAGCAGCCTGACGATGATAAGTGAACGACGTTTGACGTTTGAAGGTCAAATACATCCATGAAAGAAGAAAATGAATTGCTGAAAGGTCCTTGCTAGCACGTCCCTTAAGAAGTTTCTACCGAATGAGAATGATTTTCTTGCAAGTAAAGAGCTCCCCGACCATGGGAGGCATACTTCGTCATTCAATCTCAGTATTACGTACGAGTACGAGTATTGCCTTATTTTCATGTTATTCTAAAGATAACTCAACAGACTAGTGAAGCTTTGTTGTGTGAAAGGGGGATTTGTTCTCGTTTTATATGTTTTTGATTCAACATTTTTTTCACTTAGATGAATGAATCACAAGTTGCGAGTATCGCAATAGCGAATACAAGTAATGACGATGTGTACTACTTGACCTTTTAAGTGTATTTTAATTGATTTAATCTTTAATCTTCCTTTGTAGTTGATTGTTCAGTGCACTGATCGGTACGAATAATAGTTAACATGGCAAGTTGTCACAGCTTATTTGCTCATTATCACATTCATATGCATAATACTTTGAGACTGTGGCCTATATTTTACCCACCAGTACAGTAAGGAGGATATCTATTCAAAATCGAGCAAACACATGAGTGCTTCCGAATGTACTGATTGTTCAGTGTTTCTGAATAAATGAATGTGACTCATTCGGAGTTATTGTCTTCCTGAACAACCGAAAATATGATTTTTGGGGTTAACACTTTCATAATCAACCTGGTAAGAATTTCAATGTGATAGTCGTTGTATCTACCACTTGTGTGGTTTCAAGTATCGTTTTAATGCGATTTAATTGGCTCCCAATTGTGGTATGATGAAGTTGTTGAAGTTGATGGTAAACTAGTTCAGAAGATATGGCGCAATAAAACCAATTATTGCGGTAATTAATTGTTGCATGTTATGTGTGCGAGGTTTCCTCACTTTTTTTAAAGATTCCTCGGTCTTTAGTGAACTTATACGGTATATTTACTTACTGACTGTTTCTAGTAATTTAAAAAAAAATCGGAAGACAACTTTTTTGCACAAATAATAAAATGGTCGAGTGAAAAGGCACTCATTTCTGGGGAAGAAAACACGTCATTTACACTCCTGAGCTTCTTGGGAAATAATTAATAATTATATTAATGCGACTTGTCTCTAGTGGTGAGGGACCTCATTTCTAATTTAAGTTTGAATTCATCGTTCAACAAAAGTAAAGCGTATTGACCTCACTCATATGAACAACAGTACTGTCATCCAAAGAAAGGACGATGTATTTTCAATTTGGTATTGTACTTTTGAGTAATTTAATTTTTGATATTTTGATCCTTTTTTTTTGAATTATCAAGCATACCCGCATGTTGAAAATAATTAAATTTTGCCAATTTTTGTTATTTGTTTGGTCATAACTCAGTACAGTATGTGAAAGTTTACACATATATTGAGTTTAAGATCCATTATCCAATATTCTCATCCCTGATAACAGATCGGTAAAGTTCTCCCGAAATATGTTTGGAACACCAATACAGAGTAAATCAGTGTAGCTTCTTCGTTATCCGTAAGTTGATTCAAATTAATCACAGTTGTTTACAAGTCAGTCGAATCTATGCCATTCCTAAGGTTTAGTTTAGTTTAGTTTATTTCATATTTAGAGCTTATACTTAAGATACAGAGTAATCTTATGAATTGTAAAGCTTATACAAGGTTGTGACAATATTAAATAAAAGTAACAATAAATATAATAAAATAAAATAAATAGCATACGTGCGAATCTTAAATTTGGTATATGTAGATACATGGTTAGTATGCGAAAAAAAAAAATAAATACATATTTAACAATTCAATTTTTGAAATATAAGGAAGGAAATGAGAGAAAAAAGAAAAGAAAAGAATAGAAAAAAAAAACTGAAGGACCAGATACGACGTTGCTATGAAAAACAGAACTAGCGAGATAGGAAAAGTTTCAATTCTTTTTTAAATTTTCCGATATCACTGATTTCTCTTAAAAAAAGCGGCAGTGAATTCCATAGTCGAATAGCAGCGATGAAAAACTGTCTTTCCGACGTTAAACAAGAAAAACGCGGAAGTATTAAACAAGCTGATCTAGTTAATGTCGGAAACTGGAATTTTTCATATAGGTACGATGGTTGACGTGATTTTAAGATATTAGATACAAATGTTAATGTACGAAACTTAATGAAATGGTCAAAAGTCATCCCAAGAAGGTTTTTAGACAGATGTGAAACATGGTCATACTTACGCAAGGTGTACACATATCGAATAATACTATTAAAAGCGACTTGGAGCTTTCTCTTGCTAACAGTGTCACAATTGCCAACGATTTCGCATCCGTGTATGAGTACAGGAATGATTAAAGATTTTGCAAGTATTATTCTCGTTATTAACGGTGTAAATTGTTGAGCTGTCCATAGTGTTCGGAGAATACCATAGGTCTTACCCACAGTATAGTTTATGTGGTCGTTCCATGTCAAAGTTCTGTTGAACACGATCCCTAAATTTTTAGCTGAAGACACCATCTTCAAGGCTACGTTGCCTAAATGAATAGGCGGGAAGTACGACAGGTCCAAAACTTTTTTGGAAATCACCAAGCATTTGCATTTATGTGGATTTAGAGTTAAACCGTTCCTAACCGACCAGCTCAGAATACGCTCAAGGTCCTGGTTAATATTCCGGGCACAATTTTCAATCAAACCAAGAGGACAACTCTGGTAGATTTGAATGTCGTCTGCATAAATGTGTATTGATGAGTGTAGTATTTTATTTGGAACCCCGTTAATGTACAGCGTGAAAAGAAGTGGACCCAAAATTGACCCTTGGGGAACCCCTCGGGTCAAGGAGAGGAAATCTGTTAAAACGTTATCTATAGATACAGCCTGTTTTCTATCACAGAGGTACGACGAAATAAGATTCGTTGCAAACCGAGAAAAGTTGAATGAAGCTCGTAGTTTTTTGCAGAGTACTGTATGGTTTACCGTTTCGAAGGCTTTGGAAAAGTCCAATAGGGTCAAGAAGATGACATTGTCTGCATCTAGCCTAGATCTTATGTCCTCTCCCACTCTAGTTAGAGCGCTACTACAATTGTGCTTGGAACGAAAGCCAGATTGAAATTGATCCAACAAGTTATATCGGCACAGATATACACTTAGTTGTTTTTGCATAAGACGTTCACAGACTTTAGAGAGAAAAGGCAAAATTGATATAGGCCTGAACTCATCGATAGCCCCATTTTTGGGAATTGGTAGAATTTTTGCCATTTTCCATTGATGAGGAAATATTCCTGTAACTAGTACTGTATTCATAAGGTGCGTGATGTAAGGCAATAAGTAAGGAAGAATGGCTTTAACAAAAATTGGATGGACTTCATCAGCACCAACTGCATTCGATTTAATGGAGAGAAAACTTTCAAGAACATCCAAGTTATTAACCCCGATGAACTCAAAAGGCGTATCTGTGGAGTGCACCGTACTGTAAGCATGATAACTTTGTTCAGATACGACCTTAGAGAGGGGGAGAGAAACAAATTTGCGGTTGAGATCACTACCATTTACGGTATGTGGACAGGTTAATCTCTGCTTACCAATCCCTAACTCTCTTAAATTTTCCAGAGCTTACGTCCATCTGATTTTGCCTCTAAACGGCTAGAAAAGAACAGTATTTTGGCCTGCCTAATTTTGAGAACGACCTTGTTCCTCAGAGATTTGTAGAGATTATGGAGTATCTCAATCCGAAAGTGTTTCCAATTCTGGTAGGCCCGATCACATTGATCTATGAGTTTTTGTAATTCGGCTGAGAACCAGGTTGTGAAAACACGTTCGTGTTTTGATTGGAACGTGGTGATTAAAGAGGGTGTTGATGTTAGTGTTGAGAAAATCTACTTGCTCGTCTGGTGTAGGCATACAATAAATGGAGTTCCACGGTACTTGACACAATTCTCGTTCTACAGCCGGACCGTGTACATTTCTAAAGTCCCTATACTGATATCTTGATTGAAACGGACCACTGTCAATAAAGAAATTGTACGTAAGGAATATGAGATCATGTTTGGAGAAGCCTGGTGCGGAAAGTTGATTATAAAAAAGTACTTTTTTCAAATCTGTCACAAAAAACACATCAAGTAAAGTACTTGATGACCGGGTAAAGTGAGTGGGGTTGCTTGTCTTAACGGGGTGTAAATCAAATGAACACATAAGATCTGTTAGTCGCTCATCGACCAATAGATTACAATTGAGATCACCGCAGACGATTACATTGGTTGAGCTAATAGAGATTTCATCCAACAACTCAGATAAGGGTTTTAAATTTATATTTGAGTTAGGTCTATAAACAGTACCTATAAGAAGACTATTCAAACCGCATTTAATTTCAACAAACAGGTATTCGATAGCGGAATCAATAGGCGATGAATATTTCCATCTACAAGGAATTCCGTCTCGGACGTACATTGCAACACCACCACCCATAGAACGATTATACCTATCTGTGTGAAAAAGTTTGTAGCCTTTTATAGGGTACATTTGATCATTGTTAATTTGATCATTATTAATTGGCGAAAACCAGGTCTCCGATACACAGACTACATCTACTTTGGATTGCTCAAAAATATATCTAAATTCGTTAATTTTTGGTGACAAACTTTGTGCATTTATATGCGATATGGTGAAGCCAACTCTATGGGAGCGAAAAATATTTAGGTTTATTTATATATATATTTAGACAGGTTTAGTCTAGAAGATGTGTAGAGTGGCGTAGAATATTTATCAGCTGAATTACATATTATTATTTGTTATACCTACTCTACTGTACCATTTTTATTAAAAAATATTAACGGACAGATTTTTGAGCTCAGAGCAATCTATGGTAAAACGTCATTTTTGTATTGTATTTCTGTCAAAAATATGATAGATGTTTTTTTAGAATTCGTATCTCATATGGCAACTGTTTGAAGGTCGATAAGATAGTTTTTTTTTTGAAACTGGGACATTAAGTCTCAGATTAAAAATACTAGAGCTTCTTATAGTTATGCTATAGTCACTTCACAAAAAGAAAATCTAGTACTTTATACACATATAAATGGTGTTTTTTTTAGAGGTTTGGTTTTTAAACTGGCAACACTGTTTCTACAGATTGTCAATTTGACAGTTGATTTGTGGTTAATACGTTTTGCCATTTTACGATGAACAGATTAACTCGAGAACAACGCGCGCAAATTGTGACTTATTTTGAAAACCATGGTTCGGTTCGGCAAACTCATCGTGCGCTACGTCCGTTTTACGGTCCACACAATCGTCCATCTGATCAAGTTATTCGGAACACGATGAATCGTTTTCGTAGCACTTACATTCTAGTGGATAATACGCATCCCCAAAAACGACATACAGAGCGAACTGAAGAAGTTAATGCCGTTGTGGAGTGCATTGTTGAGGAGAAACCGAATGAGTCGATTCGATATTGTGCACAGCAATTGGAGCTACGCCCATCCACTTTGTGGAAGATTTTACGGAAAGTTCTTAGCTTAAAAGCTTATAAGATCCAGCTTGTGCAAGAGTTGAAACCGCGTGACCATTATACGCAAAATAAGATTCAGCTTGATTGTCATTTTCAACGCAAAATTTTGTGATCCGATGAGGCCCAGTTTTGGTTAAATGGATATGGCGCGCGACACCATCAATTTATTGCGGGAATCATTTGCTGAGCGCATAATTTCGCGATTCTGTGATCTCACACCTTTAGATTACGTTCTTTGGGGGTATGTGTAATCACTAGTCTATGCCGATAAACCAGAGACATTTGATGATTTGGAAGTCAACATTCGCCGTCTTATTGCTGATATACGGACCCAGTTGCTCGATAAAGTTGTCGAAAATTGAACTTTACGATTGCGTGGCGCGCCTATGCCCGATATCATATTTAAACACTAATGGTATAATTCTATCTGTTCTATATAATCTCTTAAATAAAGCTAATATCGTAGACATTAACATTAGTTTCAAGTATTTTATTTCATATTGAATTTGTATACTTCTAAACAAAAAAACAAGGCAAAATATGAAGTCTACAAAACAAATTCTAGCCGCTAGATATCCTTTTTTTTTGCACAAAAGGTTCTCCCCTGAGATCATAGTAGATCATTAACAGTACCCTTTCTGAGCAGTACGGTTTTAACATAAAAATACTGCGAGAAACAGCCATCATGTAAAGTCCGGTTCAGGCAAAATCTGTACGCATATATGCTATTATAACTTTTTAAATAATACTGTGAGGAAAACAAATTATACCTCAAATTAAAAGTTATTTGTTGAGCTTAAAAGTAATATTAAAATAAATATTATATTTCTTTCGTGTGAATAAAATGTCGGGTGTTTTTCCTGATGGACGACATTAGCTTCTGAACATCCTTCCTTTGGACTTTTGCTGCAGCATGGTTCCATTTTATCAACATTGACTTGACATTTTTGACAACTCCTGCATTCCTCCGCAATTGAAATTTAACAATTGCCCAATATTTTTCGATTGGTCCAAGTTGAGGGTAGTTAGGTGGATTCATGCTTTTGGATACAACTTCCACATTATGTCTTTTATATCACTCCATGGCAACCCTGGAGTAGTGACAACTGGCCAAATCAGGCCAAAACGTTACTGCTGTATGGTGCTTATTTATGAAGGGCAGAAGTCGTTTTGTTAGGCACTCCTTGATGTAAACATCCGATGTCATTGTGGTTGTTGTCACAAAAGCCCTGCTCTTAAGGCCACAGCTGCAGATTGCAAATTTATCATTTCTTTCTTAGCAAATTTATCGACTTTTATATATTTGCATTTTGTAAGGACATTACCACGTTTCGTCGAAACATAAAATGTTTGACCTGGAGCTGCTTAAGATCAAATTTAACATACGTTTCATCGCCTCTAAATTGAGTTAAAAGTTTGTCATAAAGAATCCTAGTCCGTTTTTTAGCTATTCAATTTTGTTTATCAGAACGGTTGGGGTATTTTATTGCACGATAAGATTTATAACCTGCTTTCAAACGTATACGTCTTGCTTGTGTTAAATTTTTTTGCTCGACCATTGTCCGATAACCCAGGAGTACGTTTCACAGATGTTATTACCTTTGAGACCAGTTCTGAATTTTTACATCCCGCTTTCTCAATTTTTTTTTAGCTCTTTCGATACTGAGTGTTTCTTTATACCTTTTATAACACTGCACACAGTAGTTTTCGGTAATTTTAGCACCTTTGCGATTTTTGATCCCGACCAGGAAGGATTTTCAAGAAATTTGTTCACTATTATTTTACGATTTTGAACTTCCATTGCGTACAGAACTACCGATATGTCTTCAATCAAAACAAAAAATGAACGGATCAATAGTGAAGCTTTACTGAAAAAACTTGTGTCAAAAAAATCCGTTACATATCACTGGGTGCGCTGCAACAATCATCAAATGACGTACAGATTTTGCGTGAACTGCACTTTACTTCTTCAATTCCGCTGCGTGTGCCTTCCAATTTAGATTCGTATCTATCTATGATATTAGAACTCCTAGATATTTGAAATCGTCAATAGTTTCTATTTTAAAACAATTGACAGTACAAGAAGCGTTTTTATCAATGTTAGTTCTGTCACAAGTGTGATTAAAAAAAAACTATATTAAGCACATGCAGTTGAGTGAAAAGATATATCACAGTCAATCAGACCATCACTTCGTTTTTTCGCTAATTAAGAGTTCATGTTGTCTTTCACATTGTCTTCAGATTAGCAGGTCGTGATGGAGATTTATTACCGATTTGAATAAAGAATAATTAACAAATTTCAACACCATACCATTAGCAAAAGCTGTAATGTTGTTGCAAAACATTTGCTTAAATATCGACTGTGCCCTGGTACACCTATAGTTATTTCCATTACTTCCCTAAGACTACAATCAAACTGAACTCTTTGTGATCTTCCTCTGAAAATATAACCCAAGCCACTTGTGTACCGAACCCCGAAAACCAGCTTTTTTATTTTTTTATTGACTATATCAATAAATAATCTTACACACTCGGCTTCTTCAGTGGTTTTGCCCTCACGACATCCGAACTAGTCATTACTAAAATATTTTTTTCTGTTCAGAAAAGATAGAAAACTATCCTTCATATTTTTTTCAAAAAGTTTTCAGAATTTTGATAGTAATGAAATAGGTCCGTATTGAGTCATGATTTTTTGTGTAATTTTTTTTGAATACAAATATGATTTGAGCAACTTTTAACTCAGAGGAGAAAATATCATAGTTTACACTATGACATTGCATAGGCAATGTCCGACGTCCAATGGTAGTGTCAGATTCTTACTGACTAAAACCACCTCCCGGGAAATCTTTCCGTTTATTATCCCGCGGAACTACCGCTAAGTATTACTTCGCGAGGGACGGATTTGAGCTTCTTGCTTCGTCACGGGGTGCTTAGCGAATTCGCGTTCCGTTGCTGTTCTAAATTCCTAAGATCGCACATTAAACGTACTGCTGCATGGTTCACAGCAGCCCAAAGATCTTCAGCTCTTTCGTTTGCATACCGCGCACATTCGAAGAAAACGTGCTCCACGTTTTCTACCGCGTTTACGCAGCGAGGACAGGACGAACAGATATTCCCGGAAGCAACAGTGACCCGTCAGGAACTGTGTAAGATAGTAATTCAATTCGCCGTGTTTTCGTTTTACACAACTTTCAATCCTTGGGATTAGTCGGTACGTCCATCTCCTTTTTATTGACTCGTTCCATTGTTGTTGCCACGCTTCTATACTACGGACTTTTTCGTATTTCTTCGCTTGATTTATGGATGGCCCGATTTGCATGCGATTTTCATAAAGTCATCTAGCTTCTAAAGCTAGGATATCGATTGGTACCATAGACGATAGTACCAATATTGCGTCGTGGGATACCGTTCGAAATGCACTGCTAACTCGCAGTGCACACAATCCGTACACAGATTTGAATCCCTTCATGTGTGTCTTTTTTATTCGTGACGTCAGACCATATTTGTGACCCGTACAGCTGTATGGAGGCTACAACTCTCGCAAGCATTCATTCTCTCATCTCTCATCTCAGTCTCGAAAGAACGCCTATAGCTTTCGAAGATTTCATGCAAGCGAATGCGAGGTGATGAAATTACGCCGAACATCAATCATCACTTCCAGATATTTTATAAATGGGCTGGAAATAATTGTGTGCTCTCCGACTTTTATAGTTATCGTCTCTAGCACCCTTATACTCGTAATGAGAACGGATTCCGTTTTATGTTCCGCGAGGTCTAAACTCATATCGCGTGGCCAGTTTTTTATCAGTGATATTGCTTAGGTGCAATACAACTCGATCTCTTCAAGTCGTCTCGCCACTACTACAACAGCAATATCATCCGCGAAACCTATAATGGCGTAATTTTATATAATTTCGTCCCGTCGTCGGATTCGTAAAGAAACAACTTATCGGTTCTTGATAAATCTTAATATATACTTCGGTAGGTTTAATCTTTCGAGGCATTGTATAATACGCAACCAGTTCGCCGTGTTAAAAGCATTTTTCACGTCAAGTGTAACCACGCCGCAGTACTTTTTACTGCCTCCTTTCCATCGTCTACCTTCTATGCCCAATTGGGCTTTGTCTATTACGACTGTGTCGAGCATACAGAGCGGCCGATAAGATGAGGGCTCCTCCGGGGGTTTATTTCCTTTTGGTAATAATACCAACCGTTGGTATTTCCATTGTTCCGGAAATATTCCCTCGCTCAAGCATGCATTATACATGCTAACGAAAATGTCTAGGCGGGCCTTCTTCGCTATTTTTAAAGCCCTATTTGGTATGCCGTCTGGACCAGGGGCTTTCCGATCTTCTACCCTCTCGATTGCAGCGGTGAGTTCATCGGTTGTTAAGGCAGGAATGTGTTCACGTAGTTCTCCGATCTCGTTTAGTAGAACTCCGTCATGTTGAGAGGGAAATAGAGTTTCAACGATTCTGCTGAGAAATAGCGGGCAAGTTGGCGCCGGTCTCTGAGGCGTTTTGAGCTGCGCAGTTATGATTTTGTACGCTTTTCCCCATATATTTTCGTTCAATTGCGTACAAAGATCCTTAAAGCACTGTCTTTTGGTAGACTTAATGGTGGATTTGAATGCGGTGCGTGCAAATGGCTATCCGTATCGCGTCTAGACCTTTGGTATTTTCTTCGTGCCTTAAGACAGGCTGATCGAAGTTCCTTAATGTTGTCGTTCCACCAATACCTTGGACGCCGGCGGTTTTTGTGTCCCCGTGTTCGAGCCATTGATATATCGCAGGCAGCGTGCAGTTGTCGCTTTACTTGACGTACGATCTCGAAACATTTATTGTCGAAGATGTTTAATTTCAAAAGCAAAACTATCACTTTAGGAGACGTCAATTAAGTCTGGATATGGATCGCACATGCACAGGGTCTCAAATTAGTGGCAACAGAGACGAAATATTATTATTACTATTTATTTATTAACAATTAGTTCAAACTAAATGCTAACTAAAACTAAAAAGCACTAGCTGCAGTGGCTATCGGCTTTAATTGAAATCTTAGTGGTTTAAATATTCAAATAGCATATTTTGACTATATTAAAGATACGGTTAATGTTTTCCGGTGAAAGGTCCCGTAACGATTCGTGTGGAGTAGCACTTGTTTTTAGCAGGTGTTTAAATAGTCTGCTGGATGGGCAGTCTACTAGCCCAAGTAGGTGCATCATGTCGAGCGTTAGAGAACACGTGGGACAGGTTGGTGGTGTTTCCTTTTTTAAGAGATGTTGATGGGTTGTGCAGGTATGCCTTAGGCGTAGTCGGACAAAAGTCGTAATTGATGGTCGTGATATAGCAGGGTAGTTAGGGAAGGACTTGTCCGAATTAATTAAAGTGTAGTGGTGTTTGTAATGGGACCAATCTGTTAGCAATTGTGCCTTTAGTTTGAGGTTTATTTCCTTTGATAAGTCCTTCTTGCTGAGATGTTGGAAAAGGAAGACTGGGCTATTGTGAGCATATTTGGCGGCAGCATCGGCCTGCTCATTTCCCAAAATCCCAACATGGCTTGGTATCCACATAAGTCTAAATTTGTTGTGGAAACTTATTAGATAGTCTCTAATCTTGTCAATCACTTCGGTTCTGTAGTTGGGGTTACTTATTGCATTTAGTACCGAAAGACTATCGGAACATATTGTATATTTCCCCTGTTTGTTCGAAAGGAAGGTCAGAGTTTCAAGGATGGAAACAGCTTCGGCGGTAAATATAGAAATAGATTGTGTTAAAATGCCTATTTTGATGAGATTGCCATTTACATATGTGGAAGCAAAAGAGGCACCAGATTTAGTTTTGGAGCCATCTGTGAAGACTAAAGTCCAGCCTCTATTCTTTAATTCTGCAGAAATCTCAAGGAACAGTTTCTGGAGTTTTAGTTTTGTTATTTGGAGCCAGCGACATGTCCAGAGAATTCTTCTTTAACGACCACGGGGGAAACTTGGATCTGTACCGATGTAGCCTTCTTATAGGGATTTGAAGATCCTCTATTAAACGTAGCGAGCGGGAGATGGCTGATTCGATTCGTTTTGATTTACTGTTGTTAATCACAGAGTAAACTTCGCTGTCAATGATCGAGTTTGAGCAGGCAAGTTTCAGAAACAGTTTGGCTGTTGAATGTACAATGCGTTCTTCTAAACTTGGAAGACCTGCTTCTGCTAACATGTTTTTGATCGGGCTAGTTGGAAAGGCGTTGAGACTGCGTCGAACTGCTTGATGGTATGGAGTTTTGATGGCGTTGAGTGTACTCTTAGATGCGCTACCGTAGATAAACAATGCGTAATCTATTTTACTTAAGACTAAGGATTTTGTTAATTGACATAGAGTGGTAACATGTGTATTAAATTTTTTTTGAGCTAAATATTTAACAATACTGGTTCTTGCAGCTAGGCTCTTTCTTAAATCTATACAATGTTCTTTCCAAAGATATCTATTACTAAACTTAAGTCCTAGAATAGTCAACGAGGTAACATTTTCAATACTTTTGTTATTAATTTTTAAGACTAGGCCACAACAATTCTTCTTTCTACAAATATGTAGCGTTTTACATTTCTCGAGAGCTACTCGTAATTTTGCTCCCGAGAAATCGGACCATTTAATAATATCTTCGACAGCGTTGGAAAAAAAATTGTGTGACTCTAATAAATCGTTGTGTTTGCACATAATATATAAGTCATCAGCGTAAATGCAGTGATTAAGCTTTGAATGGCTGTATATGATGCGGCTTAAGTCATCATAAGCTATGATAAAAAGGACTACCGACAAAGGAGAGCCCTGGGGAATTCCATTTAATAAAGGAACCGTGGAGGAAAAATTATTGTTGGCTTTGACACACATTTTTCTGTTACTTAAGAAAGATTTGATAAAGTTAAACATTTTAGGACCAACTTTCCAAGAAATTAATTTTTCAAGGATTAAGTGTATCCCGATTTTGTCAAAGGCTTTTTTAAAGTCCAACGAGAGTATAGTAACATGGTTGCGGGAAGATAAAGCATTTGATATATAGAAATCCATGTGTAAGAGAGCGTCTGTGCAGCCTTTGTTGCGTTGAAAACCAACTTGATTTGGGCTAATACGTTTGTTTGCCTCGATGAACCAAAGAAGACGATTAGCCACAATTTTTTCGAGGACTTTGGAAATACAAGGTATAAGAGATATCGGGCGGAAGCTATTTGAGGAATTTAAGTTTTTATTTGGTTTTGCGAGTGGAAGGACGAAATAATTATTAAAGTTGTTAACAAAATCTTTCGTGTTAGAGACGCCTTCTGCATCTAAAGCCTCAACGGCAAGGTAATTTATCAAACCTTGAAGCGTTTCTATCCTACTGGAACCTATGGGTCAGTCATCTTTTTGGGAATTGTTTAATTCTTTTACAGTCATTAGATTTAAAACTAACTTCTTCGATAATATTCCGCTGAATTCTTCTATTCTGCCACTATGTTTCGAGTCCCATTTCAAATAGATTCTTGAGCTCCAGCCCTTTAAAATCATTAGTTTCCTTGCCATCCTTTAATCATACCGGGTGGTTTTACGTTTAATAGTAGCAAAACTATTACATACTAACTACTGTTAAGGCAAATACCTTAGACAAACAAAACTTATGGGAGTGCTTGTATTGAATGCGTCAACTGTAGAGGTAATAAGAGTACATAAAGGAAAACCAAAATTAATTAAAAGTTAGCTTGGAGCAAAAGAGCATACCATATGCCCAAAGTTGTCCCTAAATCAATAATACTCTAAAAATAAATAGTAAAAGGATAAACATAACATTCTAGTAACGGTAATTACTTCTTCTACATAATAGAAATGTTAGATCGTAAATCACCATCGATTTTCACAAAGACTGCTACTCACAAGTGTGCACTTTTACACTTCTTTGTTTTGGACAATCTTATTGATTGTATACCTTTAGACTGCATACCTAATTTTTTTTTAAAAAACCCTGCTGCTGTGATAAGCAACACTTACGACAGATAAATTGCAAAAAATAAAGTCAACTAACATGTTTTTAGGTCAATCAACAGTTCATTGTAATTTTGGTTCATATATGTTTTAATTGATAATTAATTGGTATAAACTGAGAACAAACAACTTCAAAAATATTTTACTTTATTATGTTATCGAGGCTTATAAGTTACAAACTGAAATGGAAGATATGTACTTGTATATTATTTAATGGTTAATTAAAAACATTAAAAACCACAAGTTGGTAAGAATTGTTACAAAGTTAAATTATACAATATTATTATTGTTTTTTTAAATGCCCTGGAATAGCTATATGCCATTTAGTATGACCTTTATTGACATAACAATAAACCTGTTGAGCTAGTTATGTAATTAAAAAGTGGAAAACAAATTAACTCGGTGTATATTTACTCCAATTCTTGTCAAGCTTAAATAAAGCTGTTCCTTCAACTATCTTCTTCCTTTTCATTAACGTCAACTTGTACTTTTATGTAATGTGTTTAAATATTTATCATATCATTTTCTTAAACCATTTCTTTGCACAAGGGAAATTCAATTCAAGGTCAAACAAGCAAGTGCAGCAATCGCGTCGTGAAACTACAATATTATTATATATTTCACGGAAAATTTCCATATGTTCAACTTACGATAGTACATACATACGAGATAAAATACTTGTATAAACACCCCAGACCAGACCTAGTCACTGTCTGCTTTCATTTAAACATGAATTTATCCGCATATCTCTTGTGAGAGCAAAGCAATTAGATATTAAAATCGTTGTGCACCATTTGGATAGAGCCAAAGACATTCTTGACAAATAAAGCGGCAACGTAAATTACCCCAGTCGTGGTGTCAATTTGGAAGAAATGTGGTTGAACTCTGCTCCCAGATACTACTATGTCATGAATTCCGTATGTAGAAATTCAATTTTTGTTACGTATACGTCATGTTGTTCCAAATTAACTTTGCACAGTTTCCATTGTTCCGGAAGCGCAGTCCAAATGTCCCAAAGCCATTAATAACAGAGTTGCATTTAAATAATTAATAATTCGAAACACATGGTATAGAGGTGTCGCCCTATGAACAATGAATTTTTGAATAATTCAAGCAAACCACTTACTAGACCTTACAAATAAAAGTATCTAAAATGTGTGCAATTGCAAATATTGTTTGCTTTACTATTTTAAACAAAATATACATTTTATTGTACATTCACTTCCGGTTCGAGTAGTGAGCCCTTTGTCTGTGAAATAAAGTTTATGATTTCAATTTCGTTCTCCTTTTATCACAGAAACCGTAAGACATACGAATTTGTGGATGTGAGTTAAAGACAAATGTGAATTTTTCCATTTATTCGTGACTAATAATTAAGCTTTCGTTGCAAAACGAAAACAAGTTATTCACAATTTTAAAAGCAATTTCTCCCCTTTTGAAGGTCATATATTCTCCCTTTGGCTTATCGTCAAATACTTTATCATGGTTTCTACTCATTATACAATATATTTATAATTATGGAATTAATTTTGCTCACTTTTCTGAATACTGTTTCCGAGAAAAAAAATAAATCTGAAGGCAACCAGTTAAAAAGAGGAAAATTTTCTAAATATGTTAGCCTCTCAAAGTAAACATAGTTTTACCCTCCGCATCCACTCGCCAGTTAATGACGAGCCGATTATTTCTTATTGTTGCAAACATTATTTGATAAAATGAAAGCATAGCATATCGCTGATATTTTACAAGTAGAGTAATTTAACGTAGTGGGACCCATATATTTATTAGTAGATATATTCTTCTAGTGCAAGATACGAGCGAGGGTGTATCAAGTATTTATAAAGGGGACTGCATTTCTTAAAAATTCCGGAGGGGTCCTAGACCCTGAAGGGGTTGATGTGTAGGTATTCCTTACTGGGGAGAACCGATCGCAACTCTTTCTGGTCCCTTTGGTGTGTTAAAAGGAAGCAACGAATCATCATACAATTTTTGGCCGGAGTAAGCACAACCACAAATTTTGCCGCGATTATAAGCATAGTTCGGGGATGTCTCTTGTGTTTTACGTAGGTACCTGCCGTGAAGTCTTAATCCTACGTTGCAAGATATTAAAACAATGCATTGATAAGCACCCTTCGGGTAGTACAAGTACTACCACCAGTACCAGATTCGAAGTCGTGTGTAAGGCACGAACTTCACCTTTGGTGAAGGGTCGAGGCCTATCTGATACCTCAGCCATTCTGTGGGGCATGGCACATCGAGCAGACCAATTGGTTCCATAGCAGTCCCATGGTTTAGCACAGGTCGTAGTACACTACAACATATGCTAAGCCATGAGATGTCTAAGTTCCATTAGGTCTATTTTCCCCGCGATTTTGGGTACAAACCTACAGCCACCACGATACTCCCACAAGGGGGCCAACTCCTAGATCAGGCCGGAACCATAGTTCCGGGGTTCCTGACCTCCCGTGGTACCAGAATATAGCTTGCGGTCGCTTGGAACTACGCACCTCACTGCCCAAGACTGGCGGCCTTTAGACAAAATTCTACGTTCTTAAATTCTACCCGCTAGCTGCCTACTACGTCTTCTATTAAACGCTTCTTTTGCAAAACTACGGGTTCATTCGAACCGTACGGTATCAGTGATAACTCCACTGACATGGTAGGCCTCACCATTAAAGATGACGCCCATAGCCTGCAAGTCCCTAATGTCGGAGTAATTGGGACACTCACATAGGACATGAAGCGAGTCCTTATAGCTGGCTCCACATGAGCAGCTCGCAACCCCACTAAGCCTTCTCTTATGTAAAAATGCATTAAGAGAGCCATGCCCGGACAACAAGAAGCCCAGGCTGAGGGTAAAGCTCCGTTCAGGAAATACTCTCATGGTTAACACATCCCTTAGGAAGCCATAAGTAACCGTGCCGTTTTCGCTAGCATCCCATCTAGATAGACCGTTCGGGGACAACAAACTGTTAAGAACTCGTCTTATTGCTTGGCACAAATAATTTTCTGGAGGACGTGCAAAAGTCGACAACGAGAGCCACGACCGCCGCCCAAGGATGAGAGTGGCCGAGACCACCATTGAGGCGGTTCGAAATCTTATAGAGGAAAATCGGAGCATAGCTTTCTTCGAAATCGTTGAGTAAGTGAACATCAGTTATGGGAGTGTCCAACGGATCATTGCAAATGACTTGGGATTTCGCAAAATGTCCGCCAGATGAGTTCCACATCTGTTATCGCAGCGACTTTTCAAACCAAAGATTCTAGCAAGCAGGCGAGACTTTTTTAAATGATCATGAGCATGGTCACCTGTGAGGGAGTGGAGAAAGAGTCACGAGAGGGCACCGGTGAAGGCAAAGATGCGGTTATCGGCCGGAAAGGTAATGGCAAAAGATTTTTTTTTTATTATTTTCAAGGTGCTTTTGACACTGAAAATCAAAATCACGATCGACGTACAATTGATGCGCAATATTATTGTGAATTACTAGATGATAGTCCAGACTTATCATCTATTTGGAAGCAACAACGAAGCGGTGGAAGCATTTCTGCTCCATTGGCTACAAGGACGTCTGAAGGGTTCTTATGATAATGAAAAGAAAAAGCTTCCAATCCGATGGGAAAAATGTGTTTCTAGGGTGGGAGAGTATGTAAAACAATAATATATGTATGTTTATAAGCTAAGTTAAATCAAATTCAAATTTTTAAGAAAACGAGTCCCGTTTATATTTGATACATCCTCGTATAGATGATTTTTTTTCTTCATCAATAAAACTAGTGAAATTATTTGTTTGACTATATGTCGAGACTAACATACAAAAATAAAATTGTTTGGCAAAATTCGACTTTATACATCTTATAACATGATTTGTCCAGCCCTTAAAAAAACACTTCAGTTTCGGGGACCATATTGCTTTCCGGTGAGCATTTCTTTGAGGTTTGTTTCATCCAAACACGGTCAATTGATATCTTTACAATGTCAACTATCTCACCAGTGACGAATTGTTGATTTCGACGCAAATTCCTTATAACACTTTTCAGGCCATTCTTGGGTTTTAACGGTATTTTTCCCCATCAAATAACAATGTTTGATCAACGTACGAAACTCTTTTTTTCATGATTTTGAAAATATCAACAGGTGCGTCACTAAAACCTTAATATCTCAAATTTCGACCTCAAATTTTAACACGTATCTTTTGAACTAGCTAACAATCGAATGGATATATATATTATTAGCGTCGCCATCTATGAGTCAGTATCAACACTTTTCGTTAAACAAAGTGTAAATTTTTGATTGATTTTCAAAGCCACTTTTTGTTCAACATGATTCATCTTAACATATAGCTTACTCAGTATATTCAATATTTGCCAAGAAACACCATCTTGTACTAGAACATGAAGCTCAACAAAGGTCCACCGTGTTGTCCGTTCCCTCACATTTTTATGCATTCGTTCAATATAACAAAGTTAAATTAGATTTGTCACACGATTCAGATTTTTGATTGCCCTAAATCAACATTACGTAGTAGGAATTACGTCTTACAATCTAGCAATTCATGATGAGAAACTGAGTTCGGCTCATTAGCTAAAAAACAAAAATAAGTGTCTACATACGCTTTAAAGATAATGCGAAATGATTGCAAGGCCTTAGAGATAACGGCCCATGTGTTGATATTAAAATTTGAATTACGTTAACGTTATCGTTGCTACTGAATAAATGTAAACAATGTATTTCCCCAGTTTCCTTTTTTGCGATACTTAAAAAAAAAAAAAAAAATTCTATCAGAAAAGAACCCGCAGACGTAGAACAATTCACCTGAACTCTTTGTGTGTTCCTTTAAATGAAATTTGACAAACCTTCGTAAAATGATGAGCAATCTCTTCCGTTATAAAAGGCTTATAGTACCAGCACTCATCACATCAACGCCTAGTGCCTGAAGCCGAATGCGAGCTTAGCGACTTCATTACTCTAACAAAAAACGAAGCAAGCGGTGATGTCATTTATGGAGCCATCCGCCGTTTAGACCAGTTGTCAGTGAAATCTCTAATCGGACAGACGGACAGCCCTAATGAGGGTTACGATCAAGACACAACGTAACAAGTTCAGCTTTCCGACTACGTTCAGAGAAGCCTTCTGTTCTCGAACTACCTTGGTGAGTTCCAACGAATCTTCTCTTTCGCAGTATACACCAAGGCACTTTGTCCCTGCTACCTGTCCTTCCCAATATAGTTCATTCCCAGTAGGATTGTCTATGCCTTCGCTTTGAATAATAAAGTATTATTAGTATAAAATAAGACCCCACAAAGACACCATATTTTCGTATCATCGATTAGCTCATGGAATGACCGTGGAAGAAACAGCGACAGCGCCTTGAAATTCTCTTATGAAGTTTGTTGTCCAGATGACACCCAAATACTAAAATCAATTGGAAAAACTGAAGGTAACCGATTTTAGCACTAAGTGTCCCGCACCAAAAAAACAAATTAGACAACAGCTTATCTTTACTTTTTTTCATCATAACTGCAAATATCATCGGTACCAAGCGCCTTAGAACCATCCAAGCACCCAGCAGCGCACTTAATGCCCTCAAACCGCAACCGATAACACATTCCAACTATGGTGCTTATATTCCATTACTCATCTCACTTGCAGTTCCGGCAATAGTTTTAGTTAGTTAGTTTTTAGTTTTAGTTATAAATGACTTTTATTTAAATATAATTTAAAAGTCCTCCTCGATATAGCGATTCTATAGCGAAGGGCATTCAGTGCAAAATTGTACAATAAATCCCATCCGTGCTGTCCATTCAAAATGCGGATTGCTTCTTCTTCATCTATGCACCAAAGAATTGTAAGCGGAATTCCCTTAAAATGGGACAGATGACAAGAAAATGAAATGCACATATTGCACAGGATTGGTAGTTCGGGGCGGTGTGGTAGAAAATTCAGGCTTATCAGCTCTCCTCTCAATTTAAATATTGTGCTTATTTTACTTTCTTGCAGATGATATTTTAATTTACTATAATACATCCTGTGCTAAGATGATTGGGCTTCATTCGCAAATTTGTCATACAAGTATTTAGCAGTTTCTTTAAGTAAAGATGAAAATTGTGTTCTTATTAAATTAGGCTCCAAATTTGCTGTAATTTTGAGGCTAAGGCCACACTCTGACGCTAGATTCCGCCACTTATTCATGAAAATAACTCCTGTTGCAATAATGGGTGTAAGGACGATTTTCGGCAACCTTTTTCCATCCATTGACATTACTTTGACTACATAGTTTTAGAGTCTCTAAGTTCCAGTTTCCAAATATTGCACATAGTTTGGTGTATTACACGGTAAACGAAATATTCGCTTCAAAAAGTATCGAAAGAAGATCTCTACTGCTGGGAAAGGACGGTATCCCCAAACATGAGCTCCATATAACAGTATTGACGTAGCGCTTGCACGAAACAGTTCACATTTTGAACTATGAGACACATAGTTATTCGAAATGCAACGCCCCCCGACGGAAGAAATTGGCATCTGATAACTTTGTCTCAAAATGTTTGTTTAGATTTAAATTGCTTGTTACCAGAACCATGAGGTATTTATACCAGCGCCCATTTTCAATCATCTCGCCGCAGTACGCCCATCTTTCACATCTGGAATATCTGCCGTCTCCATTTCTGAATACCATTGTCTTGGACTTCTCTAGGTTAACAAGCAAGTTCCAGCATTTACAGTATTCACTGAGCCTATTCATCATGAGTTACATACAATTTGCCGCGTCAACAAGGAAGACAATGTCATCCGCATACATCAGCGCCGGGATCTTCGTTCGGCAAAAATTACTTCCTCCGCCTACAGCATCTGTTATGTCGTTGATGAACAATATAAATAGTAATGCACTCAAAATACACCCTTGCTTCACACCCATTGTTGATGTAAATTCTTCAGATATGGAGTCTCCATTCCACACAAACGCAACATTGTTTTCATACATTGCTCTTAGAGTATGAATGACTTTACTCGAGATCCTAATTTTGTACAGTTTTGTAAAATAGTGCTTCACGTGATATGGAGTCAAATACCGCTCGGAAGTCAACAAAGAACGCGTACAACTTTTTATCGTTCTTTTTATAAATTTCTGCAATATTAGTAGGAATAAATATTTGGTCGACACTGGAATAGTTTTCTCTGAAGCCTCATCTCGTTACTTTTAACCCACTGTTTGTACTAGGGCAGCAAAAAGCTTAGCTGACGTGTACAAAAAAGATATTCCTCTATAATTATTTGGATCGTTGACGTCTCCTTTTTTATGTAGTGGACATATTATTGCTTTTTTAAAGCTTTCCGGTATATTTGCCAACTCATATATTCGATTGTATTCCGACGTGAGCGCATATACGAATTCAGGAGTACAGTTTTGATAAAACTCATAGGGAATACGGTCTTCTCCTGGCGCTTTTCTGCTTTTTGAATTATCGATTACTTTCTGTACTTCTTGAATTGAAAATGGTGCATCCAGAAAATCGTTTGTAAAAAGAGGAGCTGCATACTGGAATAAAGCGGAACTATGTGTGGTGTTGAGAAGTGAGGCTTTTAACGTGGTGGCGATTGTATTTGTTTGTCCATTTACGTATCTTACCGAGTTTGCAATCTTTTGTTGTTCGTAAGCTACCTTTTTTGAGTAACACAGGTGTTTAAAGTCCTTGTTTGCTTCGCTGTACATAGCTCTAGAAATGTCGGTGTTCTGTTCTCGGTACAATTTTAAAAAGGCAAAAGACCTGCATCTAGCATTATTACACCCTATGTCAAACCATATTTGCTTGTAGGGGCTTTTAATATCCTGTGGTTTGAACGGTGGGACTGCAATTTTAATAACATTCGTCAAGGCCTCAGTATTTAACGGAGTGTTTGAGTCGTATAAACGCTCTAGGTGGAGGTTTATGTTATGGAAGCTACTAAGCATTTTTTCGTTCCAAACCAGTTTCGGTAATAACCTTAGTTGGGTGGTGTTGGTTTCATTTGATGAACCGGTTGCGATGCATTTAATTTCGAGGGGTATGTGATCCGAAAAGTGTTCCACACCTACTCGAAAATCGGTCATAAGTTGTTTCCATGTTCCGGAGATAAAACAGTAGTCAATTACAGACGAGGCTGTTCCCCGAATAAAAGTAAACTCGCCATCACAGTCACCTTCACAGCATCCATTCAAAACATTACAATCGAATGCATCAGTCAGCTCAAGTAATTTTGTACCCTTATTGTCACAAACTTCGTATTTCGATCTACGACTCACATTTATGATTGAAGCATTATATCACACACAACTATCCGTCCATTGAAATCCCCTATAAGCATAAGATTTACTACGCCTATATTGTGTAATGTCATAATCGCGTTGCCAGTGACTGCTATTAATGTAAACAGGTATTATGGCGACGGCGCTGTTGTTAATTTAAACGTCTATTACATATTATTCCGAGCTTCTACAGTTTACTTTCACGTCATTAAGATTTTTACGATAAATGAATAGTTCTCCTCCACTACCCTTACCAAAATTTGCCGATTTGATTGCAGGTATCCATTTTAGTTCAAAATTCAGAAACTTTTTTTTAAAGATTTCCTCTTCATTTTCAAGTGCATGCGTTTCAAAAAGCAGAAATATATCAAAATTCTTAACATAATTAAAAAAATCACAAACATTAGCTTATTTTTTAAGGCAGCTATATTATAACTTAACATTCTTAAATTACTAGTGTTTTCAGCCTGGTTGACGGACGTTCCTCATGCTTCATGTAAACGAGAACCAGCCAAATTGGTTGCAGCGGTTGCAATGACAGGTTTGACACTTGTTGAAAGTTGGTTTACATTTGAATATTCGTTTAACAAATGTTGTGAAATGTCTCCAAAGATATATTTTAGTGCATTTAATCCGTTCTCTTCGCCATGTCTTAAGCCTTCTGAGATATCCCAAGTAAAAACTTTATCAGCAATATGAAGGTTATCGTGTTTTAGCGTAATTCTCATCTTTGGGTCTTTTGCGCGGAGTGCCTTCATTATCGGGATCAGTTTGGTTCTTCTTTGACGCATATTAGAAGGCATGTCCTTATGAATGCTGATCTTCGAACCTTTTAATTTTTTAACATTATGCAATACGTTCCATGCCGCAGTTCGTGTCCGCATCTTTATAATAATTGCTGCAGTTCGTGTTTTACGATTTTTAACACTCTACGAGTATGCAGACTCAATGTCAATACTTTCAAATTGGTATACTCGTAGATATCATCGGATTCTCTAAGTGTTTCCGGCGTTGTTTATTTGCCAGGATTTGGACTCATCTTGAGTTGATTTTTGATTTCTTCAGAAATTCAAATTATTCTCTTATATTTTATATATTTTTTGTCTTGGTTTTTGTTTTGCTTCTATTTGTAAGGATTTCAGTTTTCCTCCTGTGGAGTATGGCATGATTATGCACATAGTATACATTGGATGTAATAGGCGCCACATATACATGTACACAACATGTAATGAGTGTGTAAGTTAGCATAAATAGTTTTAGTTCTCATTATGGTGAGTCAGCTTCTACCGCGAGCATCGAACTTGTCGAGTTGTAGAGGCTGAGTAGGGTCAATGAATCTCGAGAAGAAATTCTCCAGACGAGTCCTGAAACCAAAGGATGCTCCCCCCCCTCCCCAACTCCCAAAGCACTCCATCATTCCCCTGGGCTGGATCAAGGTGTTATACGACCCGTGCCGAAGATCAACCTGGCTGAGGGCCCAGTATCTCCAAAAATAGCTCAGTCGCAAACGGAGTATCCGGATACCTGGCGACCTCCGGATTAGCTAGCCTTGTCTGTATATGGCGGATCTCTGTACAGATGGACATTCCTTTCTCCGCTACTCGTGGGACCATTAATGGAAAACCAAAAAACAAAAACCGAGGCCGGTACTCCTTCATTACCGGGCGGTGGAACGGTGACTACACCGACTACCGGCAAGGCTCCTGCATTGCCGAGAGGAGGCAAAACTGTGGCAGGCCATGGTGCGCCATCCTCTAAAGGCAAAAGGGACAAGCCAAAAAAAAATAAGAATTCAGGAAGTGTTAGGACTGTGGCAGGCCATGGTCCTATCACCTCCTCCACCCCTAGCAGCAGCAAGTTTGTGGCAGGCCACGGACTTGTCGCGGCTACCAAAACTCCTTCAGGGAGTGTTAAGACTGTGGCAAGCCATGGTCCTATCACTTCCTCCGCCCCTAGCAGCAGCAAGTTTGTGGCAGGCCACGGACTTGTTGCTGCTACCAAAACTCCTTCGGGGAGTGTTAAGACTGTGGCAAGCCATGGTCCTATCACTTCCCCCGCCCCCAGCAGCAGCAAGCTTGTGGCAGGCCACGGACTTGCTGCTGCTACCAAAACTCCTCCCTCCAAAGAGGAATCTGGAGCTCAGCCGCATCGGCAAGCTCCATCTAAGGCGCTCTACATAAGACGCCGTAATGCTTCACGCATCATCAAAACCTTCGGATCCATTCCGGAGGTGGAGAGAAGTGCGGAAATAAAGAGCAAGGTTGAGTGGGCTAAAAACATCCTAAAAGACGGATTTCCCACTGCTTCCACTGTTCCCAAAACGTCACAAGACTCCTCTAAGCGTCAAAGATCGTTGGAGGAAACCGTACCGGTTTCCAAGAGGCCCAAGACACACAGTTCCACAACCCCTGGGCCATCCAACAGCAGATCTATGAGGTCTTATAATGAAGTCCTAAAGGACGCATTGGTGATCGCGGTGATCGACAGAAGCGATACCGACGGTTCCATTACACCGGAACGGTGGCAATTGGTCAAGTTGAAGCTCTCGAGCAACTTCTTGGTCATCATGCGGGAGAACCCAGGACCACCTCCTATCACAAGCGACGCTGGCTGGCACCAAGGCCATGTCAAGCTCATCGCTTGCTCCAACCAGAGATCTCTCGATCTCTTCACCAAGGCCATCGATGGTTTAGGAGAGGTTTGGCCAGGTGCAAAACTCGAGGTCGTATCTAAGGAAGACATTCCTAGTAGACCTCGAACTCGTACCTGGATTCCAGCCGAACCCTCCTCTCCAGAAAGTGTCAGCAACCCGACTCTTCCGACTCATGACTGGAAAGTCGCGAAACTGGAGGAACTAAGGGGTTCTTATAGATGCGCGTTAATTGTGATCAATAAGGAATCCCTTAATCCTCTGGCGCAGACGAAAGGCATGATTCGGTTCGGATTCGAGTCCATTCACTTAAGGGTGTACAAAAAGGATGAGCTGGATGCTGATAAGCAACCTCCTCCTCCTTTAACACCTGATATCACAACCTTGGATCTTGGAGCGTCGATATCCTTCCAGAATTGGATAGCGACGACTCCAATCTGTCCGAGGTGACTACCAAGCCGTCGGTCTCCTCTTCTGACACATTGTCGGAAATGGAAACCGATGACGAAGCAATCAGAGGTTCTACACGATCAGAGATAGAAGATGAGCTCTTGGGCACATCTTCAGAATCGGAGGACCTCAACAACACCGTGGTGGAGGCGACTCTGGAAGACTGTAGCAATGATACGGTTTCTCCAGATTAATCTCCACCACTCAAAAAAGGCTTCGGCCGCACTCATTCTGCGTCTTTCCAAAAGCGCAGAAGACATAATTCTAATCCAGGAACCATGGATTGCAGAAGGCGTGGTTCGTGGACTTAGGACACCCACATACGTTCCGCTCTATACAAGAGACAAAGGTAAGATTAGAACTTGTATATTAGTGAAACGTAGCCTAAATGTATTTCTACTTCCCAACCTCAGTGACCTCGACCTAACCGTTGCCAGATTAGAAACTGCCAAAGGCTCTTACTGGCTGGCATCGGCTTACCTTGGCCACGACCAAGTGGGCCCTCTCCCTGGTGATAACCTAGAAAGGGTGGTACTGGAAGCGGGAAGGCAAAAAACTGGCCTCATAATCGGATGAGACGCAAACGCACATCATACGGTATGGAGCAGTACCGACATCAATGATAGAGGTGAGTCACTTTTAGATTATATTTTAAGTACTAACCTCTTAATTTGCAATATTGGCAATGAGCCCACTTTCATAACAAAAAACCGATAGAAAGTGTTAGATATTACTCTTGTCTCCGACAGCATCACCCAAAGGCTAACAAACTGGATGGTATCGTCTGAACACTCCTTTTCAGACCATAGATACATCCAATTCAGTCTGAGTGATGCTTCCCCCAGCCAACCAGCTTTCCGGAACTACCGGAAAACTGATTGGACAAAATATAGAGGAATACTGTCGGAAACGATATCCTCTAAACTATCAAGTCCCCCGCGTGACACCAATGAGCTCGACATGAAAGTCAGGGAATTTACTCTGACTCTCAATAAGGCTATGGCCGCTTCCTGCCCTCTTATTCAACCAAGAGGCAAGAAAAAGCCACATTGGTGGACATCGGCACTAGGACTGCTCAGAAACACCTGCAGAAAACTTTTCAACGCAGCAAAAAGCACAAGAAAAGTGACCGACTGGGACTCATATAAAGAATCCCTCAAATTATACAAAAAAGAACTGAGGAAGGCAAAGCGAAAATCCTGGAGGTCATTCTGCGACAAAATTACAGAAACCTCTGAGACTTCGCGGCTAAGAAAAATCCTCTCCACAAATCCTATGATGCCCAGCTGTTTGAAAAAAACCGATGGCTCTTGGACAACCTCAAGTGATGAATCACTCTACCTGCTTCTGGACACCCACTTTCCAGGTAGCTCCCAACTCGCGGCCAGTAGCAGCCCAAACAAGCCTACTGCAACCGTGACCAAAATTCATGGTCTGATTACGAGAGACAAACTGCTCTGGGCGCTGCATAGCTTCAAACCATACAAGTCTGCTGGTCCGGACGGTATTATACCTGCCGAGCTACAGAGATCCTCAGATATTATTCTACCAGTGTTGGAAAATATTATGAGGAGCTGTGTAGAACTTATCCACATTCCACTGTTATGGAGAGAAGTCAATGTAGTATTCATTCCCAAAGCTGGAAAATGTTCTCATGTAGTCCCAAAGGACCTCAGACCTATAAGTCTATCATCATTCATTCTGAAAACTTTAGAACGACTGATTGATATCCATATTCGAGCTAAAGTTGATCCAAGACTTCTGTCTACGGCTCAACATGCCTACTGTAAAGGAAAGTCGGTGGAAACGGCTTTGCACTCTCTGACTAGCCACATCGAACGATCCCTACAATATAAGGAGTACACAATGGTTGCTTTCCTCGACATAGAGGGCGCCTTTAACAACGTCAACACATCCGCAATCACGACTGCGCTGTCAACTCTGCAGGTAGACGGCTCACTTGGGGAGCTGATTAATATAATGCTAACAAGCAGGATAATCAACTCCAAACTGGGTGAGACTTCTGCTAAAAGATATGTCAGTAGGGGTACGCCGCAAGGCGGTGTCCTCTCCCCCCTTCTCTGGAACTTAGTGGTCAACGAACTACTGATATACCTGGAAGCGGGTGGTAGCAGAGTGATTGCCTATGCGGATGACGTTGCCATAGCCGTCCCAGGAAAACATCTAAATACCATTAAGGAACTCCTCCAAGTAAATCTTAACAGATTAACCTGCTGGGCAGAAAGCTGTGGATTGGGAATAAACCCCCATAAACCTGATCTTGTCCTCTTTTCTAGGAAATATAAAATTCCAATCATAGACCCTCCTTCAATAAACGGTATCTATGCACAAGCGGAGCCTTGCGGTCTACCCCCTCTGCGGCATTAGATATTCTGCTTCACTTGACACCCCTCGACATTTTTAGCAAGCACGTAGCTGCGACTGCAGCTATTCGCCTTAAAGCGACTAAACAGTGGACAAATAATTCATTTGGCCACGCCAACATTCTTAATACATTAGGAATCCTCACAGAGAACACCGATTACACCATACCTGAACTTTGGTTTGACAAAAACTTCCATGTAAGCTTCCCCTCTAGATCATTCTGGGAGGAGGATGCTTTCATGGAGGACAAGTCAATCCATCTCTACACAGATGGATCTAAAACCGACAGCGGAGTTGGTGGCGGTGTTTTCTCAGATAAGCTAAATCTAAGCCTCTCTTTCCGCCTTCCAAATCACTGTAGCGTGTTCCAGGCGGAGATTTTGGCGATTAAAGAAGCTCTGTCCTGGCTGAAGAAAAACGTGATATCTGCAAAGGATATCCGCATATTTTCCGATAGTCAGGCCGCCATCAAGTCCCTGGACTCGGTCTCATTGTGTTCTAAAACTGCCCTTGAATGCCGATCATCTCTCATGGAGATGGCAGAGCAGTTCAACATTCACCTTTGTTGGGTGCCGGGCCACAGAGACATTCCAGGGAACTGCAGAGCCGATGAACTCGCCAAAATTGGAACCACTCTACCTATCCTACCGGACAAAGGTAGTATAGGTATACCAATCGCTACGTGCAAACTAACACTAAAGCTAGATGCCAATAAAAGAACGGACCTTAGGTGGACTGCTGGGCAAACTTGTCTAGCGACCAAACAGATCTGGCCAAGGCTGCATCTGAGTCGCTCTAAGTGTCTGATCCTTTTAAATAGGAAACATCTCAGCCCCATAATAGGTGTCATCACTGGACACTGTCTCATAGGCAAGCACGCAAGAAGGCTTGGCGCTTTCACAAATGACTTCTGTAGAAGCTGCATGGACGAGGAAGAAGAATAGACAATCCTCCACCTACTCTGTACATGTCCAGCTCTCTCCCAGAGAAGAAAGCTTCATCTAGGAGCTTTCTTCTACAGCGACCTAAACGATCTAGAAAAAATAGACGTTAACAGTCTCCTACGCTTTATTATAAGCTCAAACTGGTTCCAGTAGTAAGAAGATCATAGATCCACGTGGCATCACAATGGGCCAATAGGCCTAAGTGGGTTGGTATTTCCAACAGCCACTCTTACCTAACCTAACCTATGGTGAGTCAGTCATGATTGTCAAAGAAACAATAATAAATTGGATTCCACTATATGTTACTAAAGCGTTTTATTTGGGAACATTACATTGGCGACGAGGATTCCATACAAAACAAAGCAAAATGGCGAATTCATCTAAAGTACCGACATTCAACCATGATGAGGATGATTGGACGATGTTTAAGGTGCGGTTGGAGCAATACTTTATTACAAATGTTATCGACGATCATGAAGCAAAAAGCCAACTTAATTGGAGGATTGTGTTCTACTTCGTACAGGCTGCTCGAAAGTCTAATTCAACCAAGGATAATTAGTGATGAAACAACAACTTATGTTATATGCATCACTGCATTAGACAAACACTTTGAGCCAGCTATATCGGGATTTGCTGAGAGAAATAAATTTTATATGGCGACTAAAGAAGAGCATGAAACAACATTTGTATGGGCAGCACGTGTGCGAGAATTGGCGAAAAGTTGCAAGTTTGGAAGTCATTTAGAAATGTGTCTGAGGGATAAATTCATTATTGGCCTACCCAGATGCTTGGCAAAAGATAAATTATTTTTGGAGGATGTAGAAACTCTAACTTTTCACAAAGCTATCACCATTGCTTCATCTGTGGAATGCATAAAACTGCAGTACGGTAATAACCTGGAATGTGAGACAATTGTCAAATCGGAACCTTCAACTAGCGGAATCCACAACATCAACTATAAAAAAAAGGTACAGCAACATCAGCAACGAAAGCCAAAAGAAAAAATATTTTGCAGAGTCTGCGGTTATACCAATCATGGGGAAAGCGAGTGCCGTTTTAAAAACTACAGACGCAGGAAATGCAACACGAAAGGGCATTTACAAAAAATGTGTAAAACGAATAGTTCAGTGGCGAGTAACCAAAATCAAAACGCTTTTAATTTTATGTTAAACAGTAGTGATGATGATTTGTCTTTATTATATGTTGGCAAAGGCGAAAAAAGTAATCCAATTCCAGTAAAAGTGATAATGAACGGAGTTGCGATGTGCATGGAACTTGATAGTGGTTCTCCGGTTTCGGTGATCTCTTTATCTGCGTATTACAAATATTTGGCTAAGTGCAAGTTTCTTTCAACAGCTAAGCGGTTTAAGAATTACAGTGGAAATGCAATATCACCGATTGAAGTTATTAAGGTAACAGTGTGCTACTTGATATATTTGTAGCTGATAACGGGGGTCCCTCACTATTGGGTCGTGATTTTATGGAAGCATTCAGTATACGGTTTGAGGGATTGAATTTTATTTAATATCTAGACAAAGAACTAGTACAGATATTAGAATCATTTCCATCTGTATTCGATGACAAACTCGGGACGTTCAGCAAACACTTTATGTGTTATGTGAAATTAAAATAGGGTGCTATTCCCAAGTTTTTTAAGCCTAGGAGGCTACCCTTTGCAATTAAAAGTAAAGTAGAGCGCGAAATAGTTAAACGTGTGGACTGGTATACTAGAATCCGTTGATTATTCCGAATGGGGAACACCAATTGTGCCCATATTAAAGAATGGTGATGTTCGTATATGTGGGGACTTTAAAGTTACACTTAATCCACAACTCTGTGTTGATGAATATTCCCTACCAAAAATTGAGGAATTATTCGCAGAAGTTCATGGGGCGAAGGAATTTTCGAAATTAGATTTGAGCATGGCATATCAGCAAATAGTGTTGGAAGAGAATTCGAGAAATTTTACAACAATTTCAACAACTAAGGGTTTATTCAGATATACTCGTTTAGTTTATGGCTTAGCCCCAGCACCAGCATTATTTCAGAAAATTATTGAGCAATTGCTATCAGGTATATGTATCGCTAGGACACTCGCAAAATTAAAAAAAGAAGAAACAAACTGACCAAAAAGGACTCACGTTTTCGTATTGGGAATGCCCTCTACTGCGTCTTACTCGTCGAAGGAAACCTCCGCATCAGCTGGTTTCGCTGTTCGCCCACATCTTTCGATGGTTCATCAGACGGTTTGCCGTTGACCAATTGTTGCAGATCATTGACCCCAACCACCAAGTGAGTGCACGCACACAGATTGTCATCACAGAAATTGTAGCTCAGTGGGTGGAGCAAATTGATAATGTGGTTTTCGCCGCGTTAGCTCCCGTACATGGATCTTGTGTGTAGTTCAGCTGTGGGTGAATGTTCTGCTCCCAATTTTGCAAATCAGCTGGGCATGATGCATTTATGTTCTCGCGGGTTTTTGTGGTTGACATTGATTGTTGCCGACGGCGAATGCATTGTGGGTATGACGTCGTCGGATTTTTCAGGTGGTTCATGTTGCGTTGCAACAGAGGGGTTATAGTATTTATGGACGACGTTTTAATTGGTGCTAAAACGCGAAGTGAGCATTTAAAAATACTAAACGTTGTTCTAAAAAGACTGGCAGAAGCAGGATTAAAGGTTTCAAAGACTAAATGTGAATTTATGGTTAAGTCAGTGAAATATTTGGGTCATGTTATTGACAGTGAGGGCCTTCATATGGACTCTGGACGGATAAATGCAATTCTCAAGTTGCCAGCACCAAAATGAGTTGTCGAATTGCAATCCTTTTTAGGCATAATTAATTTTTATAGAAAATTCATTCCTAATTTTGCTTCAGCAGCAGGAAAACTCTATAATTTGCTTTCAGAAGACAATGGTTTTCTTTGGGGAAGCGAGGAAGATGAATGTTTCGGACGAGTAAAAAAGTTACTAACTTCAAATCAGGTGTTGGCACACTATGACCCCAATGTGGCTTTAAAACTAATAGTTGATGCGGGTCCAAAAGGAGTGGCTGCAGTTTTAGTGCATGAATAAAGTAGTGGGGTTCAACGAATCACATCTTTTGCTTCTCAACGGTTGTCGGACGTAGAAACTAGGTACTCGCAAATAGAAAGGGAGGCCTTGGCAATAATGTTCGGTGTCAAGAAGTTTCACCAATACATTTTTGGCCGAAAATTTATATTGGTTTCTGATAATAAGCCCACCAATGTCAGCTAATCGATTGCAGAGATATGCCCTAGTTTTATCAGGCTACCAATTTGAATTAGAACATGCCAATTCAAAAGGTAATATTGCTGACTATTTGTCTCGTTCACCTATAGACAACGCTGAGCAGGAAAAACTACTGACGAGTGAAATATGCATTAGTTACGTAAAAGAATTTGGGACAGTAGCAACGACCTTTGGAGAAATTAGAAATGCAACGAGTAATGAACAATTATTGGTCACTATAAGGCAATATATAAGGGAAGGCTGGCCTAAGAGATGTGAGGATGAGAGGATGAAACCATATTTCAGTCGAAGGGGTGAGCTTTCTGTTGAGGATGATTGTATTTTTTTTGGGGGTATAGGGTAATAGTTTCAGAATGTCTCAGAAAATCGGTTCTCAATGAAATTTATGAACATTCACATTTGGGAATTGTTAAGTCCAAAAGTTTAGGGCGCAGCTATTTTTGGTGGCCTTTGATGGATGATGATATTGAGAAGATGGTGAAGTCATGTGAACAGTGTATGCAATATCAAAGTAAGCAATCCAAGACCCCTTTGATTTGCCGGGATTGGCCTGATGCTCCCTGGCAAAGGTTACATATTGATTTTATGGGACCCTTGTTTAAAAGGAAATTTCTAGTTGGTACTGATACATATACGAAATGGATTGAATGTATCGATATGGGGGAAAATATATCAAGTAGCAACACTATCAAGCACTTACGTGCTTTATTCTCACGGTTTGGTATACCTAATAGTCTCTGATAATGCTACCACTTTTGTATCCGAAGAATTTCAAAACTTCCTAGCAACCAATAAAATAACTCATAAAACAAGTCCTGTTGGAAATCCAGCTACCAACGGACAAGCTGAAAATAGTGTCAAAATTTGTAAACTTGCAATAAAGAGATCTATGCATGCAAAAAATTCATTTGGTAATATAAATCAAATCCTTGAAGCTTTTCTACTGGACTATCGCCACTCAGTTCACAGCACTACTGGAATGTCTCCAGCTATGTTAATGTTTAATAGGAGTCTAAGGAGTAGGTTTGATATTACAAACCCAATTAAAAGTAAATTGCTTAACAATGGCCAAAATTCAAATGTTAGTGAGAAAGTAGATTTAATGCAGGCAAGGCAAAAGAAATATTATAAAGGAAATAATGGAAAACACTTTGAAGTAGGAAACTATGTAATTGCTAAGGATTATTCTGTTGCAGGAAAACAAACTTGGTCTAAAGGCCGCATTGTAAAAATTTTAGGAAAGCAATATTATTTAGTTGAAATATTAAGTAAACAAAAAATATGGAAGAGACACGTTAATCAATTAAAATCGATTGCAGTTAATAACTTTTCCGAAAATACGCTAGTTTCCGTAATTTATCCTACAGAAAAGGTTAGGATTAGTCCCAATGATGATTCTAATAATTCTGTTGCTTATCAGAATGCGGAAAATATTGTATTAGACGAAGTTGTAGATAATGTTCCAACTAAAAATAATATAGATTTAAGTAAAGATGTTGAAGTACAGCTACAAGACAAAGTAAAAATTAACAGGAAAATAGATTGGGCAAAATTTCAAGAAAAAGATAGATACCCTAAAAGAACACTAAACAAAAATTAAAATGTATATAAATCTAGTATAATTATGTATATTATTTAAATATAAGGGGGACATTGTGGAGTATGGCATGATTATGCACATAGTATACATACATCTTCCGCAGATATATACATATATTATATTGCATGTAATAGGTGTGTAAGTGTGTAACTTAGCATCAATAGTTTTAGTTCTCATTATGGTGAGTCAGTCAAAGAAACAATAATAAATTGGATAATGGGCTCTTTGACAAAATGTTTCTCTCAGATTTTCGGGTTACCAAGAGGGAAATACTAAGGACCATCATGAGAATATTTGATCCACTTGGGCTAATCTCACACTACATCATTCTTCAAGAAGTCTGGCGGGAAGGTTTTGAATGGGATGAGCCCGTTTCAAGTGAGCTGAAAGGACAGTGGCTAGAGTTCGTCAAGGAGTTAAGAAGTATCAATCAACTCCAAATTCCACGACGCTACGTTTCTTGGAACCCTGATGAGGCAAAAGTCAGCCTTATAGTCTTCGTGGATGCTTCAGAGAAGGCTTTCGCTGCCGTTGCTTATTTTCGCTTCGAACGAACTGATACAGCGGAGGTCTCGCTGGCGATGGCGAAGGTAAAGGTAGCTCCGGTGAAAAAACTTTCGGTGCCACGTTTGGAGCTTCAAGCCGCAGTCCTTGGAGTGCGTATATCAGTCACGATCAAAGGTGCCCACACTATCCCGATTCATGAGATAATTTTTCTTTCCGATTCGAAAACCGTTCTGGCGTGGATCAACTCATCGAAATGCAAATTCCCATCATTCGTTGCAACAAGGGTAGGAGAAATTTTGGATTCGTCGTCTTCTCGCCAATGGTACTATATCAGAACCCTTTACAATGTGGCGGATGATGGTACCAAGTGGACTGATCCCTCGATGAGCATGATCATGTGTCGCGTTGGTTTAAGGGCCCCGATTTCCTGAGGAGTCCCTTTGTAGAGTGGCCAATCACTCCTGGTAGAGCAGACGAAACTTTGGTAGCTGATGGAGATCAGAACGCAAGAGTACTCCTACATGAGCGTGTCAGTGGACCAAGCTTCGCCATTTATGACGATTTGCGGCCTAGGTTCAGAGGAAGGTGGTCTTCGTCGGTCAGGGTTATCGCCTTAATACTTCGCTTCGAGGACATTTGCCAAAGGAAGGAGGTTGATAAAGAGATATTTGTCACGCCGAGGGAGTTTATTCGCGGAGAGCTGTGGCTATTCAGAAAGATACAGCAAGAGGCTTTTCAGGATGAGGTCTCGTCCTTACAAGCTAAACGAGGAGTTGCCTTTTCAAGCCCAATTTACTCCCTATCGCCATTTATGGATGACGAGGGCACCATTCGTATGAGCTCCAGACTTCAAAAAGCGCTTACTTCATACGCTGCCCGTAATCCTGCAATATTGCCGAAAAAACACCCACTAATAGACATATTCATTCAGCATCATCATGAACAAAATTTACACGTTGGATCAGCATCGATAATTTCAGACATCAGAGAAAGAGCGTGGATCGTGAGTATACGAGTGCCAGTCCAAAGGGTGAAATCAAGATGCAACATGTGCAAACGAATGAAGGCACAACCAACGGCTCCGTTAATGGGCCAACTTCCGCGAGCTAGACTAGCATTTGATGAGAGGCCTTTCACGCACGTTGGAGTGGACTGTTTCGGTCCAATGCTTGTGAAGTTTGGAAGGGGACCGCTAAGAGGTACGGGATGATTTTTACGTGCCTCACCTTTCGAGCAGTTCAGATTGAGCTGCTCAACGATCTAAGCTTGGACCAGTGCACCATGGGACTTCGCCGCTTTCTTGTGAATCGAGTCGTAACTCGTTACCTATATAGCGACAATGGTTTGAACTTCGTTGGTTCCAAAAATCTTTTGGAGAAGGACGTGAAGGAGATGGAAGCCGCGCTAAGTGAGCACTCGGCGAAATATGAGGGGATCCTGTGGCGATTCATCCCAGCATATTCTCCATGGATGGGTGGTGCGTGGGAACGTCTAATCCATTCGATCAAAATTAGTGTCGAATTCATTCTTAGAGGAGTAGTCCCACGAGAAGATGTTTTGCGTAATGCCCTAATTGAAGCCCAGGTCCAAATTAATCGTCGACCCGATGCCGCTTACCCCGAATTCGATGCTCTTCGGCGAGGCCGACAGAAACATTACGGCCCCCGGATTGTTCACCGAGAAGGATGCATTCAGTAAGCTTTACAGTCGGCGGTCACAACACCTGATGAAGCAACTTATAATCCGTTGGTATGTGGAGTATCTTCCGGAGTTAACGAGGCGGTCAAAGTGGCACAAGATCACGAAGCCAATAGAAGTCGGTGACGTGGTTATCCTCGTTGAGCCAAATGAAATTCGCTCGGCATGGCAATTGGGCCGCATCACGAGGGTTTTGCCTGGTTCAGATAGAGTCATCCGGGTTGCAGATGTGCGACTCCCTGACGGATCAGTTAAACTGAGAAGGCCTGTAGGAAAGTTCGCTGTTTTAGACTTGTCTTCTCACTAGGTGTTCAGGCGGCCCCCGGAGTGTCATCGAGCCACAAGGCTTAAATATTATTTTTTGTTTTTGTATTTTTTTTATTTTTATTTTTATGAATTAAATAGTAAAATATTTTAATTGAATTAACGCACCCATAGGACCGGGAAGGTGTGCCCGCTGGTAATATAAATGTTTCTTCCACCTGCTGGCATCACTTTTAAACCAAGTTTCGATTTGTCAATAGCTTTGTCTCTTTCTTCAAAGAATTTGCAAGTGCAGTTTAGACTGCTGTTCTGCTTAACTGTCATACCAATACACTCACACAGGTTTCCTGATACATTGGAAATTTACCGGGTACCGGTGTTGAAGGGAGTAAATTTTGCCTTTGGTAGACACTTGGTTTTTGGTACTGTCATACGACAGTTCAATTTAAAATTGCATTTTTAAAATTTGAACAGAAGGAGGAGTTGCTGGTGCCACTGGTGGAATTTCAAGGGTACACTTTCCCGATACCTATGTAAGTTTATGAAGTAAATTTAAACTGTACGATTCGTTAATATTTGTAACCTTTTACTCGCAGAAAATAAAATCACATAAGTAGTTAAAACTGATGTTTATTTGGGACGCAGGGACGAGTGGAAATTTCTACGGCGTGCAGCAACACCACTATATGTTACTAAAGCGTTTTATTTGGGATCATTACACCTCCAAATGAGTCCTAACCTGTTTATAAGTTTTCTGATTTTAGTACGTGATCGCTACAGATTAAAAGTCCACTGAAACGAGCAATCTGCAGGACACCTTCAGACTTTTGGACGTTGAACAGCTTACTTTCCAGTTATTAAACTCTTTACTGTACCTTTTTCGATAGGGTTAAGTCGATTACTTGCTGTCTGACTTCCTTTCCTTTGGGCAAGAGCCAACAGTGTTGATAACCAAATCAGAATTAGCATTGTGTAAGCATGGAAAGATTCAATAAATCTCATCTTCCTGAAAAAGTAATGTTCAATAAGTTCAACAATTGCCTTTTTCGTGGCAGTTGTATCGATTCATAGTTTCCCCTAAGCTGACGCAACGACTAACATAGCTTTAGACTGCAGTAAACAGATATTAAAAACTGTTCAAGTTTGGATGCTCTCGATGTTTCAGATTGCACGTGGTGTGCTGGTATACATCCAAGACCACAGATGTAGTTTTAATACACTTATTGCTTCTGTATTACTTTGTATGTTTTTGTTTGGTTATGATTTGAAAAATCATAATTAAAAGTGAAATTTGTCTCGATGACGTGCTGGAAAATATCAGATGTATTTGTATGTTTCCGTCGTAATATCCTAATATCTTCGTGATTTGAATATAATCCTGCTAAAACAATAAGCAGTTATGTTAACCCAATTTCATAGAATATCCACGATAGTGACTAACATTTCACTCGTTCATAATTCTTATTCCAATGGTCATGGACTCTGTAGCTCTTGTTTTGTTGGCACTATCCCCAAACCGAATCATTTTTTTTTGTTATTGTAGTTGAGGAGATGCCTTCGATATGCACGTCCGAAATGATACTGTTTCTGACTAAAACTTAAGAAATGTATTTCATTGTCATCTTATCTTAAATTAGGGCTGTGGTGTGTTGAATGACGTCAGACTGTTAGAAAACGAATTGTATGTACAGGGTGCTCCACATACGAGTACTCATAATAACGTTCAAATCGAAGAAAGATATGGTGTTTGGTATTTTTAATATGAAGAGAAAACAGACCGCGACTAATGTCCTAGTTTGCAGAGATATAGCACCGCAACGAGTAAAAATTAATTTATATGCTCTCAGTCCAACGGTCCTTCGATGGCATTTTTGAGTGGGCAAAAACTCTCCAAGACACATGAAAACACTTACATCCCACGTGGGCTAAAACTTCGACTTAAAAGAGCATTCTATTTGTTTTTTACGCTTCATTAATTATTTTTTTTTTTGCAGTTCACTTGTAAATCTATTTTTAAATTCGGTGTCCTTACCGAGTGAAATTGTAGGGGAACTGAGCGTCATTTCCTTTACACTAAACTACTCGTATGATATCAAATGGTTTACCGATTGTAATCATGCCGTGGAAAATACCCCTCGCTCGCCCACTACTACTCGTAATTGGAAGAAACATTTCTATGAATGGAATTTTGTGAATTCACTATGCTAACAGAAGGTTCGTGCGTTGGCGAAAAATTACTACAGTACTAAGTCTGTTTACCATTCGTGGAGGTAAGGCGGTACAACAACAGCAAAAAGAAAACAAAAAATATGGGCTTGTCCTTTGGAATTTTTTATGATGGTTGTTTTATTTGCTCAAATACGTAGAAAATAAATTTGTGTTAATTCCCTTTATTCAATTGTATGATCATTTTGTCAATACATTATGTTGTCTGAAATTATATTTAAACACTATGACATGCCTTTGTTTTTGGAATGATAACACTGCCCTACACACATTTTGGTGCCTAGGATTTAAGACCTGTTTTTAAGTATATCTACCAAGATGATTTCATGATTTTTTTTTGTATCAGCTCTAATTTATGAAATGGACAAATAATTCGCGCATAATTCCCCAGCAATATTCTGCCATCATATGAACGTTCCATCTTCCTTGATACCTGTTCTATATTGTTTTTATATCTTGATGGAAGCGTTCTCCTTGTTCTTCGCTAAGATCTCCTAGGTTATGCCGAAACTGATCTACTCGTAAGTAGCCCGCAGAATGGTCGTGGCAACATGAATGTTGAAGCCGTAACTTCTTTGGTCAATTCTTCTGCTCTTCCGTTGCCATCATAACCATTCTGACCTGGCACCAAGATTAAATAGACTATTAGTTCTGGGTAGAATTTTGAGAAGTTTAATGCAGTCCCAGACAATTTTTGAGGTTATCTCAAAATCGTTGATAGCAAGTAAGGCGGCTTTGCTGTCAGAGAGGATAGAAATGTTCTTTTTGGTGTCAGATCTGTTTAAGTTCTCTCTAATACAGAGCTCTATTGCTCTATTGAAATGCAAAGATGCTAATGCTCATACTTGCATATAGTGAGATATTGGTACGAGGGGCGTTCAACATATTCTCGGTATCGGGGTGAAGCTGTGCTTGTATATATAAATTGACTTATTTATCAAGTAATACTATTATTTTAGTGCATTCATGTAAAATTTCATATACGAGTAAATGTGATTATTAATTCGCGTTTTATCTCTAGTTAAACAGAATCATAATGGCAACTGAGACGATGATGGTGAAAATTGAGCATCGCGCTGTAATTAAATTTCTCACTAAGCAAGGAAAAAGTCAAAAAACTATTCATGAAGAGATGGTGGCTGTTTACCAGGGTTCCGCACCTTCATTATCAACTGTGCATAAGTGGTCAAGTGAGTTCAAGAGAAGCAGAGAGAGCATTGAAGGCGACCCCCGCTCCGGCGCCCCGGCTACTGCTTGTACGGGAGAAAGCATCAAAGAAGTCGAAAAACTTGTTCTTGAGGATGCCCGAATAAAGGTGAAAATGATGGCAGAGATCAGCAAGCTTTCAATTGGTACCATTCACACTATTCTTCATGACCATCTTAACCTTTCAAAGGTCAGTGCAAGGTGGGTGCCACGAATGCTCACAGCACCTCAGAAAAAAGTGAGAATCACATGCTGTAGAGAGCTTTTGGAGATGTGTAGTGAGAACGCGGACGGTGTTATGGATCGAATTGTTACTGGGGACGAAACATGGGTCCACCACTATGACCCTGAAAGCAAACAAGAGTCCATGCAGTGGCATAAAAAAGGAACAGACCCCCCGAAGAAGTTCAAAGTCACTCCGTCTGCCGGGAAACTCATGGCCACAGTTTTTTGGGACTCAAAGGGGATCTTGCTCATTGAGTACAAAAAAAAGGTGAAACCATCAACGCCACATCCTACGCTTCCACTGTGCATAATTTGCGGGAGGAAATTAAAAAGAAAAGACGGGGTAAACTCGCAGCGGGTGTGTTGCTTCTTCATGACAACGCTCCTGTTCACACGGCTCGAGTTTCCAAGGCTGCTGCGCGAGATTGTGGTTTTGAAGAAATCCAACACCCACCCTAGAGTCCAGACCTTGCCCCTAGTGATTATTTCCTGTTTCCGGATTTGAAAAAATGTCTTCGTGGAAAAAGATTTTCGGATGATGAAGAACTCAAGTCGGCAATAAATGGGTATTTTGCAGAGAAAGAGGAAATTAATTTTTTTGAGGGTTTAAAAAAGCTTACCTCAAGATGTAACAAATGCATTGATGTTAGGGGACATTATATTGAAAAATAAAAACAATTTAAATTGAATTCGCATTTTCCTTCATATCGATACCGAGAATATATTGAATGCCCCTCGTACCACATGCACAGTAGGAAAGGCCACTTCGATGGGTGCTTCAGCAGGATAACGATCCGAAACACACATTGATATTGGTAAAGGAGTGGATAAAGGATAGTGGGATCCAAGTTCTTGATTGGCCGGCCCAATCACCCGACTTGAATCCCATTGAAAGCCTATTTGGCGCTCTTAAAAGTCGGTTGGTTGGACAACGTTTTTCCAACCAGATGGAGATGTACAATCCATTGAAAAGTGAATTGGAAAATGTCATATATCCCGGGATACAATTCAAAGCTAATTACACCTATGCTTCATCGTTGCGCCGAAGTTATTCAAATTAAGAGATATTACACCAAATATTAGAAAACCAGCTTAGGTTTCGCACAGCTGAATTTTATTATTTATTTATTATTACTTTCGTCAAAAGTTGTGAATTTCAAAATATACTCTTATGCTCGTATACTATACATGATTACATATTTATTTCATTTTATTTGATGAGGTAGAAAATTGAAAAGATTTACTGTGAAGTTTCGATTTCAGATGGTTGTTTAGTTTTTGCACAATACTGTACATATTTCACCATTTATGGTCTTAGCATTCACGGCATCGTCTTTAAAGAAGAACGGTACCCCACCCCAAATACGGCAATTTTGTTGGTTTACGAAATTACTTATTGTTTGAGTCATTGTTCAAATTGAGTCAAATTGTTTGCAAAATATAATTCAATATGTTTGTTATAAAAAATGTATACTCATAGAATCAGAATCTTTTTTTTGCTAAATCTGTGACAGCTAAATCAGAAACAGCCACCACTCCGAATGAGTCTGTAAACTTCGTGCGAGAACTGGCGGAGGAACCGCAACGAACAGCAGCCATTCAGTCTTCATTCCTGGGGATTTAAACATCATCACAGCATTACACGTTTACGCTCGGAACGAACTGGCCTACTTTGGACCGTATACCGTGTTCGAGCGCCAACCGCAGGTCTCCATGTCGAAAAAGGAAGTCTTCGTGTCCATTCAGCGGCTCAAACCGACTGGATAAATAACGCTACTTGGCAAGACAAGCCAACCCCACCACTTGGACAAATTTCATCACCCAGGTCGTGGCCCCCAAAAGGGACGACGAATACAACAAGATCTGGCAGGATAATCAAATCGCTACTGCGTTTTGCTTCCACAAAAGGAGGGAAACTTGTAAGACTTCACAGGTCCATTTCGCCCTATCCACGAATTTTCATACACGTGGGGGGCGGGGGCGCTGCTGCACAATGGCTGTTTTTTGTTGCAGTCGTACATCACCTAATACTTTTGGTAATTTATTTGCAAAAAATTCCAGGTAGAGGTTCGAATTACGCCTTGGAGAAAGACGGTAAGGTCACATCAGCTTGTTACTCAATATGCTTGCCCACACATTGACGTTGAACTTATTCTAAAACGCTGAAGCGGAGGTTGCTTTCTGTCCAGGTATGTATGTAAATTGTGGAAATTAGTGTTTCCAACTCTGGTGAATTGGGACTCATCCGTCCATGGAATCCGGCCAGTAAAGTTGTCTTCCGCAAAGTGTTTTTCAAGAATGTAATTGTACTTCCTGTATTGGTATATGATTGAATAAATGCATCCCTTCTGAATGTAGAATTCCCAGACGTAAGTTCTGCTTTCATTAAAATGTCCGCTTAGTTGCCAAAGACTGGTATTTGGATGGTTTCAGCGAAGGATTTCTGCTACAAAAGCATGAGAAATTTCCGCGTTATTCCTGTCTCCCTCCAACTGGCAAATGTCCATATAAATGCCCTGCCTTTTGAGGCAGCACTATCAGGGTATCGTCTCAGATATTCAATCTCGCTCGTTGACTGTTACCATTGCAGAAACCATAGACATGAACCATGTCTGCGTATTATTGTGTTGAAAAGTCCATCATCGAGGATATTATGAATTAAAGGTTAATATCTCTGTTGAAAATTACAAACGGTTTATGTTATAATTTTACATTATTTCATAACAGATCTGCTTGGTTTTTTTTTTCAGAAAAAAGCCCTGTAATTTTGTTTTTGATCTGAAAAAATGTGCGTTTCGTACCCGAGATAGTCCCTTTTTCCCTTTTATGGGTCATAAACTGACCCTTTTTTAAAAAAAACAAATTATGGGATTTACATAAACTTATTTTATGGGAAAAATATTTCAAAGCGGGTGTTAAATAGATAATTTTGGCTGTTGTAAAAAAAATACCCCCTTTCGAGTTTTATAGTCTCAACAAGTTGGGTCGTATCTTGAAAACTACTGACTTGAGATGGAATTATCTGTTTTTTTTTTTTTTGTTTGTAAATACTAGGCACACGTTTCAAAGTTCGGTGACTTTAATGTCAACATTCTTCTGCGCAATAATTTAGCGGGATAATTTCATTACTTCTGCGATAAATAAGTTAAAAAAAAAACAATAAAAAGTCTGTGAGATAGAGACGAAAAGAATTCGTTCCATTATTGTAGAAGACCTTTTGTCTTCAATCACTAAGTCGCGTAAAATGGGTAAAAGATATAGAGACTCATAAAAAAATTATTGGCAACACCTGCAGAGTTTGGCTGACATTGATAGTGATGAAGAAATTGACGAAATTTTTAACAAATCATTACAAAGACGTGCCAATAGTTGTACTCCAATAAGCTGCTGAAAATGTGCACACGTTTCTTGGTGAAAAAGCAATTTAAATTTTGAAATACGAGTACTTTACCAAGAAAATATCAATCGGTGTAAAAATTATTTGTGAGGATATTGAAGCCCACGTTAAAGTGTGCAATTTAATTAAATGCATGCAGTGGTAATACTCGTATTTCACACATGATCTTCCATTTTTAAATCATTCATGGTCATGTTATATGGCTTAGATAAGATTCCTTAACCCACTCTGAAGAATGAACCCATTTCAGGCGGGTTGAAGCTTCAAAATATAAAAGTAGTCAACAAAAAATATTGATCGTTACGTGAACGTACAGTGGTGGTCAGAGAATTAGAAACGATTAAGGAAATATTTCTTTCTCAGCAGGTAGTTGTTGTAAGTTCACTTTTGTGTTGTTAAATAAAATGAGGAATATAACATAATTAATAATAACATAGATAATAAAATAGGCAAAAAGAAGTCGTGTACCCCAGATTTGCGGAAACTTGAAGAGATAGGAAGGAATCAATGGCAGCAATTGCGAAAAGATTTGGCTGCTCTAAGAAGATGGTTTTTGGAGCCCTGCACACTTTTAAGAGAACAGACAGCTATGAAAATCCCAAGACAAAAAATAGGCAGTAAAACAACAGCAAGTGAGGACAGATTGATTACTCGAGCTTCGAAAGCTTATCCCTTCTTGACTTCTGCAGGTATTAAAGAAGTCGTTGGGCCGCAAATCAGCCAAGAAATATCAGCCAGAACCATACGGCGACGACTGCTCGAAAATGGTTTTCGTGGGTGCATTGCACGAAGAAAACCATATGTATCGGCCGGTAATCTTAAAGGATGATTAGACTTTGCAAAATTGCATGCCAATCAACCTATTGCATTTTGGAAAAATGGGATCAGATGGAAAAGTGTACGTAAGAGCCCCCCCAACCAGGCACTTAATCACAGATACACAATTAAAACGGTTAAGCATGGGGGGCCCAATGTTAAAATATGGGGTGCATTTTCTTGGTATAGTGTGGGTCCTTTAGTTCGTATACAAGGCATTATGGATAGGTTTATGTACAAAGAAATACTTAAAGAATCAATGGAGCCCTACTACATCGAAAACATGCCAGTTACGTACATTTACCAGCACGATAATGACCCTAAACACACCGCAAAAGCTGTGAAAGAATGGCTTATGGAGGAAAAAATTAAAGTTTTAGGCTGGCCAGCACAAAGCCTCGATTTAAACCCCATTCAGAATTTGTGGCCAGATGTGGAAAAGGGACTTAAACATGTGAAATCTAAAAATGCGTTAGATCTCTTCCAACATATCCAAGAAATATGGGAGAGCATACCTCCTTCAAGATGTCGGGCTTTAGTGGAAAGTATGCACAGAAGATTTGATGCAGTTATAGTGAACAAGGGTTTTCCAACCAAATATTGAGTTTTTTTTATTTATGTTTTTAGTTATTAATTTTTAAAAAGAATTTTTATCTTTTCGTTTCTAATTCTCTGACCAGCCTTTTACTGAACTATTTTTGTTTGCTATAAATTTTTGCTTGGTAATATAACCGTTAGGATTAGAGATTTTAAAATAAAGAGTATTTTTTTTTAAATGTCGTTTAAAATAATAAATCCATCAAAAACAAAACAAACAAAAAAGTCCGTTTATATTGCGTTCCTTGAAATAGGATCTACTAAGCTAGGCGAATTTAAAAAAATACCAGTTCTTTATTTAGAACACTGATAAAATAAGATTACGCCAGTGATAAAAAATAAAATAAGTTAACACAGTGCTTCAACTGCCAAATGTTTGGGTAAGACGAGAGAAACTGTCATATTAAAACATACTGTGCAAAATCAAAGGATCTTCTATCTATATTATAACGAAACAACCTTAATTTAAGGTGCCGACTGCAATGGTCATCACAAATGAGATGTTTTTCAAGACAATAATTTTTTCAAATAAAAGAGAAGCTCTCTAATAGCAACAGACGCTCAGCAGTCCACATTCGACAGCGAAAATTTTCCAGAACTCAACAATCACCAGAATCGTAGAAACCAGCACACTCTTCCATACAACTATCATACAACCATAACAGCAACTACTGGATGTAAACATAAGTACAATAATAATCCACGGAAAAAATCTCAAGGTAACACTCGAAATCATTCTCCCAATGATCTTTCTCTCACAAAGAAATCATCCCTCTTATAAATGAGTTGACAACAGTATAGACAAATGCAGCAGTAGGACTGAGCAATTTAATGTAATTACTCAATTAGCTATTAAGTGTCAGCATAATGTTAAGTAATGGGAATACTGACCTGAACATAATAACTTGGAATGTAAGAGGCATTCGAAATAAGAAATTAGAATTGTTTGCCTTCATGCCACTCTCTGAAACTTGACTCTCTAATAATGTTAATTTGTCAAATAGCATCTACAAATGTTACTGACAAGATAGACCAATTAGTGATAGGAGTGAGGTTGCCGCAATTTGACACTTAGTTTTACCAATTGTTACAATAGAACCAGACTCGTTGACAATGTTGCTTTAGTGACAGCAGTTATTAATACATGTCATGGAATACAGGTCATTTTGGAAAAGCTAATATCTGATGTTTTACTCTGTCGCACCTGAGTCCATGTGGTAGACAAGACCGACTACGAACTGCGTGTGGTACTATTGCAAGATTTCTTTTGTTTATACGTAAGTTGAGGTTTTCATGAAATCTGGCAGATGTACGTATATCCCGATTTGTCAAAAACAAATATTTAAAACTTTATATACGAGTATGTAAAGGGTCCGCCATCTAACATTTTTTTTTTAAACTAGTGCTTATTTCGTGAATGGTAACACTTAGCTCATGTCTGATTTGACAGATAATTAGTTTTATCCTTCCGCTGAACAAATTTGGTTATGTATACGCTTGAACAACGCTGGGAAATAGTGCGACATTACTTTGAAAACCATGGTAATGTTGCAGAATGTCTGCGAAAATTGCGTACGGATTTTGGAAGAAGAGAAGCACCGTCAGCTCCGTACGTTCGTTATCTTGTGAAAAAAGTGAAAGAAACTGGCATCCTCATCGATAAACCAAGGCGTGAAAAGCCAAAAACAGTGCGTACACCCCAGAATATTGCTGCTGTGGCAGAAAGTGTGCGTGAAGCGCCATCAACATCAATTCACCGTCGTTCTCAACAATTGAACATTTCGGAGACATCATTGAGACGAATTTTGCATAAATGCCTTGGTATGACGCTATACAAAGTCCAATTGGTTCAGGAGTTGAAGCCAACTGACCATCTAATGCGTTTTCGCTTCGCTAAGTGGGCCTGCGATCGACTTAGAGAAGAAGCCGTTTTTGCCAAAAAAAATCATCTTTTCAGATGAAGCTATTTTGATCTTGGCGGGTATGTAAACAAGCAAAATTGTCGTGTTTGGGGCACAGAAAACCCACACGCATACATTGAAAAGCCGATACACCCAAAACGAGTCACTGTTTTGGTGCGGATTTTGGTCCAGAGGCATAATTGGGCCATTTTTCTTCGAAAATGAGCAAGGAGTGGCCGTTACAGTCAATGGCGATCGTTATCGGGCCATGTTGAACGAATTTTTGTTCACAAAAATTTAAGAGGAGGATATTGGCAACATTTCGTTTCAACAGGACGGACGTGCCACACAGCCGAAGCTACACTCGATGTTTTGCGCCCTGTTTTTGAAGATCGCATTATCAGCCGCAGAGCTGATGTCGTTTGGCCACCTCGGAGCTGCGATTTGACACCGTTGGACTATTATTTGTGGGGTGCCGTAAAAGACAAGCCAGAGACAATTGACGCTTTAAAGGACAATATTCGTGAAGCCATTGGTGAAATACAGCTGCACACAATCGATAATATGCGTAAAAGTTGGACCGATCGTGTAGGCTACTGCATGGCCAGCCGAGGCAGCCATTTGAATGAAATTATTTTCTATTATTAACCGGAAGGATAAAACTAATTATCTGTCAAATCAGACATGAGCTAAGTGATACCATTCACGAAATAAACACTAGTTGAAAAAAAAAACGTTAGATGGCGGACCCTTTATATAAAGGCGCATTAAGGGAAGAATTTTTAATTTTTTGAATAACTGAAAGCTAGGAGTTCAACAGTTAACCCTTAGAATTAGGCTAATGGCGTGCGTTTGGCTCAATTCTATTATGCTATGTTCCACCCCAGCATGAGAGCCCATACTGATCGTTTGATTGGAATAGAGACTAAGGTGGTATACTTGTCTCAGAATTTCATAGCGTACAAAGTTTTTTATCCAGTGTTATACCTAAGTGTAGTTTTAAACACTCAACTCGGTCAATATTGATACAGTTTGTTTGTTCGTAATAATGTTGCAGGTCAGCAGTATCTGGATTCTCAAAAGGAAATCTAAGACATCCCAGTGAGTGGTATTGGAGTGGCATATCTTCACAAACACACCCGATTAAGTTAAATAACATGAACTTGGTTTTGTTACTTACTAAAAGTTTATGTACGCAAACCACCAACGTAGTACAACGAACTCGATGGGACTGGTGAATTTGTTCGTTATATTCGCTGTTTCGTTATAACCGATTTTCCATTTTACAAGTGGACACATTATTTTTTTATAGTATTGGGTTGGCAAGAAAGTAATTTCGGTTTTTTAGTGTGAAATGAAACTATTTTTTTTTATACAAACAATAAACTTTAATCAATTATATATTTTCCATTTTGTTCGATGACCTTCTTCCATCTTTCTGGCAACTTCATGATTCCGTGCTCATAGAACTTCTGGCCCTTATTAGCACAAAACTGGACCAAATGCGATTGCAGGTCATCATCATTGGCGAAAGTTTTACCATTCAAAGAGTTTTGCAAACTTCGAAATAAATGAAAATCTGATGGTGCAAGATCGGGGCTGTAGGGTGGATGTGACATCACTTCCCAACCAAGGTTCAATAATTTTTCACGCGTTACCAAAGATGTGTGTGGTCTAGCGTTGTCGTGGTGGAACACGATTCCCTTACGATTTGCCAATTCTGGCCGTTTTTCTTTGATTGCTTCCTCCAGTTTCATTAGTTGTTGACAGTAAACATCTGAATTGATGGTTTGGTTCCTTGGAAGCAGCTCAAAATACACAACACCTTTAAAATCCCACCAAATTGACAACATAAGCTTCTTTTGATGCATTTCAGCTTTCGATGTGGTTTGTGCTGGTTCATCACGCTTAGACCATGATCTTTTTCGATTGATATTGTTGTAAACTATCCATTTTTCATCACCAGTGATGATTCGTTTCAAAAAAGGATCCATTTGATTGCGTTTCAGATGCATATCGCAAATATTGATTCGTTGTGTTAAGTGAATCTCTTTCAATTCATGTGGAATCCAAATATCGAGCTTTTTTACGAGTCCAAGACGTTTTAAGTGATTTTCAATTGTTGTGTGTGATGCATTTAACCTCTCTGCAATCTCTCGCACAGTCGTATGACGATCTGAACGTCATGACCAGAACGTTGGTCATCTTTGAGTGAAAAATCTCCAGAACGGAATTTCTTAAACCAATTCTGACAACTGCGTTCTGTTAAGCAGCCAACACCGTAAACTTCACATATCTCTTTGTGAACCTCAGCAGCTTTTTTGCCTTTACGGAAATAAAAAAGCAAAATATGTCGAAAATGTTCGTTTTTGCACTCCATGGTAAAATTGACACTGTACTAACAGGCGTGAACAAAATTAAACTTGATTTGCTCCTAAAGTAAGCTTAGAGTGACAGCTATCAAATGTCAAAAGAAAAAGAAACATAACATTGACAATACCGACATAACATTGACATAACGCCATCTTCTTGTAAAAACCGAAATTACTTTCTTGCCAACCCAATGATTGGGGTAAAAAGTAATCTGTGATTTTCTGCTGTCGACATTTTTGTTTTATGAACTTGCCTTCTATTTTCATCTCCATTTTGGTCAAAAATTCTTCACAACCTTGGTCAAAAGTATCAAAGCAAACGATTTCAAGGTATTGACAGCCAAAAGTTCATCCGGTTCATTGGTACCGAGTCGACCGCCGTAGTGCACTCGCAATATTGTTGTGTGCCGTGCAAAAAAAAAAAAAAAACGCGTGTGCAAAAAAAAATATACAAAAACAAAAAAAAGTGCAGTGCAGTGACTGAAAACCAAAATACTCGTATTCACACAGTGCGGGTATCCCACCTCACCCGCTCCTAGTCGAAGTACTGTTGCTTGCACTCAGTCACTGTCGTTACTGTATTTACCATACGGTACGGGCAGTGGCTGAGTGTATGTAACAACTGATGGATAGCGAGGTTGTGAGTAAAAATTTTGTTGGTGCACTGTTTCATATTGTTGTAAGGGCATAACACCTACAACAATTTGATTCGGTAAACCAACGTCAGAAATTCCACTTCGCAGCCTTGCTTAGTATCGTCGGTGTTTGTGTTTTCTGTGTTTGTCTGTGATTATGACTAGGGAATTCAGGGTAGACGTAGCCAATATACGCGGGCTAAAAATTAATCACTTTTCTGCGTACGTCCACGTCTGTAAATACAGACCAGCTGTTTTGGCACTTAGTGAAACACAGGTAGATCCCTGCCCACACCTCTCAGATCATTCTGCTCTGAAGCTACATGGCTAAAAACTAGTGCCATTATTCTTCTCTCACCGCGGTCTCGTCGTTTACGTGCGTAGTGATGTACATTAGCTTACCAAAGTCCACCACAATGTGATCCATGTTCCAATGCAGAATTCAACTTCATATGGTTAAAATTCCATCTCCGTAAGCAAATTATCCACTACTGCTTTATTTACAGAAGCCCCAAACTGGACAGCAATTCGACTTTTAACGAGTTTGATGCGCTGTCTGACTCCATTCAAAGAATTGTGTCCTTGTATCCTCATACTGAAATCGTTATTACGGGCGACTTCAATATACACAATTCTGAGTAGCTATATAGTCATATCGCCAACACCCTGGACTTGTTTTTAACTTCTCACCCTGATAAGTACACCATCGATGTGCTCTCCCCTCTAGGCTCGTCGGACCATTGTGTCATATCAGCTAATTTCTCGTACACCGACCACACAGTTAGAGAAAAAATTCCTAAAAGAACCGTATGGCAATACGAGAAAGCCAACTGGAGCGGTCTTAACAGCTTCTTTAGGAATTTTAAGTGGTCGTTATGCTTCCTCGATAACGACGCGGATGCCGCTACTGATATGATTTCTTTGGAATGAGATCCTTTATTCCTCATCGGATGAAGAGTATCAAACCAAAAGAAAAGGCATGGTACGACTCGAGCTGTAAAGAGTCCGTCAGGGTTAGAGAAATGTTTTTTCGGTCGTACAAGACCAACCCGGCAAAGGAAAGCTGAAAAAAGTTAAAAAAAGCCAAAAATGACTCCAACGCCTTTCTTAAGCGTGTGAAATTCCAATACGGCCAAAAACTGAGGCAAAAAATACTACAATGTCCCAAAGGCAGTAAAAATTTTTGGTCGTTCGTCAAAAACATTAGAAATTCTGCCTCATCCTCCATCCCAACGCTCATTTACAATGACATTCCAGCTGTCAGCTCTTTGGATAAGGCCAATCTGCTTGCTGCACACTTTGCGGCCAGCTCAACACTCCCAGATTGTGCTTTGTCTCCGCCTACACTTGAGTGCGTCGAATCTTCAATGGGACGAATCTACTTTCGCACTCGTGTAGTAGCAAGAGTACTTAAAGATCTCAACAAACATAAATCCGCTGGTCCAGATGGAATATCTCCCCTTCTTCTGAAGAGGTGTTATTCCTCGCTGGCAAAACCACTGCGTAAGCTTTTTCATCAATCCTACTCTTTAGGAATCTTCCCGAGCAGATGGAAAACAGCATTTGTCCAGCCCATCCCTAAAAAAGTCGAATCATCTTCTCTCTCCTCCTACAGACCCATTGCACTTACGTCCCTTCTTTCCAAGGTCATGGAAACGCTGATAAATCGTCAATTCATGAAATATCTCGAAACACGAAAACTTCTCAATGACCGGCAGTACGGTTTTCGTAGCAACAGGTCCACTGGTGATTTGATGGCATGTCTCACCGAAAAGTGGAACCAAAGCGTACATCAATCTGGCGAAAGCAAGATAGTTGCACTTGATATTTCTAAGGCATTTGACAGAGTTTGGCATCAGGCTCTTTTGTCGAAAATGTAGAACGAGAACGGCAGCGTTGGGGAACTATCAACAGAGTGGAATTTAATGCTTCCAAAACACAATGCTGTCTGATGTCTTTAAAGCGAAATTTAAACACGCAGCCGTTATCTATGAATGGCACTTGCATCGTCGAAACCGAAAAACTTTCCATTCTCGGAATGACCACATATTTGATGTCGCCAAAAATGCTGCGAAATGTCTAGGTTTCCTCAAGCGATGTAAGAAATATTTTACCCCCTCTGATCTGGCCTTAATATATAAGGCATTCATCCGCCTTAAATTGGAGTACAACTCCCACATCTGGTCAGGTGCTCCTAAAACATCTCTGCACCTGCTAGATAGGATTCAAAACCGTGCGATAAAACTTATTGACGATACTAATATCAGTCAATCAATGGACACCCTCGAACACCGACGAAATGTCTCGTGTCTCACTTTGTTTTATCGCTATTTCCACCACCAGTGCTCCACTGAAATCGCCAGTAGCATTCCCTCCATTCAAACTTTCAACCGTAACACTCGTCTCGCTATGAATGCTCATCAGTATACCCTCAAGCCCTTTTTCGGACGTACTCTAAAATATCGTGATTCGTTCCTAAGCCGTACAACTCGCTTATGGAATGCCCTGCCGATCTCTGTATTTCCTGGTCGTTATAACTTGCAAACATTTAAAAACAATGTACATCGGTACCTCTCTTTTCTTCCTCCCTAAATTTCCTTTGCCCGCGCTGTGTACAATCACCTTAAGGGTACTCAAACCCCTTGAGCGCGTGCTCATTATAAAAATAAAAAAAAAATCTTCATTGTTTCTTGATGTTACGAATTATGTGTAGTACTTGAAGCTTTCTGTAATGCTCTTTTAGTGATCTGATTATAACCTGATCTATTGGTTGCAACACAGAAGTTGTATCAGGCGGCAAAAACACAAGCTTCATAGAAGTAAGACCATCGATCTTTGGATGTGCAGGACAATTGTCCACTAACGACAGAATTATTTCCTTTCATTTTGTCAACTATCCCAATTTCTTAAATGTTTTTCGAATATGTCTGATGTCATCCAGGCTCGTTTATTGAACTCATACAATGATGGCAGTTTCTTGACCTTTCTAAAGCACCTCACGTTTTTTTGATTTTCCAATAACCAACATTGTTTAGCAGTTCGGGTCATATTAGCTCCTAATGAAACCGTAATTCGTTCCTTTGACATTTTACCTCCAACGCATTTTATACCTTTGAATTTCAAGGTTTTATTATGTGTCATTTTGTATAACAAACCTGTTTCGTCGATGTTGAAGATTTAACATCCGAATAGATTTGGCCAAACGCCACGCAACCAATCATCCACAATTTCTGTAGAAAAACTACCACGTTCACCGCTTACCATTGCACTAATCATGTTATAGTATGTCTTTGCCGAAATCGTTGAATCCAGGCTGTTGAGCAGGTGAAGTAATTTTTTTCCAGCCCTATTGCAAAGTCTTCTGCCTTAGTTTGTAGAATTGGTCCACTTAATAGAGTATTCAAGCTTCTTTGGGCTTTGAACCAGCTGAGCAAAGTAGCCTCTATGTCGGGATGTTAACTGCATCGAACTTTCTTTATTTTCAAGTTGGATTCTTCAAAATTGTACTTAGTTTTATCTCGGTCTTTGAAAATGGTAGAGATTGCTGAAGCCGGTATAGAAAACCCTGCTGCCAAACTTTTATTAGAATAACCAGCTTCGAGCCTTGAAATTATTGTAGATTTTCCTTCGATTGCAAAACCTCTACTCTACTCTACTCATTTTCAAAAAAACTAACACTTTTAATCTTTCTTGATATAAAAAATTACTATTCCAGTTCCTCTCAAAAACAGCATGCGAAATGCGAAAAAGAAAACAGTAAAAGGGAAATCCCTAGAATTTATCATTTTAAATGCAAGAAATTTGCAATGCCTACTTAATTTTTTTTAAATATTCGTTATAAGCAATAAATTTTTTAAGTTTTCCATTTAAAACTGTGCGTTATAAGCGATAATTCGTTATAATCGATGTTTGATTTTGACTGTAGTTCTAAACGCAAAAATTTTAAAAATAAGACTGACTTTGACAAAATTACCGCCCAAGTAATCCTAACTAATTGGAGTGCTGCAAGTTTCTGATGTCCAGCCGCATAACTTGAGAAGTAACGAAAGCATAAGAACATCAAGATGTAGATTGCAAATACAGGGCAATCAATTTTTTATCGAGGCATAATATTCATTAACAACTTGCCATTTAAGGGGGTTCCCTCGGGTGGTGGGTCGGAAAAATGTATTTTTTTTTTTGTATAAATTGATTCCTTAACATGTGAAGTATATGCTGGTAAAGTGATTTTTAAAAATTGGAAGTCGTTATAAAGATACAGCAGTTAGAAGAAGCAGATGTTCGGAGCGCTGAGTTGAGTAGTAGGAGGCCGGACCTATTGTGACGTGTCGGCTTGAAACCTGATACCCTTTTATACAAATGTCCACTGATACAAGTATAGACAATTTAGATAAGTTTATACAAGTATAGAAGGAAATTTTTATGATCACTTGTTATGTCAAACTTCGCATTTTCGCAGATTGATGGTAAGTTAAAATTTTCATAGTTTTAACCGTGTACGTGTACGCCTTTCTCTCAAAACTGTATTTTTCAGATTTTCCTCCATCATATCTCGAGAACGAACGGTCTGACCGATTCACTTGAAATTTTTAGGGTAAACTTGACCTAGAACCATCCTAAAATTCCGAGTATTTCTACTTTTTCCCTAACGAAAATCTAAAAAAAAAACATTAAATTTGAAACTTTTTGTTCAGAAGTCTGCCAAAAACCCAATTTTCAATATTTTCAAATGATTCTAGTTTACTCGATGCATTTAGGCTTACAGATTAAAACACTGTTTTTTTTTTTGGTTTATTTGATAAGACAATCAACCGAAATCGTGGAGGAAGTGAGTGTCCTTTTTTTTCAAGGGGGTGTCAACTTACTTTCAAATGAAGATCTTTACTTGAAATTTGTTTTGCATACTCTTCAAATAGCAATAAATAAATGATAAAAAATTTAAAGTTCTACCTTTTTATTCAACATACAAAAAAATGCTTAAAAATCAGCCCGTCACACGGGGAACCCCCTTAATATAAAAAACGAAACAAGATTACTAGCTTTTAAAAGAGCTTGTAAAGGGTTTTCTAATTGGGACTTGACAACTTTGAATTTAATTTGTGAACGCACTCTTTCACTAATCATCAAACTGTCACTGTCAATTTATTCAGTAAACTCAACATTTTCATCGTGGTAGAGTACACGAACGAGCAACGTCTGCAAATTATAACAATTTTCTACCGAAATTCGGAGTCGGTGACTGCAACTTTAAGAGCGTTAACTCCAATTTTCGGTCGTAATTCTCGCCCCAGTAGACAGGCAATAACAAGTTTAGTGCAAAAATTTGAGCCTAGATATTCGTTGTGTGATGTTGCCGTGTCAGTGAGACAACGGGTTGGTCTAAGTGTCGAAAATATCGCTGCCGTTCAGACGTCCGTAGCAAACGATCCAAATCAGTCAATTCCACGGCGTTCTCAAGAATTGGGCATCGCTCAGACCTCATTATGGCGTATTTTGCGTAAGGATCTTGGTTTACACCCATACAAGATCAAACTGACTCAAGAATTGAAGCCGACGGACCATTTGAAGCAACGTATACGTTCTCCGATTGGGTTCTGGAGAAGATGCGCCAAGATGATGAATTTCATCGCAAAACCATCTTCAGTGACGAAGCTCATTTTTGGCTCAATGGGTTCGTCAATAAGCAAAATATGAGTTATTGGTCGGGTGAAAATCCACATGTGCTTCATGAATCACCACTTCATCCACAGAAAATAACTGTTTGGTGCGGTTTGCATGCCGGCGGCGTTATTGGCCATATTTTTTCGTCGACGATAACGATCGTCACGTTACTGTGAATGGGCAGCGTTATCGCGCCATGATCACCGATTATTTTTGGCCCGAATTGGAAAATATGGACTTGGACGACATGTGGTTTCAACAGGATGGTGCAAAAAGCCACATAGCACACGCTACAACCGATTTATTGAAGAGTAAGGATGGTGAGCGTGTTATCTCAAGACATGGGTCAGTCGATTTGCCCCCTAGTTCGTGCGATTTAACGCCGCTTGACTATTTTCTGTGGGGCTACGTTAAGTCATTGGTTTATGCCAACACGCCGACGACGTTGGAAGAGCTCAGAGCCAACATTAAACGCGAAATAGCGGCCGAATCGTTGAAAATTGGGTCCAACGAATCGACCGCTGCAAACGTGCCCGCGGTGGCCATACGAACGAAGTCGAGTTCCATTCATAAATGTTTTGATTGTACTTCAAGCCGATAATAAAGTTTTTGAAATATCTCAAATGGTTTGCGTTTTATTTTAAAAAAAAGTTGTCAAGTCCTTATTGGAAAACCTGCTTATAGTAAAAATCACTAACAACAGCCAATATCTTCACCTTGCTAGAATCTATCGGCCAGTCAGCTGATCAATGAGAGCTGGTGCTATCAAACCAACAGTTTATTATCGCAGGCACCAATCAATATGGTTCAATGAATCAAACTCATATACAAAACAGATGAAGTATACAAATGAAATCGAAAAGTTATGTACTCGTAGACAAATCATAACTGAGCCCACAAGAATGACAGAATCTAGCTGAACGCTAATTGATTATGTTATAACAAATACACACACAACAGCTGCCAAAACAAACCCTGAATTAAAAACAAGTGGCCATGAAACGATAACAATCAATCTTATTACTGAAAGAGAGATTTTAGAAAAAAATGAAGAATGAATGAAGACAGTAGAATTACTGAAATATGTACAACAAAGTCTCGTTTTTAAATCAGTCAAGACACAGCAATTTAGTCTCAAATCCAAGAGGATCTACGTGTAATCGGGAGAATGCTACAAGACGAGCTAGTGTGAATAACTAAAACCCAAATCCACACAAGATTTTTACGGGCTATCTTCAATAATTGGTACAACGATCGATTAAAGAGCTTGAGTACCAGGAATTTAGCACGTCCAAAACCGAGACCAGTTGGAATAGTGCTGTGCGTTGTGCAAATTAATCAGTCAATACCAATCGCTGAAACCTTAAATACAACTTTCCGATTCCAACTCGTAAATTTGCGATCCGTAAGGCATATGTTATGATTACTAAATTACTGAACGACGCCATGGAGATAGTTGGTGGCACCAAATTTAACTGGAGCAATACTTCGAAACAAACAATCTGTTCCCCGAAAGCCAATCAGGGTGTGAGACTGCTCTAAACAGCATTCTTAGAGGAGAAGAGTTATCCGAAAAAAAACTTTGTAATTGCCGTCTTTTTAGATTATTGATCAAAAAGGCGAATAACCACCGTGTGGCGCTCCCATTCTTCTGATTTGAGTTTTATTTTTTATTTTTTTTGTTAAGTTGGTAAATGTGTTGTTGACATTCTCTCTAAATCTCAGCGTCATTTGCAAAAGTTACGTAGCCAAGAGTACATCTATCTCTGTGTGTGTTGGCGATTTTTTACAATTTTAGAAATGGATTTAAATTTGCAACAACGAACTTGTATTAAATTTTGCGTAAAAAACGGATTTAAAGGATCATTACTGGAGACGAGACGTGGGTTTATGAATACGACACGCAATTCAGACATCAGGCAAGTGGATGGCGTTCACCAAATGAGCCGAGACCAAAAAAAACACGTCGTTTTCCGTCAAAAAAGAAGGCAATGCTCACGATTTTCATGGATTACAACGGTGTAGTGCATCATGAATTTTGCCAGAAGGCCAGACAGTAAACAAAGAGTATTATTTGGGCGTTATGAGACGTTTGCGTGAAGCAATTCGCCGAAAGAGACCAGAATTGTGGGCAGAAAACTCGTGGATTTTGCACCATGATAACGCACCGTCGCACAGTGCCATCATTATTCATAATTTTTTGACGAAAAATCCAACAAATACCATCCAAAAACCACCGAGACTTCACCTGATTTGGCTCTCTGTGACTTCTCAGACGCGTCTCAGAAGCCGAGAGGAAGTAATGGAAAAATCGCAGGAAGCACTGATGGACAAGTACAAGGTACATATGGTGGGTTTTGGCCAACTTTTGTTCGTAGCCGCGCCGCTGTGAGTCGTAGGGGTCAGTGTCTAAGTAGACCCTGAAATGTCGATTCGGCGCCGATCATCTGAATTGGGCATCGCCAGAGTCAACCCGGCTTATTTTGCGGTTGGATTTGGGCCTACATCCGTACCACATTTTGCTGACGCAAGAATCGAAGCCGGCCGACCATAGACAATGAAGTGAGTTCGCTAAAAATTTTGGCCGGATTTTGGCCATCTGTTCGGACGAGGCCCATTTTTGGATCAGCGGCTATGTCAACAAGCAAAATTGCCGTTTTTGGAGCGAACACAATTCACTAGTGTTCAGTCAAGCATCTGGACCTTATTTCTTTCGAAAGGAGGAAGGAGACACCGTCAATGGTCTCAGGCATTGAGCGAATTTAACCGACATTCTGTGGTTAGAACACGACCACATCGATATATCCGAGCTGTGGTTCCAACAAGAGCGACGCAACGCTCGAAGTTGTGAAGGAGAAATTTGGCGACTGGGTCATCCCACGGCGAGCGTTCGTCAATTGGCCGAAGCGATCATTCGATTTGACACCACTCGAATATTTTCTCTGGGGCTACGTCAAGTCCTTAGTCTACGCTGACAAGTCAACCACTTTGGGCGCAACCACAATGCCGTACAAATTGGACCGGCCGCTTAAAGCAATTACAACGAAGACGAGGCGGCCATCTGAATGATTCCACACATAATGGCATGGACGTAGCTTCAAAATTTTATTTAAATTTGTTTTCCTATCGTTCTTATCTGGCCACCATCGAAGTTGTAAAAAGGGGAGTTAATAACAGACTTTTCCGAAAAAATGATGACAAAGTCAACAACTTTGATCTTCAATAACTTTTGACACAGTCATTTCAGTGCAACATTTACGTTGAAACAATTAAACTACTCACAATTACGGGCTCAACGACACCCAATTTGTTAGCCTACACGCATAAATTTGAAACGTGTTATTTCAGTCAAAAGAGGGCAGCGTAAAAAAAACGTCTGTATCTCGGAGGAGATGCACCCACCCACACGATTTTTCTTCTCAAATTTGTCTAAAGTCTTGGACACATTATCCGGAACACGTTGTATATGTAAATAAAAACAAAACTCACCTGAAATTTGTTTAGCTGCTGATGCGTTTGTGTTACGATGTTTTTGAGTGAATCATTTTGTTGTCCGGCTGGCCCCAGGATTATGAAAATAAAACTCGTGAGCACAACACAGCCAAGGATTAGAACAAAATTTTTTGTTCGCATTGCCGCCGCCTGCGCTGTTTCCCGTGATCTCTATATGACACTGATCCCACAGATTTGTGATTCATTTAAATAATTCGCACGGCCAGAAGCTTTTTTTTCTTTCGTGTTTCCTCTGTTTTGCTGCTTTTCTCGTGTACTTTTATCGTTTGTTTGTTTTTTTAACTGATGCACTGAGACTCAGTATTTGTTATTCGCTATTCGTTTGTTCGGATCGTACACTGCAGACACAAAATTACACGACACGAACCGACAATGGACAGCGCGTGAATTTATCTATTTTCGATTAAGAGATGCAATTTTCTTGTCGTTTCAATTTACAGACTCCATGGGGGTTTCGCACACATCCCTCCACTGCGGTACTGGGTGTAGATACTTTTCACGCTTATTTGGTTTTTCCCGATAAGGAAGAGTCAGATACGCCTATTGGCAGACGATTTCACCTCACCTCGCCTACTAAGCAGGTCCTGGTCTGGAATTTTACCAAAAAAAAAAATTCAATTTCTTAGATTTGTTTACAGTTTATGCACTGAAGTGGGTTCGAGAGATGGACAACGGAATTGAGGTACTGATGGAGCAAACAGGGGAGAGTGTTTCCACTTACAATTGCCCGCAGCTAGCATCGGTCGCATGCAAATGTTGCATCTTTGCTGGTGTCTGGTGTCTGGTGGGTGTGTGGGTACTGCACCGGATTAAAGTCTAACTGGGGAGCATCAGTTTGACCAGGTAATGAACTTCGAGAAAAGGTGCTTTCCAAGAAAACTCTATGAATTGAAATGGGCAAAAAAAAAAAACAAGGAACACACGACGAGAACGACGTACGACTGATAAAAGCGTTCAATGAAAGTGAGAGCTTCTGTCACGGAAATATTTATTGTTGCAATAGTAAACGGCTGAAGGACGCGTAAGAGTTTATTGGCGAATTACTGGTAGTGGTAGACCCGTCACAATGGAACGAAAATAACTTTTCCTGGTTGTCGGAATGGAACGGCCTTGCTAATGCAATACGTGCGAGAAGTTTGATTTATAGGAGAGCGAAGTTTCTGCGGCGTTCGTCTAGCTGTCACTAAGAAAAAAAGCGAGATCAAAGAAGAAATAAAAAATAAATCACTGACAGTTGATTTAGAAATTTCCCTGTGAAGTTGGTGGGAATCAAATTGTTTTCAATTATTGCAGCTTAGACATGAACCAGACGAGAATGCATTCAGCAAAGTAAAGTAAGAAACCATTTTATTTCTTTGCTTATTGATAGACACGTTGGTTCCGATTGATAGAAGCTTTCCAAGTAAAAGGAGAATTTTAAATAAAAATTTTCGAATTTTAGTCAGATTTATTCCTCTAAGCTTTCGAAATTATAGGTACTAACCAATCTATTTTTTAAGTTAGTACCGCACGTAATCAAGGAACCGAATTGACTTTAACAAATACGGGAAATCAGTGCGGTTTGTAAGTGACACACCAATTTTAAGTTACCATAGCTAATTTCAGGACGAAATAAAGGGTGTCCGCAAGAAGTAGATTTGTTAGAAAATACAGGTTTTTAGTTAAAAATTTCAATGATCTTCACAGCTTTAGTGGCACATGCGCACTCTTTTGACGAAATTTCCCATAATGTGGCTGGATTTCGTTGATACAGCGCTCATTTTACTCCTTCAAAACAAAAAAAAAAATCAAACGGCGTTAAATCCCATGATCTGGGCGGCGAATCCTGATCAACAAAACCGTCCTTGTCTGGCCTGCCGAATTTTCTAAGAAGAATGATCTGATCAAAATCCGCACCAACCAGTGACACGTTGTGAACGCATTTGTTTCTTAATTATCAAAAAATCAGGATCAGCTTGTTGCTGTTTCATAATCCATTTAACGAACACTGTTCACTGTGAGTGGATAGTAGGCTTCAGTTCTTGAGTAAATTGCACGAAGATGCAAATCTCTCATGAGTATATGCTGCAGAGACTTCTCGAAATGTATAATTCTTGACCACGGTGATGAATTGATGTTCCTGCCAGAGTGTGTACGATAACTAATTAATCCGGTCTCCCTGAAGTTTTGAATTAAATTAAATTTAATCACACTTTCGACCATATTTTGTACGAAATTTGCGAACTGTAGCTGCCAGGCCTTCATTATTTTTAAAATATTGCTCAACAATGAAAACTGTCAAGTTGTCTTTTATTTATAGTTGGAAACGCTTTACCGCACAAATGGCGCAAAATTCAAATCTTGCGTGAATTTTAAGACACATTTTGCAAGTTCATTCGTATAGATACTTGTCGTTGACCATCGAAATAATAATCCTTGCATAACTAGCCGTGAATAAATCGAATAAAGATCCATCAGCCCTGCTCAAGCAGGTTTTCCATCAGGATCTTACCGTGTCGACAACATCGTTGCCCAGCGAATCATCGGCGAATGTAGTTAAAAGGCATTTGACAGCATCAATAAATAATTTATTCGGTTTGCTTTGCGCAGGAAAGGCATTACAGGTAAACTAGACCTTAATAAAGCAAAATTACCACAGATCCAAATGTCATTTTCTTCAAATTGAGTCGGCGGAATTCGAAATTGAGAGGGGCGTAAGGATGCATTCTTTCCACGAAATATTTTATTTGAATTGATGTAATTGATGCAATACTTTCACTGGCGTGAAGAGGAAGGCAAGCATTGTTTAATTCCATCAAAACTAAAATCACTACCTATTAAAAATAAATATGCGCATTGCTTTCACATCCTCAAACCTCGTATGTATGCATAGATATTGTGTATAATTTCAAAAATCAAAATTAGCGATTTTTTATATAAATTTTACTTTCACGCTACGATGTGTTTAAAATTTTAAAACTAAAACTTTAACGAAATGATTAGAAGATATGGTTTTGAACACTGACGAATGGTTCTTGCATTTGCTAATAAAATCTCAGGCCCACCTATTGGGAACTAGGAGCACCAGTAGAATTATATAGGCTATATTTGTGATTGGTGAACTTATTAAAATTTCTTATCCTTGACAACTACCGAGTTCAGCCGGTTCAGTAAGCATTCCAAAAGAATATTTGGAGTGTGTTAATTAAAATTGCACTCTAAAAAAATGCCAAAAAACACACCTAATGTAAGACTTTTATTAAGTTCTATAGTTCCGAGCATAATGAGCCAGGCCATCAGAATTGCTGCCCTTGATGTGCAGGGTTACAGAATGCCAGCGAGGAAATACAGGACAGTAAAAAGCGTAGCGATAATGCGCAAAGATTAGTCAGAGAGCTCTCCGAGCAGAAGAGAAGGGGAGGAAGAGGCCTCTGAGGCAGACGATCTATTCAAAGCTGCAACTTGATGTGGTGTATGTGTAAATTCATCAGGAAATTTTCTCGCATAAAAGCAAGCCCGATAAGTAGAATCTCTGTATCGTTTGCCAGATCTCTAAAAGATTGGACCATATCTGTGTCAACTACATTTAGAGTAATAAGTCTCCTACACCATCGCGTATTAGATTATGTTTGCAATACTTTGCGAATGCGTGAAAGCTCCCCTATCAGTGCGGTGTCAATTCGGAAAAATCCCACACCGACTGCACCAATAATTGTGATGTCAGAAAAGGATTAAGACAAAGGCGATGTTCTCTAGTATTATGGATGTCCGAACCTTCCAAGGGGCCAACATCGACTCGGACCATTACCTTGTTGTAGCCAAGGTACGATTGCGGATATCTCGAACATCGCAAAGGCAAGCTAATATTGTGAGGAAATGTGACCTCAGACGGCTACAATTGTAAGAGATCGCCAAGTCCTTTTCAGATCGAACCTCCCTTAATTTCTTAAGAGGTCCAATGCCGCCAGCATCAATTATCTAAAACTAGTGGCAACTTTGCAAAAAAGCCATCAGAGATGCCGCCTCTGATGTGTTGGGTTTCACTCGGCCACCACAACGAAACCCGTGGTTTGACAACGAGTCCCAGCAAGTACATGCAACAAGAGGTATACAAACCGATACAAACCGGTGCTGCATAGAAGAACTAGAGCTATTCACGAGCTCTACAAACAAAATAGAAGAAACACAAACTCCGATCTGAAGCCTGTAGAGACGAATAAGGGAACATAGCAGTAGAGTGGCAGTCGATGCTGAGGATGTGGAAAGAGCATTTCTGTAGACTGTATAACGGCGATGACGAACCGAATACCGCTGTCAGGTAGAATGAACCTTCCAAGCTGGATGATATAGACCAACAATTCCTTCCACTCGACCTGGATGAAGTGAAGATAGACAAATCTAATGTTAAGGCCAACGAAGTTGTTTGAGTGGATGGCCTGACTGCCGAGGTCTTCAAAGTGGCAGGCGATGACTTGGTAAACTCATCTGTAAAATATGGTCGGAAGAAAGTATGCCAGATGAATGGAACCTCAGCATTGTTTGTCCGATTCTCAAGAAAGGAAACCCTCTGAACTGCGCCACTTACAGAGTGCTCAGTCTCCTTAACATCGCATACAAGATCTTATCTGCTGTATTGTGTGAACGCCTGAAGCCGTTCGTGAACAACCTGATAGGTCTATATCAGTGTGGCTTCAGGCTAGGAAAGTCGACCATCGACCAAATATTCACACTACGGCAGATCTTGGAGAAGACGCATAAGGCCGCGTATGACAGCATCTATAGAGACGAGCTATACAGAGCAATTTCTGGTTTTGGCATCCTTCCCAAAATCGTCCGTTTAGTGCAGGATGACGATGGAAAATGCACGCTGATCTAACTTTGAGGTAGGTAAGGACTTTGTCTACTTAGGCTCCGCTATCAATTCATACAACGATACAAGCGCTGAGATCAAACGATGAATGATGAATAACTCTTGACAATCGCTGCTTCTTTGGGCTAAGAAGGCATTTGAATAGCAAACCCTCATCGGACAATAAAAGTGACCCTATTAAGGTCTTAATAATCCCAGTCCTGCTCTATGGTGCACAGGCATGGACTTTATCAAAAATGAATGAGGGTGCTCTTGGCTGCTTTGAGAGGAAAGTTCTTCGAGTGATTTTCGGTCCCGTTTGCATAGGCGGTGAATGGAGGAGGAGATATGACGGCGGACTGTACGGGCTGTACAGCGATATCGACATTGACTTAACCAGAAGGGTGAAGTCTCAACGACTGAGTTGGCTGGGCCATGTAGAGCGGATGGACACCAATGTTCCAGTCCGAAAAGTCTTCGAATCCACGCCCGAGGGCCAACGCAGTAGAGGAAGACCGCGGCCCAGCTGGCGCATGTAAGTGGAAGGGGACCTCAACCAACTTAACGTGTGAAGCTGTAAGCAGCTGGCTAAAAATCGAGCTGGTTGAGGCCCAGGTCCAAATCGGACTGTAGCGTTACCTGAAGCAAGTAAGTAATGTTGGCTTAGTAATTTTTTTAGAGGGGCGTCGGAGTTTTTTCATTCCCCCTGATGATGATTTCACTTTGGGTAGAACCCAGTTTATTTCTGTTACATATTTGTTTAGTTAGAGTTTCATTCCATTGCCAGGGATATACACATGTATACCATTTTGCCGACGAGCCTCATTTACTAATTGTTCAGCGGAATGCAGCCGTAATAAGGACACCGCCTACCAGCAGGCATGAGATAGATTGCTGAAAATGTGGCACAGGTCACATTTCAACATAAACAGCATCATTGAAACAGTCATGCCGCTCCAATCGAAAATGTGAAAACTTTACGTACAATTTCGGATGGGGTTGATGAAGCCTTAATCAGACGATCAGACAGTCATCAGGGTGACATGCTGACGTCAGAGAACTTTTGTAACTCGGTTGTCATCTGCATGCCATCTTCCACCGTGTCATCCGTTAGATAACACCCGATCACCCAGTGTCATTCGTTCGGTCATCCGAGTGTCATTTTGCTCCACGCTTGCTTTGTCATCCGGTTGACATAGCCGATGTCGATTCAACCGTTACCAAATCGTTTTTACCACGGATGTCGTTCAAATGTTTCGCCAAATTCGGGTTGCAGATGAAGACTGTGACTTTAATGTCATAATACTGCTGCGCGGAATGGAATAGCGCCATCAGTTTTAGTAGAACATCCCTTATAGTCGACCAGTTCATAGTGGTTGAGGAAAATTGAGGAGTTTTTGCCTATTGCTCATTGTTTCGAAGACCATCGAACCTGTAAGTATGAGAAGAGGAAGATATTTCGACTCCTATTCGATTTTCTTTCATCTCACATTTCCTCATGAAATCATCTCGTTTGCACTGTCGCCTACTTATACCGATTTATCCCCAGGATGGATAATGGATCACAAATCTTAGGATATCAACTTCAATCATAATTACCTTGGGACACATGGTTACGAAACTTATCGCTAAAGACGCCCATGAACGGTTCCTCCATCCAAGTGTATCAGCACTCTTTTCCTTAATTTGACAGGAGTTCTAGATTATTGGAGCACAAATTTGCTGCAAAAGATCATAGATGTGACTACACTGGCCCCATTTCCATCAAGACAAAACTCGGTCGGAAGAGTTAGACAACTTCAGACTATATACGAAAGCAATTCATTTAGAGCTTGTCAGGGAACTAAGAACCGACAATTTTTGACAGCTCTACGTCCCTCTATCTATGATCCAAATGGAAGCAATATTAAATTCTCGTCCTCGTTGTCAAATATCAGATAATGACCTTGATTCACTAACTCCGGCTCATTTTATTTTGGGTTAATTATACTTCTCTTCTGTTCGCAAGCACTGTAAACTAAAATCCAAGGTTACTGGAAGTGGTGTATGGAGTATGCGACTTCATTACAGCACAACGCTGCTGTGCTCAAACTCAAGCTAATCTGTGGTTGAATGACTTAGTGGTTGTCAAAGAGACCAATCTTACTTACAAACAAACCTGGGCCTCAACTAACAAGGCTCTCCAGTTAGCCCGGTCTTTAGCTAACTGCACCCAGTAGAGGTCCACTTCCAATTGTGAGCTTCACCTAAGGTGAGGTCTTCCTCTACTGCGTTATCTCCACGGGTTAGTTTCGACGACTCTGCTTGCCGGAGCATTGGTGTCCATTCGCTTTACATGTCCTAGTCATCTCGGCGACTGATGCATAGTTTTCTAGGTTGATGTTGTTGTACAACTCGTATAGTTCGTCGTTAAATGTCCAAAGCATCTCAACGCAAATGGGACCGAATATTTTTCCAAAGATTTTTCTTTCGCAACGCCTGAGGATATCTTCATCCACTTTCGACAGAGTCCGTGCTTCAGGGACATAAAGTAGGACTGGGGTGATCACGTCCTACATCGAATCTCCTTAGTTTTTTGGGATAGGGCCTTACTACTCAATTGCCTACCTAGACCAAAGAAACAGCATTTGGCGAGAGTAACTCCTCGTTTTATTTCTGCTGGGTTGTTGTTAGCAGAATACTCGTACATAGCAGATCCAGGCAATAAAATGAACCAATCTACCACCTGGGAAAAGGGCTATGGGTCATGCATTACAGTATAATAGTATACAGAGTTGTAGTATTATAATTAATTGTCCTGTTCGGGATTCAAACGCAATTCTTCTGCGTTCAAAGCCAATACATGGTAGTACCACTTTAGGTTCAACTAAAGGGTTTTCCAATAGGGACTTGACGACTTTGAATTTAATTTGTGAACGCACTCTTTCACTAATCATCAAACTGTCAATGTCAATTTATTCAGTAAACTCTACATTTTCATCATGGTAAAGTACACGAACGAGCAACGTCTGCAAATTATAAAAATTTTCTACCGAAATTCGGAGTCGGTGACTGCAACTTTAAGAGCGTTAACTCTGATTTTCGGTTGTAATTCTCGCCCTAGTAGACAGGCAATAACAAGTTTAGTGCACATCTTTGAGTCTAAATATTCTTTGTGTGATGTTGCCGTGTCAGTGAGACAATGGGTTGGTCGAAGTGTCGAAAATATCGCTGCCTTTCAGGCCTCCGTAGCAAACGATCCAAATCAGTCAATTCCACGGCGTTCTCAAGAATTGGGCATCGCTCAGACCTCATTATGGCGTATTTTGCGTAAGGATCTTCGTTTACAACCATACAAGATCAAGCTGACGCAAGAATTGAAGCCGATGGACCATTTGAAGCAACGTATACGTTCTCCGATTGGGTTCTGGAGAAGTTGCGCCAAGATGATGAATTTCATCGCAAAACCATCTTCAGTGACGAAGCTCATTTTTGGCTCAATGGGTTCGTCAATAAGCAAAATATGCGTTATTGGTCGGGTGAAAATCCACATGTGCTTCATGAATCACCACTTCATCCACAAAACATAACTGTTTGGTGCGGTTTGCATGCCGGCGGCGGTATTGGGCCATATTTTTTCGTCGATGATAACGATCGTCACGTTACTGTGAATGGTCAGCGTTATCGCGCCATGATTACCGATTATTTTTGGCCCGAATTGGAAGATATGTACTTGGACGACATGTGGATGATGCCACAAGCCACACAGCACACGCTATAATCGATTTATTGAAGAGTAAGTATGGTGAGCGTGTTATCTTAAGAAATGGGTCAGTCGATTGGGCTACTCTTTCGTGCGATTTAACTCAGCTTGACTATTTTCTGTGGGGCTACGTTAAGTCATTGGTTTATGCCAACACGCCGACGACGTTGAAAGAGCTCAGAGCCAATATTGAACGCGAAATAGCGGCCGTTTCGGCCGAAATGTGTGGCCGAGTCGTTGAAAATTGGGTCCAACGAATCAACAGCTGCAAACGTGCCCGCGGTGGTCATATGAACTAAGTCGAGTTCCATTCATAAATGTTTTGATTGTACTTCAAGCCGATAATAAAGTTTTCGAAGTATCTCAAATGGTTTGCGTTTTATTTAAAAAAAAAGTAGTCAAGTCCTTATTGGAAAACCCGATATTTGAAATTTGTTAAAAATATTGATCAGTTTGATCAGTTGTTTGATAAGGTTTGGATCCCTTAATGTATTTGTATTTGTATTTGCGCTCTCGTCTACCACTACTCGTTGAATGCCTAATCCTTTTCATTGCACTGTTCTCGTTGTTGCAATTTTGTTTTTACGAGTATTTTTTTCCCGGGGTAAAACAATATCCCAATGACAATTTTTTAATTGGTAGCCGGTCTGCCGCATATACCCAGTATATCCGACAGCTCAATTTGCGTTGTAGCAATCCGCATTGGTTCAATACGCTCGAATAAACACCACTTCAAACTACATTCAAATATTCAACACGCATACATTCATTCCTGCTTATAAAACGCATTGAAAATTTGTAACCGCTTTGAAATTTCATATAAACATTTTCAAATCGCATAGGAACATTTCACTCTCTCGCGCTCTCATTATTCTTTCATCATCGGGCAGGTATTAGTTGTGGATTTAAAATGTGCGGTTGCAAACGAAGTATTTGGAAAGAGAAAGAAATAAGAGCAATGTATCAGTGTAGTGTGAAGTGTCAGTTCAACCAGCTGTTTGTTAAATTTCAATTTTCTCTCGCTCATTTTGGATAATTTCATATAAACACCAGCATTTCTACGGGTGAACCAATGCGGATAGATAAACTGGGTAATAAACTAACTAGTTTATCGATAATGGCGGTTTGCGATGTCGACCAAGAAAACCCGAGGGAAATTTGACACAGGCAGCGGGTTAAGTGTTGCCACTTTCAGCTGCTCATCTAGGGGTGGGTTTATGGTTAAAAGAAAAGAAGCTGCGGCAATAGCAAATCTAAAAAAAAACACAACTTTGTCTGTAGGCGCCACGCAATCTTTTTAGCAAGAAATTGCGAAACCTTAAAAAAGAATAGTTGATAAATAACCAAAAGCGAAAAGGGTACGTGATAATTACTGGTGATTTATTTAACAGGACTTGTATGAAACAATGTCGATACATGACAACTTGTATGAGGGAGGTTTGTTTTTGACATGGATATGTCTAACCATTTGTCTTTCTGAAAAATGTGTCCGTCACAAAATGTGTCTCATTTTTGCTTTCCTTCTACCGTTCAGTGATCGTACTCTGTGTGCGTATTTCGTCTTGTTGTTGGATTTGTATGCTTCACAACGAATCAACTGGGCAAAGGAATGGGATATTGGAGAACAGTCTGTACATGGGCACATGAATCGTCGTTGCTCTGTTTCTCGACGTTTTTGTGTGTTACAAATGTACGTTTCATCCTTTGTGCATATTTGTTTTCTTTTTCCTCCTTTAGCCTTTTGCCCAATGCTGGTACTGCCACCGACACCGACACTGCTGCCGCTACTTTGGCGGTTCCTATATCATTGTATTGATTGGTGGGAAGGGATGGTGCTGGATTTTATTAGATTTTTCCCAGATGCATATATATTTTGCTTTCCTTCTACCGTTCAATGACCGTACTCGTGTTCGTATTTGGTGTTGTCTTTTATACCGATTTATTGTTGGAAACAGGGGTTGATAGGAAGGAAGCATCCAATTGTGGGAAAAGATGTAGTATGATGCGCTATTTATGTGTAATGTAGGTAGTTTAAGGGTTGTGGGTAGTTGACTCATAAAAGTCAATGCATAGTTGTTTTGCTTCTCTTCTTTTATTCAACTGATCGTACATTCCTACCTTGTGTTCTGTCGATAATAGGTTGCCGGAACAGGAGTGGATAGAAAAAAAAATAATTGTAAGAAAGGATGTGGTAGTTCTTATTCCGAATTTGTTCGCCTATAGTGCGAAGCTTAGGGGTTTGTTAGAAAATCCCGTGCCGGTATCTCATTACACGATCTCACAACACAATTCTTAGCTGTTATTTCGAATCTTTCTTCTCTCGTCTTACTGGCTTTTCCTATTGCTCCCTGATCCTGTGCTGTTTTCCATTTATCTTCTATCGCTCGACGCCCTCTTTTGCTTTGACTTTCCACTTATAAATAATTTTTCTATTGCATATTAAATTTTCTTTTTTTTTGTTGTCACTTTGACTTAAATTTTGATTTCTTTTTGATAATTACCTCTTTCAAGCCCTGATTCAACTTATGTCCACTCAGACCATTGGCCACGCAGACACACTTTCGTGCATTACATCCAATCATTGCAATGTTTGGTATATGTGTACAGCGCTCTTCTACCTAGCTGGAGCGTGTAACCATGCCTTGAAACAGCGTTAAACCGTTCTTTCATACACCCAAGGGTGCCACTTTCACTACCCAGATCCTTGGGGAATTTCCGAGTTCTGGGAATTTCCTTTGGCCTGACATTTGAATTGTCTTGGCTTCAAATAATCCCTTCTTCTCCTTCTTCTTCTTTTCCTTTTACTAGCCCTTTCCTCGCTACACGAACTTATGCATACCGAGTTTCCCATTTTTACTGCATCGCTACTGCTCCGCTTATGGGGTTGGCTAATGTCGCAGATCGCAGAACGCGTCTGCATACTGCTCGTTCCTGTATCGCTTCGGCGGTTAGCCCCAGGCGTTGTTGTGCATTTGCCATCTGAGCAATCCAGGAATTCCTTTTCCTACCTAGTTTTCTTTTAGTAGGAGCGACCGTAGTTGATATTGCCTTCTTAACGGGATTTTCCGGAGATCTTCTTTGAACGTGGCAATACCAGCTAATTCTATCCGACTCAAGTTGTTCGATTACCGAATTATTTACGTGTAGACTTCCTCTAATGTGCGTAGATCTAATGCAGTCGCGTTTCGTAACTCCAGTCGACATACTTAACATTTTCATCTCTGCTGCCGTCATTTTATTTTTAAACGCTTCGTATATTGTCCAGCACTGCGAACCATATGTAAGAGCTGGCCGAACCATCGTGGTGTAAAGTTTTCCCTTCAATTTAAGTGGAAATTTTCGGTCACAGAAGATTCCCGAATTTTCTCTCCATTTCATCCACCCCACGCTTATTCTGTGCCGTCCAACATTATATCTGGAATAGGTCGCCGTGGATCCGGAAATGGGCAGGTCAAATGTTCCGTCTTTGAGCGACTTATTTTAAACCCGTTTTTCTCTAGCGCGTCTTTCCATTTACTTAGGACGTTTTGTAAATCTACGACATTATCGCTTAGAATAACTGCGTCGTCGGCGAAGAGAATCGATGTTACATTTGCTTCGTGCATGTAATCTTTCAAAAGATAGTCTAGTACCACGTTAAGGAGGAAAGGGCTAAGAACGCTTCTTTGATGCACTCCGACATTTACTGGAAATTCTCTCGTAAGTCCGGCGGTACATTTAACAGCAGTTTTGACGTTTCCATACATGTCTTGTATCATTCGCATATACGTTTCCGGTACATTTTGAGATCTCAACGCGGTCCATATGAGATCTATAGGCACACGATTTAATGCTTTTTCTAGATCAATAAATACCATGTGCAGATCTTTTGACGAATCCCGATGTTTTTCCATTAATATTCGCAAGCTTTGGATTGCGTCCACAGTCGATGTTCTTTGCACGAATCCACACTGGCTATAGTCGAGCTTTATGATTTTGCGAAGACGTTCGTTTAAAACTCTTTCAACGATTTTCATCGTGTGGGACATCAGCTTGAATGAGCGGTAGTTGTTGCATTCTCGCGTGTCGCCTTTGCCTTTGTATAACGGAACCAAAAAGCTACTTCTCCATTGATTCGGCATAGTTTGTCCGCATTTTATTTTATTCAAGAGTTTCGACAGCCATTCACTGCCGATACATTCCATCTTCGACCAAAACTCTGATCTGATGTTGTCTGGTCCCGCCGCTTTCCCGCGTTTCATTTTTCCCATAGCTATACTTATTTCTTCTGTTGAAAAGTCAGCAACTTCTTCTCCGAATGGATCAGCTGCAGGGACGCGATCACGTGGAAACTGTTTGTTAAGCTGCTTAGGTCCTTACAGTATTTAAGCCACTTATCACAGATGTCCTTTTCGTTTGTTAGTAAGTGCCCGTAGGAGTCTTTGATGTATTTTGGCGACGTTATTTCCATCGCATTTTTTCGCATTTGCGCAGCGAGTTTAAAAATATTTGGCACTTTACTATTGTACGACGTTTGAACTTTTTGAATAGCTTGTCTTCTATCTGCCGATCGTGAGGATATTTTTTCCAAGTCCTGGTAAAGGCTTTCCGCTGCTGCCACTCGGGTTTTGGGACAGGACTCTCTTTGTAACGTTTTTAAGTCGCTCATATTCAAGTGCAAGTCGAGACCTTTCGATATCGTTGCTCCGATTACATTTTGTCCACGCTTGAAATGCTTGCTTCTTGTCGGTCACAACCATGCTTCTTTCTCGATGTGATGATGTCCTGATATCGTACCATCTACCAAATGGAAAAAATCAAACAAACATCGTTGCGACAAAGTCTCGTGTTGCTCTGATCAAGCAACTGACAATACCGTGTTTGGAGTTATGCGGAGCTTTTCTACTCACCCGATTGCTTGGTGCGACTTCGTGGCTCTCAGCGCGTTCATGTCGGTGGGACATGTTCGTCCGCAACAGAACTTCCAAATTGTTAAATACCATTCCAAGAAACAGGTGGCTCACCATCATGTCGGACCAAAATCCTGCAGATTCTGATTCGCGCGGAATGGAATAGCGCCATCAGTTTTAGTAGAACATCCCTTATAGTCGACCAGTTCATAGTGGTTGAGGAAAATTGAGGAGTTTTTGCCTATTGCTCATTGTTTCGAAGACCAGCGAACCTGTAAGTCTCCTATTCGACTTTCTTTCATCTCACATTTCCTCATGAAATCGTCTCGTTTGCATTGTCGCCTACTTGTACCGATTTATCCCCAGGTGTCGTAATGGATCACAAATCTTAGGATATCAACTTCAATCATAATTACCTTGGGACACATGCTAATCGCTAAAGACGCCCATGAACGGTTCCTCCATCCAAGTGTATCAGCACTCTTTTCCTTAATTCGACAGGAGTTCTAGATTATTGGAGCACAAATTTGCTGCAAAAGATCGTAGATGTGACTACACTGGCCCCATTTCCATCAAGACAAAACTCGGTCGGAAGAGTTAGACAACTTCAGACTATATACGAAAGCAATTCATTTAGAGCTTGTCAGGGAACTAACAACCGACAATTTTTGACAGCTCTACGTCCCTCTATCTATGATCCAATGGAAGCAATATTAAAATCTCGTGTTCGTTGTCAAATATCAGATAATGACCTTGATTCACTAACTCCGGCTCATTTTATTTTGGGTTAATTATACTCGGCTGTTCGAGAACCATCTTGTGGAATACATTTCAATTGCCTATCCTGTTCGCAAGCACTGTAAACTAAAATCCAAGGTTACTGGAAGCGGTGTATGGAGTATGCGACAGCACAACGCTGCTGTGCTCAAACTCAAGCTAATCTGTGGTTGAATGACTTAGTGGTTGTCAAAGAGACCAATCTTACTTACTTACTTAGATGACGCTGCAGTTCGGGGCAAACCTGGGCCTCAACTAACAAGGCTCTCCAGTTAGCCCGGTCTTTAGCTAACTGCACCCAGTAGAGGTCCACTTCCAATTGTGAGCTTCACCTAAGGTGAGGTCTTCCTCTACTGCGTTATCTCCACGGGTTAGTTTCGACGACTCTGCTTGCCGGAGAATTGGTGTCCATTCGCTTTACATGTCCTAGTCATCTCGGCGACTGATTTCTAGGTTGTTGTTGTTGTACAACTCGTATAGTTCGTCGTTAAATGTTCTCCTCCAAAGCATGTCAACGCAAATGGGACCGAATATTTTTCCAAAGATTTTTTTTTCGCAACGCCTGAGGATATCTTCATCCACTTTCGACAGAGTCCGTGCTTCAGGGACATAAAGTAGGACTGGGGTGATCACGTCCTACATCGAATCTCCTTAGGTTTTTGGGATAGGGCCTTACTACTCAATTGCCTACCTAGACCAAAGAAACAGCATTTGGCGAGAGTAACTCCTCGTTTTATTTCTGCTGGGTTATTGTTAGCAGAATACATAGCAGATCCAGGCAATAAAATGAACCAATCTACCACCTGGGAAAAGGGCTATGGGTCATGCATTACAGTCTAATAGTATACAGAGTTGTAGTATTATAATTAATTGTCCTGTTCGGGATTCAAACGCAATTCTTCTGCGTTCAAATCCAATACATGGTAGTACCACTTTAGAGCCAACTAAAGGGTTTTCCAATAGGGACTTGACGACTTTGAATTTAATTTGTGAACGCACTCTTTCACTAATCATCAAACTGTCACTGTCAATTTATTCAGTAAACTCAAAATTTTCATCGTGTTAGAGTACACGAACGAGCAACGTCTGCAAATTATAACAATTTTCTACCGAAATTCAGAGTCGGTGACTGCAACTTTAAGAGCGTTAACTCCAATTTTCGGTCGTAATTCTCGCCCTAGTAGACTGGCAATAACAAGTTTAGTGCAAAAATTTGAGTCTACGTATTGGTTGCGTAATGTTGCCGTGTCAGTGAGATAACGGGTTGGTCGAAGTGTCGAGAATATCGCTGCCGTTCAGGCGTCCGTAGCAAACGATCCAAATCAGTCAATTCCACGGCGTTCTCAAGAATTGGGCATCGCTCAGACCTCATTATGGCGTATTTTGCGTAAGGATCTTCGTTTACAACCATACAAGATCAAGCTGACTCAAGAATTGAAGCCGATGGACCATTTGAAGCAACGTATACGTTCTCCGATTGGGTTCTGGAGAAGATGCGCCAAGATGATGAATTTCATCGCAAAATCATCTTCAGTGACGAAGCTCATTTTTGGTTCAATGGGTTCGTCAATAAGCAAAATATGCGTTATTGGTCGGGTGAAAATCCACATGTGCTTCATGAATCACCACTTCATCCACAAAAAATAACTGTTTGGTGCGGTTTGCATGCCGGCGGCGTTATTGGGCCATATTTTTTCGTCGACGATAACGATCGTCACGTTACTGTGAATGGTCAGCGTTATCGCGCCATGATCACCGAGTATTTTTGGCCCGAATTGGAAGATATGAACTTGGACGACATGTGGATGATGCCACAAGCCACACAGCACACGCTATAATCGATTTATTGAAGAGTAAGTATGGTGAGCGTGTTATCTCAAGAAATGGGTCAGTCGGTTGGGCTCCTCTTTCGTGCGATTTAACGTCGCTTGACTATTTTCTGTGGGGCTACGTTAAGTCATTGGTTTATGCCAACACGCCGACGACGTTGGAAGAGCTCAGAACCAACATCGAACGCGAAATAGCGGCCGTTTCGGCTGAAATGTGTGGCCGAGTCGTTGAAAATTGAGTCCAACGAATCGACCGCTGCAAACGTGCTACGCTTGAATAAACACCACTTCAAACTGCATTGAAATATTCAACACGCATACATTCATTCCTGCTTATAAAACGCATTGAAAATTTGTAAAAGAGAAAGAAATAAGAGCAATGTATCAGTGTAGTGTGAAGTGTCAGTTCAACCAGCTGTTTGTTAAATTTCAATTTTCTCTCGCTCATTTTGGATAATTTCATATAAACACCAGCATTTCTACGGGTATTGAACCAATGCGGATAGATAAACTGGGTAATAAACTAACTAGTTTATCGATAATGGCGGTTTGCGATGTCGACCAAGAAAACACAAGGGAAATTTGCCACAGGCAGCGGGTTAAGTGTTGCCACTTTCGGCTGCTCATCTAGGTGTGGGTTTATGGTTAAAAGAAAAGAATCTGAGGCAATAGCAAATCGGAAAAAAAAACACACAACTTTGTCTGTAGGCGCCACTTCTTGGGAAGAAATTGCGAAACCTTAAAAAAGAATAGTTGATAAATAACCAAAAGCGAAAAGGGTACGTGATAATTACTGGTGATTTATATAACAGGACTTGTATGAGACAATAGCTCATATGAATAAAAAGTAGTAAACACAAAAATTTGTAGCATCTACTGAAAAGTAAACTCTGCCCCAAAACTCTTCATTTGGTATGAATAAAAAAAAAATTCGAACATGAAGTAGGTACTACTTTCGAAATTGGGAAATGTAGCATATGCTACAATTTAACATCTGTCAAAATGAATTGTTGTGGTTGCCATTGCGTTTTTGATTTTGTTTCAGCTAGTCGATTATTCCCAAATAGTTACTTAAATAAATAAAAACATGGATACAATTGAATCGCAAGAGTCTGACATGGAAACTCAATATCTTCTAGATCATGATGAACCGGACACACAAATAAATCGCGTAAGCGATCTTGATGAAACAATTGGAGGTATTTGATGTTCAAAAAGACTTTTACGATAGATGCGGAGGAATTTTAACAAAAGCGGAATATCTAATTCAAATACAGACCAAATTTTATGAGCAAGAACTGCAGAAAAAGGATTGACTCATTAATTTTTTTTAATTTTTGAACTATAATTTTTATGCACATTTCTACATTTCACTTGATGAAAACGTTTTTTTACGAGGATTACCCTCAATCTAACCTGACAAAAAGGCAGCAATGGCATCACGGCGCTGAATACCTCTTGATTTTTCGTTATTATTGCCTGTGTTCTCCCGTAAAGGCATGTTGACTACTTCTATTTCATGCTAAAAATATTCAAAATCTTCATCATGCAAAGTTTTTGCGATATTATGTAAAACAAAGCAAGCTAAAATCATTGATGGCACTCGGCTTGTTGTCATTCGTATTTTAGACTGCAATATGGGAAACCTCTTTTTCACCTGGCCGAATACACATTCAATTGCAACACGCTCCTTAGCATGAATTTTGTTGAACAAACGTTGGGCCGGTGTTGCTGTTTCGCGATATGACGTAATTAGCCATGGTGCGATTCCGTAACCATCATCAGCCAAAAGTAAAGCACCGGTAGCATTTTCATACATACTTTGTATTACGTTTGAGTTGCGCCAGATTCGCGCATCGTGAACCGAGCCAAGAACAATCAACACTTGTAAACATATACTTTCCATCGCAGGTCGCCTGTACATTAAACGACTTCAATCCTTTGCGGTTAACGAATTCATCGCCGTGTTCATGAGGACGAATTATTAAAATATGTGTACAGTCGACATTTGGAATTAAGTTATTGATCAGCCATACATTTTTGGCTTCATTCATTTCATTCTCACTGGAGGGAAAATGAATCCACTCGCCAGCTCTAGCAACAATTTTTTGGCATACAAACCAAATGATTTTATTGGCTGTCGTTTGATGTGTCCCGATATCCTCTCCCACGCAAACCTGAAGCAATTTGAAACCAAATTAATTACTATCATGTCATGAAAAATACACAGATTTTTTACCTGGAAACCTGAAAAACGTTCGCATTTTCTGCGAATTCGTAAGCGCGCCACCTCTTGTTTCCTCACTGTCCGAGCCTAAAAAATGTTGCGCCAACCAATCGACGTTTTCTTCCGTAAATCTATACATCGCTTTAAAATTGTCGATGTCAGCGTCACGTCTTCTTTTATATGATTTATGTTGCCGTTCAGTAATATTCATAAACATAGCCATGATCACGCAAACCATTTCAATTCCTAAAACCTCAAACTGATTCTAAAAATGTTTACGCAAATAAGACATTTTTCTTGTAGTAAACTTGTTTGTAGTCTGCTTTTCACATTACTACATCAAAAGTGTAGTACATGCATCGTAAAGTTTTCCCTTCAATTTAAGTGGAAATTTTCAGTCACAGAAGATTACCTAATTTTCTCGCCATTTCATCCACCCCACACTTACTCTGTGCCTTACGTCGTCGTCACATTTCGCTTCTACGTTAACGATTGATCCTACATACTTGAACCTAGTGGTTTTCGGAAGAACTATTCCGTCCAACATTATATCTAGAATAGGTCGCAGTGGATCCGAAAATGGGCAGGTCAAATGTTCCGCCTTCGAGCGACTTATTTTAAACCCGTTTTTCTCTAGCGCGTCTTTCCATTTACTTAGGAGGTTTTGTAAATCTACGACATTATCGCTTAGAATAACTGCGTCGTCGGCGAAGAGAATCGATGTTACACTTGCTTCGTGCATGCAATCTTTCAAAAGATAGTCTAGTACCACGTTAAAGAGGAAAGGGCTAAGAACGCTTCTTTGATGCACTCCGACATTTACTGGAAATTCTCTCGTAAGTCCGGCGGTACATTTAACAGCAGTTTTGACGTTTCCATACATGTCTTGTATCATTCGTATATACGTTTCCGGTACCTCTTGAGACCTCAACGCGGTCCATATGAGATCTCTAGGCACACGATTGAATGCTTTTTCTAGATCAATAAATGCCATGTGCAGATCTTTTGACGAATCCTGATGTTTTTCCATTAATATTCGCAAGCTTTGGATTGCGTCCAGCGTCGATCTTCTTTCCACGAATTCGCACTGGCTATCGTCGAGCTTTATGATTTTGCGAAGACGTTCGTTTAAAACTCTTTCAACGATTTTCATCGTGTGTGACATCAGCTTGAATGAGCGGTAGTTGTTGCATTCTCGAGTGTCGCCTTTGCCTTTGTATAACGGAACCAAAAAGCTACTTCTCCATTGATTCGGCATAGTTTGTCCGCATTTTATTTTATTCAAGAGTTTCGACAGCCATTCACTGCCGATACATTCCATCTTCGACCAAAACTCTGAAGGGATGTTGTCTGGTCCCGCCGCTTTCCCGCGTTTCAATTTTCCGATAGCTGTACTTATTTCTTCTGTTGAAAAGTCAGCAACTTCTTCTTCGAATGGATCAGCTGCAGGGACGCGATCACGTGGAAACTGTTCGTTAAGCATGTCCTTACAGTATTCAAGCTACCTATCACAGATGTCCTTTTCGTTTGTTAGTAAGTGTCCGTAGGAGTCTTTGATGTATTTTGGCAACGTTATTTCCATTGCATTTTTTCGCCTTTGCGCAGCGAGTTTAAAAATATTTGGCACTTTACTATTGTACGACGTTTGAACTTCTTGAATAGCTTGTCTTCTATCTGCCGATCGTGAGGATACTTTTTCCAAGTCCTGGTAAAGGTTTTCCGCTGCTGCCGCTCGGTTTTGGGCCAGGACTCTCTTTGTAACGTTTTTAAGTCGCTCATATTCAAGTGCAAGTCGAGACCTTTCGATATCGTTGCTCCGATTACATTTTGTCCACGCTTGAAATGCTTGCTTCTTGTCGGTCACAACCATGTTTCTTTCTCGATGTGATGATGTCCTGTTATCGTTCCTAGAAGAGACTTTGCGTGTGTCATGCAAGCCTCGTGCATGCTGTTCCACATTTCTTGCGGGCTAAGTGAGTCTGCGATAACGTTTACATTAAGAAGTACTTCTTTAGTGCGTGCAATAAATCTTGCGTTTCGTTCTTTCGATAAGTTATACCACCGGATTTTAGGCTTTCTAAAAAGCTCTCGTGTTTTTGGTGGTTCCGCTGTGAAGAATTCTGTAATGAGCAGACGGTGTTGGGTAACAAGCGATTCTCCATATTCCTTACCTTGCAGTCCTTGACACTGTTTCTCATCGATCTTTTGCAAAGGTGATAGTCTATTTGTGTTTCGTGGCCTCCGCTGCTATAGGTGATAAAATGTCGTTGATGTTTTATAAACGTCGTATTTAAAACAGTGAGACCGTGGGCTTTACATGCTGCAAGGATGGATGTCTTCACCAGCAGAATTTCTGGTTCCAAAGCCTTTACCGCCGTGGTAGTCCTCATAATCTACGTTTGATTCTCCAACGTGGCAGTTTAAATCTCCGCCTACGAAAAGCATCTCCTCGATGGGTATATCTGAGTAAATTACCGAAAGCTGACCAAAATTTATCCTTTCCGATTGATCGCAACCATTTTGTGGGGCATACGCACTAATAATGTTCCACATTTCATTGTTTATAATGAGTTTTACACTCATCAAGCTTATTTTTGAAATACCAACGATATTATTAAGAAGATTTGCCGCGACAATAACACCGACACCGTTTCGTCCATTGACCGTTCCATGGTAAAACATCTTAAATGACTGAGTTTTTAAATCAAGAAAATGCGCTTTATTTCCGGTATTACACTACTTCGTTTCCTGAACGCACATGTAGAATTCTGCGACGCATTATTGCATTTTGCCCGCCCCCAGAATCCGTCGGGCTCTGACACAAGCATTTCTGCTTGCCCTGGGATCACCCGAATGCGTGGCAAGAGTGGTGCCCAGCGGGGTAGTGCTACAACTTGCGATCATTTCCATGAAGTAATTTTTTTTTTGATTTGACACACGTACGCTCAATTGAAGTTAGTTGACTTTGCTTTTATCCCACCGGTAGTCGCCAGACGTGGGAGCCCACTGATTGCATACGAACTTGTGGGAAAGTTTTAAAGGTGTTAAAGTATCAAAGGCTCATTTTTGGTGTTATAGTTGCCTGTAAATGACTGATTCCTCATTTTAGTCGCCTTTTACGACAAGCAGGGAAGCACTGCAGCACTATTCTTTATCCGGTACTGCACGGAGCCTTCAGTTAAACCCTTCTTCCCCCGAAATGAATCCCAGAAATAAGTCAAAGTGGGAAATACCTGATAGCGTCCAACTCTTTACACTGATTATATGTTTTTTCCTCATAGTACAATACGTTATAGTTTTTTGGTTTCTGTCTTGTGTTTCGTTTGCTCCTGTGCTTTTGTGGGCGTGTTTTTAGGTGTGCGTTGCAGAGAGTTGCAGACAGTTCGCCTGGATCTAGGTAACTGGTATCTGTCATATGTGCAGAGTGTTTCAGGCAGTCCGCCTGACTCTGTCTTTTTCGGGGAGCCCTACTGGTTGTCACCTCCAAGGAGCGTAAAGGCAGAAGTCCGGGATTGGAAGAATCCACAGGTGCCTTCCGCAAATACGTTCCTCTAAAGCGGCAACGGACATGACAGGCAAGGCAGGTCCAAAAAAGTGAAGGGGTTAGGGAGGAATGAAGCGGAATGCCGTTCTGTTGGTGGTTCTGACCGTCCGCCCTACCTGTTCATGTTGTCCTTCCAAGATACTGAGAGAGTGCACCGATGGCTGATGTGCCCATGGCTGTCCATCACTCTCTCAGGATGTTGGAATAACAACTATTCAGAGTGAAAAGGTTCGGAGGGGTTAAGACGATGTTTTCAATGGGAAAAGAGTCTAGCGTGTTATGGTAAACTTTTTTAAACAACGTGTGCCTCCCTCTAACATTGATTTTTTCGAGTGGCATTGAATGATGAGTTGTAGTAATTTTGAGTGCAATCAACCCTTTTTGCAACTGGGACAAGTTTTTACAACTTGAATTGCTATTTCCAAGACTCGACCAGACTGATGTCACTTCCTTCTTCAAAAAAGTCATTTGGGTGGGTTAATTAATTAAGTTAAGAGATAATCTATCTATCTATGTATAGTCGTAGTCAACAGCTTGCAAATACCAATTGATTAGCTGCAATCGATTAGCCATAAAACCTATCTTTTAGCTGGAAACCCATAAGCTCTGACATTATTTCAAATAACGTCCGGGAGTAAATAAGAAGGAAAGGCTAGAGACTAGACCGCCTTTGAGGATTAGCTCTGAATTGTTATTAATTTGATTATCTACTCTAGCGTATGTGGGTATAAATCCCGATGGCTTAAGCTCCCGCTTAAGATTAATTAAAATCTGTTCTGCTCATCAATGCCAAATATTTATTAAAAGTAATTATCACATGCTAATTCAAAACTCCACGCTTACGCAATCATCAACGCCAGGCAAATCTAAGCAAAGCAAACCAAAGCAAAGCGAACCTTCGAATGCCTTTCTGACATTTCAATCGATTAAATTTTAACGCGAATTTCGCACAACCAGTTATTGTCCACGCTACAAGGTGATTCACTTGTAATATGTATCTTCACGTCCAGCTTAGTGGTAGAAGCTCTCAGTCCACCAGTTAGGAATTTAGCAAAAATTCGTCTCATAGCGGAGGTCGCAGTTTACCGCTTGAAAGGTGCATAACCGATTTGATAGTAAGTGTTAATTCTTAGTCCATTGTTTCACACTTTAAGTTGAACCCTTGTCATCCACTCAATAGAAGTTGAAGTTGTATGATAGTTAACCCGGATCAGAGATCTTTTGTCTTGAATAAGAAGTTTTGGATCCTTTTCAAATCTAAATGAATAGCAATGTCAACATCATAACGCACTACCTGTCGTAGGTCAAGCTAGAGCCTCTTACAGGGTTAACTACGGCAGAGACGGAATACATGGACCCCGCCGGCCTCTTATGACAGTCCGATTACTCATATCGTCGATCGAGCTTTCACTACATCACCCGTTGAGTTCAAATGTTATCGATTGGGGCCATTGTCTGGGTTCTCAATTAATTGCTTCGATAATAATCTTTTAAACATTTTGGGTAAGGTGTTTGCCAAAACATATTTTCGTTACGTTACTACATCTGAATGGCGGTGTTTTTTCACTTTTTCGGAGTGAATATGAGTTAGGTAGGTACATAATGATAACATTACTGCTAAATCGAATAAATCCTAATTAGAAAAAAATAGCGCGGCACCTTTGTAGTGAAAGTGAGGAGTTATTACGTGAGGAAGCGTGATGAATTCGATTTTATCTCACAGTGGATGGCGGTGCGCTACCAGACACATTTACTAGTGGCAATCAACCTGAGCCTGAACTAGACTTACACAATATTTGAATGAATGGTAACGTAGGTGTTTGGACGTTGGTTTTGACACAGATTTCGCAAGTAATCACGTGCAGTCATCGCTGATTAAATGCTCTACTGTTTTGTAAATTGACTAATGATGGCAGAGGTCAATAACACGCGGTTTAAAAGGTGCTACCAGCTCCTTTTCATAACATGGTTGCATAAATTGAAATATTTAAAGAAAGTTATTTTTGGTTTTTCTGTCTTTTGAATTGTAAGCTTCTAAAGAGTTAACTACGCATTTGTGTATTAGAGCTCAAATTTTATACAATATCTGAACTTATTTAAGAAATAAGTCCAATAAACCTTATATGCCCGACAGAATTAGTCATTCAGTCGTTTGTGAAAGAAACATGCCGCTTAAGCTTAAAAGTGTGTAAGAGACACGACAGTCGTGTCGTACGTTCGATTTTTAGAAAAAATGACATTGCTACGGATATCAGTAGGTGTGATACTATGCGATCTGGTATCCAGTTTCTAATCTACTTTAAAAAGCCGGCACTGGAAAAACTTGAAGTTGAGCGAATCTCTGGTGTTGTCACATTCAAGAAGGTCGTGGAAAAATTTGGTACGGAAACTAGAATCCCAAGTGCCTGGGGTCGAAAGAAAAATAATTGGGCTGACTCAAATGCAAACGCATCAGCATCGGCTTTTAGAAAAGAAACGGAAACAACTGGAAGAGCACTTGGTCACGACTTTTGGGAGGTGTTTTAATAAAAATTATGCCCGGAAATTTTATCAAGGTACAAATGAACAAGTCAAGGACACAAACCTCATTGATTCGGTAAATCAACGTTCGAGTTTCCATTTTTCAACTTCGCTAAGCATTGTCGGTGTAGTGTTTGTTTTGTTTGTTTATAGTAATGATTCAGGAATTCAGAAGTAATTACTTTGGTCTGCAAATACATGCTTTGGCACTTAGTGAAACACAGGTAGATTCCCGCCTACACTTCTTAGATCACTCAAATACGAAGCTACCTGACTACAAACTTTATGATGGAACTAATCAATCTCCACCACAATGTGATCAACGCTTGAACAACGCTGGGAAATATGGGCCTGCGATCGACTTAGAGAAGATGCCGATTTTGCCAAAAAAAAATCATCTTTTCAGATGAAGCACATTTTGATCTTGGCGGGTATGTAAACAAGCAAAATTGTCTCATTTGGGGCACAGAAAACCCGCACGCATACATTGAAAAGCCGATACACCCAAAACGAGTCACTGTTTGGTGCGGATTTTGGTCCAGAGGCATAATTGGGCCATTTTTCTTCGAAAATGAGCAAGGAGTGGCCGTTACAGTCAATGGTGATCGTTATCGAGCCATGTTGAACGAATTTTTGTTCACAAAAATTGAAGAGGAGGATATTGGCAACATTTGGTTTCAACAGGACGGCGCTACGTGCCACACAGCCGAAGCTACACTCGATGTTTTGCGCCCTGTTTTTGAAGATCGCATTATCAGCCGCAGAGCTGATGTCGTTTGGCCACCTCGGAGCTGCGATTTGACACCGTTGGACTATTATTTGTGGGGTGCCGTAAAAGATAAGTGTTACGCCGACAAGCCAGAGACAATTGACGCTTTAAAGGACAATATTCGTGAAGCCATTGGTGAAATACAGCTGCACACAATCGATAATGTGCTTAAAAATTGGACCGATCGTGTAGGCTACTGCATGGCCAGCCGAGGCAGCCATTTGAATGAAATTATTTTCCATTATTAACCGGAAGGACAAAGCTAATTATCTGTCAAATCAGACATGAGCTAAGTGTTACCATTCACGAAATGAGTACTAGTTGAAAAAAAAAACGTTAGATGGCGGACCCTTTACTTTATTAAAATGAATCCCCAAAACTGCTGTCCAGTTTGTCCTTTAACGGGTTTGATGTGCTGTCTGAGTCCATAGAAAGAATTATATCCCTGCATCTTCATAATTGGGGGTGTAAATCATAATTCTGCACAGACACTATCCGAAGGACGACATCTTAGCAGGAGAAAACATAATGGCGATTCTGAATTCGATGTTCCTATAGTCTGACATGGAGTCCTCCAATAGAACTTTCCAGCCGGTAATCTCCTTAGGATGCCTGTTTAATAACGCTAAGTTGATTACTATCTGTCTTACTCTCGTAACAAAAGTTGGCTGAGAGTCAACATTGTTGGCAAACAGGTCAGACTATAGTATGAAATCTAGGAGACGTTGCATTTTGAACATTATCTTCGCAGTATATGATAAGACCCATCTTCCTGGAATCACAATATTCAATGAGTTTGGTTTCAGTTTCAGTTTTCAATGCATTTTATTTTCTTAATCACTAACTCTTACATACTAACAAAAAATGCTTAAATGCTAGCTTAAAATTACTTAACAATCTTATACTAACTTACTGGCCCTACACAGGCGCTCTAAGCTACTCTAAATTCTTATGACTATGTCTTTCGACTTTATTTACATTTTACTTAGAACTATTTATTTTGAATACTTAAGGCTAAGAAAAAATATTTGTTAAGAAAAACTTAGCATATGAACATAATTTTTTATTTTTTATAAAAATTTAGTATCTAACTTAAAATAAACCTTAGCCTACCTAACCTAAATGTACAATACACACATAAACACACATAGACATTATACACAATCACATACATACATCAATATACACCTTTGTATACACTGATATATGTATATGTTTCTTAAATGCTAACCTAAACGTATGTAAGCTGGTCATCGCTATTTACTGAGCAAATAGATTGGTCAGCTCTGCCTCATTAGTGAGGCTGGTCCGTAATTGACGGAAACGACGACGAAACATCTTCCCCATCATTCAACCACCAGAAATGCTGGTGCTGCCGAACGACATCCCTCTTATCGCGATTCCCCACCGCCTTACTGAACCTGAGGCGATCCACACTGCCGTGTGCGACGTCTCTGCCGTAGTTCAGTCGCCTGTCCCCAGCTGTCCGAGCGACATGGAAGATTAACGGCACCGCTGATCTATCCTGGATCAACTCTATCTGATCTAGGTAGAGGAATGCTTCCAGTGGAACGAAGCCGTCAGATCGCACACTCTCGTGGTAAAGGTAATTGGGGTAGTAAGCCCCAGATATCAGGTTATTCGTCGAGGTCATTGCTCTTGCAATGTGCCTTCGAGTCAGCTTAATTACGAAGTTGTCCACTCGTATTAGGTTCGTGTTCGTGTTGTAAAGGCCTCATTAGGATAAAATTTCTTTTAGTCCGACTCTGGTGTTCTGTACAAGCGAAGACAAGCCCTAAGGCAAGCCCTCTCAAACACCCGAATCTTTTCCATTAAGCTTGCTCGTACATTGAACCACACGGGACAACCAAATCCCAGCATGGGCCTGATAAGGACTATGTAGCAGATTACCTTTACCCTCGCATCGAGTTGGCTGCTATAAAACAGTCTCTTTGTAAGGGCAAAAGCACCTTTAGCTCTGGCCAGAGCAGCATCTATATTTTTGCCAAAATACAGAAACTGATCTAGCCAGATTCCAAGGTGTCTGACTACATTTCGACAGGCAAGAGGCTGCCAGTGTTGTCCAATGATCGAGAACTTTCGCCAATTTTTTCTGGTGTCCCTAGAGGCTCCAGACAACGGCGTCCTAAAGAGAATGGTTTCCGACTTCTGAAAGTTGATTTTCAACTTCCAGTCATCGCAAAATCGTCTTACCTTATCGAAGTCACGCTGCAAAAGAGTATTAATGACCTCGATTTTTGGACCTGTTCTGTACGCTATCAAATCGTCTGCGTACGCAATAGTATGGGGGACTGAGCATATCAAATCGTCTGTATAAATGTTGAACAGGATCGGCGAATTAACCGCGCCTTGCTGAAGACCATTTTTAATTTGAAATATTCCAACAGAAGTCACATCGCCATTTTTCACGATGAACTGTCTGTTGGTTAGCATATTATAAAGAATGTACAAGAGAGGTTTGCTGATCCCCAGCCTAGTCAGCTTATAGAAAAGACCCTCTAACCATACGGTGTCGAAGGCCTTCTCCAAGTCAACAAGGCAGGCACCAGTGCATTGTTTCTTGCCTTTGTTCCATTGGATATCGGACACCAGTTTAGACGCGGCATGTGAGATATCATGTCCCGCCTTCAAACCGAATTGATTATCCGGAACTATATGTTTGTCTTCAACCCACCTAGACAGAGCTCTATTGATTACCTTTTCAAAAACCTTACTGATATTCGGAAGGAGACTTATCGACCGGAGATTCGCCGGATTGGATATATCCTTCCCGTTTTTGGGGATAGGTTGAACCACCGCCGTTTTCCAATGCGCTGGATAATGTGCATTATTCATTGCATTGTTAAACAGGGTGGTGTAAATGTCCACCGCTTCTAGAGGAAGATGTCGAAGCACGATGTTCGGAATACCATCGGTCCCCACTGATTTCTTAGCCCTGATTGTGTCGAAGATCTCATGGAGGTCTTCCTTCGAAATGAACGGGGGTAGGTCACCCTCTCTGGCAATGACATTATTGGCCATATTTTCGTCGTTGAATTGGGTGAAACCAGAGCCTTCGGATCGCCAGTTCCCTATTTCATTTCGAATGCAGAAGTCGTGCACCAAGACGCGATTGTCCAGGTCATAATTAGGGCCAATGATATCACAGGCCTTGTATACTTCCCGGAAAGTCGCCCCCACGGCCTCGACCTTTTCCTGTGGATCCTCGATCACAAAGAAGTCGTCATCATCAGCGGCCTCATTTGGATCAATACCTGCTATTGTCAGTAACCGTTCGTTGTCTGTTGTCCGGACTATTTTAAGACACTGAAGGTCGTTTTGATTTTTTCTCCGAAATAGTTTATTGATTTGCGGAAACATATTCGGGTTGCTGGTGTTTACAGCCCGAACCTTGTTGTTCCAATATGAACTTACAGAAATTCTGTAATTCTCTTTTATTAACGTTTGCACATTTTTAATCGACGACTTCAGTGTCCTAATCTCCGGGTCTTGTCTGTCAGTTAACTGTCTATATAAGTTTTTGAGTCTTGTCAGAAGTCTACTCTTCTGTCGGTGCAGTGCGTCAATAGTAGGATTGCGGAACAGGTCTTCGTTAGTCGTACGTCGATACCGCGGTATTGTAGTGTCCATAGTTTGTTTAATTGTCTCGTCCATTTGTTTTAGGTAATTGTCGATCTCCTCGTTTGACAAATTCCTATTGGACGGTGGGTGGAGCGTGTTCGAGGAGAGCGCTCTTGTCAAAGTTGCGGAGAAGCGTGTCCATCGAGTCTTACTGTAGTTGTAAGAATATCTTTGGACAAACTCCTCCAATTCCGCAATTTCGTTGGGAACTGTAATTTCGGTGCTAAAACCGCAATGGTCACTGTCATACACGAATGTGCGCAGACAGTTTAGCGTTTGTAAATTCGTACCTGTCAGCCGTATGCAGTAGATCCAAATAAGACCCGCCTCTGGGAAACGACGGGTTATCCGTCGCTTTAAGACCAAGTCTGTACATGACATCGTGCTGACCCCACCAATCGAGTAGTAGGTTCCCTCTAGTATTTGGCAAATTATTTCCCCAATTTCTGTGTCTAGCGTTGAAATCCCCGCCGATTATAAAATAATTCTCCCCCGATTCCAGCCTCAGAAGTCGAAAAAGCGTGTCGAGCTCTGTAATGAATAGGGTGGATTGTGAAGCCTCAGGTGCATAAACAGAGGCCAAGTACAGCCGCTTTCCACTGCGGAGCGGGATGTAAACGACGACTGCTTCCAGCACCCGGAACCTGCGCAACACTCCCTTGTACACTCTGTGAAATTTTATACCTTCTTTAATGAAGATCGCGACACCGCCTCCACGTTTGGATCTGGGCCGATTTCTTCTTCTAACAATATAATTATTGCACTCCAGTTTGTGCTTATCGGTTAGCTTGGTTTCGCTAGCGAAAAGCACATCAGGAGTTTGGTCTTGTAGCAATTTAAATATCGCGGCTCTTCGTTCGATCCTAATCAGTGAATTAACATTCATCGTCAGTGTCGAATAAATCTTTCAATGAGTTTGGCTACCGCCTTCGGTGATGGTGGTAATAACGAATCAACGAATCAGCAGACGCAACTATGATTTTATACCATCCTCCGTTCGCTTCGTAGCTTATGCCTGCCGCAACTAAGTCTTGGTTGCAAAGTTGCTCAAGTTTAAATGGTGAGAGTGAGTTCGGGACACAAAGACAAATTCTCGGTTTTTCCGGTTTTATAGTGGTGTGCAATTTCAGATGCGTTTATTCCACACCCACGGCTCCTGTATGGATATTATGTGAGGTTTTGTATTCGGCACGGAAGGCCTCGTACATAGGGATGCAGTAGCAGACTTGGAATATTGAAGGTTAATCTGTGTAAATGAAAAGTAGAAATGAACTCCTCCAAGGTGCATATAGGGACGTGAGTCACACCTCAGCTTTATCTACGCCCACAACAAGAGAAGAAGAATGAGGTACTCGATCTTATTAAACCACACGAGTCTACTCCAACACGTCGTTATGTTAAACTATAAACTACTAAATCTGATTGATTTCTTTTTTCTTAACATTTCAGAAAAATTATAATACAATTGTATTTCAGATCGCCTTTTCCAGACAAATGTGCCTTGAAATCCATTTTTATGACAAACATGCATCCATGAGTGTCAACAGCATTAGTTGAAATCAAAGTCAAGTTTTGGTGTAAGCTAGAAGCTAGAAGCCAAAAGCCAATTTAGACGCTTTATATCCCATTGTGATCGCTATACCGTACAATTTTCACATCATTAGATCATCAGAAACATGAAAATTAAGATGCTATAACTTACGAACTGCGACTGAAACCTGATGCCATCTGAGCTGAATAACAGACAACTGTAGCCCGTAGACAAAAACAAGAGGAATACCCATTCAGGCAAAATTTTCAATGTCACGAGCTGACAATGTCTTTTCAAATAATAATAATATTAATAATAAAAAAAGAAAAAAAACGGCGGGAATTATGTAAGTGTGTGCCTTAAGATTCGACCTCGTTATTCTCCACTAATTTCCACAAGTAATTTTATAAAGAAAAAAAAAATCAACTCTACACCCCACTCGCAGCAACGCAACATCATGACAAGAGGCTCTTGTCTCTTGTGTTTGTATCTTTTGGGATTCGATTCTCAACATTACCAGTGGCATGCTCTTGTAGGCGCTTCATGTTCATGTCACGAAATCATTCATCCTCGTTGCCTTCGTCACCGCTGTCGTCATCCGAACAATCAAAACAATTGCCACTTCACTCTGACACTGTGTTTGAATATGGTGTCGTTCCGAGATACTTGTTCATAATTATGCAATCGGGAGTGTTGTAGGGGCCTACACTATACGACACGACGACCAAAGAAGCCATTTGAGTCTCGATCCAAAAAAAGAGAAACATAAAAAAAAAACTATAGGAGTTGATGAATGAAATGGAAGCGACCATAGGAAATCGCTGGTAATTATATAGAGGGCTTCTGCACTGCACCCGTCCGCTTCGTCAATGTGATGTGATACTTCCAGTTAAGTAGGCACTTAGTGCCAACCCAACTACCTGTCTTCGGGGGTACGTCTTAATGTGGCCTATGGGGACGGTCAGGCCGCTCAAATGATACTACACTATTCTTCTCTAATTCATGTGATGGTCCATTTCATAATTTTCATTGCAAATGATTGAAAAACGGAGGAGCGGCCACAATAAAACCAACTCCAAGATCGACACCGACACGATCCGACTTTTGAAGATTTTAGATTTGTGAGTTGAGATTTGGTTTTGATGGATATGCACGAATTGTTGGGAAACTTTGACTTATATTGGTGTTGCAAATTTAATTGCAGATTTAATGGATTTTGGGACTAATCGCGGAGGGGGCCCCAGCCTTGACGCACATGAGCATAGGGTTTAACAGCATTTTTATTTGGTTTTGTTTTCAACTTTTTTTTTAATATCGAAATTATGATGGGCTAATGCGTTGATGAGGTGATGAGTTCGGGCAAGGTTCGGAGATTAGAAAGGAATTTTCTTGACTGGTTTGGCTATTTAATTTGCCCGGTGTTACGAGTAAATGCGTGGTACTCTATGGTCATGGTTAGGTTAATTGAGACCGTCAATTGCGTTAAGTATTTGTTGTGCAGCACAATGAGAAACTGATTACAGCTGTGAAACTTTGTCATGATGCAAATTAAAGTAGACACGACAAAAGATCAGTAATGGTGTACAATATATACCCGTACACACATGTATGTGCATCGTCTAGGAGTGGCATAGGATTTTCTATAGAATAAAGATAAAGACGTTTGCAACATTACGTCTTTTCTTGTTTACTACTTTGAACATTCATTTAGCTTACAGCCATAATGAGTTTTACGAGATAGTTTTTATGATCGTTGAAGTGGAAATAACTTTATTTTAATGATGGCGGGATTTATCAATGCAGCAGTAGGAGTGACAACAAAATGTGTTAAACACTCGAATATTCCATTAAAATGGAGAGTAATATCTACGAAATAACCCAAAGAAATATGTGTACATATACATATATCCTTTCTTTAGATATTAAGACATAAATATTGTAAACTAGTAGAGCTTTAAAAATTTAAGATAATATTGTATTACTACACTACGAAAGAAAGAAACTCCCTTCCACTTCGATTTCCGTAAAACCAATTACACTAAGCTGAACAATCTACACAAAAATGTTGACTTTAGTTTTCTTCAAAACAGTAACTTAACCGCAGATTCTGCTGTAGCTATCTTCTACGATAAGATTTTCCACTGTATAAGGCAAACTACTCCTTTTATTCGACGCAGAAATCCTTCGTCATCTCCTCCCTGGTATAACATAGAACTTTTAGATAGATAGATAGATAGATATTTTTATTTTTGCATAATATAACTTACATTTGGTATTGCACATTTTACATTTAGAGATTTGGTACATTTGTTACCTTACTACTAAAAAAAAGGATACAGTTTTTGATACAGAAGGAAAAGAATAAGCATAAAGAGTACAAGCGGAGGAAACTTGCTACTAAAACCTCCATGAAGAAAAAAAAAAAAAAAAAATATTTATACGAGTATATACAATATATTTATTGGTACATAGCATATATTTATGTATATATATTATTATATACTAAGAAATTTTTGAAAAAGTGTGCATAGATGCATAACCACAGAAACGTACATAATTATATTAATATTCACATAAGAAAGTAGAGAAATAAATAAATTAACAAATAAATTAATAACAAAAAATTGTTAAGTAGATATATACATGTATAAATGTATAAATAAATAAATAAATAAATAAATAAATAAACAAATAAATAAATAAATAAATAAAGAAAGAAAGAAACAAAAAGAAAAACACCAGGGTAAGTTAAGAATCATTTTCAAAATTTTGTTTTGTGACACTTGCAGCCTTTTTAGGTGACATTTGGCTGCGCCACCCCAGACAGGACAACCATAGGTCAATATCGCTTGGAAAATAACTTTAAAAATAATTATTTTATTAACGTTAGATAGCTGTGATTTCCTGTTAATAAATGGGTATAATAAGGCAGTCGCAATGTTTATCTTTCTCAAAGTCTGTGTGATGTGTTCACTAAATGTCAGTTTTAAGTCTAAGTGTATGCCAAGATATTTCACTGAAGGGTCCCAACTTATCTCATTTCCATAAATAAGAATCGGATGTTGTGGAAGGAAGCAAGTTTTTCTTTTTCTACTGAAAAAGATGGCTTGGGTTTTCTCACTATTAATTTTTATTTTCCATTTACTGCAAAACATTCCTACTATCTCACTAGCATCTATAAGTGTCCTCTCGATGTTAAGAGCGAACGTATGCGATGTGTAAATTGCAGTATCGTCAGCGAAGATTGCAGCTTGACAATCTGGCAGACTAGGAAAGTCAGATGTAAATATATTATATAAGATAGGACCCAATACTGACCCTTGTGGGACGCCCATGTTGAAATTAGTGGACTTAGACAAACAGGTATTAACATGGACTAGAAAACAACGACTTGACAGAAAACTTTGGACAATTTTAATTAGATACAATGGATAGCTAAAGTTAATCATTTTATATATTAGGCCGTTATGCCAGACGGTGTCAAACGCCTTCTCAACATCAAGTAGGATCATACCAGTTGATTTCCCTTGTGGCCGATTAGATTTAATATGGTTACATATTCTAAGAGCTTGATGCGATGTATTATGAAATTGCCTAAATCCAAACTGAATATTAGGGAATACATAATTATCACTACTAAACTCTAGAATATGATTTTTTATTACCTTTTCCAAGATTTTGCTTAGGCTGCTGAGTAAACTTATTGGTCTATAGCTGGTGACAGACTCTGCAGGCTTTCCAGCTTTTAATATAGGGACAACTTTAGCCATTTTCCATTTTTGCGGAAAATATTGCAATTTTAGACACGCGTTGACTAGAAAAGTTAAATGTCTTACACTCACAAAGGATAAATGCTTCAGGTAATTGTTTCTTATTCCATCTAACCCACCCGTTTTATTAACTTTAAGAGATTTTATGATGCTTGTAACAGTGGCTACAGAAACAAAGGCGTTTGTTGGGGTGTTACAAATATTGTTGTTAAAAGTCATGATTTTTTGTTCAACCGAGGTGTTGGTTTCATTATCTCCTAAATTTTGAGATAAAGAATGACTTTTAGAGAAAAATTCAGATAGAGAATCTGCTTTCTCTTTGTCAGTAAAAATATATTCATCATCATTTCTGAGTGTTGATATTAGTCTATTTTTATTCTTGATCACTTTGACTATATTCCAAAAAGGCTTACAATTTTTGTCTAAAGATTCTAGTTTTTGATTCCATCTGTGGTTACGAAATTGTAGAATAAGTTTTTTGATCAAAATGTTTAAGTAATGGAGCTGTAATTTGAGATTAGGCTGACGGTATCTTTGCCAATTGCGTCTTAAGGTATTACGAATTTTTATGTGTTCAAGGACATTGAACTTCGTACACTTCGTAATAAGAGAAACTGGTTATGGTAACAATACATTAAATCTGGTTCTGACTTTGACCAACAAAACTACCTCCTAGCTTACAATCACTTCTCCCAACTTGCTGAATATCGTTACCAAAGATACCTCAGCCAAATGCAATCTTCCATCATCTCAGACCCTAAAAAATTCTACCAACTTATTAACACAAAAAAAAAAAATGCGATTGCTATCCATCAACTCTTAAATTTTGTAATACATATGTCTTCCGATGACTCAACAACCATCGCTAATCTATTTGCGAACTTCTTCAGCCAATCTGATGATATCGATCCTGAATACTGTTCTTACCTGAACAACTGTTGTCAAATATCTCCCTCGTCAGTTGAAATTACTTCAGCGCAGTTACTAGACAAAATACATAAACTGAAAGACGATTTGTCCCCAGTTCCTGATGGATTGCCCGCAGTTGTCTTAAAAAAATGTGCTAATTATCTAATTAATCCCCTCACTAGTATTTTCAAACTATCTTTGTCTGAAGGGATCTTTCCTCATCTGTGGAAAAGCGCTTTTATTACCCCTATTTACGAAAAAAGGATCAAAGCACGATATCTTCAATTATCGCCCCATTGCTAAACTATCCTGCATCCCCAAGGTTTTTGAAAGTATTGTTTATGATGCACTATATTTTCAATGTATGTTAAATCTATATTTGCAACCAACCAACATGGTTTTCTTAAAGGCAAATCAACGATCACCAACCTCATTGAGCTTGTTTCTAGTTCACTATGCGCACTAGAGCAAGGGAAAGAAATTGATGTAATTGCCGCGGGCTTCAGTAAGGCCTTTGATAAAATCTCGTACAAGTTAATTTTATTCAAACTCAAAGCTCTTGGTTTCAAACCTAGATTGACCTCTTGGATTAACTCCTACATTAAAAAACGCTCCTATACTGTTTATTTTCGTTCCCATTTTTCTGACCCAATTCTCGCCACTTCGGGTGTTCCACAAGTCAGTCATCTCGGTCCATTAATTTTTATTTTAACTATTAACGATGTTGTTAACGTCATAAAGCACTCCCACATATCTATCTATGCCGATGATATGAAAATCTATAGACAGATCTCAAGCCTCTCTGACTCTCAACCTTTACAAGATGATCTTAATAGATTCTCGATATGATGCCAACATAGAAAAATGCCATGCCATTTCTTACTCCCGGAGGCGTTTGACACTTCCAACCCGCACCTACTATTTATCAAATCAAAGAGTAGCTGTAGTTACTTCAATGCGGGACTTGGGTGTCATTTGTGATTCACAGCTTAATTTTCGCAACCATAATGAATCCGTAATTAGGAAAGCTAACTCCGCTCTCGGATTTGTTAAACGATGGTCAAAAGAATTCTCCGACTACTATGTCACCAAATCCCTGTACATAACCTTTGTTAGTCCACTTCTCGAGTATGCCAGCGAGATATGGTCTCCTTACTATGATGTACATATTCTTTGCATTGAAGCTGTCCAACGTAGATTCCTGCGTTTCGCATTACGTGGGCTACCATGGGCTGATCACAATATTTTACCCCCCTATGTAAATCGACTAAAACTACTCGGTCTCCTGTCTTTGGAAAAACGTCGGGAGTCCGCCGATATTCTCTTCATACACAAACTCTTAACCGGCATCATTGACTGTCCCACAATACTCTCCCAAATCCCAATCAATACCAACCCCTGTCATTTAAGATCTGTCCACCTTTTTCTTATGGTCTCAACGAGCCACTGTGTCGTATGCTACGTGAAACAAATCGGATACGTCAAGTGTTCGATTTCCACTGCAGCAGTCCAGCACTTCGAAATTCCCTCAGTAACCATTTTTCCCGTCAGTAGACCTTAGCTTAAGTAGAAATAGTAGTTATAAGTCATAGTTTTAAGTTTAGTTTGTTAAGTTATATGTTTGTATTATACATTTTCAATAAACTGTCCGGGGTTGACCCGGTTGACCTTATTTACATTATTATTATCTCAGCCATCTACAAATAAAATTGTGCAATTTTCTTTAAATATGAGTATAAAACAAAAAAAAAACCAAGAGATCAAAGAATTAGGTGTTATTGTTCATTAAGAAGGACTCAAGTTCATTCCTAAACCTGCTGGTGCTTCAAGACCTTCGGACATGCCGTGGTAAGGAGTTCAACAAGCGAATAGACATTATGAAAAATTTTTGCTCAGGTGTTAGAAATGAGTAACGAGGGTGAATGATTTCTCGAAATCTATCAGACGTGATAAATCTTATCTTACCGGCTGACTTTTTTTGAATCACATTGGAGAGCAATGTAACATGAGGCAAATATGTCAGACTAGATTTCAGACATTTCGTCTGACATTTTTTCTTTTACCTTAGGTGGGCAAATTATTGTTCTTTTTTCACCACACCTTGTTTTTTTTCACATTCCTAAGTCAAACTGACATGCGCTGTCAAACAAATTTCAGGATTGATGTGTACAGAGATGTCTTGAATAAAATCCAGACGTTTATTTCTTGAAATATTTCTTGTCTGCAAACTATCGGTCTCCACTGGACATTTTGATTTCATGAAAATTTTCTTAACACCAGCGCGGTGTTAGGGATCGATTGCATGAGATGATCAAGTGATGTGTTGAAGAGCAGTTTCGTGTAATGAGAGACTCTGCCGAAGCGTTAAAGCTTCGAAGATTGTAAATGTAACGTACAATATTGTTGAAAGTGACTTCAAGTTATCTGTAACTGATAGCTTCACAGTAGCAGACAATTTCGAACCCATAACAAAGAACTGGTACAAGGAGCGTTTTAGCTAGTAAAAGGTGGGTTTTGAGAGGGGTAACGTAGCGTGGCATATACTTTGTATATATAGTATTGACGTGGTTATTTCACTTCAGTTTTCTGTTAAAAACAACTCCTAGGTTGTTTGCGGTGTCAACATATTCGATATTTGAAGTATTTAGCCCAATATCTAGGAAGCAGGAAAGATCAAACGGCTTTTTATATACTTTTTTATTTAATTATACTTTAATATACATTTGTTGTTTTAATTTATTACGGTTACACAGATAATTAATTTAATTTATTGATTTAATTATTAACAAGATTAACAGAAAAGAGATATGAGAGAGAGATGAACTAGACATTTGCAGTATATAAACAGACAAGCAATGGAGGGCTATACTCCGCAATAGCGTTCAATAATTGTGTCGATGTTTTTGACCAATAATCGGTTGGTGGTGTTAGCGCAGCGTGAATTTCGACGTCGATTTCCTAATCTTGTCGCGCGAACTAGGCAAATATTCCAGCGCTTAGCTACTCGACTCGAACAGAGTGGAACCACAGGAGACCATGCAGGGCGTGGCTGCCGATGTCGCTGAGAACGAAGAAACATCAACCAGACGACGGGCCACACAATTTGGCATCACCAGACGGACCTTACAGCGAATTTTAGTGAAGGACTTACACATGTTCCCGTACAAAGTGCAAACAGTGCATCAGTTAATGCCTCCTGACCGCCAGTCGCGTGTGAAAAACTGTAAAGCCATCCTCAATCTCAACAACGAAAAGGACGATTTTGTGTCGAAAATCATCATGAGCGACGAGGCGCATTTCCACTTAAGCGGTTACTTCAATAAGCAAAATCTTCATTTCTGGGGCACTGAGAATCCGCGAGTGATGCACGAAGAGCCATTACATCTACTTAAAGCCACTGGGCCGTATTTTTTTGAGGACGCCATCGGCAATATGGTCACTGTTACTGGCGAACGTTACAGGGCCATGATAAACGACTTATTACTGCCGGAATTGGATGAGCGGGGCTTGGTGAACATGTGGTATCAACAAGACGGTGCAACCGCACACACAGCACGAGCCACAATGGATATTGTGAAGGAAGCGTTTCCTGGTCGCGTAATCTTCAGGTTTTGGCGATTTGGCATGGCCAGCAAGATCGCCCGATTTAACCATTCCAGACTTCTTTCTTAAGGAGAATATTCGACAGGAATGCGAACAGTTATCAGCGGAAATGTGTATCAACACTGGCGGCAGCCACTTGGCGGATATCATCTTTTCCACTCAGAAACAATTGTAAAGGACCAAATAAAGATTTCATTCAAAATCTTTTTTTTTATTTAGTAAAAAAGTAATTCAAAAACATAATTACTAGTAGATGATTAATTTTGTATATCGCTTAGTGTTCTCAAAGAGTTTGGTATTGAATTACAAAGACGGATGACAACAATGAAGAACTGCCTCTCAGATATATTTGAAGCTGGATATCGAAGGTTGTTGTAGAGATAAGGAGTCTGCCGTGTTGTGAGGATGTTGAAAAGAAAAACCAAAATTCGAAATTTAAGATAGTTTTCAAATGGCATGCATAAAACCTTTATTTAAAAGTGTGAGAAATGATCATATCTTCTGAGGCCATGAATATATCGAATAGCGCTATTAAAGCTACGTGTAATTTACGTGCGCATACTGAATCACAATTATCGAATATTTCATACCCATGAACAAGGATAGCAATTAATAATGATTTTACGAACATCCCTAACTACTAACTCCCTACAATTATATTTAAGTGGTCGTTCCATGTTAAAAGTCTGTTAAATATAACTCCCAAGTTCTTAAAGGTATCTACAAAATCAACTCAGGAATTGTTTAAAATAATTTGCGGGAAATTTCAAAGACCTATCAAATATACAATTAAGGTCGTGATTGATCTTAAGGGCAAAATTTTCGAAAAGATCTAACTCGCAACTCTGATAATTTTGGACATCTTCAGCATAAATGTGTGCTGGCAAATGTGCAACTAAATCTGATATCTCGTTTATGCACAATTAAAATAAGAGAGGGCTCAGAATTCATCCTTGAGGTACCCCTCTAGTTAAGTTGAGAAAATCAGATGAACTATTATCAACCGATACCGCATGTTTTCTATTGCTTAAATAGGACAAAACCAATTTAACAGCTAATGAAGAAAAACGAAAGTGGCGTAGGATTTTACAGAGCAAGGTATGGTCGACAGTATCAAATGCCTTAGGAAAGTCGTGAAGTATCAAAAAGGAAACTTCATCTTTGTCTAAACTTGATCTTATATATGTTCAACAACTTTCATAAGAGCAGTTGTGCAACTATGTTTCGCTCTAAAGCCCGACTGTACGTGTGATAGCATTCTGTTGCGAGAAATATACCCACCCAGTTGCTTTGCATTATCCACTCGCAGAGTATAAAGAGAAATGGCAGAATTGAAATTGGTCAAAATTCATCTCCTGCTGAGATTACTTTAGCCATTTTCCATTGATGGGGAAAAGTTCCTCTTGTCATAATAGTATTTAAGACATGTGTCACATACGGCAGGATCCTAGGAAGGGTGGCTTTAAGAAAGACTAATTGATAAAAAACTTTCGACTACATCTGCACTGTCAACACATGAGAAACGAAACGATGTTTGTGCTGGAGGAGTATGACTAGAATCTGAATTTAAGTTCAGGTTTGCTTCGTTTGCTTTTCGTTTAGTTCCAAAGTTACTCCAAAGTCTACGACTACCCAAGTTGGTTTTTAATCTGTTAGAAAAAAGTCTTACCTTTGCCACATTTATCCCACGAACGAGAGTATTTCGCAAAGATTTATATACTCGATGACATGCTTGATCACATGTTGATTAATTGCTTAATTTATCTTGGGAACCAGGGCTGCGTTGAACTTTTAATTGTTTTTGTTTTAAGTGGAACACATAGATTGAAAAGAAAATTGATACTAGAGCGAAGAAATTGTACTTGATCATCTGGTCAAGTCATAAAATACAGAAACTTACGCTCTGTTCTAGATTAACTCTGTCTATATTCCTAAAATCTCTATATTGAAAGGTTGTTACTTGTGGATGATATTTTACATAAAATCGTAGGTAAGATAGATCAAGTCATGCTTGGAGAATGCTGATGCAGAAACTTGATTAAAAAAAAGTTCACTATCAGTATGACTTACGAAAAATACATCTAAAAGAGTGCTTGCGTGATAAGTTGGAGCGGTAAAGTTTACTGGATGTAAATCAAAAGATTTCATGCCGTCTCAACCAAAAGATTACTTTTTAAGTCGGTACATACTATGTATAATGTTTTCAGAACGTGTCGAAATTGTATCCGTTAATGTGTAGGAAGGTGTTAAGTCCATGTTACTATTTGGTCTATAAACAATAAGAATTCTCCCCACTTACTATATGGACAAACACGTAGTCAATGGCAGAGTCGGAAGGAGAAAAATTGTTCATTTTCATTTGAGACCGTCTCTCACATATATCGCTAAACCACCACCACCAGCTTGATATACGCTTCAGATCAGTGTTTAAATCATTTGCACAGTCGTCTATCATACAAAAAGGGCAACTTCGATAGAGTTGAACGTCGTCAGCATGCATTTGAATAGATGAAGTCACAACAGTGGAAATCTCATTTATGTAAAGCGAGAATAGCAGAGGTACCAGGATGGAGCCCTGTAGAACTAAATGGAGGCAGACAATTTTTTCCCCACTGAGATACCTTGTATTATTAGCTTTTTTTTTTTTATAATTTACGCGCGCCTAAGGGGTTAGATACCCTTTTACTGTTGCCAGGGCGCGGGCGGAAAGGTAGAAGGAAGAGAAAGGAAAATTGTTTTGTAGTGGTTTGAAACTCAGGTGTGTTTGGTTTCGATGTTCGCTCTCCAGGGGTAGAAGTCCGAATAGGACGGAGAGTTTTTGCTTCACTCAGAGTGATTCGAGGTATAATTCACAGCAATTTTTTCTGTGATTGAAACTCTACAACAGCTGTACGTTTCAGTGTTATGCCTTCACACGCAGAATTTGTCTGTCTGAGTTCCAATTACAAATAAAAACTGACTTGCCATGGGCAGGACTCGAACCTGGACCCTCCGAGTGAGAAGCGATTGCTAGTACCACTACACCACGGCCACCCCCAAAGGAAAGATGGTATGGTATTGGTTGCTGAGTTCGAAAAATCAAATAATGGCAGCAGCTTGTTGCAGTTGTTAATGTGGTTAATTGTATCGAAGGCTTTCGGGAAATACAAAAAAAATAAATTGTCTTTATTCAATGACTTCCTGATAGCGTCCACAACTTTAATTATCTCCGTTGTACAGCTTTAGCTTTTCTTAAATCTCTGGCGCTACAAAAATTTGGTACTGCTAATATTCTACATCTTTTTTTGACGAAGGCCTTAAGTTTTTGCAATATTACTAAGCCAATCTAAACTTTGAAGCTTATTGGTTTATTATTATTTTAGTATATAAAGTAAAGTTTTGTTCAACTAAGTTTATTTGAAATCATTAATAGTTCTCTCATTGTTGAATTAAACTCCGAATCAGTGAAAAATGGTTTTCCGGAACTGCTCGATTCAGCAAGCTGTTCATTTGGCTGCCCTGTTACAGCCAAATTGATTGCGTCTAATTCAAAAGGGTTTCTAAGCAAATTTACAATATTAAGGGCCTTTTTCACCGCCTATGTGTCACTATCGAAAAATCCACGCTAAAATCTGAGTGATGCAGCGCTATGATCTACTAATTTATTACTTATATGTGCGCATCACAACATGTTTTGATTTAGGGGAAATGTCTTACACATTTTTAATTTGTAGAGAAATTTTAAATGGACTCTAACGTTTCCTTTACTTAAAACTATGAGGTCGAGAATTTGCTGTTCTCCTTTCGCATTGATATTTACCCAGAGACCTCTTTTTTGAACAGAAGGCTTTTAGATCTTTAAGACGTTCTTTTCATTGTGGCAATACTACCTGGTTCGACTATAACCGATTCCTTTATATGAAGACATTTCTCCTTATTTCAAGGCTAGCTATAATAAGGAAGTCTTGAATCAAAGCTGATATTCTGTTTCTTCCAATTAGACCATAAATGGAGTTTGCTCAAGAGGCAATTTTTTGTTATATCACATGCAGAGCTTTGGCGTGTGTTTCTTAACCATATTACCATTCGATTATTATATAAACTCAACCAAAGTGCCAAAAATTAAGTAACAACTTGGCAACAATAAATGCAAAAACCGTTGACACGTTTTTAATCTTCTTTACTTGATGTGGTTCACGTAGAGATAAATAAGAATTTCTATCAACTAAAAACAAATAAATTGACAGCTTTAAGCCGAAAACCTTTTAAAAATCGATCACTGCTCAGACAACTGATCCGATTAAAAATACCCCATAAACATTATATTTTATGTGGTGGCCTGGTATTGATCCACCCACTTATGTAAGACCCGAAAATATCCATTCAAAGTAAAATATCTCAAGACTCTTTCCGTAAATCCATATTTATTATTTTAAAATTTATTTTATTTGAGATTTTGCAACTGGTATTATTTCGAATCACAATCCAAACAGTGTTGTTCCTTACCCGAACTTTCACTCACCCATCATTCATGATACTTGCTCCACGTGTGAGGTTAGGTACTTGTGGGTGTTTTTAAATGGCCGGTTTCCGATAAAATTTGGGGACTCCCAGTTTCAAGAGGAGCGCCTTTGTGGCGCTTTTGACAGTTATCTTCGACTTTCGAAATTCTTGTTTCTCAAAATAACCCATAAATTCAATAAATCTAAAATTTATTTATTTCTAGTTATTAAGTTTATGCGGGTGGTACGGGTATTCGTTTAGGTCTTTAAACAGTCAAACAATTTCAAATTTTTAAAGTTTTTGCTATGCAAATTAGTGTGCAGTTATGCAAGCATACACAGATTCAGCTAGAGAGTGTGACAATTTCGATAAATCCTGAATTAAATTTTATTGTTCCCAAATGGTGTCAAATTAATTTACACGCCTACATGTTTATACAGCAAAAAATAATCGCACAGATACGAGCAAGATGATGTCGCCTTCGGCTTATTTCAGACTATGTGGTACATACGAGTATAAACTGGAGAAGATACTGCCGCTGACCTGAACCCATTAACCTCAGAATATCGAACATCGAACATGGTCATGGAACTTTCATACAAAATAGCTTCGCTCCATGCCTTGAACAGGGGAACAGTGAAAATTTTTGGGAAAAAATACAAAGTCCAAGTGTTATGCAAAATTTTGTGGCTTGGAAAAGTAACAGACAAAATGTTGTCCATGTTTCACATGACGATGTCGTCTGGAATGCGACACCTTCTCTTCATGGAGTCGCGTTGAGCAAAACAAAAAAAAAAACCAAAACGACAAACTCGTGCCACAGTGGACTCTCGTGTTGACTGCTGGTATCTGACAGCTCCTTCTGAGGTTAGTGTTACTAGTCCTGTCCGCACCAGATGTTGTCGGAAGGTAATATAGACTAAAGAGTTCGCAATGGAGGTTAAATTTACATTGTAATATTGTACAAAATATAGTGACCGTAGAGTCAAATAAAATTGTTTTAATTTTGTTATCGGCATTCAATTTCCATTTGACAATTGTTACACTGCAGAAGTCCAATTTCTTACTAAGTGTATGCCCATGACGTTTAAAGAAATAAAATTGATAAGGTTAAGTATTATTTGGCTTGTTTAAGTTTTAGGTTTATACAGTTCTTGGGCATCGAACTCAGATAGATTAGCTTCTATGCTGGAATAACGTGAAATGCCAACTGAACGTTTCCGCAAACCAGGACCGACTTCTTTTGGCAGAAGTCAAAGGAAAAGCAAGCCTTAGAGCAGCAATTGTAGCAGTAGAGGCATCATATCGGGAGTTAAAAATTGTACCTTCACAATCTATAAACAAGCAAAGCGATATTTGAGGAAGAATTCGCGCAACCACTGATGAGATGGGATCGGATGTCTATTCAGTAGAGAGAGAGAGATAGAGTTTTCGTGTTCCAATCTATAAAGGCAAAGGTGTCACGAGAAATTGTAACAACTGTCGATCAGTGAAGCTGATGTCCAAGGTTCCACGTCATTGCGGCTTTGTGGGAGTCTAGTCGGCATGCAACGCGATTTAAAGTCTAAGAATAATGAAGGAGAAATTTATCGATACTTCGAAAAATCAAATCTGCATGTGGTGATCATACATGTGCAGAAAGCGTTCCACAGAGTCTCCAGGGGTCTTATATGTTCGGTTGAATGCGTTTATGCTTTCTTGAGTTGAATGCGTTCACACTTCTAATGTCAAACTAACAAACAGAAAATAAATTACTGTACATCTCTCGTTAAACTGTACAAGGGTATTTTTGGCTGAGGACAGATCTTTCGCTATTTTTTCTTTTATTAAATATTGTTTTCTAAATTAAATCAATTTGTGTTTCTTTTATTAATCAATCGCATCGACCTATCGGATCTCTACAGGTTATGGGCCCAGTTCATAACAAATAATTGATTAACTAATTGAAATAAATCTCTACAGGAAATAAGTGAAAAATGGCTGACGCAACAAAGACGAATATTACCAGGTTGAACAACAATAATTACAGCAACTGGAAATTTCGAATGGAGTTATTATTGCGTTCAAGAAATTTATGGAAAAAGGTAAATGAAAAAGACCGACCAAATCCAATGACAAAGGAAGGAACGACTACAGTAACGAATCAAAATGAGCTGGATAAATGGGACGAGAACGACGACGAAGCGAGAGGCATTATTGGTTTAGCGGTAGAAGACAATCAGCTAACGCACATACGGAATATGAAAACAGCAAAGAATACATGGGACGCTTTAAAGGAATTTCATGAGAGAGTGTCAATTACAAATGTGCTTGCTGTAATGGGAACAATTTTTAGATTGCGTTTAGCTGAAGGCGGTGATGCAAAGGCACATATCACACAACTGCAAGATTTATTCCAGCGATTGACCGATTTAGGTGAAGAAAAGTCTTCAGAAAGATGGAGCTCAGGCGTTTTGTTGCAGGGTTTGCCAGACAGTTACAGTCCGTTAGTCACAGCGCTACAAAATTTGCAGATCAAGGAAATCACATTTGCATTGGTCTCACAGGTTCAACAATCGATCGAAATTCAGGTGATTCAATTTTAAATACAGTATCAAGTGTTAATGCATGTTTTTTCTGCGGTAAAAACAACCATTCCAAACGGAACTGTATGAAGTACAAACGATGGTTTTCTAAGCGTGGCGCTAACAAAAGAAAGGCAACACAAAGCATGGTGATAAAGTTAATTCGATCGAAGAAGAAAATAGAGAGAGTGCATCGGAACAAAATGCGGATTTTCTGTTCACATTCAAAGAAGTCAAATTGAATCGCAATATTACAAGAGGAAAAAGAGGATGGATTATCGATTCAGGGGCAACACGTCATGTAGTCAACGATAAAGAATTTTACAGCGACCTTGATGAGTCATATCATGGCACAGTGCGATTGGCAAGCCTGGGGCTAATTGGCCCCGCGTAGTCGATACCCGTGTGGGAAAAGGGTCGGGATCTTTGAACTCTAGACGCCGGAAGTTCTCCCATCAGTTGCTGAGCCCTCTTGTGACGGAAGCGGAAGCAAATGACACATTGGTGAACAAACCGTTTGACTGCTCTCTTTGTTCCGAGTATCCAGAACTTGGTGCGCAGGTAACTCACCATTTGCTGAATTCCTCCGTGCAGTGTTCTTTGGTGAGCATCTCTGATGATCAGGTTTATTAAATGATGTGATGGCTCCAGTATGATGGGATGTTGCTGGTCATACGGGAGATCAGATTTTTGGAGCCGTCCTCCCACTCTAAGAATTCCTGCACTGTCTTGAAACGGGTTCAAGGGTACCATACCTCTGGACTTAGGGATCCCTCCTGGAAACATCTCTTCCTGGGCAGATCGAATCACCAGTTTCGCCGCTGACTCCAATTCTGATGGACGGAGGGAGCCAAAAGCCCTTTTAGAGCGTTGCATGCAAATCGAGTTGAGTTGCATGCAAATCGCCTGCAATAGCTGATGACCCTTACAGGTCGGTTGTAGTCTGACGACCGTTGAATGAATTCGTTGATCAGGTTTGGCGTTATGGCTGCGAGATGAATTGTCTTGGCTTTCCTGCATCCTTCCGTGGCCAAGTCATTCGGTTGAGCTGGCATTTGGAAGTTCCATCCCTCTTGTAAAAAGTGGGGTCCGTTCCACCATAATGTTGACTTGATCAACGCAGATGGAAGCATGCCTCTAGACGCTAAATCTGCCGGGTTTTCTTGAGTCGGTACGTGTCTCCAATTGCTGGACTCCACTAAACGCTGGATTTCTGCCACCCTGTTACGCACAAATGTTTCCCATTTTGACGGAGAGCCGTTTATCCAAGCTAGCGTGATGGTTGAGTCAGTCCAAGCGTAGGTTTTCCATTCGGGTCTTTCGAGAACGGTAGTTGTATGGTGGATTAGCTTTGCCAGCATAACCGCACCGCAGAGTTCCAGCCGTGGAAGACTTACGGATGCCACTGGTGCTACCTTTGACTTCGCAATTAGTAAGTTCGTGTGAACCTGGCCCTCTTCGTCTTCGACTCTCAGGTATATGGCGGCGCCATATGCCTTTTCCGACGCATCACAGAACCCGTGTAATTCAACGCGGTTTGAGCTGCCGATAGTACGCACCCACCTGGGAAAACGGACTTCGTTTATTACCTTCAACTCTTCGTAAAATTGGTTCCAGTCTGCCTGCATTTCGGTGTCGATTTGTTGGTCCCATGATGTTTTGCGGACCCATAGTTGCTGCATGATTGATTTTGCAATCAGGATGCAGGGTGTGATCCATCCCAGAGGATCGAACAACCGTGCTATCGTGGACAGAACAAATCTTTTTGTGGGTTGTGAAATAGCCGGTGGCGTGCAGCTAAAGGAAAACTCATCGCTTCCAGGGAGCCAGTGAATGCCTAGTGTCTTAACCTTGTCTCCGTTCTCAGATGGCAATGAAAAGCTTATTTCCCGATCTTCCTCCCTTACGTCTTTAAGAAGAAACTTTGAGTTGGAGGTCCATTTCCTGAGATTAAACCCGCTTGGTTCTAACGCTGCCCTAATCTCCTGTATTTTTTTGTTCGCCTCCTCCAGAGTATCAGCTCCCGAGATTAGATCGTCGACATACATCTCGTCTCGTATCATTCTCGCTGCCAATGGATATTGATTCTCCGTGTCGTCTGCCAATTTTTTGAGAGTCCGGATCGCTAAATACGGAGCAGAGGCGGTTCCAAATGTTACCGTTTTTAGGCGATACATATTCAGTAGTTCCTTGGATGTTTTACGCCAAAAGATGAGTTGATACCTTGAGTCCTGTTCCGACACCCAAATCTGACGGTACATCTTCTCAAGATCTGCTGTGAAAGTAAATCGGTAGGATCGCCACCGCAAAATTATGTTTGTAACATTGACCTGCAATTTGGGGCCTGTCATAAGCTGATCGTTTAGCGATAATCCGTCAGCTGTACGGAACGACGCATCAAAGACCACTCTGAGTTTGGTAGTTGAGCTGCTCTCCTTCAATACAGCATGATGTGGCAGGAAATAGTGTCCAGGGTTACTAAGTTCGTTTTTTTCAATGACTGACATGTGGCCGAGTGTCTTGTATTCTTCCATACAAGTTACGTACTGGTCACGTAGAAGAGTATTGGCTGCCAGACGTTTTTCCAGGCTGGTGAAATTGTTCTAGTTAACGGTATCGGCAGCGGCGACATCATACTCGTCGATGAGAAAGGTCAACAAAGGGAATCCCACCAGCGCGGCTAATTCAGGAGGAGAGTGAACCAATTGAAACGACTAAGACAGCTGAAATCCATCCAGACATTCCACGAGTTTCAGGAAGGTCAACAAAGGGAATCCCACCTGCGCGTCTAATTGATGAGCTTTTTATTGCTTATGAAATCGTCGAACCAAAGTCACACAGTGAAGCAATAGAAAGCAATGAGAGGGTACAGTGGCTCACAGCAATGCAAGAGGAGATTGAATCACATCTACACAACGGCACATGGGAATTGGTTGATTTACCAAAAGGCAAGACAGCGATCGGCAGCAAATGGGTTTTCAAGGTGAAAATCGGAGAAGATGTTGAAGTGATACGATACAAAGCACGTTTCGTCGCACAAGAGTTCTCTCAAAAATACGGCGAACACTACGATGAAGTTTTTGCACCAGTTGTATCCATCACAACATTCAGAACATTATTATCAGTGGCGGCGAAAAGAAAAATGAATGTTTATCATCTCTAAACGGCAAACTGAATGAAACGATTTATATGAGAGAACCGAAAGGGTTTTACAGCGGTGGCGATTCGAAAGTGTGTCTACTGAAGAAAAGCATTTACGGACTAAAGCAAGCAGCTCGATCATGGAATAATGCTTTACATAACGTACTTATCGAGGCGGGTTTTCATCAGAGCTACAACGATACGTGTCTTTACACAAAACAAATATCAGGTCAGTTTTGTTATGTCATTGTCTATGTTGATGATTTGATAATCGCTTGCCAAATAACACAACAATTGGATCACATAGAAGACATTTTCAAAACACATTTTAAAATGCTAAATTTGGGTACTATTGGACATTATTTGAGCATTCAAGTTACAAGAGACAAAAATGGCAATTTCGAGTTGAATCAATCGACATACATCAAGCAAATTACATCCGATTTTGGGCTCAGTGATGCAAAACCAACCAGAACACCATTGAACGTAAGTTACGGAAAAAGCGATGATTCATCAAGCCAGCTTGAGAGCAACACACAGTACAGACTGTTTGTTGTATTTGTCGGTAAATTCAAGACCGGACATAACAGCGAGTGTGAGTATTTTGGCACAAAATGTCTCAAAGTCAACAACCATTGATTGGGAGCAATTGAAACGTGTTGGAAATATTTAAAGTCAACACACAACATGAAATTGAGACTCAGTGACATTTGTTCGGAAAATTCATCGTTACATGCATACGCTGATGCGACTTGGGCCGATGATCGTATCGATAGGAAATCAAACAGCGGGAGAATCGTATTTTTCAACGGCGGTACAATCAGTTGATCATGCCAAAAACAAAACATAGTTGCAGGATCGTCATGTGAGGCTGAATTCATTTCAATTTGTGAAGCATCGAAAGAGGTCAAATCAGTATTGAGTTAGTTCTGATAGCAAGTTTTCATACAAAACAAAGCACATCAACACGAAGGACAAAATGATAAGAGACTTAGTTAAGAAAAATGTGATTGATTATTGTTTATATTGTCCTACAGAAGAAATGAGTGCAGATTTGTTAACTAAACATTGACATTTGCTAAACATGAATATTTATGAGCTAAATGTAATTTAGTGTGAACGAGGAGGAAGGTTGAGTTGAATGCGTTTATGCTTTCTTGAGTTGAATGCGTTCACACTTCTAATGTCAAACTAACAAACAAAAAATAAATTACTTTACATCTCTCGTTAAACTGTGCAAGGGTATTTTTGGCTCAGGACAGATCTTTCGCTATTTTTTCTTTTATTAAATATTGTTTTCTAAATTAAATCAATTTGTGTTTCTTTTATTAATCAATCGCATCGACTTATCGGATCTCTACATTATATGCACGCCAATTAGATCTCAAAATGTACCCGAGACATACATGCATAAGAACATAGCGGAACATGTACAATAATGTTAAAAAGAAAGTGTAAAAGACGCTGTTGTGCGGAGTTTTTGAATGAAGTAACAAGTCTTCAAATTGCAAATCAGCTGCATTTTCCACGTTCAGCGAATATCATTTTAAAATCCAGTTCAAAGAACAATAGAGGCTCAAGTTCTAGCCAAGGTTCAAAGAAGTGGCCACAAGAAAAAGAGCTAGATCACTCAAATGAAAAAACATTATCAAATTCTTTCCTTAATCAGATGATCCAAAATAGAGCGGCCTGACCGCGAAGTTAGCTACCTCCACAAGTGGAATAGTAGCAATGAAGAGAGAAAATGCAAGAAATATGCAGCGTTAATAACGGTTAATAAATGTAGAAGAAGATTTGGTTATTTTTTCTGCTATACGTGGGGACTTGAGGTTCCCTTCACATATTCGATTCACTTTCACTTTGAATCGGTATTCTGCTATACGGCGGGTCAACTGCTTTACCGTTTTCTATTTCAAAGTTTCGAAGATTTAAACGTCACCCGTTTGGAAATTTAAGTGTCATTCCATAATAAAATATGGATAGTGCAGCATATTTGACTCGGAAACAAGAGATTCTAATCATTTTTATGAGGACATTCGATTCGTGCGTATAGTGGAATACCAACCTGCGTTGCCGACAAAAGAGTGTTTCACTTTGAACGGATAACAGGATCGGAAAACTCGTCTTTGACATAAACATTCCACCCGGCGTATAGTAGAATAGGGCCTGCTTCGGTTGATTCTTTTTTTCAGAAAAGAGTTAAGCTCCGTTCGACTGTGCATTGCAGTACTATCAGGCCTGCCGTTTGTATAGTTCTCCATGCATCTATGCATTATATGAAAATTAAGCATGCATACCTCTTGGTATTGTTGAGAGTGTTGATGACTGTTCCATCATATCAACATGCTGTGTCAAACGATTTGTTTGTAAATTCACAAGATCAGCCTAACGTTTTGTGACCAGTGCTCTTATTGGCTTTTGAATCAGAGAAATGCGACCATGTGACAATGTGTATGTTCAAAATGCTGGGTGAAGTCCAAATACACAGCGTCAAATTCCACGAAAACAAAAATAAAACAAGTTACTGGAATTTCCAACGGAATGTTGATACATGTAAGAATGCGAATAACTTCAATATCCGCGTTATATCTCAATGAATTTATGAGCCCTATAAAGACTTCATAAAAATGTTAATTTATTCATATGTTGATATTGTGTTCTAGTAAATTTAATTTAGCCCGCTTTGTTTCGATCCGAAATAAATTTGAACGACTCTCCAACAATAACAGCTGCCAAAAAAGGATTCAGTTATAAGTGCCATCTTTATCATTATGAATGACTGAAACAAAATGCAAACAATCGACGCCCTCTTATATTAAGTAGATTCCCAATACATTTGCTCATAACACCGCTCATAAATCCAAATATAGTTTTCAATAAATTCAAAGAAGCAAGCTGTTGCTTTGCCAAGACATTTTCGGAAGTTAAACGATGTTTTTACGATTTCATAAAAGTCATTGCCTAGATTAAGAAATTTTTTCGGACATATTCCCAAATGGTCCGCCTGCTCTATTTAAGCAGACAATTGTTTCTTCAATAAATTAGATAGTTTGATCTTGTCGAATGGGAATGTTAATGAAAAAGGTTGTCGAATAGCTTGTCAGTCATAAATTCGAAATTAGAGCTGATAGTGAGATGTAAAATAGTTACTACCATGATCACACTTGAATTTCTGAATTAAGCTGAATGTACAAAAAAGCTGTCCAGACTAGGCTATGAAGCATGGTTTCCTACGCTTTTCAGAACGCCCCGTCGGAGTCTTCGCTTTATTTACTTTTGCATTTAGAAAATATGAATCACGTGAATTACTTCATTTGAGATGCTAATTCTTACCATATAAAGTCAGGTTTAGGTTGAATTGATTGTTGAAAATTTACATGAATGTATGAGTACGAGTATTGTATTTTGTGGTCGCGTTTACTCATACGATATTAGCGTTTTCTTTTTGGTGTTATTCATTCTACTATTTCTCCTTGTTTTTATATTTTTTCACATGAATATAACTTTCAGCGATCAGATGTTTGTTCTATGCATTTTCTAAGGAAAACCGGTAAAGTTTTATTGTAATAATGGTAACGAAAACAGAGTGTCTGTTTAGAAAAGAAGCTTCTCAAGCAATGTGAAGGGTGATTTTTTTCGAGGTATACAAATTCAATATGAAATAAAACACTTGAAGATAGTGTTAATGTCTATGATATTAGCTTTATTTAATAGATAATTTATGCTATTAGTGTTTAAATATGATATCGGGCATATGCACGCCACGGCTAGCTCGAATGAAGTGCAATCGTGAAGCCTAATTTTCGACAACTTTATCGAGCAACTGGACCGGTGTATCAGTAATAACACGGTGAATGTTGACTTTCAAATCGTTCAACCTCTCTGGTTTATCGGCATAGACGAGTGACTTCACATACCCCCAAACAAAGTAATCTAAAGGTGTGAGATCACAGGATCGTGGAGGCCAATTCACAGGTTCATTACGTGAAATTATGCGTTTCCTGCAATAAATTGATAGTGTCGCGCGCCGTGTGACATGTTGCGGAATCTTGTTAAAACCAAAGCTCTGTAACGTGAATGCCATTCAACTGAGGGACGAAAAAGTCAGAAATCATGTTTATATAGCGCTCTCCATTGACGGTAACATTCTGGCTGGCGCCGTCCTTAAAGAAATATGGGCCTATTATTCCACCAGCACATAAAGCACACCAAACAGTGAGTTTTAATAGTTGTAAGGGCTTCTCTACAAAGGCTTCGGCAATTTTGCTTGTTTACATATCCATTTAACCAAAAATGGGCCTCATCGAAGAGAAACATTTTGCGTTGAAAATGAGGATCAATCATGTTTTCGGCCCATTCACCGAATCTACGACACGTATGATGAGGTTTCAAATTTTGCACAAGCTGGATCTTATAAGCTTTTAAGAAAATAACTTTTTGTAAAATTTTCCATACAGTGGATGGGCATAGCTCCAATTGCTGTTGGCGAATCGACTCATTCGGATTCTCTTCAACACTAACGGCAATAACTCTTCTGTTCACACTGTTTGTCGTCTTATTTTATTATCGGCGGAGATTTCAACGCCAAACATAGTGATTTGGGAAATGATACACAAAATACTAGAGGGAACCTACTAATCAATTGGCGGGGTCAGCACAGTGTAATGTATCGACTCGGGCTTAAGGCGACGGATAGTTCGTCTTTTCCCAGACACGGGTCCTATTTGGATCTTCTGCTGTTCGACTCATGAATACAACTGACATGCCCTAACCAACAAACTACAAACTGTCTACGCACTTTCGTGTATGAGAGTGACCATTGCGGTCTCAGCACCTTGATTACGAAATAAATCAAGGATCCGCAGGAGAAGGTAGAGGCTATAGGAGCGACTTTCCAGCAAGTATATAAGGCGAATGACATCATTGGCCCGAACCACGACCTGGAGAATCGAGTCCTTGTGCACAATTTCTACCTTCGAAATGAAATTGTGAATTGGCGATTCGAGAGCTCAGTTTTCACCCAGTTCAGTGACGAGAATATGGCAAATAATGTCATCACCAACGATAGGCTACTACTCCCGTTCATTTCGAAGGAAGAACTCCAAACGATCTTCGAATCACTTAGAAGTAAAAAATCAGTGGGAACCGATGAAATACCGAACATTGTTCTTCGACATCTACCTCTAGAAGCGGTGAACATTTATACCATCCTGTTTAATAATGCACATTATCCAGCGCATTGGAAAACTGCGGTGGTACATCCCATAACCAAAAGGGATAAAGACACTTCCAATCCGGCGAATCTCCGCTCGATCAGTCTTCTTCCAAACATCAGTAAGGTTTTCGAGAAGGTAATCAATAGAGTCCTGACTAAGTGGGTTGAGGACAAACATGTAGTTCCGGATAATCAATTCGGTTTCAAGGCGGGACATGATTTCTGATATCCAATGGAACAAAGGCAAGAACCAGTGCACTGGTGCTGACTTGGAGAAGGCCTTCGATACCGTATGGCTAGAAGGACTCTTTTCAAGCTGGACAGGTTGGGCATTAGTAAACCACTGCTGTATATTATTTTTAATATACTCTCCAGCATACAGTTCATCGTGAAGAATGGCGATGTGACTTCTGCTGGAACATTTAACATTGAAAACGGCCTGCAACAGGGTGCGGGGAATTCGCCGATCCTGTTCAACATTTACACGAGTGATCTGATAGGTTCACTTCACCATGCCATAGCGTACGCAGACGACATAATCGCGTACAGATCAGGTCCAAAGATTGAGGTCATTAATATACTTTTGCAGCGTGACTTCGACAAAATTAAGCGATATTGCGATGACTGGAAGTTGAAAATCAGCTTTTAGAAGTCGGAAACCATTCTGTTTAGGACGCCTTTGTCTGGCGCCTCTAGAGATACCAGAAAGAATTGGTGAAAGTTCTGCTTGTCGAAATGTAGTCAGATACCTTGGGATCTGGCTAGATCAATTTCTGTATTTTAACAAACATATAGATGTTGCTCTGGCCAGAGCCGAAGCTGCTTTTGCCCAAACAAAGTGATTGTTTTATAACAGCCAACTCGATGCGAGGGTGAAGGTGATCTGCTACATAGGCCTTATCCGGTCTATGCTTGTATTTGGATGAGATTCGGAAAAGATTCGGTTGTTTGAGAGGGCTTGTCTTAGGACTTGTCTTCGCTTATACAGAACACCAGAGTCCGAGTACATACAATTCTATCCTAATGAGGTGTTATACCATAGGGCGAACCTAATAAGAGTGGACAATTTCGTCATTTAGTTTACTCGAAGGCACGTTGAGAGAGCAATGAACTCATCGAACAACCTGATCTCCGGGGCTTACTACCCCAATTATATGTATCACGAGAGAGTTCACTTTGACGGCTTTATTCCTCCAGAAAAGTTCCTCTATTTAGATAGCAAAGGTCTGATCCAGGACAGGTTGGCGGTGCCGCTAATCTTCCACGTCGCTCGAACAGCTGCGGACAGGCGACTCAACTACGACAGAGACGCCGCACACGGCAGTGTGGAGCGTCTACGGTTCAGTAGGCCGGTAGGGAGTCGCGGCATAGGGTATGTTGCTCGGCAGCACCACCAATTCTGGTAGCTTGATAAGTTGAGGATGCTTCGTCGTCGAACTCCTCCAGTGATAGGTAGCTTTATGTGAAGCAAAGTGGGCTAGCCAAATTTTTTTTAGCCTTGGCCGGCTTACATAGTTTTAGGTAGGTCTAAGTTAGATTTTAGGAGAAAGAAAAAATTAAAAAAGAATATATGAAGGGTTTTCCAATAGGGACTTGACATCTTTAAATTTAATTTGTGAACGCACTCTTTCACTAATCATCAAACTGTCAGTGTCAATTTATTCAGCAAACTCAACATCGTCATCGTGGTAAAGTACACGAACGAGCAACGTTTGCAAATTATAAAAAATTTCTACCGAAATTCGGAGTCGGTGACTGCAACTTTAAGAGCGTTAACTCCAATTTTCGGTCGTACTTCTCGCCCTAGTAGACAGGCAATAACAATTTTAGTGCAAAAATTTGAGTCTAAATATTCGTTGTGTGATGCTGCCGTGTCAGTGAGACAACGGGTTGGTCGCAGTGTCGAAAATATCGCTGCCCTTCAGGCGTCCGTAGCAAACGATCCAAATCAGTCAATTGCACGGCGTTCTCAAGAATTGGGCATCGCTCAGACCACATTTTGCGTAAGGATCTTGGCTTACACCCATACAAGATCAAGCTGACTCAAAAATTGAAGCCGATGGACCATTTGAAGCGACGTACGTTCTCCAATTGGGTTCTGGAGAAGATGCGCCAAGATGATGAATTTCATCGCAAAATCATCTTCAGTGACGAAGCGCATTTTTGGCTCAATGGGTTCGTCAATAAGCAAAAAATATGTGTTATTGGTCGGGTGAAAATCCACATGTGCTTCATGAATCACCACTTCATCCACAAAAAATAACTGTTTGGTGCGGTTTGCATGCCGGCGGCGTTATTGGGCCATATTTTTTCGTCGACGATAACGATCGTGACGTTACTGTGAATGGTCAGCGTTATGGCGCCATGATCACCGATTATTTTTGGCCCGAAATGGAAGATATGGACTTGGACGACATGTAGTTTCAACAGGATGTAGTTTCAAGAAATGGGCCAGTCGATTGGCCGCCTCGTTCGTGCGATTTAACGCCGCTTGACTATTTTCTGTGGGGTTACGTCAAGTAATTGGTTTATGCCAATACGCCGATGACGTTGGAAGAGCTCAGAGCCAACATTGAACGCGAAATAGCGGCCGTTTCGGCCGAAATGTGTGGCCGAGGCGTTGAAAATTGGGTCCAACGAATCGACCGCTGCAAACGTGCCCGCGGTGGCCATATGAACGAAGTCGAGTTCCATTCATAAATGTTTTGATTGTACTTCAAGCCGATAATAAAGTTTTTGAAATATCTCAAATGGTTTGCGTTTTATTTAAAAAAAAAGTTGTCAAGTCCTTATTGGAAAACCCTATATATTATATATATACGAGTATATACACGTATATGGTAGATGTAAGTAGATTAAGTAGATTAAGATTTATTTTTAGGTAGTATGTAGGCTTTTAGTTTTAAGTTTTATAATAAAATTAAAAGAGTCCATGTACTAAGTTTTTAAACATGTTTTATTAGTTTAAGGTGTTGTTAAGTCACTGTAGAATAAGAATAAAATCCGTCATAAACGTCGAAAGACATAATTTTTAAGTATTATGTTTAACTTAGAGCGCCCGCATGGTTTAAGATAATTTTAAGAGTTTTTTTTGTCTAGCATGTAAGAGTAAATTAAGTAACATAAATAAAAAATGCATATAAACTAAAACTGAAACTGAACTGACGAATTATCCACTAGAGTGTACGTGGTGCTAAAACGATTCATTGTGTTCCGAATAACTTGCTCAGATATACGATTATGTCGACCGTAAAATGGACGTAGTGCACGATAGGATTGGCGAACCGAACCATGGTTTTCAAAATAAGTTTGCACGCGTTGTTCTGGCGTTAATCTATTCATCGTAAAATGGCAAAATGTACTAACCACAAATCAACTTTATGATATTCCAATACTTTGCCATCACCTGACCAGATCCAGGGATGCGAAACAATATTGATGTAGACAATTCTACAGTTCAGAAAAATACCCACAATGTTCCTGAAATAGTCGTTGTTTGTCGTCGGATTGAAAAATGTATTTCACCAATGAAGCATTCATTTTCTTACAAAAGGTAGACAAACCAGTATTTGTAATTTCAAATGTAGAGTTTAAATGAGTTTAAATCCTAGATCCCGTAGTCTAAAATTCTTCAAAGATTAGTAGAATTTTTGTTTTCGTAAACTCTGATCCCCCCAAAGTTTTCTCTCCAACAAGAATGATGCAGTTAACTTTAGTCTAGAGCCCTAGCCCAAAGTACAACCAAAGTAATTTTCTTGACTCAACAAAACATTTATTGGACCCCAGCGCGTCCATCTGTTTTCTCTAGAAAAATAAAAACTAAAATAAACCGTCTATGCAATAATAGCGGTCGTAAATGTCTGACATAAAAAACTTAAATTATGTGTTTCTGCCTACATATTGTTTCATATGACCGATTAAATTTACGGCAAATTTGCTACATTAGCTCAAAGAAGACGTTGCCATTCTTTAAAAAAGCCATCCATTCTTAAACCAAATTGGGTTGGCTCATTCTAACTGTTTCACCTGTCAATCAGACTAGGAAGTCGTAGGTTTTTTCGTCTTCTTTTCCTTTCACGTCTAAAGAATGTCCATTACGTGATTTTGGGTGTTTATACGCCAATTAAATGCTTAAATCCCCCAGACAACCTTCTAGGGAATACTACAAATTTGTTACGCTTCGCGCCCCATCAAGTAACAAAAAAGTTCTTACTACTGAGATTTAATCACACTTGCCGCATGGCTTACATCCAATTTCGCATCAAACACAAACCTCCATTAACCTTGCAGACCTCAGACAATCTTCTCAATAAGATACCAGTAAACGTACGTCCAAAGTTATACCCTTCTACACTGACCGCTCACCCAATCCACACTTTACCGGGCCCAAGTTGTCACAATAATTTAGAGTGACGTTCCAAGCGTTAAACCAGAACGAAACCTGTAGATTTGCGCGTAAACTTTGCGTGACACAACAACGTTAATACTCTCTCAACTTCCAAGCAGCGATAGTAAATTCGAGATCATCGTTATATAGTAGCATGGCAAAGGTCAAGCCCGAAGGGAAGGAAGTTTGAAACGCCTCAGGCACCATTGCAAAGAAGAATCGGTAATTGTGGGAGAGTATGTTTGCTTTGGCAGATTTTGGCTGTTGGCGCAGTTGAAGGTCGCTATTTCATTTGCGCCTCTCATCAACAGAATTCAACTACAGCACCGAATACAGCACCAGCAATTTGTTGCGATAAACTCTGATAATTGATAGGATCGCACAACCACTTGGTCGTAACTTGGTGTTCCCGAGTCTGGTGATGATCTTGCAAAAGTGACAGCGCTACATAATTGATGTGACACGCATAAAGAGCAACGATGTTCCAGTAAATTTATTTGCGCCACCAAGATTACCATCAGCAACATCCTGATGACATGCATGAACTGTGAATATTGGTATTTTGGTTTTCGGACATTTGCATGTTTTAACGCATCTCCACTCGGGTTGTCGATATTGATGGGGTGATAGGTGATTGTCACGACATTGGAAGGCCACTGTTTTTGGTTTTGGTATAGTTCATAGAGTTCAGTTTGATGCCTTTCGCTCTTTTCGACGAGTAATTGGTACACAGTAATTGTGAAGCAATTAAGATGAGAAAGAGTTTTCGGATTAATTAAGTTGGTTAAAGACAAAGAGATGGAAATCGTGGTAATTTTTGGATTGCTTTTAGATCTTCTGGTAAAAAAACAACTGTAATACAGGGGTATTACATATATTATGTCTATACATTTTGTATGGATGCATATACGAGTATTGCCATAGCTGTAAAAATGCTTGCTACATAAACAATAATTAAATAACTTAGAATGCACTTTCTATTGTTAGCAGAAATTCGTTGGCTGTTCTGATGGTTTCTACATTCTGAGTTGTGCTTAAAGTTGGTCTCTTGGACAGCAATAATCCAAATTTTCAATCATGTAGCATTCAAGGATGTTGTTACGAAATCGGCATACAACCTTTGCATCTAAAGCATCAGAAATGGAATTTTCTGTAGACAAGCTGTTAGTTAATACAGGTATGTTCTTTCTTAGGTAAGTTGTTTTCTAAGAGTTTCGCTTAGCAATATACCATTTCAAAATACAACTCATATCAGTCGAAGTATAATAATATATACAGGCAACAATGATAAGTAAAACAGTGATGAGCTAAAAAGTTGTAAATCCCTACTAAAGGATATCCCAAAATGTTGCAAATGAAAAAAGACTAAAGGATATCCCAGCTGACAGTTCAGTGTCATTAAAAATGGTGTGCTACACCAAAGAACAACGCATCTTTATTGTTGAGCAATATTTTAATAATAATGAAGGCTTGGCAGCTACAGTTCGTAATCTTCGTACGAAATATGGTCGGAATAGTAATGTAACTTCTTTAACTGTGGAGAGATTAATTCAAAAATTCAGGGAGACTGGGTCAATTAGTGATCTTAGGCACTTTGGCCATCCTTTAACAAATCGTTCAACACAAAACATCGACAAAACAATCCGGCACCGTGTTCAAGAATTCGACATTTCAGGAAGTTTTGCATCTTCATGTATACAAAGTGCAATTGACTTAAGAACTGAAGGTTACTAACCACGCACAGCAAAGAGAGTCCGTTGAAGTGGATGCTGATTTTTCAAATAAAACCATATTCTGCACTGAGGCTCATTTTCCTCTTGATGTTAATATTGTTAATCGTTAAATTTGTCGAGTTTGGGGTTCAAAAAATCTACGAGTGATTGTTGAGAAACAAATGCGTTCACAACGTTTCACTGTTTGGTGCGGATTTTGGGTTGGACTCATCAGTGGACCATTCTTCATTGAAAATGCGGCTGGTCAGGCAATAACAGTTAATGGTGCCCGCTCTCACGATACGATAATCCAGCTTTTTTGTGCCTAAATGCAAGTTATGGATGCCGCGACATGTGGTTTTAACAAGACACAAGAAACAATTCAATTACTGCATGAGTTATTTTCGGGCCATGTAATTTCTCGTTTTGGTAATCATGCGCTTTAACGCCGATGGACTTCTTTCTTTGAGGTTTTTGGAAGTCTAAGGTTTACTTCAACAAGCCCACAACCACCCACGCCTTGAGCACTGTATCGTCGAAATTTAGCCAACTGTCATGGAAAATTTCTACAAAAGAGTGCGTATGCCCCAGCAAAACCGCAGTCAGTCAGTTCAGTTTATATGCATTTTTATTTATATTACTTAATTTACTCTTACATGCTAGACAAAAAAACGCTTAAAAATTAGCTTAAATAACTTAAATTTATCTTAAACTAACTTACTGGCCCTATGCAGGCACTCTAAGTTATACATAATACTTAAATACTATGTCTTTCGACGTTTATGACGGATTTTATTCTTATTCTACAGTGACTTAACTACAGCTTAAACTAAGAAAACATGTTTAAAAACTTAGTATACGGAATATTTTAATTTTATTATATTATAAAACTTAAAACTAAAAGCCTACATACTACCTAAAACTAAATCTTAATCTACTTAACCTACTTACATCTACATGCATATATATATATACATAATATATATATATACTTAATATACAAATATATGTATATATATATATATTGTTTTTTTTTCACTTTATATTTTTTTTTTCTAAAAATCTAACTTAAATCTACCTAAAACTATGTAAGCCGGCCATGGGCAACCCAGCAAAACCGCGTATAGTGTATAGTATACACTTTATGAATCAATAAAAAAATTAACAATCAACATAAAGCCTGTGTTTTCTATCAAAATTACTTCTTGCGTGAATTTTGACACACCCTTTACAAGCGGTAAAAGTAGATACACCACATTGATCAAAAATTTCCCGGAATTTATTCAGACAATTAAAAATATAAGTTTATTCATCTAAATCTATATTGTCCCCTTCAAAGTAATCCCCATCGACTACAACACACTTATGCCAGCGCTTGATCCAACCCTCGAAACATTTTTTATATTCAGTTTTCGGTATGTCCATCAGTGCTTCCTGCGATTTTTCCATTACTTCCTCTCGGCTGCTGAAACGCGTTCCCCGTAGTGGTTTTTTAACTCGATTGAACTGAAAGAAGTCACAGGGAGCCAAATCAAGTGAATTCGGCGGCTGTTGGATGGAATTTGTTGCATTCTTCGTCAAAAAATTACGAATAATGATGGCACTGTGCGACGGTGCGTTATCATGGTGCAAAATCCACGAGTTTTCTGCCCACAATTCTGGTCTCTTTCGGCGAGTTGCTTCACGCAAACGTCTCATAATGCCAAAATAATATTCTTTGTTTACTGTCTGGCCTTCTGATATAAAATCATTATGCACTACAACGTTGTGATCCATGAAAACCGTGAGCATTGCCTTCTTTTTTGACTGAAAACGCCGTGTTTTTTTGGTCTCGGCCCATTTGGTGAACGCCTTTCATTTGCCTGATGTCTGGATTGCGTGTCGTACTCATACACCCACGTCACGTCTCCAGTAATGATCCTTTTAATGAATGTGAGATCGCATTCAGCCTCGCGGATCATCTCTTTTGCGACGTCAACACGGTCTCTTTTTTGTATGAAATTGAGGTCTTTTGGCACCAACTTTACTGCTACACGACGGAAACCCAAATCATAAACCAAAATGTCTTGGACGGATCCATAGGCAATGTTCAAGTCCTCCGCTATCTCTCTGACTTGCGGATATTGACTAACATTTCTTTTACTTCATCAATGTTTTCGTCAGTTTTCGATGTCGATGGTCTACCACTGCGTTCATCATCTTCGATTGACCACGACCACTTTTGAACCGCTCGTGCCACTGGTAACGACCGTTTTCTTTACTTTTCCAACATTTCCAACGTTCGCGCACCATTATGACCGTTTTTTACGCAAATTTAATACAAGTTCGGTGTTGCAAATTTAAATCCATTTCTAAAATTGTAAAAAATTGCCAACACACACAGAGATGGATGTACTCTTGGCTACGTAACTTTTACAAATGTCAAGCTATGATGCTAAGAATTAGAGGGAATGCCAACAACAGATTTACCAACTTAAAAAAACAGAACTCAAGTCGGAACAATGGGGGCGCCACACACTGGTTATTCCGTGTGAACTTTTTGATCAAGGTTGTACTCGTATATGGGAAATGAATCATGTGAGGAACTTTGTACGAGTATTGTATGTCACAGAATGTCGTTTACCACTTGGAAGATGGCTTCTATGACTTAGTATTACTGTTCCGATCGAGCACTGTGACATCATAAGCCTATTAAAAAAAATATATTACGCCTTTACGACCTAATTTTTCGCCAGAAATTTTACTACACGACGAGTTTAATTTAAATAAATTGCTCGGACTTTCAAGCGGTATCGAACTATTTTGTAAGAAATTGAAGCTGAAGCAACAGCTAGCTGCGCTTAAGGACTTTCTGAACCCTTTACCTCGTTCAAGCTAATTCGAGAGCCCAAGAGTTCTATTGACGCTGTTGAAAAGCTGAATTCACTAAATCTCCTCTATATCATGTCCTAGGCCACTCTGAAAAAATTACTAGGCAAGAACTCCCACAAGGAACCCAACCTGCATTGAAACTGCCCAGATCCTTTGTTAAGCCTACAACCTTCACGGTTGTGTTTCTTCTCAGTACAACCATATAGGCAGACTAAACGAATATTTTCGTACGTCTCAAATAAATCGGGAAAAACTGCAGATTTGCTGGTATTTTAATGGAGTATGCTTTTGCATAAGGAATGTGGTAGGTGTGAGTATAAGTGACAACACCTCTCATGTTGCTCGGGACGATACCGTGGAACACTTTCTGTGTGAATAATTAGCTTACAATGGCAGTCGACTGCAAGCTCTGGGCGTTGATTTGGTAAATCCCGGTACTGTGTACGAGTATACCTGTACTTATTCTTTGAAGCGCTAACTCATATGGATTATTTAAGGAGTAATGTGGAGTATGCTTCTATCTGAGTGATCACAACAAGATATCAGGACAATTGTAAATGGTTGATTGCATGAATGTTTAAAGTATGTGCTGGGTAAATCAGTCTTAATGTAATCTATTCTAGGGTAGAAGAGTGCTGAATCTGCAATTTATGTAATACGAATGACAAAATCTTTTTTTACCACATAGAAAAGAGACCAATTTTACAACGTATTCGTTAACGATTCTAAGGAAAATTACAATTGAAGAACAACGAAAAACTAACTTAACTCATCGTAATTTTAATACATGAATACTATTTATTAAGACGTTCTCTCTAATGAAGTGCCATAGTTATAATTTCAAACAAAGTATTGTTAGCTTTTTGGTTTTTAAATACACAAGACATGTTCTATTAATATTATTAATCAATCCTGAAACAAGCCAACCTCCGAGAGAAGTATTTAATATATATTCGGCAAATCTGACTGGAAAGATATTCGAGCTTTTACTTAGAAATTTTGTTATAATGAATTTCTAAACTAAATTAAACACATAAAAAAGTGACGCTAAAATTACAGTTTTTTCTTTGGGGAGGGTACGATAACTTTGGCGCCAAGAATTGATAACGGTATTTTGTAGAGGGGTTGAAAACTAGCATTTTTTACTAGGGAGGGGAGGGTCTATCTCGCCCCGTTTAGGAGTTAGGGACAATTTTATAAAAAAATGATTTAAAGTGGGAAAGAAATTATTAAAAAACAACGGCAACACTTACAAGAAAGTACTATACAGGATTTGAAAGCCTAAAATTTGCTCTTTAATATAGAATTTACACCAAATTATTCGTGTGAATAGTTTTTGAATAATACGCATTCAAACTTAAATGTTTGGTAAAAAATGAAAACAATTTTTTTTTTAAATCAATATTATTCAAAATTGTGAGATGATGTGCCCAATTGGTTTTTTGTATTAATGCGCATATCAATTCTGAATCGAACACAAAAAATCGCATGGCTTTATATCTTCTAGTTTTTGAGAAAATTGAAAATTTTTTATAAGACGTTTTTGTTTTGGTATTTATGGTGATCTCACTTTGAGGATTAATATTGATGATAGGGTCATCTTTGTAAGTACTCGTAAAGTACAGCAAATCATTTAGCGTGACCCAGAATGCACCACGAGGAGGTAGGTTTGCATTGCATTCCGCGTCCCAGTCAGTTAGTTTGGGAGTAAGTTAGGTGTTAGTTAAGAGTAGTCAATTAGATGTTCAATGTTCGAGTACATATTAAAAAGGTATATGAGTTTCGTCAATGAAGTCATCGTCCGTACTGGTGTCAATGTCGAGTTCGTTGAGTTCGTTGATGATGGTGAAGAGTCGAGGTTGTTTTGGTGGTAAAATACCTTCTAAGTGCTCATTGTGAACGGTCGGAGGGTCGAATTCCTTCAGTTGCAAACCCACACTTTCTTTACCTTTGACAAAACCTGGGTACACTTTTTTTACGTCAATTAAAAATTCCGTGATTTGGGAGCCCATGTCGTCCTTATAATTTTTTTCAAGGCAGTATTTCCGGTAAAAGAAAAGTGCCATATATTGGTGAAGGTGCTGCGTTGTATTGCGGCATAAAATTGATTTTTTCAGAAGTTTGTTCTGATTCTCAAGATCATTTATAGTATTGGTTGCATCGGTCTTGTCAACATATTCGCCTTTGCTGTGGTTTGTAATTTCATGAGTCGTAGAAGTAGGGAACATTTCTTGGCGTGCGCTGTCGGTACAAATACGACTGCTGTTGGGGTTAACGTATTTGTGTATATAAGGCTACAAGTCTTCTTTACTTTTGGAGTTCACTTTAAAGAAGCGTCCGACCTTATCTTCTTTACAAAATAACCCCAACACTACGATTTTCATTTGATCGGTTAGACGGCCTCTGTTGTATTTCCTTTTTGTAAGAAAGGTCTCGTCGATTTGTATAGTTTTTCCTTCGCCGCCAATGTTAACACCGACGTGAGATGCTATTATTTCGGCTATTTCACGACAATAGTTATAGTAATTTATTATAGTAGATTTACTAAGCTCACTTTTATTGTCGTGATGGCGCCAAGCGATTATATGCTAATTTTAAAATAATAACATACATGTAATAATATTTTTAAAAAATCCTTAGGTTGTAGCTTAAGGTTTAATTAATTTACCTGAAAAACCGTGCTCACAGGCATTTTGATAACAAAAGCGATAATTATTGCAAGCACCTCGTGACTCTGTAGCCGACATTGGGGTCCATGGAAAATGTACCGATAGATGGGTTGATTGTATTTCTATAATTTTTGTCACCTTTTCTTTTAGAGCTTTTCTTTGAGCATCGCCACATCCAACCGAACTTTACATTTCTACGTTCATAGGTAAGTTGCAACACAGTGGGAGAATGGATGTTTTAGTGGGAATTAAACCAGATTCTTCTAAAAATTCAATGCTTCTTTCGTTGGTCGACACCAAATCTCCAAACGAACAAAACACTGAGAAGTTATTTAGCTTAGGATGGATTAGAGGATGCTTAGTCGTCATTGCTTATTCACAAAAAATATCACTTGATTCGCACTATAAAAGCCAAACGCTTGTTCGGTTATATTTTTGCATCATTATCAAGTGCATTACATATTACATACGTACAAACATAGATATTTCGCAAAGTAAATAATTCACTGCAACATTGGAACATGTGAATTTTCTATAATGCTAATTAGTGAAATTTTGTTATTAATGGGAACGTTGTAATTTTGTGATGAGTACTGTCGATGAAGAGTATTGATGACATAGGCGCCTGCCTGACGAAAAGCACATACCCCGAGCGGAGCAACGAACGGAAAGGGAGTTGAAATCCCTTAATCCCGCGAAGCGGGTCACCCGTGTACTCTTCATTAAGAAAACTATTGATATAGGCGTCTGCGAGAATTTTAAATAATACTCATTAACTTTTTCAAAGGAAGACTACGTACATAAATGCCAAAAAACAAAACTAAAGTAGTAATTTCAATTTCAATTTGCTTAAAAAATAGGGGACATAAAGCCATGCGGTTTTTTGTGTTCGATTCAGAATTAATATGCGCATTGAATACCAATTTGGCACATTATTATTATTTTGAGTAATATTGTTAAAAAAATTTTTTTTTTAATTTTTTACCAAGAATTTGAGTTTGAATGTGAATTATTCAAAAACTATTCACACGAATAATTTGATGTAAATTTTATATTAAAGAACAAGTTTCGGGCTTTCATATCTTGTATTGTACTCTATTGTAAGTGTTACCGTTGTTTTTTAATAATTGTTTTCCCATCTTAAGGCATTTGTTTTAAATTACCCATAACTCTTAAACGGGACGAGATGGACCCCCCTTTTTGGTGCCAAAGTTATCGTACTCGTGCCTTTTCCTTTAATTTTAAAAACTCTTTACCAAACCCATTTTATGTATTAAAAAAATTGTTATTCTTTTAAATTACCCACAATAAAGAAAAATATTCCAACTAACAAAAAAAGAAAAACAGAGGAGTAAAGATGGGTTTCCAAAATTAAAAAATAAAATATCAAAAGGCAAAATGCGTTTGTACTAAAAGTATACCAGTTTTGACTTGAATTTACTTGCGGTTTGTGCTGACAAATCTGTTTTTATTGCGAGCAGCAACTGTCACAATGGGTGTGATAATGTTTAAGATATTATTCGAACATATGTACATACAATAAATTTTTAAAATATTCGAAACAATGACATTTATATTTGGAATGAACATGAAATAAATTATGTTTCTTTAATGCTTTGTTGCTCAATTTATTACTCATTTCTTTAAAATGTCAACATTTTACTTCTTTATGCTCTGCAATTTTTTCCCATCGTTTACAATTCATTCACATTCACAGGAACAAGTTCATTTGAGTAGACAAAAACCCAAAACATTACGAAATACACTTCTCATATCCACACACAGATAATCGTATTTGTAGATATGGAGATAGAGATCTACTCCGACCATTCACTCAGGCATCAACTAGAACAATAGCAATTTGACTTCTGATTCATTCTCAATTCCAATAGCAACACTGCTGTGCCGGTGGTATTCGTATTCGCATTCGCATTCCATCTGGTGAATGCTCCATTAAATTTGATGCCAGCATAGATCAAGATGAACACATAAGTATTCTTTGAAGATCTCATCCATCAGGTTTCTAGAACCTACCCAACCATAAAAATGAACTTGAAGTGCTGGCTTCCAGCTATCATGATTGATTTTCAAATGCTTCACTTGGATTGGATTGGAAGCTTGCTGACTTAAGCTGGTGGCTGTACTCATACTTATGGCGGATGTAGATCATGTTGGCACTGTGAAGCTATGTTATTACGCAAATCAAACTATCTTTCAAATGCGCCAGACTCATTAAAAAAAATACCCAACAGCAGTGGCCGCAGTGTTATAATAGAAGTCTCAGACGGCAGCAGAGGAAGATGCAGCCGATAGAAACATTGTTTTCCCATCAAAGTAATTTGCATAAATAGCGTTTGGCGTTTCCACGTGGTTTGATTTCTGCTGATCACATCACAGGGCTGGAGCGAGATGTGCTTTAATTTGATTGCAAGGTTAGAAGGTGAGTTCATAAGACAAGCCTAATCGCAGCACGATATCAGCGTGGTAAATATATCTGTTGCCGGAATTTACTGAAATGCTGATGGTACCACGATTAGTAATGTAGCAATAGATCGTGATGGTTGGTTTCTGCTTTTACTTAAAAGTTGTTCAAGGCTTTTCGAGATTATTTGGATCATCATTTGAAGATGATCTGGGTAGTTGTTGTCTATATCGATGGCATGACAATTATGTTGGGCGACTTAAAGCGAACTATTTATAATTTAGGAAAATGTTTCTAATTACCTTGGCCTTCAAGACCAGATGAAATGGTGAATCATTTTCCATTGAATTTCCCAAGATATTAGAGATAGTCGTACCTTGAAAATTGAGTTGACCCAGCCTTGAAACGAAACGCTTTGGTATGCTGGTATCATTGATTTTTCTTTAAATTTAGTGGTAAGTGATTATCCACTGTCGAATTCTGAAAAAAAGTGAAATGGAGTATACAAATTGTCGTAAATATATAAAATGTGAGAAGAATTCTAGGGAGTAGAATGAGATCAAGGACCGAGGACATCATCAATAATATTTATCGAAAGCGAAAGGTGTGTCATTAACACAATTATATGTATTTTTGTTTGAAGAAAGAAGAAGGAGAACCGAACTAGGTAAATCCATTCTGATTGTTTAGACATATAAAAAGCAAACAATATCTACGACTGTAACATCCACCAATTTCCACATTAGTTTCTGATAAATGGCTTCAATTGTTATCAGTTCAATTTAAAGGAATTTTTACTTAAATTTATTCACTAACTGTTACATGGCCTAACAAGTGCTTATAAATTAACATAATTGCTTTAAAATTATCTTATTCCAACTTACTGCACTCATGTGGACATTCTAAATTAGACTTAGTGCTTAGACTATGTTTGCCGACGTTACTTACAGTAACGTTTCCTCGGAAACCCACAAACTTCTCTCGTAAAAATGGTTTTGTGAAGATGTCTGCAAGCTGTTCATCGGATGACACATACTCAAGATCAAAAAGGTTTTCTTCGTACTTCTCGCGTATGAAGTGGTAACGCACGAACGTCTATGCGCTTGTGGAATTCTGATCAATCTGATCGCACTCTGATTGTCCATTTTAAGTTTCACCTGTTTCTTGATTCCGATGAGTTCCGTCAACAGATAAGTTCCATCACAGCATCAGATGCCGCAATGTACTCTGATTCCGTTGTTGATAGTGATACTGATGTTTGCTTCTCAGAAAACCAATTGATTGGACCATCCTTGTAGAAATAAATATTTCCCGACGTTGATTTTCGGGTTTCTGTGTCGTCAGCATAGTCCGCGTCCCTATATGCAACCAAACCTGTTCCAAAAGTTCCGCTGAAAAAGATTCCGCAGTCAACTGTTCCACGTAAATACTTCATTATACATTTGACTAAGTTCACGTGTGCGTCCGTTGGTCGCTCCATTTATCGACTTGCAACTCCGACAGCAAATCTGATATCTGGCATTGTTCCGATTCCCAGATAAATCAGACTTCCGACTGCCCCTCTGTATGGATAGCTACCGTTATCAGGCAAGTCCGCGAAAGCTCCAGCCGTTTGATTCGAGTTCATAGGCGTCGACACCTTGTTGCAATTTTCCATTCCGAATTTCTTCAGAATAATATTCGTATACACCGATTGCTTCAGATGAATTCCGCCATTTTGGAGCTCTCACGCTCCATTCCGACAAACATTTTCAAATCCATGGTCTTGACGAAGAATCTTCTCTTCAAATGCTCGATTACTGGTTCAATATCGTCTCATTTGTTCGCTGCTATTAGTCCATAGTCCACGTAAATCGCCAGAATCACTATCTCGCCGCATTTTCTACGCACGAAGATGCATGGATCTGATTCCGTCGCTTGAAACCGAACCGTTCGATGAATGATGTGAAACACTGGTTCCAGCACCATTCGCCGTATACTTCTCCTTGAAGACCCATTTGTTGTCGATGAATTTCGGATTTCCCTCGGTCTCCAAGTTTTGTTCTCAAGCAACGAGTCGTACTCCTCTTTCATTGCTTTCTCCCACTGCTTCGCATCCGCCGAATTCATTGCCTCCTTGTAGTTCCTCGGTTCATCGATATAAGATGTCACTGCAACTGACGCCGTTGATTCTGCTCGTTGTCGTGTTCGTTGTTCAATCACGTTCTTATCAGAAATGTTTCCGCATCATCGGTTCGGCTTCATCTTCTTTCTCAATTGACTCGGAAAAAGAATGAAGCTCCTCAGGACCTTTTTCGTCTTTTGGTTCTTAGTAAGTTTCGTCACAGAGATGATTTCATTCTGTTCGATGAATCTTACGTTGCATGCGATTTCAACACGATTCGTGTTTGGTTTCCAAAAGCTATAATCTTTAACGTTGCCAACGTCGTAGCCAATGAACACACATTTCACCTCTTTCGCATTCATCTTCTCTTTGTGTTGCTTCGGGATATGGACATATGCTTCACTTCCAAATGGTCTCAGATGATCCACTCTCGGGGTTTGCCATACCACAGTTCGTATGGTGTTTTTCCCTGAGCGCTGGTCTTTCCCTTTCGATTCAGTATGAACGCCGCTGCATTCGGCGCTTCAGCCCAAACATGTTCATTCATTTGCTTTGCATGTATCATTGTTCAAGCTGCTTTCATCACAGTTCGATTTTCTCTCTCAGCTGCCCATGCATGACCATGCTGACATTTGCGACAGTGATTTCCTTTTTCTTAAAATCACGAAAAATTTCTCGCTTACTGCCCATGTGATCCTTTTGCTCCAGTGTCCAAAACCATTCATTCAAGCCGTTCTGTATAGAACACATAAAAGCATCGTTTGACCTTTCGCGTGAATTATCTGCTTTACCTTTCTCCGGACAGTTGCGTATAAAATGTCCAGTCTGATTTACCCCGTTCAGTACTATTTTTCCTTGGCTTGTCCCATTTCTTTGATTTTTCGTCAGAAAAGCTTTTCTTTTGAGTTTTGCTGTTTCAATGTCACTTCGCCAACAGCGCTTCCGACGATTCAGTAATTACTCTTGCAATAAGTCTATCTTCCTCAATCACAAGTCTCGCCCGCAGATTGTCCATTGTTTTCTCTGTCTTCGCCACTGAATCCCAAGCACTTCCTAAAGGTGCGTATTCTTCTGGCAATCCCCAAATAATCTTCCCCATAACCATCTCCGCAGGAACTTTTTGATCAAGCGCCTCCAATTTATATGCCATTTCTTCAACTCGGCATGCATACGTCATCATGTTTTCTAACAGTTCCTTTTTCGATGTAAAAAATTTTGTATGCAACATTAATCGACTTGTCTCACTCTTTTGTCCGAACACCGATACAAGCTTGTCCCACATTTCTTTCGATGTACTGCACATCTGAATATGTTTCATGTGTTCATCACTGATTGACGTACCGATCACTTTCTTTGCTTTCTTGTCTGATTTCAACCACGCTGCACGCACATCTGCATTGGCCGGTGCAGGTAATGCCGTCATTCCATCAGCAATTTCGAGCAAATCTAACGAATCCAAAATCAATTTAATTTTGTTAAAAGTTACGTCCGTCAATTTTCACACTGTCAGCTTCCATTTTTTGTTAATTCACTCGGAAGCAAAGCAACACAATGCCACAAAGCCTTTTTGTTTAACGTTCACCGCGTGCTCTCCTTTTCGTACTTCTACAAAATGTTTGTTCAGAATTTTTTTGTTTTTTACTTGGTCATGTCTGGGCCCATAACCTATTGAATTACTTATGTTACGTACAAAAAAAAATTTATGTTGAAGAGCAAAGAAAAATGCGTGCGTTCGTTTCAAAAGCTCGGAACAGAAGAAGGAACTATTATTGTTCATTTATTGACGTTTGAGTGAAAAACGTTCAAAGAGAAAGAAGTTACAGTTTTTTTTGTATTACATAGCGATAGCGTGATACTGAACGACTCTTAAGAAGCATTAAACACATTTTTTATTAGTAAAAACTTAGTGAACAAGTCCATATTGTTTATTATATTATAAAACTTAATATTAAAACGCTTCAATTGTTATTTAACAGGGGATATGACCTTATTACATGGTTATGCCTGACTTGTTTATTTCAAAGATTTGAAATAAATTATCGGATGTGCCTCTATGGGAACTTCTATGTCGCCAAAAGGATAACTTCCAAAGCGTGCTGTCATTTTTTGTTTCTTTTTAGTATTTTTAGTTTTTTTTTTAGTTTTGTTTGCAAAATCATCATGAAAAGAATTCTATTTTGTACTTTGAAAATCAGTCTTCACTTCGTGACTATTCCAACTACCTCGGGTTATACCTTCAATTCGCGCAGCTTTATAACGTTCCCTACCAGCGATACCTCGATAGTGGACAATCAAGGCTTATACACGATCCTAAGTCTTTCTACCAATTCGTTACCTACAACAAAAATCCTACTGTTTTCCTCCATCCCTCTCATATGAAAATCCGCATATACTCATATGATCCGCATTCTGCATACCATAGCCAACTTTTTGCTACTTTTTTTAAGCAATCCTTTGCCGATAATTCCTTCATACCGGATCCCTCTTATTTCAAATACCTGCTTAACTTCCCCATTGGCTCTTCTATTTCTCAAACTTTTGATCATATAGTGATAGAAAATAAATTACAACAACTTAAAGATGAATACTTACCCGGCCCAGATGGCCTTCCATCCATTTTTCTTAAAAAATGTTCCTCAACACTTTCCCACCCCCTTTCAAATCTCTTCCAGTTATCGCTCTCTCAAGGTGAATTTCCACAGATATGGAAGGCTTCTTTCATAAAACCGATACACAAAAAGTGATTAAAGAGCGAAGTCACTAATTACCGCAACATAGCTAAACTTTCACATATACCAAAACTCCTCGAAAGCATTTTGTACGAAGACTTAAGGTTCCAGTGCAAATCTCTTATTTCCCCTAATCAACACGGCTTTCTAAAGTAGATCAACTACTACTAACCTCGTCGGATTCGTGTTCTCTCAGCCCTAGAAAGTGGTAAGGAAGTTGACGTTATAACAACTGATTTCAGTAAGGCTTTTTACAAGATATCTCATAAACTAATCCTGTTCAAATTGTCCGTCCTGGGCTTTGAACCAATTTTGCTTAAATGGATATCTTCTTACCTGGATAATCGTTTTTATAGTGATCGTTTCAGGTCTATCTTATCGGCCCCTTTCTTGGCCACTTCAGGTGTTCCTCAAGGTAGTCACCTATGTCCACTCCTCTTCATCCTAACTATTAATGACCTTCCAAGGCTCATTCAACACTCAGCACTTTCTCTCTATGCTGACGATACCAACTTTTTTAAACCCACCTCCTGGTGCATCAAGAACTGCTTACAACTCAATGTCTCCAAATGTCAATCGATTACCTTCTCACGTAAGTGCAAGAAGTCTCCTCAACGAATTTACCTTCTCCACAGCCAACCTATATCCCTTGTTGAATCTATCCGCGACCTTGGCATATAATGCGACAGGCAGCTTAATCTCCGCTCGTGTATTGATGAGATAATTTCTAAAGCAAACTCATCACTCGGCTTCATTAAAAGACGGTCGAAAGAATTCTGCAACCCGTAATTGACCAGATCAATATACATCACTTACGTTCGACCCCTTCTCGAGTTCGCTAGCCAAGCGTGGTGTCCCATTCAACGAGTTCATATATCCCGTATTGAGAGCATCCAGCGTCGTTTTCTTCAATTTGCTCTTCGAGGTATACCTTGGAACGATCCTCTAACCTTACCTCCCTATAGAGATCGCCTCAAGCTCATTAACCTGAATACCATTGAGGAACGAAGGGACTTAGCTGACATTCTTTTCATTCACCGACTGCTCTCAGGCTTCATCGATTGCACGTCTCTTTACAACTCCATTTTCTTTTACATTAACCCTCTAATCTACGTTGCCACAGTCTCTTTTACCTACCAATCCATCGCACGACATATGGCTCTAACGAACCAATCTCCCGTATGCTGCTTAAGGTAAACTCCAACCTTTCCGTTTTCGCTTTTAATCGCAGCACTCTCTCCCTCAAATCCGATCTCCTTCACCATCCCTAGCCTTAAGCCCTAGTGATAAGTCCTAGATATGGCTAAACCTAAACTTTTCTTTTAGTTTTTGAGTCCTAGTTTTTAAGCTTCTATTAAGCCAAATAAATGGGGGCTTAGCCCCCACCAAAATTAAATTAAAAAAATCTAAATATATAGTAATTTTCTTGTACATCGCAATTAACCAACTGAGCTCGCTATTCATTATGTTATACATAGATAAATTTCGTACCACATGCACTCAAGATGATGATCCAGATCATTTTGATTCCAGTAGGATTGCGCTACATCTCAAACTGCCCATGAAACCATTAGCTGGATTCAATAACAGCATTATGACGCGAAATGGACAAGTTAATTGGTGATTTGACGGCACTCCATTACAACTTGTCTGGCTATGTAAAGTCTTTGGTGTACTCGTATGCTGATAAAATGCAAACTATTCAATACGGAAGTTGCTATAATACTTATATTTTGAGAAAAAATAAATATTGACATGGATATGTCTAACCACTTGTCTTTCTGAAAAATGTGTCCGTCACAAAATGTGTCCCATTTTTGCTCTCCTTCTACCGTTCGATCACTGAACGTGATCGGATAAGTTTCTTTTACACCGATTTATTGTTGGAAATAGGGGTTGATAGGAATGAAGCATCCAATTGTGGGAAAAGATGTAGTATGATGCGCTATTTATGTGTAATGTAGGTTTCAGGGTTATGTGTAGTTGACTCATAAAAGTCAATGCATAGTTGTTTTGCTTCTCTTCTTTTATTCGATTGATCGTACATTCCTACCTTGTGTTGTGTGTACAATGGGTTGCCGAAACAGGGGTGGATAAAAAAAAATAATTGTAAGAAAGGATGTGGTAGTTTTGTTGTCACTGCATAGGGTAGGAAGTCAAAGAGTTAAGTAGATTTGTAGATAAAATACTATCAAACAGTAAAGATTTGAGATTTGAAATGGCTCAGAAATTTGCGGTAGAAAGAAAACGAGAATATCGTAATCGGAGGCGTGGTCTCAATTTGCGTGGCAGTGATGAATTTTTTTCAGTTTCTTTGCAATACGCCATTTAGTTCCGAATTCCGATACATTCGAAGTAAAAAAGTTTGAAAACTTTTTAGAATTTCGCGCTTTGAATAAGGTGTTAAAAAGTGACGCGAATTTTTATTTTGAATTTGTTCGCATATAGTCTTAGAAGCTTAAGGGTTTGTTAGAAAATCTACAACAGCATGATTATTACAGTATGCCTATAATTCTCAGTGGTGATCTCAATTTAGATCTACGTAGACCTGATGGTGCCAAGTTTATAGAATTTATGCACAACGAACTTAGTTTAGAAATGAACAACAATCTTGGGATCTCAACAACTCGTAATTCAACCTGTATTGACCCCATCTTCTCCCGACACATCGATAATCCTGAAACACACCACTACGAGGGTGGGTCAATAAGTCCGTGACTTTTGGAATAAAACACAGATTTTTTGATAAAAAAATAATTTTATTTTTCAACGTAGTCTCCCTTGAGCTCTATACACTTTGTCCAACGCTTCTCCAATTTTTTTATCCCTTCCAAAAAAAATGATTTGTCAAGGTCCTCAAAATAGGCCTTTGTTTGCGAGATGACTTCATCATTGGAGTCAAATCTTTTTCCACCAAGCCATTTCTTCAGGTTTGGGAACAAGAAGTAGTCGCTCGGAGCCAAATTTGGAGAATAGGGTGAATGAGGGAGCAATTCATAGCCCAATTCATGGATTTTTGCCATGGCAACTGCACATGTGTGCACCCTTGCATTGTCTTGGTGGAAAAGAACTTTTTTCTTGGCCAAATGAGGTCGGTTTTTTTTCAAATCGTCATTGAATCGGTCCAATAAGTTGGCATAATATTCCCCATTGATTGTTCTTCCCTTTTGAAAGTAGTCAATGTGGATTATCCCGCGTGTATCCCAAAAAACAGTCGCCATAACTTTATTGGCTGACAAACCCACCTTGGCCTTCTTTGGCGCCGATTCACCCTTAGAAACCCACTGTTTTGACTGTTGTTTGTTCTCTGGTGTGTTGTGATGGATCCATGTTTCGTCCACGGTTACAAAACGGCGCAAAAACTCCTCCATATTGCGATTAAACAACGCCAAACCTTCCTGTGAAGTGAAGCACACGAAATTCACTTTTTTCCATTTTCTCCTCAAATTAGCGAGTAGTCTGATAAAAATAGCTGTCAAACACAAACTAACTGACGCAGCAAGTTTAAATTTTGACAGGAGTCAACTGACAGATGCCTGTTGACAGGAGCAGACAGGAGTGTTGCTGTTTCAGTAAAGAGGTCAGAAATTCAAAAAGTCACGGACTTATTGACCCGCCCTCGTATATGTTCTACTTTAGTACACATCGAGTTCTACAATTTGAGTACAACAAGTGATGGCTATACTGGAACTAAACTCATTTTTTCATACATACATACATACATCATAACTTAAAAAACTTGTGGTTTTTTTCTTACACCGGTTTAAATCTTTAAACCATCTCGCTTTTGCACAACCACTCTATATTCTATTTATCTTCACTAGTAACACAATTAAGGTTTTTACGTCGTATGCCTATAAGACATATCCATTTACCAATGTATTTGCATGTCGTGTAGATACTTTCAACAGTTTACTGCTTTTGTTTTTATCATCGAAAATGGCTTGGTGGGTTTTCAAATTATTTTCCATGAACCAATCCACCTTTGAACCAATTTTCGAAGCACTTTTTCTAAGCCGAACAAGGTAACTCTAAAATTTGTGTATCAAACGTACGTCGACTGTACGACAGATTATTATCTACCAATTTGATGTTTAGAGTACTCAAAGAGTCATGCATACGACGGTTCCTTTTTCACATTTATTGAAGAAGACAAATGATGGTATACCATTCCAAATTGACCGTTCTACGTTGCCCTAATGGCACGGTGGCGACTTGTCCGGTTTTCGCGAAGAAACAAGCGACCATAGGCTTGGAAGTGCTTCGTACGTGAATAGCTTTTGTTGGATTTGGCTCGTCTTGAAAGCCGATAGCTGTTCAGTTTCGGTCTTATATCCATAGCTCCATGATTCATCACCTGTCACGATCTTATAGACATCTTTTGAAGCATCGCGATCTAATTTCTTCAACATTGCTTGGGACCAATCGACACGAGCCTTTTTTTCAGCGATTGTCAAATTATGCCATATCCAACGCGAAAAGATTTTCTTGACCGTCAAATGTATTCGAGTGAAACTAATGCCCAAGCATACCTCAATTTCACGATAAGTCCCATGACGACCTTGCAATATCAATTCACACATAGCATCGATGTTTTCTGGAAAGATAACCGATTTTCGACTAACTTCACGAAATACGTCCTGGAGCGAACGTCCACAACTGAATTCGGAAAACCACCAAATCACGGTGGCCAAGAAAGTCGAACTGAGTTGATCGAAACACGTCGAGAATGTTCACTACATTTTGCTGGCTGATATGAATTTTTAAAGTCTCAGTAAAAAACCCAAATAGCACTTGGATGATAAAACGTTCTGAGCACGTGTACCATTAAAAAGGTCAAACTGTACGATGCTGATGTCAGCTTTTACGTATATACACTGGTATTGCCATATCGCAAAACTTAGGTAGCAATTGGAAGTTAATATTTAGAGCGCAGTTGGTGAGATGGGGCCCCAAGTACTCGAAGGATAACTCTAAAAGTGGACCGATAGGAAGCGCTTCGTCAAATTCAGCTTAGGAAGCCATATGCCCGAAGTCGTATTCCAAACATTATGTCATCGTCTTAAAAAACATGAGCATTAAGCTTTGGATATGGATATGGAATGAAAAATATACATTTCTTTGGCTCTGATAAATAAAATTTCAAAAATATTGTATTGTACATGCATTATTCACCGATTTTATTATTATTTATATGAGACAGATATTACGTACAACACCTGACTTTATCTTCAAATTGAAATGCAAGTTAATTTAAACTATTAATTTATTCTATAAAATATACAGCACATGTGTATGTCGGCTTAAATTCTAACCAAACATCTTTTCTTTCAAAGCGATTCATTGATAAACAGCCCATTCTAATTAACAGCATTAGAATACTTCAATGTGTCACTTCCAAATCCGTAGAATCTTCTCAGAGCCGGAACTAGCTTAAAATTGCGTATACTTATATATTTGTTCCTAATTATGTAACCTAGCAAATATCAGAAATACAGTCAATATTTTTGTTTTTTTTCTTTTTTCAAATAATAAACTGAAATTAATTGCATGGCATCCAATTACCTGAATCAACAGAGGCGTCGACCGGCTACCGGCACAACAACGCGTGGTGCCTAAACTTAAAAACCCATCATCTCTAGCATCCTCCACATAATCACAATTTGAAACCGAAACCGAAACCGAATCCGAGTCCATATCTTAACACGACGCGGCAGTCCGGATGTCTTTTGGGTTTTACCGAAAATATAGCAACAAAAGACGCCACGACCAATAAAAAATTGAATTCATTAACAATGGCAACTTTTTGTCGCACAACAATTTTTTAATTTATTGTTATTAATATATTCGTAAGAATTTTTAAACCAGTCCGTCTGTTGAATGAAGAACGACGAACGACGAACGAAGAACGAACCGAAGTAGGAGTTCTAAACATGTTCTATTCGCCATTGCCAGTTGGATCTATCTAAGACAACAAATATTCACTATAATCGAGGTTTCTAGCTAGTGTGAATTGAGAATGGGGCACTGCAAATTACCAGCTTATTTTTATTTTAGGGTTTTTATAATGTGACTCTCGTAGTAAGCCTTAGTGGGGTGCTAATTATTTTTATTTATTGTAGTTGGAATATTGCGGAATGCTTTTTTGTTGGATCTTGAATTAAACAAGAAAGTAGGTACATCCAACAGATTTAACTGGGACTGCAGTTTTTGTATAAACCCAAAATATAATCAAGATTAAATTAAATTTTCATATTTTAAGTATAAGACCAGATTATTTTTTTTTAACTTGTTCAAAGTTAAGATATTGAGGTTAAGTAGGATTCATTCGACACTAGGCATAAGCTGACACACAGTTAATTTTATTCGTACTCTAAAGAAGTGATATAATTTTCCATCCAATTTGGACTTCTTAATTTAGAAAGATGGTAAACTGAAGGTAGCCAGGAAACTGTTTTCCTTTATATTGCTGCAAACTTTTGATATAGCCGTTGTTAGCCCACTGCAGTTAGTGCTTATTTTTATCCCCGAAATTTAGATTCCCTTTTTATTTTTATCTTTACCAAAAAGGACATCCACGACAATTGTCATATGTCGAAACAAGAAGCAAAATTATCTGGATAGACTTCTAGAGATAACATATATAAACAAAATTTCGGCAAAAAAATTAAATCCTTGTCGAAGAAGAACACTAAATGATTCTGCGTATCCGATGGTAGATTAAATAGAAATGGAAAGGATTTTCAGCCAACGCAAACTATTTTTAGCTTTATGGTTTTCTAGCCTATGCCAATGGGGGGAAAGAAAATAAACGCAACTGATCACTACACCTCTTCGTTGGAGAAATTTGCAACTCCAATACGACCAAAAACTGAGGAAAAAAAAATTGTAAAACTATGACCTACTCTCCATCCCAATGCTAACACTGCTTAGCTTGCACTTTGCAACCACCTTAACCCTTCTAGATTGTGTCATTGTGATTTTGTGTCATGTTTGACGAATCCACTTTCGCACTCTTGTAGTAGCAAGGATACTCAAACACCTCTATATGAAATTAAATCCATTGATCCAGACGATTCTGCCATCCTTCTGTTGAAGAGGTGTTTTTCCATGTCGGTAAAACTACTGCGGAGAATTCTTCATCAGCTCAATACTTTGGAAGGAAACCAGCATTTCCTCAGTCCAAACCTAAAAAAGGCGAATTTTCTTCTTTTTGCAAGGTCATGGAAACGCTGATGAGCCATCAGCTCAAAAAATATGATATATCGAGACACGAAAACTTCTCAATGACCGGTAGTATAGTTTTCGCATTAGCAGATACATTTGAAGATTTGAGAGCATGACTCACCGATAGGTGGAACCATAGTCTTCTCCAATCTGGCGAATGCGAGACTTAATATAGCAATTCAAAGTGATTTGACAGAATTTGGCACCAGGCCCATTTGTCGAAAATGTGCATTTGGGATCGATGAATCTCTTCTTCTTCTTCAATGGATTAGAAATTACCCTTCGAAACGTTCAATTCTATTCGGTTTGGACTGTTTCAAGTCTGACATCCCCAAAATGTGTACTGGTGTGACCCAGGATTTAGTTCGGGCCGAATTTAATGCTTGGAATGACAACATACTCGACGTCGCCAAAAATTGAGCGATATTTCTAGGTTTGTTTAAGCGATGTAAAAAATACTTTTCTTCCTCTGATCTGGCCCCAATATGTAAGTTATTTATCCGCCCAAAATAAGACTACATGTACACAGGTGCTCCTAGGTCATCTCTTCTCCTGCAAAGTAGGGATAAGGATAAACCAAATTCCTTAACAGCGTGCTTATTTTATAAAAAGAGTGATTATATTGGTAAAAGAAATAAAATTTGCGAACATATCTCCTAAAATTTGTCAAGAATCCAGGGAACGTGAACACTACGACACATGGGTATAGCTCAAGAACGCTCTCAAATTTCCACTAGTATGGACACTTCAACTCTACGCGTCTTATACGGGCTCTGCCAAGCATTGTCTAGTAAAAATAAATAAAAAAAAGTTATGCTCCGATTGCAGTGTAAGCCACACTATATTTCATATAAATAAACCTGCCATCAGGCTTTGAAAAAAAAAGGGAAACATAACTAAAGCAAACGCGCAAGCTTTCCCTATATCCATAAAACCAGTGTGTATATCTCTAGAAACATCAGTGGGAGGAGAGTTCTGTACTTGATACATATGGGTGCATTGCATTTGCCACATACCCTTCTAGACTTCTGCTAAATATTTGAGACAGGCTTAGTTAGTGGCACAATTCGTGATAAACCTGGACCTAAACTAATAAGGCTCTCCCGTTAGCCCGGCCTGTAGGTAACTGCATCCAGTTGTGCACTCCAAGTCGGTTGAGGTCCCCTTCGACTTCTGCGCTCCACCTGAGGTCAGGTCTTCCTGTACTGTCTTGTACCTCCGGGTTAGATTCGACGACTCTACGGGTCGAAGTCCATTCGCTCTACTTGTACTAGCCATCCCTGATGATGCATATTTTTCCGACTAGGTCGAAGTCGCTGTACAGCTGGTATAATTCTTCGTTGAATCTTCTCCTCCAAAGCCCGTCAACGTAAATTGGAACGAATATTTTTCAAAAAACTTTCTCTCAAAACGGCTGAGAATATTTTCACCTGTTTCGATTGAGCAGGTTCATGCTTCAGCGCCATAAAGTAGGAATGTGATGATCAAGGTTTTATGTAGAGCCTCCTTAGTTTTTCGGAATAGGGTCTCACTACTAATTCTGATGAATCAGAGTCGTCCGAAATGTTTTGCAAAAGTTCGGCAATTCTTGTGTCATCTAAACCGTGGTATTGGTCATTGAGTTTAACTTATTTAGTTGCTAGAGCTTAATTTTTTGGAAAACTATTTATAAAATCAGTTACCCATCCAATAAATTTTTACACAAAGTGGCAAGGTAGATATGATTCTTCTTCCGGTCAACTAAAAATAGTGGCTGCAGCTACTTTGAAATTGAGAAGCTAAATACTCGTATATGCTCATATACAAGAGTGCCATTTATTTAAAGCACACAAGTTCACATGCAGAATTTTCATGTCCGAACATTTCGAGAAGTCAATATTGATCCACATCACTACGTCAGGGCGTGAATTCGGCTATCAAAATACCGAAGAAGTACTGTGTTATTGATATGTAATGGGTGCAAAAGATTACTTTAACCTTCTCTGACCGAGTCACCCAAAACTTTTTAAAGAGCTCTTAACGGTGAGCATTAGCTGATAAAACCAAAGACAATGTTGTTGGATCTATCTGATGTACTATGCAGCGACAAAGGAGGTTTTGCCTCAAATAGTAGAATATTGGATTTCAAATCGGAAGTTTTTAATTTATACCTGTCTACTTAAGGGCAAAGTTCTTTAAGAAAGAAGAAATAAATTAAAAGATAGAAGTTGATGGTGTAACTGAAGATGAAATGATATTCAAAAGTTTCAGAAGAATGTAAAAAAACATGCAAAAGACACAAATGCTTACCGGCAAAGACAACCAATACTCCGGTTGTCAGGCATTCGACAGTGATGATCCAAACTATAGACCAATAAATCTGCTGGAATATACACACAGGAGTCTGGATTATTTATAGAATATTCAACAATTTTGAAATATGGTTGGAGGAAATATTAAAGTAGTCTGTACAGCTGGTCACGTACGTTGGTAACATTGACTTGTGGTGTTACTGTTGTAACCACACCTGAATATATAACTTTAGCAAAAAATTGGGAAGAATTACAGTAAAATAAAGATAAAGAATACTGAACACCGGCTATAGCTATACCTGTGTTCCCTATAAACTCAAACAACCATTGAAATGTAGAGTCGTAGGTATTTATATAGCATCACTTTTTTACGCGGAAACCTTATCAAAAGTGGATAGGGATGGACTTAATTGAACCGAGATGAGTGAGTTTAAATTGCAACTGTAGTACGGTCAAGCTTCTAGACGTGTCTAAATAACTTTTTTTTGTTAAATAATTAACCGTTTTAAAATTGCTTATTATCTAGTCGCGAAACTAACCCTTAATCCGTAAATCAGATTTCCTTTAAGCTCCCTATCACCGCATTTGGATTTCATTTCATCGCTCATCATCTTGAGTCCGCAAGAATCACTCAAAAGCAAACGTCTATATGTCACACCTACACTTTACTAGACTCCCACATTACAGCTGTCACAAAAACCACAACCTTTTCCCTCTGCGATCACCAAGCCACAAGTAAACAACTAATTTCAAAACAATTTCGTATCATGGAAGTGAGTCTGTGCGCAAAAATGCATGACATAGAATGTGTCATCAATACGAAATTCAAATTGGAAAAGAAAATAAATACTCTGAGAGATTGATTCACTGCTTTTGAAGAACGGTCAGACAATGACAGCACCTTGAGACTGGAAGCTGACAATATAGAACAACAACTCCATCAAAACCAAGGTGAGCAATCGCAGCCCAACAACAACACTCATCTCTCAGAAATTGTGGAAAAAAAAATCAGCTTGAAGCACTGCACCACAATAATATTGCTACTGATGCCATTCTACAATATAATAGTTGGCCTTCCTTATATCTCAAATGAAAAACTGAAACTTATCTTTCATAAGCTTTGCACCTCGGTCGAATTTCAAACACCACAAATCAACAGAATATTCAGTACAAAACAGGAAAAACGGAAACAATGAGCAGGATCGCGAACTTTCGACGAATACACTCACGGCAAATCTCTCTTAGAAGAAGTTCGGTACGATTCGCACCAACCGATTTACATACACGAAAAGTTGACCAAAAACAACAAATATATGAATTCTTTGACTTGCAATCAAATTTAAACGGACGCGCCACATTTTTTTTTCTACATTTACCGTGCGTGGCTTCGTCTATGTTAAGACTGACAGCAATGATACAACCAAACCGATTGACACTATAGAAAAACCTAACAAAATCGCCAAATAAACTACAAAAGAGAATCTAAGCAACAAGAATGATAATAAACAACTACTATCTCCAGCAGATCAGTTGTCATTTGAGTCTGGAAACGTGGAAGCCTATAAAGGTAGCAACAACAAGCAACAAAATTCACCAACTACCGGAGAAAATACAATAACATGTCGCTGTCACAACGGGTAATTAAAATCACGAGATATCCAACACAGAAAATTTACATTTGGATGGCTTTTGTCTTTTATTGTATATACGAGTATATACATTTTTACTATCCTAGCCCATTGTTATGTTTTCGTATTTATTTGTTACTGCTTGAACCCTTGAAGCTTCTCGGCTCTTCGCAGGTGCTCACACTGATCGGTCCTACCCCGACAGCTGGTTATTTCTTTTCTCCAAAATTCCGTTTCTTCTATACAAATAATACTGTTGGCTTTCTAACACGTTCTCGGTTTTAATTCGATAGATTATATGTAAAATCATTTACCACCTTCATCAAAAGGTTCCCGGAATGTATTCAGAAAATCAAAAATACAAGTTTATTCATCTAAATCTATATTGTCCCCTTGAAAGTAATTCCCATCGACTGCAACACACTTACATATGCCAGCGCTTGATCCAATCCTCGAAACATTTTTTATATTCGGTTTTCGGTATGTCCATCAGTGCTTCCTGCGATTTTTCCATTACTTCCTCTCGGCTGCTGAAACGCGTTCCTCGTAGTAGTTTTTTAACTCGATTGAACAGAAAGAAGTCACAGGGAGCCAAATCAGGTGAATTCGGTGGCTGTTGGATGGTATTTGTTGCATGTTTCGTCCAAAAATTACGAAAAATGATGGCACTGTGCGACGGTGCGTTATCATGGTGTAAAATCCACAAGTTTTCTGCCCAGAATTCTGGTCTGGCAAACGTCTCGTAACGCCCAAATAATACTCTTTATTTACTGTTTGGCCTTCTGGCAAAAAATCATGATGCACTACACCGCTGTAATCCATGAAAACCGTGAGCATTGCCTTCTTTTTTGGTGACGCCTGATGTCTGGATTGCGTGTCGTACTCATAAACCTAAGTTTAGTCTCTAGTAACGATCCTTTTGATGATGAATTTTTGACGTCAACACGGTCTCTTTTTTGCATGAAATTGAGGTCTTTTGGCACCAACTTTGCTGCTACACGACGGAAACCCAAATCATTAACCAAAATGTCTTGGATGGATCCATAGGCAATGTTCAAGTCCTCCACTACCTCTCTGATGATTAATTTGCGGTTATTGGCCAACATTTCTTTTACTTCATCAATGTTTTCGTCGGTTTTCGATGTCGATGATCTGCAACTGCGTTCATCATCTTCGATTGACTCACGAGCACTTTTGAACCGCTCGTGCCACTGGTAAACGACCGTTTTCTTTAGAGAATCGTTGCCCAAACACTTTTCCAACACTTCCAACGTTCGCGCACCATTAAATCCGTTTCGTTGTTACAAATTTAAATCCATTTCTAAAATTGTAAAAAATCGCCAACACACACAGAGATAGATGTACTCTTGGCTACGTAACTTTTGCAAATGTCCAGCTATGACGCTAAGATTTAGAGGGATATTAACAACAGATTTACCAGCTTACCAAAAAAAAAAGCGGAACTCCAATCGGAACAATGGGTGCGCCACACAGTGATCGAGGTGGTATGTGTTGTTAAAATGCGTCCTTATAGAAAAGGTAGTAGTACCATAAACAAATTAGTATTTTGCATGGAAACCTTAAGAAAGAGTGGAAAGTGGTTAACAATATTATTAATCGAAATATGAGCAATGCACGACACAACTATGTATAACGCTTAGCGATGGTATTATAATTATCTCGGATCCTATTGCAGTAGCAAACGAATTAAATGAGTTCTTTGCCTCAATTGGGCAATTTTTCTAATATTTGCTATGCTGAACCTAGAGATGGTCTTGTGGATAGTGTTCTGCATAGAAACAGTTTTTATTTTGAACCCATTTCCGGTCTTGAGTTATTAAAAACCATAAACACTTTAAACAACTCAAATTCATATGGGAATGATGGTATTTCAAACCTTGTTAATATTTTAACACATCTTTTTAATTTAAGTATTGTCACTGGCAATATCCCTGAAGAATTGAAATGTGCCAATGTTATACCACTTTTTAAAAAAGGAAGCAAAAAAGAAAAAAAAAATAATTATAGGCCGATCTCGCTGTTACCTTCTATTTCAAAAATATTTGGAAAAATTGAGTTCCGCAGCATTACATCTCTTTATAGCACATTAGATTTTTTGATTTTTGTCCACTAGTCAACGCACTGTAGAACGAGGCGGCCAATCGACTGGCCCATTTTTTGAGATAACACGCTCAGCATACTTACTCTTCAATAAATCGTGTGTAGTGTGCTGTGTGGCTTGTGGCATCATCCTGTTGAAACCACATGCCGTCCAAGTCCATATCTTCCAATTCGGGCCAAAAATAATCGGTGATCATGGAGCGATAACGCTGGCCATTCACAGTAACGTGACGATCGTTATCGTCGACGAAAAAATATGGCCCAATAACGCCGCCGGCATGCAAACCGCACCAAACAGTTTTTTTTGTGGATGACGTGGTGATTCATGAAGCACATGTGGATTTTCACCCGACCAATAACGCATATTTTGCTTATTGATGAACCCATTGAGCCAAAAATGAGCTTCGTCACTGAAGAGGATTTTGCGATGAAATTCATCATCTTGGCGCATCTTCTCCAGAACCCAATCGGAGAACGTACGTCGCTTCAAATGGTCCGTCGGTTTCAATTCTTGAGTCAGCTTAATCTTGTATGGGTGTAAACCAAGTCCCTTACGGAAAATGTGGTCTGAGCGATGCCCAATTCTTGAGAATGCCGTGGAATTGTTTCGCTTAAATGGAAGTTTGACTAAAACATACAAGAACGAACTCCGTGGGATATAAAACGACATAAAACGGCCGAAATTCACCGGCTTAGACTGAACGAACAAAAGTAAACATTCGGACTGGAAAGTCTTCGAATCCTTCTCTGGAAGGAAGGAAGAAAGATGTGGCCTTGACCTCAATCACCTTGGTATTCGTAACTGAAGCTCAAAATCTCAAAATATCTGCAATCCCATAATCCGGCTTCTCCTGAGTGTATACACTGACTGGATGGCCTCATTTATTCCGTAGCATAAGCTAATTATTATGACATCTATAAGATATTCTCTAATCATTTAAGTAAGTTCATCGCGACTCGCTTTCTTTAGATAAGTTCTATAAAACTTTGTGAATGTTCTTCGTTATTTAAAGTTATTGAACAAGGAACCTGGTCTTTCTTGTATTCGATTTTTTCTTTTTAAAGAATTTATTCTTGTACTTGACGATGTTCGATTTTCAGTTCGAACATTTCATGCAATCGGCAGATAGACACACTTACTCGTATACCTTACGCGATTAGATCAAACCAATTATTAGACTTGATCTCATAAAAGTCAGGTTGTTGTTTCATATCTCTTGATTGCGAGATATGCGCTATATCTCCATATTTTATTATCTTATTAATTTTTTTTTATAATTAAATGGAATTGACTAAATAGATCGATTGAGAAATGCAAAATGTTAACAAGACAATAAACGCTGAACTTGTTCAACATTAAAAATCAGTCTCATATTAATTTTTACAAATCAATCCGTTGTTGATACCTAGACACGTGTGAAATTGAATTTAATACAAGTAGATATGTTATAATAGAAGCTCGGAACAATACTATATTACCTGGGATAACCCGGAATAAAGTATTAGATGGCATACTAATTAGCCGATGATTTAGTACATGATCACGTTTTACGCGTTATAACCCAACGAACCAGTACACATATAGATTCTTAACCGAAAATAAGACCTTAAAAAATCTACTATTGTAGAATTGAAAAGTACTAAATACAGATCAAACCTGAATCTAAAGATTTTGAAGTGACTGGCATCAGCCAAATACTTATTTACGATCATTACGTAGGTGTCCAGAACTGGTCCTTGGTAGCACCAGCAATATTACTGTCCGAAAAAATTATTAAAATCAATTTAATGAGAAGAAATTAAAGATGAGGTGATTATTAGTAGATAGTTTACTGCCTTGTCACTAAAGCAGCTTTAGAATATTGTAGATGTCTGTTTTTGAAAGGATTTGGTTTTTAATTATAGGGGAATGACAAGTGTCAGTGTTAAGAACGGATTATCCATTGAACGTCACTGGCTGTTAATCAATCAAAATACCAAATTGTCACTCCACTCAAATCAAAAATTAAATCAATGCAAATATGCATCTACTCGTACGTTTAACCTTTGGCCTGACCACTACCATGTCACTAGAATAATTCGTTTTCATTTGCGGTAGAGTATATATAGCAGCCGACCCAGCGCCCATCTGTGAAATTCCTCTAGACTAACAGCGTTCGTAATTGATGGGATAATGCTCACTAACATTTAACCAGTGTCCACTATCTGGCATAAATAACCTCAAAGAACCTAGCACCCACCGCAGAAAGATTTCGCAATTTCATTAGCAGTGCTTCATAAATATGCAGCAAAGGCTAATAAACCACAACCTCGCCACCCGATCAACTGATCAACTGATCAAGCGATCCGTTCAGCATTAGATTCTTGGTCTTGGTCCCAGATTCAGTGTTCCAGCACAGTGCACCTTAAAATGTCGCCATCTAAGCGCGCGTTGTCTTACTAGACACCGGCATTCGTATACCAGTGTCTATCCCGCAGTTATGTCCACTTGTACGAAATGCGCTTTACCTTGTTGAGATGTCTAACAGTTGTCGCTTGTCGCCGAGCTTATGTTCTTGGAGGCTGTCTCCACACGGCTGGAACATGGATTTCGACCGATAAACAAATTATCGCGTGTGGATGACCTAGACAGAAGACATTTTTCTCCCCGGAGTCTCTTTGATTTAAATCAATTATTGACACATCATTTGGGGCTTACTCATATTCTATTTACAAAGAACTGATTGTACTCATTTCCAGCCTTACATTAATTTGGTAAAAATTCATTTTCGGTTTCGGGTGGAACAATCGCCAACGGTGGCAGTAGACTTAAAAGGGGAGGAAACCGCGATAAATGTACACTTAATGGCCATCATCATTAGGCTTCTAACGATGCCACATGCTGGGTGACATCTTGAGGTATCAATAATAATCAGATGGCTGCGACTTTGGCTCCGACCAACAAGCAATTTCGTTGTGGTACTTGGACTCTGAAGAAGATCAGAGGAGCTTGAGACTAGCAGTTCTTCTGTTATTATTATTATTTTTAATTTTTTTTTGTTGGGATAGTTTACGTTAAGCTATGCTAATTGCATATTGAATGATGTGCTTAGTAAATCAAAACGGATAAGTACAGCATCGAAGCTATTTGCCAGATTTATGCTTGGCCTGTCAGATGACTTGCGTGTTAATTGAATGTTAGGCCAGCTGGAGGTTAGTGGGACAAAGCTTGTTGAGGAAGTTGAACTTTAACAGTCATTAATCATAGTTCTGATGATGTTGTTTATTGAAAAATCGATAAGGAATTTCGAATGAGATTTTAAAGTGGTAGGCCAAGGTGTTTCTTCTTTTTTTCTTTTTGGAATTTGAAAAATTGTAATAAATCTATAATATGACTGGAATGAAGATTCCATTTAAATTATTTGATCAATGATCAACCAATAGGTAATCCATCGTTCGATGCAGGTTTTTAAAGGTAATCTCCGTGCGGTGGATGCCACATAAATTTTCTAGAAAGGTACTTATGAAATACGGAGAGTTTGGTAATCTCTTATTGCAACCCTTTTACCCGTATCTGTCAGAGGGTGGTGTTGGAGTAAATTGTTTTATACTAGTTTACTTACAAAGGCCTTTCATAACATTTACATTTTAAAGTTGTGGTGCACAGATGCATTCATCTGATTTGCTGAAACAAGTATTGAATTCCTATCAATGACGGAATTTAATAAGTCAGCTCCATAACAAAAAAACGGAAATTTCTGCTCTCAAACCACATAGCAACTAAAGAGGAAGCACATCAATAATGGCTCCGAGTTTGGGATGACGCATACTTAACAGGAGAGTGGAGCACAGCTACTAATTACCTTGAATTTCAGGTTTCCAGCCTAAGCCATATGGAAGGAGTTAGGTTCATTTTAAATAATCCTGAAGAAGGGTTCACCATCAATCCACCACAACAGCCACAGCTATCCCAGACTACAGAAACTCTCTTCGACGCTATAGCGAGGCTGAAACTTGAGTCCACCCCACAGGCCACAGGATCGGGGGGCACTGAACATGGTACTAAAATCCTGGAAGTTTAAGAAGAACTTAACATTCAAGTGGGTATGAACACACTTAAGGTGCCTGAGCACGTGTTAAGTTCTTTTGGAAAATGGGATGGAGGGAGAAAGAAAGATATTTGGGCTCAGTGGTTATTTCGCTCCATGGGTGGCATCCAACATTTTATAGGGAGACTAATTTTTAAGTGGAGGTTGGCTTGTTGTTGATTTCTAGTCAACTATCAACTACTCATCTTACTTGATTTTCGTAAACTGAGAAAATGAATGTCTTTCGGGCGAGGCTGGGATTCGAACACTGAACCTTCCGATTTGGAAGCCAGTCCACTACCTCTTGAGCCACGGCCACGTCAGTATTGTGGAGACTTTACGAAATATCGTGAATTCAAGGAGCAGTTCGATTTACTGGTGTTAAGAAGTTACACTTCAATAATCGATGGTTTCGCTTCACTCAAATCCAAGCTGACTGGATGGAGGCACTACGTCACATTTATCATGTACCCTAGTCACTGTTAGATAGAACGTTTAATAACTCAGGGCACCTAGCCAAAGTAGAGTTGGAGGCTTTGATGACTCTAATCCAACGCCCATCGATTCCGGGGGATGCCGAAGCAATCATAACTTACATGCACTACTCTAAAAGGCGGGTCTTAGCTTTTCTCATCCTTTGAGGCTTGGATCACACGCAGAAGGCTAGAAAATATTATTAATTTTAAAACCAGAGTTGACACTTTGGAAGAAATAAAAAATTTCATATTGAACGAATATTAGCACCATTTAATTCAAGATGATAATAGTACAAGTATGCAACCTCACCAAAAGCTGCCGAAGAAAGACTCTTGTGTTCCGCATATGGTTAGTAGGTCATATTTTCAGTAGACGACTTGGAATATAATGGATAAATACTAGGAGAGTCGTCCTTTGTCTGCACTCATTTAGAAGTTTCGTGGAAAGCAACCCTTCCAAGGTGGAGATAGAAATGTTAGTTATTCCCAGATTTGCTACTTACTTACTTAACGGGCTCCCGACCCGTGAGAGTCTCTACTTCAGTCACTTCAGCCTTCCATTCTCTACGATCCCGGGCACACTTGTCGTCCTTGTCGTCTCGAACCTGAGGGCTGAGATTCGAAGATTTTCTTAGCTGGAGCATTGTTGTCCATTCGCTCGATGTTTCCGAGCCAATGTAGTCGACGTATTTTGGCTTTTTGGACTACATCCACATCTTGGCACAGCTCATAGAGTTCGCGGGTGTATCTTCTCATCCCCGCACACAGGACCAACAATCCGTCGAAGAATTTTTCTTTCGAAGGAACCCAGAATTAACTCTCCCTTCCTGCTTATCGTCCAGCACTCGGCGCCATACAGTAGAACTGTACTGGCAGCATAAGGGTTTTGTAAAGCGTATTTCGTCCTACGAGTAAGGAGTTTTAAACCCAATTGCTTTGTTAAACCGAAGTAGCAGCGTTTCCTATGGTAATTCTTCGTCGGAATTCCACTAGGGTGTCATTCGTGGAGTTCATGTTTACTCCGAGGTAGATGAACTCCTTAACTACCTCGAAATTGTTGCTATCAATAGTGACGTTTTGTCTTAGGCGGTGGACAGATGGTTCTTTGTTTGTTGATAGCATTTACTTGGTCTTGTCCTCGTTTACTTCCAGGCCAACGAATTTTGCCTGTTCTTCAATCGCCATGAAAGCCTCTATCACGGAACGCTGCGAACGTCCGATGATATCAATATCGTCCGCATATTCCAGGAGCTGGATGGACTTGTTGAAGATAGTGCCTTCCGTGTTGACACCTGCCCTGCGCACTATTTGCTCTAGGGCGAGATTGAAGAAATCACATGATAGCGCATCACCTTAGCGGAATCCGGTGCATGTTTGAAATAGTTCGGGGGAGCTACTTCCAAGCTTCACGTTGCAGTGTGTGTTTTCCAATGTCACGCGACACAACTGAATCAGTTTTGCCGGGATCCCGCATTCGGCCATGGCCATATAAAGCTCCTGACGATCATATGCGGCCTTGAAGTCGATGAAAAGGTGGTGAGTCTCGACTTGAAATTCGTTGGTCTCTTCCAGGATTTGTCTCAGTGTGAAAATTTAGTCTATAGTCGATCTGCCTGGCCGGAAGCCACACAAACCAAAAATTCCCAGATTTAATGGTCTCGAAAAAAGTTTTGCCTGCATCCGCAACCCGAGAAGAGTCGTCCTTGTTTCCCCAATTTTTCCGATTCCTGTTATCCAATTCAATTCAATTTAATTTATTTAAGTTTAAGTAGAACTTAGCCGTTTTAGAGTACTAAAAAAATAATAATTATAAGAAACTTTATTTTATTTAAAGAAAGAAGAAAAATCTACTGCGGTTCTGAGAAATATGGTATTTATATAATGGCTATCCTAAATTGAGAAACTCCCGACAATCGCTTTATGTGTTCAGGCAAGGAATTCCATTGCCTAATAGCATAATTAAAGAAAAGGCGCGACGAATTAGTATAATTAAAAGGTTAATGGAAGATGGAAGTAAGTCCATTTTCGATACAACATATACCATTGAGGTCATCATTTATACGATGGAAAAGATCCTCTGTTAGTCCGATAGATTTCGACAAGTAAATTTGGATGTCATCGGCATAAAAATGAAAAGATACACTATTACATAAATGGAGTATATCATTTAAAAAATACAAAAGTTAGAGAGCCCAAGATAGAACCTTGAGGCACATCTTCACGCAGATATCTGACATTTAAAAAATCCTGGGAGATCATCTTTACAAGGCGGAGGCCGATTCAAGGGCATCTATATAGTACGTTGAAGCAGTAAACGAGGAGCTCCTAAGCATTGGCAACGTCGTAGATGTGCCGGTGGTATATTACCGGGATACGATCCCTGCTTTGTACTAACCCTTTAGCATCAATATGGAGAAAAGCCTCTGGCGGGATAAAATCCGATAGAAGTGAGCTCTCGTGGTACATTTCATTGGGGTAAGCCCCAAAGCCCCAAAGATCAGACCATTATCGTTGGTCATTACCCTTGCAACGTGTCTTCGAATCACCTTAATCAGGAAATTGTCAATCCTATTCAGATTAGCCCCATCGTAAACAACTTTATTGGGATAATAGATTTTGTACTCTAATATGGCGCTACATTAAACCACACAGGACAACTATACGCGATGACTGGTCTGGTGAGGGCCACATAGCATATGACTTTCACCCTAGCGACAAGTTGACTGCTGTGAAACAGCCTTCTTGTCAGGGCTAAAGTCTTCTTGGCTCCAGCACAAGACAAGCATCTATATGTTTGTCAAAATACAAAAACTATCGAGCCAAATACAAAGGTATCTCACCGCCAATGGCAGTCTGTGCTGTCCAATGATGGCCAAATTTCGCCAGTTATGTCTGGTATTCCTAGAAGCCCATCTCAATGGAGTCCTGAACAAGATTGTTTCCGACTTTTGAAAATTGATTTTCAATTTCCAATCATCGCAATACCCCTTAATATGATCGAAATCACGCTGCAGAAGAGTATTGATGACTTCGATTTTTGGACCTGATCTGTACGCCACTAAATCGTCTGCGTACGCTATGGCATGATTGAGAGAACCTACTAGATCACTTGTGTAAATGTTAAACAGTATCGGAGAAATCACAGCCCCTTGTTGTAAGCCGTTTTTAATGTCAAAGATCTTGCTCGAAATGACGTTGTTACATTTAACAACGAACTTCTTTCCCATAGGCATGTCGTAAAGCATATATAGCAGACGTTTCGGCATGCCCATCCTGGTCAGCTTATAGAAAAGTTCCTCTAACCATACGGTGTCCAAGGCCTTTTCAAAGTCAACGAGGCAGGCCCCCGTACACTGGTTTTTGCATGTTTTTGCATAAAAAATACTGCAATGTCTCAAAGGCAGTAAAACGTCAAAAACATTAAATATTCCGCCTCATCCTCCATACCAACGCTCATTTACAATGCCATTCCAGCTGTCAGCTCTTTGAATAAGGTCAATCTGCTGCTGCACACTTTACGGCCAGATCAACCGTCCTAGATTGTGCTTTGTCTCCGCCTACACTTGATTGCGTCGAATCTTCAATGGGACGAATCTACTTTCGCACTCGTTTAGTAGCAAGAGTACTTAAAGATCTCCGCTGGTCCAGATGGTATATCTCCCCTTCTTCTGACGAGGTGTTCTTCCTCGCTGGCAAAACCACTACGTAAGCTTTTTCATCAATCCTACCCTAGCAGATAGAAAACAGCATTTGTCCAGCCCGTCCCTAAAAAAGGCGAATCATCTTCTCTCTCCTCCTACAGACCCACTGCACTTACGTCCCTTCTTTCCAAGGTCATGGAAACGCTGATAAATCGTCAGCTCATGAAATATCTCGAAACACGAAAACTTTTCAATGACCGGCAATATGGTTTTCATAGCAACAGGTCCACTGGTGATTTGATGGCATGTCTCACCGAAAAGTGGAACCAAAGCGTACATCAATCTGGCGAGAGCAATATAGTTGCACTTGATATTTCTAAGGCATTTGACAGAGTTTGGCATCAAGCTCTTTTGTCGAAAATGCGTGCATTTGGGATCGACGACTGTCTTCTTCAATGGATTAGAAATTACCTTTCGGAACGTTCAATTCAAGTTGCCTCGGACGGTTTCAAGTCTGATATTCACAAAATAAATGCTGGTGTGCCCCAGGGCTCTGTTCTGTCTTCGACACTCTTTTTAATTTTCATTAATGATCTCTTGTCTGCTACTTCTAATCCAATATATTCCTTTGCTGATGACAGTACTCTCTGCTTTTCATATTCGTTCCCGGACTCACAGCTCTGCTCTTCGGCTGTAGAACGAGAACGGCAGCGTATGCTAAGCTCATTGAATTCCGATATCAACAGCATAACCAATTGGGGAACTATCAACAGAGTGGAATTTAATGCTTCCAAAACACAATGCTGTCATCTTTCTGAAGTGCTTCTGTTGATTGTAGCTTAACGTCTTTCATTTTTAAAGTTTTGTTTTGGTTTGTAAAAGTGGTAAAACGAAACAACTACTCAGCCGCAAGATATATGCAATCCCACCAAAAACATAAATGGTGGACACAAATGGACAAGCTAAGTTGCGTCAGGATCCAGTATTTTGTTATCCGCAAAAAAACAAAAATAAGTATATAGAAATAACGTCAAGCTCTTTAACGCTGTACTCTGCCTGTATTGAGTGATTGATGTCTATAGCTCTTCGGCTGAAGAACGGTAACATCAGCGTATGTTAAGCTCATTAAATTCTGATATTAACCACTAACAGAGTGGAATTTAATGCTTCCAAAACACAATGCTGTCTGCTGTCGTTAAAGCGAAATTTAAACACCCAGCCATAATCCATGAATGGCACTTGCATCGTCGAAACCGAAACCATTCTCGGTATGTGTGTCAATAACAACTTACGTTGGAATGACCACATATTTGATGTCGCCAAAAATGCTGCGAAATGTCTAGGTTTCCTCAAGCAATGTACCGCTTCTGATCTGGCCTCAATATATTTATAAGGCATTCATCCGCCCAAAATTGGACTACAATCCCCACATCTGGTCAGGTGCTCCTAAAACATCTCTGCACCTGCTAGATAGGATTCAAAACCGTGCGATAAAACTTATTGACGATACTAATATCAGTCAATCAATGGACACCCTCGAACACCGACGAAATGTCTCGTGTCTCACTTTGTTTTATCGCTATTTCCACCACCAGTACTCCACTGAAATCGCCAGTAGCATTCCGCCCATTCAAACTTTCAACCGTAACACCCGTCTCGCTATGAATGCTCATCAGTATACCCTCAAGCCCATTTTCGGACGTACTCTAAAATATCGTGATTCGATCCTAAGCCGTACAACTCGCTTATGGAATGCCCTGCCGATCTCTGTATTTCCTGGTCGTTATAACTTGCAAACATTTAAAATCAATGTACATCGGTACCTCTCTTTTCTTCCTCCCTAAATTTCCTTTGCCCGCGCTGTGAACAATCACCTTAAGGGTACACAAACCCCTTGAGCGCGCGGTCATTATAAAAAAAACTAAATAAAATTTATTCCATTGTATGTCGGAGACCTAAAACGAAACTGATTTTCCGGAATTATATTTTTTTCCTCAACCCACCTTAACAGCGCTCTATTGACTACTTTCTCGAATATCTTGCTAATATTCGGAAGTAAACTAATTGACCGAAGATTAACAGGGTTTGTTCTAACTTTATCCTTTTTCGGGATTGGATGTAGCACTGCTGTTTTCCAATTCGTCAGATAATATGCATTATTCAGCGAATTGTTAAACAGCGTAGTAAATATATCCACTGCTTCCAAGGGCAGGTGTCTTAATACGACGTTTGGAATACCGTCTACTCCCGACGACTTTTTCTTTTTCAGAGACTCAAAAACTCATCTTTTCGCACGAACAAATGCGAGGTAGCTCGTTCATCGGCGAGGATAACGTTTTCCTGATTATGAGTTGGACAGTACGCTTGCCAGTTTAATGAACCATGGACATTTCAAGTTTTTTATTGTGCTATTCGCAGCGGCGCATGATTATTAAAAATCTCCTCAATTTTCGACTGAAAAAAGTTTAGCTTATTATTAGCATTCTCAAGATAACATTTTGCCATAGTATTGCACGTACTTCCTTATGTGTATGTATGCGGAATCGGGACATGTGAAAAATCAATATTATAAGAGCAAAACAACAAATCATGGTCAAATGTCCCTTCAAGAGCAAATTCATCAAAATGGAGAAAGTTAGAAGTATCAGATACTATTAACAAATTTAATAAACCAGGATTTGAGTTTTGAGCATATTGAGTAGGATGAGTGTTTTTAACAATGATATGTTCATATAAGCGGATATGGCGAGAAACATCTGCTTGGATTATACAAATAGGATACAATAAATTTAACACAACCATCTGATATGTCCAACATTAAATATTCAACTCCATTATCTTTGGTTTTATCAACCACCTTATGTCTTAGTGTAAAAGATTTCTTCGCGATCCCCAGTTGTATTTGCTGTCCTGTCATTACGATACAACTGGTAATCAATCATGTCAAAGATATGATCACGAACTTCTGGCTTATCAACACCAGAGCCCTCGAAAATGTATTCTGAGTCAAACCAGTGAATTAGACTCACACAAATGACATCAATATCTGATCTACTATAGTTTAGCTGAGTTAATACTACGTGCATTCAGATGACACACCAAAAAACCCGAACGAATTCTAGATAAAATCTGTTTCATTGTGCGCACAGTATTATTATCCACACTGTTGACCGTGGGCGATATTCTACTTGACATAATTAAATAAAAAACAAGCAACGGACCAGCATTTCAAAAGGAATAAAATTACAGAATTTTGATAATAAACAACAGAAGATGAACATATAAATAAGATTATAAAAAAAGTAAAAAAGATTTAAAATTAAATGTTTCATAGTTAATTACGATAACTTACACCCGGATTCACAAACGTTACTATGAAGTCTCATACGAGTAGTGTGCACGAGCGCACAGGGTTAGTGTATTCAATTCACAAACATTACTTATGTGTTAAAAGGCACTGTGCTTTCGGTAAAATGAACGCACAACTAACGAAGCTTACTAGCTACGAGTACTTTAACCAACGCATAGGAACTGTCAAAAATTTCTTCGTTTTATTTTTAAGGTTTGCAAAAAGTAATTTCGTATTTCAAAACAATATAATATGAATTACAGCAGTGAGGAACAATTTGATAATTATATTGACGATAGGTTATCAAGAGCAAAGCACAATAATTACAAGAAAAGTGGTGCGCGATTTTCAAAATCCTTTCGATTATTGTAGTTCGGAAGAATTTCGAAGACGTTACAGATTTGCAAAAGACATCGTTTGTTCTATCATTCTGCCGCTGTTTGATAATGATTTAAGAAAATCATCTGAAAGATGATTGCCAGTGCCACCAATATATCAGCTATTAGTAGCTTTAAGATTTTATTCATTCTGGAAATTTTCTTGTTCTTATAGTTGAACAAGATATACTTTATATATATATACAGTGAAAAGTCTCCTAACGGATACCTCCAATAGGCGGACACTTCTCTTAGACGGACATTTTCTCTTTAATCATTATTTTTCAACACTTTTTCGAACAGACCTCTTTTAAACGGACCCCCTTTTAATCGGACGTAGATAACATATTTTTAAGAATTGTGAAAAAATGCCTCTCTTAGCCGGACGCGAACGTCTCAGCAACGGACGTGAAGCACAAAACAAATTAAATTGTGGATTTCCCCGAATGAAATGTTTGCGGTTTTGATTCATTTTGCTTGCATTGCATTCGAATTTAAATGTTGACACGTTTAAGTGAAAACATCAAGTTGCAACATCAAAGGTGCATAATTTAGTTTTGACAGGATGAAGTGAAAACTTCAGAATGGATGGGAGAAAAGCACTTAGTTTAAAAGAAAATATGGAAATTGTGAACGCGTATGATAAAGATAATACATCTGTTCTTGCGTTAGCTAAAAGGTAAAATTATGTTAAAAAAAAAGCAAAATTGCAATGACATAATTCAATATGTGATTTAATATCTAACTATATTTAACATTGAAAAAACACAGGCTGCTCCTACTGTTCGTAATTGAGACAGTATCCGGTCGGGTTAGCTGTCTGGTGAAAACTTTAAAATAAAAAGAAGCTTCTTGATTACAGGCGGCAATAAAATCGATTCAATATGCTATGACTGGTTTTGTAAAGTAAGAAGTCAAAACACTCCAATATCTGGGGAGTGGCAAAGGAAATCGCTCGGAAACTCGGAATAGATAATTTTTCATCATCTAACGGTTGGCTGCAAAGATGTGTATCGGGTGAAGCTGCTGCTGTAAACCCATTAGATATCCAGCAATTTTTAGAAAAACTTCCATCAATATTAATTGGTTATAGGCCGCAGGATATTTATAACGCCGATGAGACAGGCATCTTTTTCAGAGCTCTGCCAAACAAAACTTTAGCGGTTAAGGCCGAAAAATGTCATGGTGGAAAACATTCCAAAGAGAGACTCACAGTCCTATTTTGTGTGAATTTTGCCGGAGAGAAAGAAAAGCAGCTCGTTATTGGGAAAGCTGCACGTGCTAGAGCTTTTGCCTCACTGAATATCAAGAATTTACCAGTAAATTGGCAGTCAAACAAAAAGGCATGGATGACACTCGATTGAATGACACAGTGGCTAATGGAATTTGACAGAAAAATACGAATGCAGAATAGAAAAAATTCTTCTCTTCCTAGACACTGCAATATCGCACCCTCGATGAAAAATATTAAAATTATTTTTCTTCCGTCCAACACGACATCAGCTTGTCAGCCATTAGATCAAGGTGTTATTCAAAATTTAAAATTTACTATCAAAGCCTGCTTGTGAAACATATCTCGGTAAGTATTGAGACACATTCGCCAATAAACCAATTAACTTGGAAGCTATACATTTTATAAAAGCAGCCTGGCTTAAGGTGCAGCCAGAAACAATAAAAAAATGTTTTAAAAAAGCTGGGTTCGACAAAAATCAAGACGGTTTATTGAAATTCGAGCCTTACAGACTAACCCGGTCTGTACTAACGCGGTCTTCAATTTTCCAAATGGCCAACTCATTTGGGGAGTCTTATTCCGATAGTGAAGAATTTCTCGCAATAGATAATGATAAAGCGATAGAAAACCCAGACAATGAGCTTAACATTGATTGTACAAGTAGCGAATCAGTAGACGTAATTGACGAAAATAGTGACACGGATACTGAATCTAAAGGATCCGCCATCTAACGTTCTTTTTGTCAACTAGTGCTTATTTCGTGAATGGTAACACTTAGCTCATGTCTGATTTGACAGATAATTAGTTTTATTCTTCCGCTGAACGAATATGGTTGTGTATACGCTTGAACAATGCTGGGAAATATTGCGACATTACTTTGAAAATCATGGTAATGTTGCAGAATGTGTGCGAAAATTGCGTACGGATTTTGGAAGAAGAGAAGCACCGTCAGCTCCGTATGTTCGTTATCTTGTGAAAAAAGTGAAAGAAACTGGCATCCTCATCGATAAACCAAAGCGTGAAAAGCCAAAAACAGTGCGTACACCCGAGAATATTGATGCTGTGGCAGAAAGTGTCATCAATTCACCGTTGTTCTCAACAATTGAACATTTCGGAGACATCATTGAGACGAATTTTGCATACAATTTTGTATGGTATGACGCCATACAAAGTCCAATTGGTTCAGTTGAAGCGAACTGACCATCCAATGCGTTTTCGCTTCGCTAAGTGGGCTTGCGATCGACTTAGAGAAGATGCCGATTTTGCCAAAAAAATCATCTTTTCAGATGAAGCTCATTTTGATCTTGGCGGGTATATAAACAAGCAAAATTGTCGCATTTGGGGCACAGAAAATCCGCACGCATACATTGGAAAGCCGATACACCCAAAACGAATCACTGTTTGGTACGGATTTTGGTACAGAGGCATAATTGGGCCATTTTTCTTCGAAAATGAGCAAGGAGTGACCGTTACAGTCAATGGCGATCGTTATCGGGCCATGTTGAACGAATTTTTGTTCACAAAAATTGAAGAGGAGGATATTGGCAACATTTGGTTTCAACAGGACGGCGCTACGTGCCACACAGCCGAAGCTACACTCGATGTTTTGCGCCCTGTTTTTGAAGATCGCATTATCAGCCGCAGAGCTGATGTCGTTTGGCCACCTCGGAGCTGCGATTTGACACCGTTGGACTATTATTTGTGGGGTGCCGTAAAAGATAAGTGTTACGCCGACAAGCCAGAGACAATTGACGCTTTAAAGGACAATATTCGTGAAGCCATTGGTGAAATACAGCTGCACACAATCGATAATGTACTTAAAAATTGGACCGATCGTGTAGGCTACTGCATGGCCAGCCGACTAAGCCGTTTGAATGAAATTATTATTGAAATTATTACGATTCACGAAATAAGCACTAGTTGAAAAAAAAACGTTAGATGGCGGACCCTTTATATCTGAAGATGCAAATCAATTGCAAACTTAAAGAATTTTTTAAAAGATGACTACATTGCGTTAGAAAATGTAAACAATTTAGAAAGCCATGTACAAAATACTCTTGGAAGAGAAACAAAAAAGTTAACGTTAATCGACCATTTCAGAATTTTTTAAACTATGAATTATGTACATATAACGTTTAAACTAAGTAATTCATACTGTAGATATTGTTCCTCTTTTTTGAAATGTGTTGACAAGAGGCTAAGTAATGTTGACTTTTTATTTTGCGTTATTTTTGTGTACTATGTATAAACATTTAAAAACTTTAATCAAATATAAAATCGTACTATTTACTAAGAAATTGGATCTCTTAAATTAATAAATTAGATCCACTCCATTGGGCGGACACTCCTCTTGAGCGGACGCAAAATGCCCGATGGTCGCATTCCGCCCAAGAGAGCTTTCACTGTATATGATATATTTATACTTTTGTCTTTTACAGATGGTTACAGGAGATCTTATAAAACTGAGTCAACCTAGAGTTTCAAGAGTAGTGAAACGGATCTCGCGGCTCATTTGCTTAAAGATAAGGGAATTTATAAAGTTTCCATCTAATTTAGAAAATGTAAAACAACAATTTTATTCTATTGAACATTTTCCGGGAGTTATTGGCGCAGTTGGTGGTATTCATATACCAATTCAAAATCCTGGTGGTCCTCATGCAGAGGTGTTTAGAAAATGAAAAAAAATATTTTCTATCAACACACAGATTGTTTTTGGGGCACATCTGGAAATTTATGACATTGTTGCTGATAGACCTGGATCTGTGCATGACAATAGAATATTTGAATCGTTTCTACTTAAAAGAAAGCTACAATAAGGTGTAATAAATGGAATACTACTTGGCGACAGTTGCTATAGTTGTCAAACATATTTGTTAACACCTGTGCTTCAGATATATGAAAACAATAGATATCTGGAAAAGAATATTTCCATGTTTTTCAAAAAAAAAATGGCAACAAATTTGACTACCACATGTCATGTCATAGTGGCTTATGCTATACCCTACAACATTTGCAAATATCATGGCATTCCAGAGTTTATTGATGCTAAAAGGAGCTACCAGCAGTCAAGCCACATAACCCAAAAAAGACAAGAATCATCATCCGGATTGCTTTTTAGGAGGATGTTTATAATAAATCATTTCTCAAATAAACAGTAATTTTTTAGGAAATAAAATAAAAACTTCTAGGTTAACATAACATTTTATTCTTTTTCTTTTAATTTTCTTATTTCTAATTATAATTTTTCAATTTGGAGCTTATGACAAATTTGTTCGAACTTCAATAAATTGTTTTCTCGTTCCACAAGAATTCTTTCACCCTTATTACGGTTGTCAAAGATCGATAATTGATAAACGATAAAATTTATCAAACGATTGAAAATTTGGAATTATGTTTGTCAATTAATAAAGTTTTTTTTCTATTGTGAATAAAATGCATTTGTGAATGGGTATTCGATTTGACGTTTGATTTCGCTGATTTTTTTTGCAAGTTTTGTTTTTGTCGTCAGTAGCTGTGTTGTTCTTTTAAAATTTGCGTTTAAAATATAAGTATTTTGGATTCAATTAATTACAGTATTTCTTAATAAATATTACGTTTGTTCAGGAGTAAAGTCGTAACAACAGCTCGGAAGATTGGTAGAAATCATGGAAGAGTACCCTGAAATCGCCAAAGGTATCTGCACAAAACCGACATTAAAAAACAAATGGGACGAAATCGCTGCTGAACTTAACAGTTTAGGACCTTCAGAGCGTGATATAACTAAGTGGCAACGAGTAAGCATTGTACTATAATGTACAAATTTATTTTAATAGTTCCTAAAAATGTAGGTATGGGCTGATTTAAAGTGCAAGACAAACAAAAAAAAAACACAGAACAAAATAGAAATGCTTGCAACTGGTGGTGGACCAAACAAACTTCACCTACTGGCTGACAATGAGGAAGCAGTCAGTCGGCTTATGCATTTTGACTCCTGTGTCGATCCGCCGGGACAAGAATTTGGCATCCAATTGCCAAACGAAGAAGTGGAAGAAGTCTCAATGACACCGAAGCCTACCCGCAACGATAAATTATCAAAGCAAAATAGTGAAACCCATCGTCTGATTTTGTTGGAGAAGCAGACTTCGGCGCAGGAGAATTTTTACGAGAACATGATTAATATCATGAGTGATATTCAGGAAAATTCACGAAATATTGGAAAGTGTGTTTCAGAAATAAAATATTTAAATAGTGGACATTTTCTATTAAATAAATTTCTTTTCACCTAAAAAAAAACGTATTAAATTTATTTATCATCGAGGTTTTTTTGATTGAATCAAATTTTGATAGATATTAAATTTTTTGATAAACATAATACCATATTTATCAATAGAACTATTCACAATGGATCTAAAATTCACAAAAAATATTTGATAACCGTAATAAGCATATTTCTCTTTCCATTCGTAGTTCAAATAATGCCTGGTCATTTTGGGTATTAAGTTCAGTCCTTCTTATCCGCGCCCGTGTTTCTGTGTATAAGTTCTGACTACCTGAAATGAATAGGTTAAGAATATATTCATGTTATATCATTTAATTTCTTCTTCTTCTTTTCCTTTTACTTTCCTCGCTACACGAACTTATGCATCCCGAGTTTCCCATTTTTACTGCATAACTACTGCTCCGCTTATGGGGTTGGCTAATGTCGCAGATCGCAGCTCGGTCCTGTATCGCTTCGGCTGTTAGCCGCAGGCGTTGTTGTACATTTGCCATCTGAGCAATCCAGGAATTCTTTTTCCTACATAGTTTTCTTTTAGTAGGAGCTACCGTAGTTGATATTGCCTTCTTAACGGGATTTTCCGGAGATCTTCTTTGAACGTGGCAATACCAGCTAATTCTATCCGACTCAAGTTGTTCGATTACCGAATTCTTTACGTGTAGACTTCCTCTAATGTGCGTAGATCTAATGCAGTCGCGTTTCGTAACTCCAGTCGACATCCTTAACATTTTCATCTCAGCTGCCATCATTTTATTTCTAAACGCTTCGTTTATTGTCCAGCACTGCGAACCGTATGTAAGAGTTGGCTGAACCATCGTGGTGTAAAGTTTTCTCTTCAATTTAAGTGGAAATTTTCGGTCACAGAAAATTCCCGAATTTTCTCGCCATTTCATCCACCCCACGCTTACCCTGTGCCGACCAACATTATATCTGGAATAGGTCGCAGTGGATCCGAAAATGGGCAGGTCAAATGTTCCGCCTTCGAGCGACTTATTTTAAACCCGTTTTTCTCTAGCGCGTCTTTCCATTTACTTAGGACGTTTTGTAAATCTACGACATTATCGCTTAGAATAACTGCGTCGTCGGCGAAGAGAATCGATGTTACATTTGCTTCGTTCATGCAATCTTTCAAAAGATAGTCTAGTGCCACGTTAAAGAGGAAAGGGCTAGGAACGCTTCTTTGATGCACTCCGACATTTATTGGAAATTCTCCCGTAAGTCCGGCGGTACATTTAACAGCAGTTTTGACGTTTCCATACATGTCTTGTATCAATCGTATATACGTTTCCGGTACCTCTTGAGACCTCAACGCGGTCCATATGAGATCTCTAGGCACACGATCGAATGCTTTTTCTAGATCAATAAATTCCATGTGCAGATCTTTTGACGAATCCCGATGTTTTTCCATTAATATTCGCAAGCTTTGGATTGCGTCCACCGTCGATCTTCTTTCCACGAATACGCACTGGATATCGTCGAGCTTTATGATTTTGCGAAGACGTTCGTTTAAAACTCTTTCAACGATTTTCATCGTGTGTGACATCAGCTTGATTGAGCGATAGTTGTTGCATTCTCGCGTGTCGCCTTTGCCTTTGTATAACGGAACCAAAAAGCTACTTCTCCATTGATTCGGCATAGTTTGTCCGCATTTTATTTTATTCAAGAGTTTCGACAGCCATTCACTGCCGATACATTCCATCTTCGACCAAAACTCTGAAGGGATGTTGTCTGGTCCCGCCGCTTTCCCGCGTTTCATTTTTCCGATAGCTATAATTATTTCTTCTGTTGAAAAGTCAGCAACTTCTTCTTCGAATGGATCAGCTGCAGGGACGCGATCAAGTGGAAACTGTTTGTTAAGCAGTCCTTACAGTATTTAAGCCACCTATCACAGATGTCCTTTTCATTTGTTAGTAAGTGCCCGTAGGAGTCTTTGATGTATTTTGGCGATGTTATTTCCATCGCATTTTTTCGCCTTTGCGCAGCGAGTTTAAAAATATTTGGCACTTTACTATTGTACGACGTTTGAACTTCTTGAATAGCTTGTCTTCTATCTGCCGATCGTGAGGATATTTTTGCCGCTCGGGTTTGGGCCAGGACTCTCTTTGTAATGTTTTTAAGTCGATCATATTCAAGTGCAAGTCGAGACTTTTCGATATCGTTGCTCCGATCACATTTTGTCCACGCTTGAAATGCTTGCTTCTTGTCGGTCACAACTCGTTTGGTTTCGTCATTCCACCACCATGTTTCTTTCTCGATGTGATGATGTCCTGACATCGTTCCTAGAAGAGACTTTGCGTGTGTCATGCATGCCTCGTGCATGCTGTTCCACATTTTTTGCGGGCTAAGTGAGTCTGCGATAACGTTTATATTAAGAAGTACATCTTTAGCGCGTGCAATAAATCTTGTGCCTCGTTCTTTCGATAAGTTATACCATCGGATTTTAGGATTTCTAACAGGCTCTCGTGTTTTTGGTGGTTCCGCTGTGAAGAATTCTGTAATGAGCAGACGGTGTTGGGTAACAAGCGATTCTCCATATTCCTTACCTTGCAGTCCTTGACACTGTTTCTCATCGATCTTTTGCAAAGGTGATAGTATATTTGTGTTTCGTGGCCTCCGCTGCTATAGGTGATAAAATGTCGTTGATGTTTTATAAACGTCGTATTTAAAACAGTGAGACCGTGGGATTTACATGCTGCAAGGGTGTCTTCACCAGCAGAATTTCTGGTTCCAATCTACGTTTGATTCTCCAACGTGGCCATTTAAATCTCCGCCTACGAAAAGCATCTCCTCGATGGGTATATCTGAGTAAATTACCGAAATCTGACCAAAATTTATCCTTTTCCGATTGATCGCAACCGTTTTGTGGGGCGTACGCGCTAACAATGTTCCACATTTCATTGTTTATAATGAGTTTTACACTCATCAAGCGGTCGCTTATTTTTGAAATACCAACGATATTATTAAGAAGATTTGCCGCGACAATAACACCGACACCGTTTCGTCCATTGACCGTTCCATGGTAAAACATCTTAAATGACTGAGTTTTTAAATCAAGAAAACGCGTTTTATTTCCGGTATTACACCACTTCGTTTCCTGAACGCACATGACATGTAGAATTCTGCGACGCATTATAGCTTCCATCTCCAAGCTTTTTGAGGTCATCAATCCGACGTTCAACTTGCAAACCGAAGTTTAGTAAAATTTAGAAACCTCATTTTGCCCGCCCCCAGAATCCGTCGGGCTCTGACACAAGCATTTCTGCTTGCCCTGGGATCACCCGAATGGTTGGCAAGCGGGGTAGTGCTACAACTTGCGATCATTTCCATGAAGTAATTTTTTTTTGTACTTTCGTACGAGATTGATTTGACACACGTATGCTCAATTGAAGTTAGTTGACTTTGCTGTTATACCACCGGTAGTCGCCAGACGTGGGAACCCACTGATTGCACACGAACTTGTGGGAAAGTTTTAAAGGTGTTAAAGTGTCAAAGGCTCATTTTTGGTGTTATAGTTGCCTGTAAATGACTGATTCCTCATTTTAGTCGCCTTTTACGACAAGCAGGGAAGCACTGCAGCACTATTCTTTATACGGTGCTGCACGGATTGTTAACTAAAACTATTGAACTTAAAGGGCTGATCAGAATGTGAATCTGTATCTTGAAGTTGAATAGCACCCAACTTCGAGATATCCCTTAAGTCCCCCAAAGTAAATGATGATAGGATTGACTTACTTCTAGGCATATTCCTTTAGGGCTTTCTTTATGGAGGGGCTGTTTTATTTTCATCTGTTTCTCCGATTACATTTATGTCTGAAGTCATAATATCTGAAATAGCATTTAGTTTATACTTTAAAATAACAATAACAATATAAAATTTTAATTAATATATTGTATAATATTCTATTACATGAGGCACTTTTAAATTAATTGAAGGACATCTGATGTCGACTATGTTGTCCGGAGAATTCGATGCCGCATCAGGAGGGCCTCCACCAGTACGCCTTAAACTTGCTGCTTCCAAACTAAGTTCCTTTTTTCTGAATGTTTTTATGTTCTCCCAGCATATCTTTAATTGCACGTTATTCCTTTGGGCAACATATGGTTGCGAATTGAAGGCAACAGTTAAGTCTTCCCAAGCTTGTTTCTTCAATTCGATATTTCTTGCGTTCGTACGTTTGTCTTCAATAATTGGTCGCTCGCGTACTAACGCCACAATTAATACCTTTTTCCGAAGGGGTAAATGCTATTTTCTTGGTACTGGAAAAATTACTTGGTTATTTGCAATGTCCGAAGAACTAAACGTCTATTCAATTCTAAATAGTACTAAACGCCAATTAATAATTTGTGCTGGAGGGTAATTTTGGGATACCATAGTTTAGAAATACAAAATGTGATCTAGTCGCGTTTAGGACAAACAGTACTTAGGTGAAAAATAACCTCCTTGGGAATGAACAAAACATTTTTTTTTAAATGTTTTTTTATTTTATTCAATGTAGTCCCCTTTTAGCCTGATAAACTTATTCCAGCGATTTTCCAACTTGTTGATCCCGTCCGAAAAGTAATTTTCCGGAAGGTCTGCAAAGTACTCCTCCGTGGCGTCGATGATTTCCTCGCGTGAGCTGAATTTTTTATTGATGAGCCATCTTTTGAGGTTTGGGAAGAGATAATATTCCGAGGTAGCCAAATCGGGCGATTACGGTGGATGCGACAGCAATTGGAGCCGTAAGTCATTGATTTTAGCCGTGGTTGCGATGCTCTTGTGCGCCGGCGCATTGTCTTGCAAAAACAAAATTTTTTTTCGCTTCATGTGAGGCCGTTTTCCGGCGATTTCGGCCTTCAATTGATCCAACAATGCACAGTAATACTCGCTGTTGATGGTTTTTCCTTTTTCGAGGTAGTCCACGAAGAGTATGCCATGACAATCCCAGAAAACCGACGCTATAACCTTTCCGACCCATCGAGCTTCCCTCGGCCGCTTCGGAGCACTCGTGCTGGCTTCAGTCCATTGCCGGGCACTCATACTGTTCTCTGGTGTGTAATAGTGGATCCAAGTTTAATCAACAGTTGCCAATCGACGCCAAAAGTCCGCCCGATTCCGCATCAGCAAGTCCAAACATTCTTTCGAAGTGCTCTCGCGTTCGTGTTTTTGGTAAGGAGTGAACATGCGCGGCACCCAGCGGCAGGATAACTTTTTCATATGCAGAATATTGCCCAAAATATGGCGTGTGCGCTCAGTACTAATCTTTGTGGTATCTGCTAGCTCGCGCACCTTCACTTTCCGGTCAGCCAACAACATTTCATGTATTTTTTTGACATTGTTTTTGACTGTAACCGCATCGGAGGGACTGCCGCCGCGGACTTGATCGGTACTGGAGTTGCGGCCACCACGAAACTCTCGAAACCAATATTTGACAGTGTAATCTGACGGAGCATTAGCCCCATAATATTTATCCAACTTTTCTTTTGTTTCCTTCGCCGTTTTGCCTCTCAAAAAATAACGTTTTATGAGAGAACGAAAATCGTTTTTGTCCATATTCAACATGATGCGAATCACGTCAACAACAATATTTTCAAATTCAAATAAATACGTTGGAGCACAAATCACTCGAATCACGCAAATTTTAAATTATTTATGTGTCTTTCGCTCTTCTGTCAAACTATATCTTGAACTTGGTAACTTGGTAACATGGTAAATGGACCAATCACAGAGCAGTAATTAGCGCAGTGAGTTCACTTAGCAAAATGTTACTTAAATATTGTTTATGAATTGAAAGGCACTGAGAAAAAGGATTCTTTGCACAGTATTGGTATCTTACTCAGGGAAGTACTGTTTGTGAATACGGATGTTAGTCTTTATGTTTCTCCCCCCCGGAGCTGCAGCATTCATATCTTCCTTCATTTCGTGAGTTTTAGTTAACAGCGGGGGATTTGTTTAGCTATTCAAGAGCTTGCTGCGTCGAGCACTTCACTCTAAGGATTTAATTTTTTTGTCGCAGCCTTCAATCTGAATGTAACCATTCCAGTGGAGTAACACATTTTTTGCCCTCAGCATCGTTAAGTGGCAATCTGGTACCATTTCTTATTTCCGGGTTTTCTAGAAGGTGTACTTTCCCTCAACACCCATATTTCCTCTACCCAAAGTGCAATGTTGGCTATTTGCAGCAGGGTTGTTTCTCAGGGTGGATTTGATCGCATCAATCAACTTCCTTCTACCATAACTACGATTTGTGCTGGTCGTAGCGCTTGTAATATCAGTCCGCATCATGGACGTGGTTGACTAAACTCTTCACATAGAATTGGAAATTACTTCAAACGAGCTCAGTGAGCACAGTAATATCGTAAGGGCTAATTTTTTTTTTATAAATATTGTACAATGTAAATCTAATTTAAATACAATTTATTGTGCAATATGCAACGCTATTCGATTTTCTCAAGATCCAAATAGCGTCCCTCACATTTATCAAGATGCTCGTTTTAAAGGCTACAGTCTTTGTTGTTGGTATTCATCAGTGTCTGATTGAAATACCTTAAACTGCCAATCAAACATAACCCAGTTGAAATTGAATAGTGCTGCATTCGATTACTTCAAATATGATACTTCACAGTATGAGTATTAATAAGGCTTACCATGCAAAGCCGATCAGATTCATCAATAATCTCTTATTACCAGCTCTTCCGTAAGAGGATTACTTCTTCTGACTTCAAGGTCATTTGCATCTGAAGGTTCAACAACGCTTCAATTTAGTCTTGCTTTCAATATCTTCTTGTAGAAGTCATTACTTCCAGAAAAAAGAAATGTAAAGGTGAATGGTATTTATTGACTCCATTTAACAAAAATGCTCACAATGTATAAAATATATATATACTTATATAAGTAAACATATAAATACAAGTCGGCTGAAAGCAACACCGCTGCTCTTCGCCGTGATAAAATTCAAACACTATAGATCCATCTATACAACCGGGACATCTTGTCCATCAATCTGATTGATTAACTTGGTTTAATCAAAAATTTAAGAAAAAAACAGTAAAATGGGTGATTATGATAATTTTGGAAATAAATTTCATTCGCGAATTTATAATTTTGTTTGTTTTAGTCAATTTGAAAGTTTTATGATGACGATAGGTACGTGTACTTAGTTGTGTACGTTGTGTAGGAGGACGTTTCAAGGTCGCGCTTATTTTCATAAAAACTTTTGTCTCCATAACCGGCTAGAATGTCACATGAGTCCAGTTGTTTGTCCTTCCTGTACCTGTTACAACCGAGATTATTTTCCAATAATTAGCCTTGTTATTGATATGTCGAATGAATGATTGATTGTATCCCGCCCAAAGTGTCAGATGGACAGTGAAATCGATGCAACAAATCATGGCTTACTCTATCTAAGTGACACGGAACTATGAGCGTGCTATCAATCGAAGCTCTTAGTTTGACATTTCATCTGAAATATTTATTTTCTGTCAATCAGAAATTGTTAGGTGCTGTTTTTTGTTGTTGTTGTTGCATAAGTTTACGGCAGATTAAGGTGATAGATTAAAAATTTTACATGATTCGGACATTAGTCAGGTGTCATCGGCGTAGCTTTCGTCAAAGCCGACAAATTAATTTTATCGAAAACAGATTTGAAAAATTTAATACAGCTCTCCGGCTGGACTGAGGCCGATAATGGATATACAAATATGTCTGGTATGGAACGTATAAAGTGGAATTTAACCGGTGGCGGCATGAGACGCCCATGTCAAACGTTGTAAGATGAATGCACGAATATGTTGGTGTAAAATCTTGAATATTACGTTGCAGTCATTTGCAGGTAACATATGTTTCATAGGTTTCAAACAAATCTGATGGAGTTGAAGCACTGACGGCTGAGATGTTGTTGCTGCTGAATGGTGTATTTTAATAGTAAATCATGGCATTGTTAAGCTTCTATTTGATTTGAAGTATCATACTTATGTATGCACATTTCGCGAGCTCCAGTCTTTGGAATGCATTGCAATGAGCATCAATTGATTGAACATATTATAGTTAGGACGAAAAATCAGCAATTCTACTCGGGGTGAAGCTGTGGTTGTATATATAAATTTACTTATTTATCAAGTAATACTATTATTTTAGTGCATTCATGTAAAATTTCATATAAATATGATTATTAATTCGCGTTTTATCTCTAGTTAAACAGAATCATAATGGCAACTGAGACGATGATGGTGAAAATTGAGCATCGCGCTGTAATTAAATTTCTCACCAAGCAAGGAAAAAGTCACAAAACTATTCATGAAGAGATGGTGGCTGTTTACCAGGGTTCCGCACCTTTTGATAATGTGCAAAAGTAGTCAAGTGAGTTCAAGAGAGGCAGAGAGAGCATTGAAGACGACCTCCTGCTCCGGCGTCTCGGCTACTGCTTGTACGGGAGAAAGCATCAAAGAAATCGAAAAACTTGTTCTTGAGGATGCCCGAGTAAAGGTGAAAATGATGGCAGAGATCACCAAGCTTTCAATTGGTACCATTCACACCATTCTTCATGACCATCTTAACCTTTCAAAGGTCAGTGCAAAGTGGGTGCCACGAATGCTCACAGCGCCTCTGAAAAAAGTGAGAATCGCATGCTGTAGAGAGCTTTTGGAGATGTGTAGTGAGAACGCGGACGGTGTTATGGATCGAATTGTTACTGGGGACGAAACATGTGTCCACCACTATGACCCTGAAAGCAACCAAGAGTCTATGCAGTGGCATAAAAAAGGAACAGACCCCCCGAAGAAGTTCAAAGTCACTCCGTCTGCCGGGAAGCTCATGGCCACAGTTTTTTGGGACTCAAAGGGAATCTTGCTCATTGAGTACAAAAAAAAAGGTGAAACCATCAACGCCACATCCTACGCTTCCACTTTGCATAATTTGCGGGAGGAAATTAAAAAGAAAAGACGGGGTAAACTCGCAGCGGGTGTGTTGCTTCTTCATGACAACGCTCCTGTTCACACGGCGCGAGTTTCCAAGGCTGCTGCGCGAGATTGTGGTTTCGAAGAAATCCAACACCCACCCTATAGTCCAGACCTTGCCCCTAGTGATTATTTCCTGTTTCCGGATTTTAAAAAATGTCTTCGTGGAAAAAGGTTTTCGGATGATGAAGAACTCAAGTCGGCAATAAATGGGTATTTTGCAGAGAAAGAGGAAATTTATTTTTTTGAGGGTTTAAAAAAGCTTATCTCAAGATGTAACAAATGCATTGATGTTAGGGGAGATTATATTGAAAAATAAAAACAATTTAAATTGAATTCGCATTTTCCTTCATATCGATACCGAGAATATATTGAACGCCCCTCGTAGTTTATAACTTATAAGTTCAATTCATGAGCTGTTGTAATATAATTTCTCAAGGGTTTTGCACCGTTAAATGCAGCATCACATCATTGAGAATAGATAAGACTTTTCCTTAAACCTGGTTTAGACAACCGAAAAATGCGTGAGTTTTAGGATGTCTCTTACATAACAGTACATAGTTAGTTAAGTAGTTTTGATTATTTACTTTATATCATAAGTCCAGTACTGTGTTCGATTTTACGTGAAATTTCCCGAAAAACTCCATACAAAAACAAAACTTATCGTAAAATAGCTGTCAAAATTTCCAAATATTTCCGCCAAAGTAGTACTCTGTTCCCTCTCATGATATACCATATTATCAACATGAATCTAAGCAGTAGCCTGCAACATTTTTTCACGCCAATATGCCTGCGCCATTTAAATGTACGTGAAAAGTGACAGATAAAAGAATAACGTCAAAGCTATCAGTATCCATCAGCTGAAGTCACAGAATTCCATGATTTTCTTTTAATAAAATTATAAATATGGAAAACCAAAAGCGAAGGAAAACTCAATTGAATGAGGACGAGAAAAAGATCCTAATAAGCTGTATAGGATGGTAGAATTTAATAGTGCTTGGGAGAAAATGAGTGTGGAAACAAAAATAAGTGGTAGACTTGGATAAATTTTGTTCAATTATAATTAAATTACATAAATAATATTTTAGTGGAAGATTGCAAAACTGCATGGAAGAGCTTACGAGGTAGCAAGCGCTATTTTGCCAACAAGGCCAAAAGATCTGGTAGTGCTTGCGACTTGGAAGATGAGGACAATTTTGGTTTAGAGACCTGGGATTTTTCACAGAATATGCCTTTTTTGTGTGATGCCGCTTCACAGAGAACGTAAGTAATTTATAAGATTTTTTTGCGACGTTCAAATTTATTTTTGTACCGATTGTTTTTAAAACAAACAATGAAATTTTAGGACATTTTCAACAATGGACAAAGAAGATTCGCTAAGAAGTTGTTCAGCGGATACTCCTGAATATTTATATGTGAGCTTTTTCAACCTTTATTACACAGTCACTGTTCTAAATTTAGTATTTTGAGATGACAAATCGAAATCCAATTCAAAGACGAGGAAGTGCTTTGATAATGCTTCAGACTTGTGCAGACAAAGTCGCTGAGCAGATGAATAATATTTTTGAGCTGTGCAAAATGGACGATAAAAAAGAAGAATCAAAATATCAACTAGAGGTCTGCATGAATACATTCACTTGCTGTCACCAAACGAGTGCAGTATTTCAGTGTACTCTATTCATTGTCATTATTTAACTTAGAGTAAAGTAAATTAGAGTATCACACCACGCAAAACAGTTACTGTACAATACTCGCTCTCTTAATATCAACATGAGTAGTACATTGTTTTATTTTCCAAGACATTCATTTTGCTTCAAGTACAATGCATAAAGGGTACTTACTGTTTGAAAAGTAAAATGAATATATTGCTTACTACCCAATTGGTTTGTCAGTACTGCACTCATTCTATACTAAACACTTAGTGACGTGTACTCATAAACAACGGGTATTCACAAAGGTATTCATAAAAAAGTGAGTATTGCACTGAGTACATTGAGTGCACTGAATATTCGTTGATTTACTTTTGTTTCAAGTTAAAGTAAGCTTTGTTAAATGACTGAGAAATAGGTAATGGTTATAAAGAAAGCCAATAGATTAAGACGGGATGTAAGAAATAAATATACTAGTATTAGTAAATACAATTTACTATTAAATTTATTTTCAATTTTATCAATTGCATATATTTATTCAATTTCTTTCACAAATTCTTTCAGATCATTTTCGATTTCGATATTATTAATATTGGAGTGTAAAAACATAATTTGGTTTACCAAAGTTGGATCGGATCCAATAAGACAACGTTTTTCTGACATCAATATTCTAGCTGAGGAAAATATGCGTTCAGATGCAGCACTAGTTGCCGGTGTAGCTAATATTTTGCAGCTTACTTCGAACAATAGTGGAAATTCAAATTTATGCAGGTGCCACCACTGCAAAACATCAAAATTATCATGAAAATTTACATTGACATTTTCATATGCCATAATTTCGTTTTTAATTCTATTATCGGAATTAACGGCTTGCACTGGTTGCAAAAAATCTGCAAAGTATTTATTTTCATCTGAAACAAAACAATCCGACTCTTCATTTAACAAACGTTCAAAAATTTCATATTCTGGTTCCGATATTTCATTTGCATAAACTTGCATATAATTTTTGCATTCATCTTTTATTTTTATTTTTTTGTCTTCATCAAATTGAACTAATTTATTTGTTGGAGGAAAAAGGAATAGAGCAATACTATGAATTAATGTCAAATTTTGTATAACAATGGTTTCCAAAAAGGTGTTTACTTTGATTTTGAATTTTTTTATTACTTCTAAGTCTTCGGAACTGACAACACATAATTTTTGTAAGCGATGAATATGAACGATTGTAAGATGAAGAGTAGGATACTTTTCATCTTCAAAAACTTTTGAACTTTTTTCAAAGGGGCTTAATATTTTAATGAAATCTCTAATGTAGCTTAAATTTACGTTGCTTATTTTTTGTATTTGATTTTTTTCCTGCAATATATTTGAGATTTCGATCCAACTTTTTTCAATAGAAAGCAATAAAAAATAAATAGTATTGAATCTCGTGGAAACATAACTTTTTAAGGACGTTTGAAAACTGCAATTAATACCCGACTTTTTAAAATATTTAAATAATTTGTTACAAACATTACACATCTCAGCAATTTCAGGGACTTCCTTTATACTTTTTTCTATTACATTGTGCAACAGATGGTTAACACAATAAATATGATCTAATCCGCGAAAAGCTGCAATCATATTCGACCCCCTGTCTGTCACTATAATGGTCTTGTGATGTAACTCGCATTCAAACTCACTCAAAATTGACATAATTTTCGATAAAATATTTTGACCTGAAAATTTAATGGAATGTCTGATTGAACATCAAATTACTTTAGAAAAAATAACCTGTACATTGCACACCCTTCATTGATTTTAGTGACAAGTAAGTTGTTCTCAAATAATTGTCTGTCCAAAGATCGGAAGTTAGTCCATACCCAATATTTTTGACGCTCATAAGCCTGATTGTACAAGCTTAAAGTATTTGTTATAAAGATTTTGAATGCTACGCGAAACTGTTGTAGGGCGAGGAAATAATTTGTCAATGTCAACATTCTGTCCATATTTCGCACCGATGGATATTAAAAACTCAGCAAAATTTCGTAAACCATTATCCCTTATTATGTTAAATGGTCTACAGTTTTCAATTGTCCATGCTGACAGCAACAATACACCTTTCTTTTTGTCTCCAATGTCTACTTCTGTTTTCAGTATCTTATCATCAGTTTTTACTTTTGTGTTTGTATAGCATTTGTGCTTTACTAAATTCGACGTACTTTTCGTGTTAAATTTCAGAATCGAAAAACAATTTTTACATGCAACTACATTTTGAATTTCTTCGCCAATTTCATTTTTGACAGTTCCAAAGGCATCCCATACCTTACTACGTCCTCTTTTGATGCTGATTTTAAATTCACCTCTGATAATTTTTTCCTTAATGGCGGAATTGCTCAGCAAACCACTAACGCTGAACATTGAGACATCGGAGTCATTTATCATTTCCTAATTTAATACCAAACATTAGTAAAAACAAAAATTTTGTATAAAATAAAAACATTAATTTACACCAGTAGTTTCCATTTTTTGATACTTTCAACTTCTTGATATATTCGTATATTTCTTAAATTTGCTTTTTGCTCCGTAGTGTGATCTTCACAAACAGAAACCAACAATACACGACTTTTGATTGAATGTCTTACTCAGTTACTCGCTTTATTCAGTATATTCAGTGTACTCAGTGTATTACTCATAGATAACAGTGCACCCATATTGCCCCCACAAAATACGAGTAGAAGAAGCATGCAAAGCGTGGGAGAGAAAGGTACTCGTACTCTTGCTGGTATTAAGAGAGCGAGTATTGTACAGTAACTGTTTTGCGTGGTGTGATACTCTAATTTACTTTACTCTAAGTTAAATAATGACAATGAATAGAGTACACTGCAATACTGCACTCGTTTGGTGACAGCAAGTGAATGTATTCATGCAGACCTCTAGTGAGTACCCGTTGTTATGAGTACACTGCACTAAGTGTTTAGTTCAAAATGGGTGCAATACTCAAATATTTATCGGGTATTAAAGGAAGTATTCATTTTACTTTTCAAGATATGAGTTCACTTATGCACTGTACCCAAAGCAAAGTGAATGTCTTGAAACTGCTTTCAAGACATTCATTGCAGACCTCTAATATCAACCGCTTATGAACCATCTGGTGTCCATATTTAAGCAGTTGCCAAACAATTCGGCAAATGACTTAAGTGCTAAATTAGCGATGGCGTATGAGAATCTAAGCGAACAAATAAAACAAACTACTTTTACGAGGGGCGTTCAATATATTCTCGGTATCGATATGAAGGAAAATGCGAATTCAATTTAAATTGTTTTTATTTTTCAATATAATCTCCCCTAACATCAATGCATTTGTTACATCTTGAGATAAGCTTTTTTAAACCCTCAAAAAAATAAATTTCCTCTTTCTCTGCAAAATACCCATTTATTGCCGACTTGAGTTCTTCATCATCCGAAAATCTTTTTCCACGAAGACATTTTTTCAAATCCGGAAACAGGAAATAATCACTAGGGGCAAGGTCTGGACTATAGGGTGGGTGTTGGATTTCTTCGAAACCACAATCTCGCGCAGCAGCCTTGGAAACTCGCGCCGTGTGAACAGGAGCGTTGTCATGAAGAAGCAACACACCCGCTGCGAGTTTACCCCGTCTTTTCTTTTTAATTTCCTCCCGCAAATTATGCAAAGTGGAAGCGTACGATGTGGTGTTGATGGTTCCACCTTTTTTTTTGTACTCAATGAGCAAGATTCCCTTTGAGTCCCAAAAAACTGTGGCCATGAGCTTCCCGGCAGACGGAGTGACTTAGAACTTCTTCGGGGGGTCTGTTCCTTTTTTATGCCACTGCATGGACTCTTGTTTGCTTTCAGGGTCATAGTGGTGGACCCATGTTTCGTCCCCAGTAACAATTCGATCCATAACACCGTCCGTTCTCTCTACACATCTCCAAAAGCTCTCTACAGCATGCGATTCTCACTTTTTTCTGAGGCGCTGTGAACATTCGTGGCACCCACCTTGCACTGACCTTTGAAAGGTTAAGATGGTCATGAAGAATGGTGTGAATGGTACCAATTGAAAGCTTGGTGATCTCTGCCATCATTTTCACCTTTATTCGGGCATCCTCAAGAACAAGTTTTTCGACTTCTTTGATGCTTTCTCCCGTACAAGCAGTAACCGGGTCGCCGGAGCGGGGGTCGTCTTCAATGCTCTCTCTGCCTCTCTTGAACTCACTTGACCACTTTTGCACAGTTGATAATGAAGGTGCGGAACCCTGGTAAACAGCCACCATCTCTTCATGAATAGTTTTTTGACTTTTTCCTTGCTTAGTAAGAAATTTAATTACAGCGCGATGCTCAATTTTCACCATCATCGTCTCAGTTGCCATTACGATTCTGTTTCACTAGAGATAAAGCGCGAATTAATAATCACATTTATATAAAATTTTACATGAATGCACTAAAATAATAGTATTACTTGATAAATAAGTCAATTTATATATACAACCACAGCTTCACCCCGATACCGAGAATAGTTGAACGCCCCTCGTATATGTATGTCCATATATATTTCTTTTTTATACCATTTAGGAAAAAATAAATAACATTAGTACAAATTTATTAAGTTTAAATTTTAAAACCCTAATCTAAAAAAGTGGATCTACGTTGCCAAGGAATGGATCCAGTATCGGAAATAAGGAATTCTCTTAGATTTTCTCCAATGGATTTGGCTAAGTTTGGGTTTCTGCCGGTTTGCGAGAATAGCAAACGTGAAGAAAACAATGATTCGATTGGTAAATGACTGTGGTATTCACCTCCAATGATTTCTCCATGCTCCTTGTATTTATCTGCGTAATTCGATGGGCAGTACTGCTCCTAATGGTGCTTTATCAGAAAGCATATTTATTTACTCGTAAATAGCAGCACGCAGTGACAATTTTCTGGGCTCTGGCGGGGTTTCAAACCATTTTCCGAGCAAGATAGTAGAATTTTGAACACAAGATACCAAAGGCATTTTCAATGCATCGCTGTGCTCTACTAAGTCTAGATAAGTTGTGAATCTTCAAGTCTTTTGTTTTTTCTTGGTGTAAAGGGTTTCATTATACGTTTGTGAAGAGGAAATGCGTCATCAGCAACAAAAACGAATGGTGAAACGTTTCCATTTACGGTTGCATCTCATCCATTATAGATTTTCCCAAAGAATTTTGGTTGAAAACATTTGCATCCCCTTCGCTTCCATAAGCTCCTACATCCAAATGGGTGAATTCGTAATCACCATTTGCAGCTGCTAACATAACAATGCTAAAGTAGCCCTACAAAAATATAAATAACAGAAATTGCTTATAATGCTCTGTAGGGGTACCTTGTAGTTGAAGAAAAGACTTCCCGATTTGGATCCACATTTTACAGCTACGTGCTTCCCATCGATTGCACCAACACAGTTCGGGAAATTCCATTTGTGGTAGGTTTCCGATACTTTACACATTTCAGCTGGAGTCATTTTAGGAATCGCTTCATGTAATGCATTACTAATAGTATCGCAAACCTCGTCTATAATTTTCCCAAAATGCTGTTTACTGATTCATACACGGAAGCCATATGCCGTTGCAATGTTTCACATGCGAAATATCTATTTTGAGTGAAGAACAATATTTTTTAATATTGTAACAAACTTTATTTGCTACTTACTCCAGGACAAAAGCCAGTTTCTCTTTTGGAGAAATAGAATCATTTAGATGTGTGTTTCTCTTTGGCTACAGGGATACTTCTACATGAGACAACAGGTCTTGAAAATATTGATAGCTCATGTGGAAGTTTTCTTTGAACAGCTTTTCGCATGTTTCTTTCCCGATGTTGTGCAATTCCTGCAGCTTGTACAATTATTTGAATAATCTGCCCAGCTCCCAAGCAAATGGCATCTCGTAAAAGCTTATCCATTTATTTGTATATTCTCTTTATTCTTTGTATTTTTTTACTTGTTATATTTTTAACTTTCCGAAAAGACAGAATTGCCGTATCCAGAAATATCAAAGAGAAAAACAATATCAGATGTCAGATGTACCTATCTACTCAGCTGACTTTTCCCAGCGACATTTATATTTGAAACGTTATATTCCATGACTGAAAAATGTATGGTATGTTGCCAGTGGATTTTCACGTGAATAAACAGAGTACTAGCCTTTAGATATCTCAGTAACACAATATATTTATAATATGACAAATACTCGTACATATATTTGTACAAGTTTTTATAGTTTTTGACATTTTATACGGATACTGTGTCAAGGAGTCCCCAATTGGCATGCATTCTCCGTCCTCTAAAAACGTATTTGGTCAATTTGAATACCTTTCAATTGATTGGTGGACCAAAAAGATGAAGAAAAATCGCTTATTTATTCTTACCTTAAACATATGAGAAAACGTATGCGTTTAAATGATTTTTAAATTTATATGTTGGTTATTGTCTGAAGTCTGAGAAATAAAAGTTGTACTAATGCCAGCAAAAAAAAAAAAAAAAAAATATAGTAACAATTTTGTTTTTAAAGGGAACGCCATCTAACATTTTTTTTTTCAACTAGTGCTTATTTCGTGAATGGTAACACTTAGCTCATGTCTGATTTGACAGATAATTAGTTTTATCCTTCCGGTTAATAATGGAAAATAATTTCATTCAAATGGCTGCCTCGGCTGTCCATGCAGTAGCCTACACGATCGGTCCAATTTTTAAGCACATCGATTGTGTGCAGCTGTATTTCACCAATGGCTTCACGAATATTGTCCTTTAAATCGTCAATTGTCTCTGGCTTGTCGGCGTAACACTTATCTTTTAGGGCACCCCACAAATAATAGTCCAACGGTGTCAAATCGCAGCTCCGAGGTGGCCAAACGACATCAGCTCTGCGCCTGATAATGGGATCTTCAAAAACAGGGCGCAAAACATCGAGTGTAGCTTCGGCTGTGTGGCACGTAGCGCCGTCCTGTTGAAACCAAATGTTACCAATACCCTCTTCTTCAATTTTAGTGAACAAAAATTCGTTCAACATGGCCCGATAACGATCGCCATTGACTGTAACGGCCACTCCTTGCTCATTTTCGAAGAAAAATGGCCCAATTATGCCTCTGGACCAAAATCCGCACCAAACAGTGACTCGTTTTGGGTGTATCGGCTTTTCAATGTATGCGACAATTTTGCTTGTTTACATACCCGCTAAGATCAAAATGAGCTTCATCTGAAAAGATGATTTTTTTGGCAAAATCGGCATCTTCTCTAAGTCGATCGCAGGCCCAAACGCAGAAGCGAAAACGCATTGGATGGACAGTTGGCTTCAACTCCTGAACCAATTGGACTTTGTATGGCGTCATACCAAGGTCTTTATGCAAAATTCGTCTCAATGATGTCTCCGAAATGTTCAATTGTTGAGAACGACGGTGAATTGATGTTGATGGCGCTTCATGCACACTTTCTGCCACAGCAGCAATATTCTCGGGTGTACGCACTGTTTTTGGCTTTTCACGCTTTGATTTATCGATGAGGATGCCAGTTTCTTTAACTTTTTTCACAAGATAACGAACATACGGAGATGACGGTGCTTCTCTTCTTCCAAAATCCGTACGCAATTTACGCAGACATTCTGCAACATTACCATGATTTTCAAAGTAATGTCGCAATATTTCCCAGCGTTGTTCAAGCGTATACACAACGATATTCGTTCAGCGGAAGGATAAAACTAATTATCTGTCAAATCAGACATGAGCTAAGTGTTACCATTCACGAAATAAGCACTAGTTGAAAAAAAAAAACGTTAGATGGCGGACCCTTTATTGGAGCTAAAATGTATAGGGTTTTCCAATAAGGACTTGACAACTTTTTTTTTAAATAAAACGAAAACCATTTGAGATATTTCAAAAACTTTATTATCGGCTTGAAGTACAATCAAAACATTTATGAATGGAACTCGACTTCGTTCATATGGCTACCGCGGGCACGTTTGCAGCGGTCGATTCGTTGGACCCAATTTTCAACGACTCGACCACACATTTCGGCCGAAACGGCCGCTATTTCGCGTTCAATGTTGTCTCTGAGCTCTTTCAACGTCGTCGGCGTGTTGGCATAAATCAATGATTTATCTTAGCGCCACAGAAAATATTCAAGCGGTGTTAAATCGTACGAACGCACAGTGTGTTGAATGTATGGGGATGGTGGCAAAAATCTGAATTTCAACAGATTTGGTTTTTTTTTTGCTATTAAAATTGAAAAGAGGGCTAAGTTTTATTATTTGAAAGACATATGATACTTACAAGGCGGTTTAATGAGGGCAAACAGCTCAAAAAAGGCGTATCAAGTAAAAACAAATATAAGTGTTTACTTGTGTTTTAATTTTTAACTTTTATTGACTTATATGTCATATAGAAACATATTTTTCGTGATTGGTTTTCTTTTTCAAAGCATAAAAAAATTCAATGTTCTAAAAAAAAAATAACATAATTGATAAATGGTAAATTATTAGATACATCTAGTCAGACCAATCGGAGTCTTCACTGTCTATATTACTACGTATTCGCAATAATAACTCCATATTTTCTGGTAATGTTAGGTATTGTTTGAGGTCATCATCGTCTTCCCTTAACCTTTTTTTCGAAATTGTATTCCTAACAGTAGTAACACGGTTATAAGATTTTCGTTTGTATATTTTCGTGAGGATTTCACTAGCGAGACGACGCTTTCGAAACTCTTTATGACTTGCTTCTAAGGCTTCTTCTGAGAGTTGACCAATAGGCATTTCAAAAAATTAAATAATATCTGCTCCGTGAATTAAGAGCATGTGAACACTGCTTGGCATATAATACCAACTATAAAGTTCCAGGTATAGCTCTTTCGTTTCGCTGAGCAATTCGCAAAATTTCGGCAGATTTATATTTTTTCCACAAGCTACGACAATTAAAATAACAGAAAACTGTCTTTGGTTTGTCCACAATAAGGCCCATCCTAGTTTTAAAAGTGTTTTGAATTTATTTTTTTCTATTTGTAAATGTTATTTTGTTCCCCGATTGACGCACTTGCCAAGTTTTAAAAGGAAGCCTATATGAAATGTGTAACAAACATTCAAAGCATGTTATTCAAGAATGTAGGGTGGGTAAACCAAAATGGTAGTTTTCTTCATTCGGGAGTTTTTAATTGACTGCTACCCCATTCATCTATTTAGGAGTCGCACCGCAAATGTAACACTTTGATGCAGCATTTGTTCTTGATAAAATGTTACAAACACTCTCATCAATCATCATAAATAACATTTTGAAAGAAATTTGTATTCTAAAACCATTTTTTCGTATACAATGGTTAAAGAGTTGACCAATAACTTCATTCATTTTGGCCTCTTCATCTCGCACAAGTCTTGCATTTTCTTTCATATATAAAAAGAAGAAGAAGAAGAGCGAGGATTTTCCCACAGCTCCATACCGGTACTATCCTCGACCAACTTAAGGGGACAAAACGCAATCAAAAATAAAAATTCGTCTGTGCTTTCTGAATCAGCAAACAGTTGTTTGTACTGACTATGCCCGGAACTTCCGTCAAAGCCCCACTTACATGCTAACGTTGCAGTTGTGTTTTGCTCTATATGAGCAATTTCAGCTATACTTTCTCCAGTCCTACTCAGCAATTCTTGGGGATCAACCGATGCCGTTGTTTCTGTTGCCTCTCTATTAATAGGAAGCATTTGTTTTTTAAGTTTTTTTTATTTTATATAAGCTCGGAAAGCAATCCTTGTGCAAAGCATTAACAACTCTTCTTAGTATGTTATACCTTCTGTCTGATAGTTCAAATTCTAAATATAATGCTAAGGCTAAGGTTGATAAGACCTATATGCTTCCGAAAGTTGATGCCCCTGCACCAGATAAGTGACCAGACAGTTCTGCTGCGTATTTTAACTCCTCACTTATTTTTGAGATCAATAGATCCTCTACTCTGCGCTTTTTGGTTTTGTTGGAAGCTTCTTCAAATGGCTTTTGGGGTCTTCCAGGACTAGTTTCTGGAAGATCAAAAGAGGTGGTTTTATTCGTTATATTAATGATACTCTGAGGAAGTATATACTCACGTTTTAACCACACATCGTGACGCTTAACAAACATAGCGCGGTTTCGGGAACATTTTGGAAGAATATGGAGCCTGGCAATATTTCAGTCAAATTCTCTAATTTTTTGGGTCAAATCACTTTCAATCCTCTTTGAGCAATTGTTTATTCTTAGTAAACTCAAAACATTATTCTTTAATTCCTCAATCTTTGAACCTCGAAACCCATTTTTCAAAAATTTGTTCGTTTTTTATAATTGGAATTGGTCCTACAAAAAGTCGAAATTTTTCAAGGTTAGCAATTATTAGCAAGAAAACTTTTTACTTTTGTACATCATAAGAATGAAGGAAGTTAACGAGATAAAAGATTTTGCTACAGCTAGCTACGTTCTAATTCAAATTTACACTTTAGTGAATTTTTGGTCATCAAAAAAAAAAACCTTTTTTGATTTATTAGTTTAAAAATGGATTTCACTCCCAAATAATTAAAAAAGTACACATGCCAGCCCGAGAGGTATCCATAATTATAGTTGAAAAAAAAAACTTGATAAGACTTTTGGAATTTTTCACACAGGCTAAACAACCACACAGCGAAAACTGATTGCAAACCAGAACTAAAGTTAAAATTGCCCTACCTTCTGACATAATGCAATGCCAAAATAGGAATTTACTGCAATTAGGTATATGCCAATTGAGTTCCGCAGCATTACATCTCTTTATAGCACATTCGATTTTTTGATTTTTGTCCACTAGTCAACGCACTGTGGAACGAGGCGGCCAATCGACTGGCCCATTTTTTGAGATAACACGCTCACCATACTTACTCTTCAATAAATCGATTGTAGCGTGTGCTGTGTGGCTTGTGGCATCATCCTGTTGAAACCACATGTCGTCCAAGTCCATATCTTCCAATTCGGGCCAAAAATAATCGGTGATCATGGCGAGATAACGCTGACCGTTCACAGTAACGTGACGATGGCCCAATAACGCCGCCGGCATGCAAACTGCACCAAACAGTTATTTTTTGTGGATGAAGTGGTGATTCATGAAGCGCATGTGGATTTTCACCCGACCAATAACGCATATTTAGCTTATTGACGAACCCATTGAGCGAAAACTGAGCTTCGTTACTGAAGATGATTTTGCGATGAAATTCATCATCTTGGCGCATCTTCTCTAGAACCCAATCGGAGAACATGCGTCGCTTCAAATGGTCCATCGGCTTCAATTTTTGAGTCAGCTTGATCTTGTATGGGTGTAAACCAAGATCCTTACGCAAAATGTGGTCTGAGCGATGCCCAATTCTTGAGAACGCCATGGAATTGACTGATTTGGATCGTTTGCTACGGACGCCTGAACGGCAGCGATATTTTCGACACTTCAACCAAGACTCAAATTTTTGCACTAAACTTGTTATTGTCTACTAGGGCGAGAATTACGACCGAAAATTGGAGTTAACGCTCTTAAAGTTGCAATCACCGACTCCGAATTTCGGTAGAAAATTTTTATAATTTGCAGACGTTGCTCGTTCATGTACTCTACCATGCTGAAAATGTTGAGTTTACTGAATAAATTGACAGTGACAGTTTGATGATTAGTGAAAGAGTGCGCTCACTAATTAAATTCAAAGTTGTCAAGTCCCTATTGGAAAACCCTTTATAAACACAATTTTTTGCCAAAATTTGACTTTATTCATCGACATAGTCTCCTTCTAGAGTAATATTGTACAATCATTCCAACGCGATCTAGCATTTCTATGTTAGTTATAGAACGATTTTTCCTACCCTTCACAATACTCTTCAGTTTCGGTGATCACATCTTCCATATCACTTTCCGGCGAGCATTTTTGTTATATTTGAGAAAAGGTAATAGGATAGCTCCAAACAGCGCACTAAATCACTAACTTCGAACCGAGCTTTGGCATACTTAAATATGATGTACAATACACGGTCTATTGACAACTTTACGATGCCAGCTATCTTATGCCCTTTCGCTTTATGGTTTCTCAAAAAGATTTTGAGAATTTTTTTAATGTTTTTCGGTGTAACAGCTTCATTTGGGCGCCCAGACTGTTCAGCATTATTTGTGTCTATACGACCGCGTTTCAATTCAGCAAACCAGCGAAAAAAGGTTGATTTCGACGGAGTTGATTCCTTATAACACTGTTCAAGCCATTTCTGAGTTTTAGCGGTGTTTTTTCCCATCAAATAGCAGTGTTTTATCAAAGTACGAAACTCGTTTTTGTCCATGATTTTGAAAATGTCAAAAGATAGGTCACTAAAACTTCAATATGCCGATGACTAATGCTCGAAATGTCATCAAATTTTGACACGTATTGTTGGAAGGCATGGATATGTTATTAGAGTCGCCATCTGTGTGTCGGTTAACTCACCTGTTACAAGCCTTCAGTTGTTTTTCTCGAAACAGCAATTTTAATTATACCTTTCTTTTATTTGTCGAGGAAACTCTCAATACACAAAGGCTTAATTTTCGGTGCGCTTTTTGGTCAAGGGGCATCTTGGGACCTTGGTTTCATTGTAAATGGATGGCGCTATCGAACCATGATCAATGAATTTGTATGACCGGAACTTGAAGGTATGGATGTGGGCTATGTTTCTTTTAAACAAGACGGCGCCACGTGCAATAAAAGTGGCGAGACCATTACTCATTTGCGAGAAAAGCCTACTGGCCCAGTTAATTCCGAAATGGTCCTCAGAATTGGCCGCAAATAACAAGGTTTAATACCGGGCATTAGTGCACCTTCTTTCTTCAGGGTCAAGTGAAAGATACGGCCTCTGATAACGCCCTTCAGTCGATTGTAACAGTCAAAGCCAAAGTCTGTCAGATTATCGATTAAATGGAGCCGCAAACGTTCAAAAATGTGATAAACGATTTTGTCAAAAGAGTCGGGATAGCGTAGAGACCGTGAAGGTCGTATAGCTGATACTGCTTTTATTCATAATAACAATACTTCTTATATCTATTAAAATAAAAATCAAACCTTATCTCATAAAAAATGATAAATTTCCTGATAAATCGAAAATTAAATCTCTTAGAGGAAAAACCTTTATTTATGCGCTATGAAAGCGCTATCGGATTGCTTGTCAAGGATGCTAATTTTACTAATACCTTTCGAAGACTTATAAAAGTTTGCAGCGATAATATGGGCTGTATTTCCCGTGCAAAAACTTTTTGACCCACATGATACTATGGACATTCTCTTCCTTGTAAAGATTTGAAATGGAGAAAAGAAAGAATGCATTTCATGATGCATGGCTTTTGTTCATGGAAGACAAGTAAAAATGCAGCATGAATCAACATAAAAATCTGTTTTCCATCTTCATGAATATGTGAATCAAAACCGTCACTGTCCAAGTTTTGTATGCATTGAATATGTAAATATTCGGTTCTAGAATTTGAATAGCGACACTTTAATTAATAGGTTCTTCCCATTCATGACAAAGTATCAAATTAGCACTCCTTCTTGAAACATGTATCTATTTATAATTCCACCGAATGACATGTATAAATAGTTAATCTGACTATGAATGATGACTCTATGATTCAATGCTCTTTGGTCTCGACATTTATTTAGATCGCGTGGGTGAAGCTTGTACAGCGCTCCCAAGAACTCCAAATCTCCATTACATTTTAAGCGGCAAAGATTGCATAAATCTTATGGATATCTTTTTGTTTGATGGAGCCCACTATAGACTCAGTACAAAAACTGAAACTTCATTCGAAACAAAGTTATTTATGATGACATTCTCATTCCACTTGTTTGTGATATCGAATATGTTTATCAAAAGGTAGCGCATTATAATTTACAATATCATCTGGATCGTCTTATTTATATTCGATCAAAATAATATAACATATAAGAAACAAATTTATTCCATCCAATTTGTTTTAATGGACGTTCTTGAAATATTCATCTGGCCTGGGCGTGTTTCAAAGAGCACTTAATTAATTACTTTGACGCTTCCAACTGGCGAGATTCGCTCTAAAGTTCAAAACAAATAAAAACATCGCAGTAATCTGTCGTACTAATAAATGTTTGTAATTACCTAAAGCTTTAAGCCCAAAGCCGCAAAGCCGACAAACGGCGAGACATTTTCCAAAAGTCAAATTTCCAAGGGAATTATTCAAAAACATACAAATCTCAAATTGGAAATTTCAATTTTGATTAAGATCAGTGACGAATGATGCTAATAGCTCTAGCCACCAATTGCTATCGTGTAATAGCTTATAATTCCAAGCACGCCAACTATGCTATCGAGTCTATCGAGCTACTGCGACTACCGAACCGACTATACGGGACAATGAAAGACTTTTAAGTGAATTATGGAAATTTTATTCGATTTTGGGAACATGACTAGTATTTTTTGGGTTTCCGATCGATTTTAATGCCGCACTCAAAGAATAGTCCGACGTGGTAGCAGAAGTTTGTAATTGGTTATGAGGCATTTTTGCTACAAGGTCGTTGGCTGTCGTTTATTTCAAGATCGTACGTGTACGAGTGTATACTCTGAGTTGATGAACAATTCTGCACCAAGCCAGTGGCCCTAAAACAATGTTACAACACAATTTCGTCTGTGAAATGTAGGTCATCCCAAGAATAGGTTTGAATTTTTTTTCCTCTGATATCCGTATCTGTATCCGTAGATAATCAGAAAAAATGCGCAAACAATTCGATGTTTTTGTTAGGGGTCACTACCATGACTTTGCCTGTTACTTTTAACATGAGGCAAAGCCAAATTTTGCAATACACCCACTGGGAATTGCCCACGAAACGATGTTTTTCCTGCTCTCCGTTTAGGTAACTTCTGACATTGACCGATGTAGGCTGAGTAATAAACTTCACTTTTATGACTACCAAACTAATGAATGTAAAATAATTTGGATTTTGTTCGTCGGGCTTTTTACAACCGATTGAAAATTTTTTACTATTGTTTGTTGTTTTGATGCTAAAACCAATTAGTCAACTATTATCACCTTTAGGGGCTTCCGGATGTATTTGTACAGTAGCTAATAGATTTTATAGATACTCCAACTGCTATAACCATTGAATTTGGATCGTTGTTGACCAGAGAAATGTGTCACCTACAACATAATCAATTCCAGCATCAACTGCAGCTACTGATGAGACTTTACGCACGATAATCGTGCGCCAGTATTAACATAAAAATAGCTTCAGGGGGATTTTTAGGTGTTTTTTTGTGGAAATTTTCGATGCATACAGGTATTACAACACATCGCGGCGTTTGGAATTTCGACATGAGCTTTTCATTTAAGTTGTTATTTATTGAGACAACGGGTATTTCTATGATTCAAACGACTCTGCTAGGCTACTCCAACTCAGATGTAAACAACCTACCGTATGACGTTCATTTGAATATATGGTTTTGAAACTATCCACTGATGAAACAGTACACAATCATTTATAAAGAAAAGAAAGAATAATGATGACAAGCAGCAAGACAGTGGTGGTATTAGTGAAAGATCAACGGAAATGTCCCACAAGGGCACCGAGTGCAAAACCAGAACTGCAAGGTTGATGTAACAGTGGGAAATTTAAATTCCAATGTATGTTATTTAGTTTATAATTTTACGAGTAAAAGAGAGATTTTCATGCTCGCCATTCGATTGGTATGTTATAATTCCCAAAGTGCAGTAAAAGATGAAACAACTTTGAACGGTCATCAGCCAACTGTCTTCGGTTCCGCATTCCAAGATGGTTAAATATGCCCAATTGGAGATTTGCTCTTTTACGGATATAGAAAATGCAGTGCCGGACTCTTCGTGGATATAACAAAAGTCTTCGACAAGGTGAATCACAGTATTCTCCAAGATATTGTGCAGGTTTTCTTGTCTTTATAAATAATTGATATTTGTCGTACTGATAAATAGAACCCAACAAGTTAAGGTAGAAGATTTTGCAAGTAGACCAACAACTTTAAGTCAATGTGTGCCCCAGGATTCAGCTCTTGGTCCAGTATTGTTTCAGGTCTATATAAACTCACTTTTTTGACAGCCATATCGCTCGAATATTGCTCTAGGCCTACGAGTAAGTGCTGATATAGATCACTATTTTCACATTCTAAGGTTTTGGTTTGTAGAACACGAACTAATCATCAGTAGTGAAACTAAATTGATAAACTTCAGACTTAGTATGAATGGTTTACCTGAATTGAAATCTTGTTTCATGCAAAAAATTGTGCAAGTTCCAACAAAGAGAATCACTCGTCCTGTGCCTTCATTGTTTTAAATGGAAGTAGTAGATCACTTTAAATATTTAAGTATTACTCTTGACCAACACTTGAGTTGGTCAGAACATATATTTATGATCTGCAGTTCGAAGCTTTCACCGACTCAGAAATTTCTGTGACAGAAGTATGTACTTTGAAGGTGGTATATTTTGAAATATTTGAATCCAAAGTATCGTGCCGAATTAGGGTTTGAGGTAGTGCTTCAGGCATTGTCAGTTGTGAGAAAATGCGCTATTAGAAAATTAAGTGGAGTTTATCGTTTAGCCAATTCTATGGGTTTGTTCAGGATTTAAAGTATTGAAAATATCCGTCATGATATGCAAAGTCCTGTACTAAATCCTTGTAATTTACGTAGCAAGTCCATTTGTATTGTTGTCTTATCTACATTCCGAACTACGCTATTCAAAAACTTTTACTGGGTGGTATCCTTTAAATTGTTTAATACGCTTCCTCTGAATGTTCGTCTCATTAGATCTTTGGCAGCCTTCTTACAATATATGAAAATATAGCTTCATAGCTATGTTGTTTGAATTGAGATAAAATTAGATTTTTTCTTACTTGCTTTCATTATATTGTTGCATCCTTATTCAATCTATGTTGGCAAGGTGTACATGTATTTACCGCAAACAGACAGTAAGAAACGTATCATGATAACAGAAAAGGGAGAATTCAAAGCCATCGGTGAGTGGCTTCTGGAAACTGATGGCACATCGATGATGAAGGTTTTAATTGAACGTGATGTGGATCTAGTGCGAAAATTTTCTAGCGGTATTTGCATATCATGTAACTATTCACCAACTTCAAACTATCCCACGTCAAACTCCGTCTTACTTACTTACTTTAAGTGGCGCTACAGCCCGGGGTGGACCTTGCCCTCAGTTCACGAGCGCCTCCAGCCAGCTCGATCCCTAGCTAGCTGCCTACAGTTTCGCACGTTAAGTTGGCTGAGGTCCCCTTCCACTGAGTTTTGGCCTTCCTCTACTGCGCTGTCCCTCAGGAGCGGATTCGAAGACTTTTCGGTGTCCATACGCTCTACATGACCCAGCCATCACAGTCTTTGGATCTTCACTCTTCTGATTAGGTCAATGTAGCTGTACAGTCCGTAGAGTTAATGCTGACGGGACCGAAGATCGTCCGAAGAATTTTTCTCTCGAAGCAACCAAGAACACCTTTATGCATTTTTGATAATGTCCATGCCTCTGCGCCATAGAGCAGGACCGGGATTATTCAGGTCTTATAAAGGGTGACTTTTGTTATGCGAGAGAGGGCTTTGCTACTCAACTGCCTTCTCAGCCCAAAGAAACAGCGGTTGGCAAGAGTTATTCTTCGTTTGATCTCAGCGCTGATGCCGTTGTCTGTATTTATAGCGGAGCCTAGATAGACAAAGTTCTTAACTATCTCAAAGTTATACCTGTCGAGGATGACGTTCTGTCTCAATACTCGCGAAAGCGCCACGGACATCACTCTGCTTTCTTCCGATTATGTCAATATCGTCGGCGTATGCGAGTAGTTGGACGGACTTTTGAAAGATAGTGCCTCTTGTGTTTGCTCGTGAGTTTTGCACTATTCTTTCAAGTACGATGCTGAAAAAATCGCACGACAGCGCATCGCCTTTTCTAAATCCTTTCTGGATATCAAAGGTCTCGGTGAGATCTTTACCGACCTTGATGGAGCAGCGTGCATTCTCCATCGTCATAGTGCACAGACGGACGAGTCTGCCGAGATATTGCTCTGTATAGCTCGTCTCCATAGATGCTGTCATACGCGGCCTTAAAATCGATAAATAGGTGGTGTGTATCGATCTGAAGCTCATGGGTCTTCTGCAAGATCTGCCGTAGCGTGAATATTTGGTCGATGGTGGACTTTCCTGGCCTGAAGCCACACTGATATTGACCTATCAGGTTGTTAACGAACGGCTTCAGGCGTTAACACAATACAGCAGATAAGATCTTGTATGCGATGTTAAGGAGACTGATGCCTCTATAATGGGCGCAGAGTCTAACTTACTTACTTTCGTCTAACCATATTTTACAGATGAGTTGGTGTATACTCCTTACCAAGTCATCGCCTGCCGCTTTGAAGAGCTCGGCAGTCAGGCCGTCCGCTCCAGCAGCTTTGTTGGACTTAAGCTTAGATATCTTCACTTCGTCCACGTCGGGTGTTCGGAATTGTTGGTCATCATCGTCCAAGTTGGAGGTTGATTCTGCCTGACAGCGGTATTTGGTTCGTCATCGCCGTTATACAGTCTCCAGAAATGGTCTTTCCAAATCCTCAGCATCGACTACGATTTTACCAAGATGTTCCCTTGTTCATCTCTACAGGCTTCGGTTCGGGGTTTGTTTCCGTGGCATATTATTTTTGCCTTTTGGTAAAACTTCCGAACATCATTCCTGAAGCAGCATCTCTCAATTCCCTCGACCGCGCGCTTCTCATTCTCTTTCTTCTTCCTCCTGAGAAGCCGGTGTTTGTCTCTCCTCTTCCGCCCATAGAGCTCATGAGCAGCTCTGGTCCTTCTATGCAGCACCGCTTTAACATATTGTATATGCATCTTGCTTAGCTGCATGTGCTTGCCGGCGTTCATCATCGAACCAGGGGTTTCGTTGTGGTGGACGAGTGAAACCCAGCACATCAGAAGCGGCACCTCTGATGGCGTTTTGGCAGTGTTTCCAATGGTCTTCGATGATTGATGTTGACGGTATTGGACCTCTGAAGAGATTAAGAGACATCGGAAAAGGACTTAGCGATCTCTTGCGATTGTAGCTGTCTGACGTCGAATTTCCTCACAGCATTAGTTTGTCTTGGCGTAGTTTGGGATATCCGCTACAACAAGGTAATGGTCCGAGTCGATGTTGGCTCCTCGGAACTTACGGACATCCATAACACAGGAGGAGTGTCTTGCTTCGATCGCAATGTGATCAATCTCGTTGATTGTTGATTGATCAGGAGTTCTCCAAGTCCCCGTGTGTATATCGAGATGTGGAAACCCCGTGCTAGCTACGACAATATTTCACCTCTCCGCAAAGTCGATTAGCCTGAATCCGTTATCGGAGGTGGTGTCGTGCAGGCTATATTTTCTCTCTCTTGCTAGCTTTGCATTACAATTACCGAGGACAATTTTAATGTCATGGCTAGGGCATTGCTCGTAGGTCTTGTTAAGGAGCTCATAGAAGGCATCTTTGGTGTCGTCAGCTTTCTCCTCTGTGGGGGCATGCGCGCATATAAGGCTTATGCTGGCGAATTTAGCCTTGATGCGGATTGCTATGAGGCGCTCGCTCACATGCCGGAAGCATCCAAATAAGAGCTGCTTTTTCCGTCGATAGCAATCACCGTAGTAGATATCGTAGTTTTTCATCCTCTTTTTGTCCGTCCTATCCCATCGCATTTCTTGGATGGCGGTTATGTCTGCTTCGCAGCAGTCCGGGGCCTCCGCTAGTTGTTCGGTGGCACGTGGTCTATTAAGGGACCTAACATTCCACGTGCATAGCCGAAGCTCATTGTCCTTTAATCGTTTGCGTGGATTGTCAACAGTAGATCCGTCCATATCCGAGGCTTGTTATTGCTTCGTAACTTAATTTTTTTTTTAATTGGGCGGGAAGTTACCCCTGTGGCACAACCCCCAACCTGGAGGACCGTCCGCCATCATCTCTTTTCCAAGACCCTGTCTAAGTCTTGGAAATCCTTCCCGGCCTGAGCTCCAAATATGTCGCAGTAGCCCGAATAAGGTCTTTTTTTGATTTATTCTCCGACTAACACAAATTATTCGCTGGAGTCCTGTTTCCGACTTTTGAAAATTGATTTTCAATTCCCAATCATCGCAATACGCCTTAATATGATCGATATCACGCAGAAGAGCATTGTTGTCTTCGATTTTTGGATGTGATCTGTATTCCACTAAATCATCTGCGTACGCTATGACATGGTTGAGCGAAAATACTAGATCTTTTGTGTAAATGTTAAACAGTATCGGAGAAATCACAGCCCCCTGTTGTAAGCCGTTTTTAATGTCAAAGATCTTGCTCGAAATAACATTGTTACGTTTAACAACGAACTTCTTTCCCATACGCATGTCGTAAATCATATATAGCAGAGGTTTCGGCATGCCCATCCTGGTCAGATTATAGAAAAGTCCCTCTAACCATACGGTGTCGAAGGTCTTCTCAAAGTCAACGAGACAGGCACCTGTACACTGGTTTTTGCATTTAATCTATTGTATGTCGGAGACCTAAAACCAAACTGATTTTCCGGAATTATATTATTTTCCTCAACCCACCTTAACAGCGCTCTATTGACTACTTTCTCGAATACCTTGATAATATTCGGAAGCAAACTAATTGACCGAAGATTAGCAGGGTTAGTTCTAACTTTATCCCTTTTCGGGATTGAATGTACCACTGCTGTTTTCCCATGCTTCGGATAACATGCATTATTCAGCGAATTGTTAAACAGCGTAGTAAATATATCCACTGCTTCCAAGGGCAAGTGTCTTAATGCGACGTTTGGAATACCCTCTACTCCCGACGACTTTTTGTTTTTGAGAGAATTAAAGATGCACAGGAGTACATCTTGAAGTTCGTAACGCAGATAATAGTGATTTACGTAGGCCCTTTTGTCAATGTCGTGATTACGGTGAACCGGATTGTTCACCGTATACAAGGCCTCGAAAGAAGCAAATCCACTTTCTGCTGTGGGTCTTCGACTACAAAAAGACCGTCGCCTGAGTCGGCACTCTCTGGACTTATGTTAACGGTCAGTAGTGTCTGTCTGTTTTCAGTCGTTCGAACACACTGAATGTCATTATGATCTTTCCGCCTGAATAATTTATTTATCTGCGGGAACATATTCGGACTACTGGATTTTATAGCCCGGATCTTATTGCCCCAGTACAGACTTACAGACTTACTCTAATTTTCTTTAATTAATTGTTTTTGGGTTTTCATCGGTAACTTTAGTGTTCTTATTTCCGGGTCGTTTCTGTCAGTAGAATGTCTGTACAGCTGCTTAAGCCTCGACAGCAGTCTACTTTTGTGTGCGTACAATGCGTTCATTGTTAGAGTTCTGTATTTTTCGACCTGGCTTTCGTCGGACTATTCGATCCGAGGGATAGTCAGCTCCATTCTAATCGGGCCTTCTTGGGTAGACGTGTCCTTTTAACTTTTGGGTATAACTTGCGAATGCTGACCCTCACAGTGGATTTCCGTTCTAGAGATCTTAGATATCTGTAAACTTGCTTTGGCTGCAACTTGGTTCCAGTAGTACAAGTCTATACTATATGAGTTGTTTGGAATATTCGAACACCAATAATTTCTAAATTCTCCGCCAGGTTTCTTTGTAAATACATTGCGCTATTTATATGTGTCCTATAAGTTTTTCAAATCAATCCGGTTAAAGGCGACTAGTATTCGGTGGTTACCACGAGGACATAAAATACGGCAATAGATATCGCTGGGTTGACCCTAATCACCACAATTACGAAAGCTACCTTTTCTTTGTGAAAATAAAAGTCTAGAACGTACTAGAAGCGACAAATGAAGTACTCGTATTTACATACCAAATGCGTAAATGTCAGTACCACAAACTAACACCTGAAAGATTTTTGTTAATCTGACATAACAACTACCTCTTCTGTAGAGATAAATAGAGAAAGCGTTGCTCTTTAATAAAAATATGGAAAGATCAAGGATTTTTCCGCATATCATCGATAGATTTTCGGATCCAAATAAAGCATGAATGCATTTAAAATACAAGTTTATTCATCTAAATCTATACTGTCCTCTTCAAAGTAATCCCCATCGACTGCAACACACTTATGCCAGCGCTTGATCCAATCCTCGAAACATTTTTTATATTCGATTTTCGGTATGTCCATCAGTGCTTCCTGCGATTTTTCCATTACTTCCTTTCGGCTGCTGAAACGCGTTCCCCGTAGTGGTTTTTTAACTCGATTGAACAGAAATAAGTCACAGGGAGCCAAATCAGGTGAATTCGGTGGCCATTTGATTGTATTTGTTGCATTTTTCCTCAAAAAACTACGAATAGTGATGCCACTGTGCGACGGTGCGTTATCATGGTGCACATCCAAGAGTTTTCTGTCTCTTTTGGAGAATTACTTCACGCAAACGTCTCATAATACTCTCTGTTTACTGTCTGGCCTTCTGGCAAAAATTCATGATGCACTAGACCGTTGTAGTCCATAAAAACCGTGAGCATTGCCTTCTTTTTTGACTGAAAACGACGTGGTTTTTTTGGTCTCGGCTCATTTGGTGAACGTCCTTCACTTGCCTGATGTCTAGATTGCGTGTCGTACTCCTACACCCACGTCTCGTCTCCAGTAATGATCCTTTTGATGAATGTGGGATCGGATTCAGCCTCGCATATCATCTCTTTTGCGACGTCAACACGGTCTCTTTTTTGCATGAAATTGAGGTCTTTTGGCACCAACTTTGCTGCTACACGACGGAAACCCAAATCATTAACCAAAATGTCTTGGACGGATCCGTCCCTAAAAAAGGCGAATCATCTTCTCTCTCCTCCTACAGACCCATTGCACTTACGTCCCTTCTTTCCAAAGTTATGGAAACACTGATAAATCGTCAGCTCATGAAATATCTCGAAACACGAAAACTTCTCAATGACCGGCAGTACGGTTTTCGTAGCAACAGGTCCACTGGTGATTTGATGGCATGTCTTACCAAAAAGTGGAACCAAAGCGTACATCAATCTGGCGAAAGCAAGATAGTTGCACTTGATATTTCTAAGGCATTTGACAGAGTTTGGCATCAGGCTCTTTTGTCGAAAATGCGTGCATTTGGGATCGACGACTCTCTTCTTCAATGGATTAGAAATTACCTTTCGGAACGTTCAATTCAAGTTGTCTTGGACGGTTTCAAGTCTGATATTCACAAAATAAATGCTGGTGTGCCCCAGGGCTCTGTTCTGTCACCGACACTCTTTTTAATTTTCATTAACGATCTCTTGTCTGCTACTTCTAATCCAATATATTCCTTTGCTGATGACAGTACTCTCTGCTTTTCATATTCGTTCCCGGACTCACGGCCCTGCTCTTCGGCTGTAGTACGAGAACGGCAGCGTATGCTAAGCTCATTAAATTCCGATATCAACAGCATAACCAATTGGGGAACTATCAATAGAGTGGAATTTAATGCTTCCAAAACACAATGCTGTCTGCTGTCTTTAAAGCGAAATTTAAACACCCAGCCATTATCTATGAATGGCATTTGCATCGTCGAAACCGAAAAACTTTCCATTCTCGGTATGTGTGTCTATGAAAACTTACGTTGGAATGACCACATATTTGATGTCGGCAAAAATGCTGCGAAATGTCTAGGTTTCCTCAAGCGATGTAAGAAATATTTTAACCCCTCTGATCTGGCCTCAATATATAAGGCATTCATCCGCTCTAAACTGGAGTACAACTCCCACATCTGGTCAGGTCCTCCTAAAATATCTCTGCACCTGCTAGATAGGATTCAAAACCGTGCGATAAAACTTATTGACGATACTAATATCAGTCAATCAATGGACACCCTCGAACACCGACGAAATGTCTCGTGTCTCACTTTGTTTTATCGCTATTTCCACCACCAGTGCTCCAGTGAAATCGCCAGTAGCATTCCGCCCATTCAAACTTTCAACCGTAACACCCGTCTCGCTATGAATGCTCATCAGTATACCCTCAAGCCCATTTTCGGACGTACTCTAAAATATCGTGATTCGTTCCTAAGCCGTACAACTCGCTTATGGAATGCCCTGCCGATCTCTGTATTTCCTGGTTGTTATAACTTGCAAACATTTAAAAACAATGTACATCGGTACCTCTCTTTTCTTCCTCCCTAAATTTCCTTTGCCCGCGCTGTGTACAATCACCTTAAGGGTACTCAAACCCCTTGAGCGCGCGCTCATTATAAAAAAAAAAAAAAAAAAAAGAACTCAGCTGTCTCTCTGATGGGGGCCCCCGCCCAATTATCAAGGCTTCGCCCTTTAATGACGTTGTCTAATAATGAACGGGGGCAGAGCAAAGTACTGGTCTTATCGTAAACATCTTCAGATGACGCTACCGAAGGTTGCTACGATTTGATCAGTCACAAGCTGCCGGTCATAGGTCTTGTTGGCGGCTGGACCACCGGTAGTCCCTACCAGGACTTAAATCACGGTACCATGGGAGTCAGGAGCCCCCCGGATCTCGGTCCGGGCCTGACTTGTTAGAGGTAGGCCCCCTTGTGGGAGCGTCATGGTGGCTGTGGTTTAAACCCAAAATCGCGGGTAAGAGTCTACCTATGGTTTTCCTTGGTTTTCCTTTTGGTTTTCCTTGGTTTTCCTTTGGTTGACTCAATGTGGAGTTGCAATAAGTGCTGGGTGCTGTGACCCTAAGAACAGTAAGAGGTTTTAGGTCGGCCTCGACTCATACCAAGGGTGGAACTTGTGCCGGCAACACAGTTCCGAATTGGTATCAAATAATGATTATCATTGTGAGCGATGGCAAGGCGTATCCTTGCTCCCATGGATGTATGGGCATCCCGTAGGTTTAAGCCCACACGGCAGGTACTTACGTTAAAAAACAAGAGACATCTGTCTCTTTGATGGTTAATTTGCGGTTATTGATCAACATTTCTTTTACTCCATTAATGTTTTCGTCGGTTTTCGATGTCCATGATCTGCCACTGCGTTCATCATCTTTGATTCACTCATGGCCACTTTTAAACCGCTCGTGCCACTGGTAAACGACCGTTTTCTTTAGAGAATCATTGCCGAAAAACTTTTCCAACATTTCCAACGTTCGCGCACCATTAAATCCGTTTTTTACGCAAAATTTAATACACGTTCGTTGTTGCAAATTTAAACATATTTCTAAAATTGTAAAAAATCGCCAACACACACTATATAGATGTACTCTTGGCTTCGTAACTTTTGCAAGTGTCAAGCTATGACGCTAAGATTTAGAGGGAATATCAACAACAGATTTACCAATTTAACAAAAAAACTCAAATCGGAAAAATGGGAGCGCCACACGGTGGTTATTCAACCAAAAACCAACCATCTTCAGCTCAAAATAAAATTTGAAATAAAAGAAGTTTTACTAACAACTGTAGACATTTTTTAATATAATTTAATATAACATTTTTTAAATAAACGTTCTCCCACAAGACCACGATGAGAGGGTACACACAACAATTCTTGAGGATGATTATTTAAAATATATGGAAACTGCCCCTCAAAGGCAGTTATAATCGTACTCGTATTATTCATCGACTTCACCGCTGCATTAGGCATATGGATTTCACTTTCAACGATTTTCAAAAGTGTAACGCACATGAGAACAACATTATGCTGTTCTAGAAAAATTTGGTGGCATGTCTACTCTTGGCGTTAGATGCATCCACAAATGGATGCATAAATTGCTTCTATTGAAAATATACATTCATCACAGGGATACCAGTACGAGTTCAAAGAAAATACCAAAAGGTTCCACAAGCATGCATAAGTTGGATAAAATCATACCTCGATATTAGGGTAGCTGTGAATACATTGATCTGAATTACGAGTATTGATTTGGTATTCTTTAAAATCAGGAAAATTTGAACTCGGAAAAAATAATGTTTTTCATAAAGCTACCACAAGTTCTATCACGTTCTATCAGCATTCAGTACAGCAGAGCACTGAAGAACAAACTTTAATTTATTTTAATTTTGTTTTCGTCGAGGACCAGGCATCAAAGTTGAAGCCATTTGACGACTTCTCAAATGCCAATTAATCAAAAAAAAAAAAACCAACAAATTTGAAATCTGGTATGCAAAACGAGGAATGGACACTCTTGAAACAAGTTAAACTAAGCTAAGCTATGAATATTTTTTTTTCTCAGAAGCTTATGAGCGCTGCTTTTCGAATGCAAAGACTTTCAGCATTTGACGAAATAATAATTGTCTTAAAAATAAGAGATTTACTTCCACAATATTTATTTAAACAAATACAGAATACGAGTATAATTCATGCGTTTTCAACAAGTATTGGTATTTCTTTAAATTCTGAGCCCAGATTTTTATGCGCTGTCATAGATTTGCGTGGTCTCGGGTTCTCGATTCATACCCACACTTTGATAAACTTATAAAGTTCGTAGTAGAGATTCTCCGTTAGATCTCTGCAATAAACATTCTTTCCTTCGATAAGTATCACACCCGCTTCCTTATCGCTCAACACACGGTGCTTTGGAGTTGAACTGGGAAGATCAGAGTTTTGTAAAGCACTGTCTTGGGTTTTTTATTTAATCTTATTAGGTAGTGGTAAAATTATTATATGGAGTGAAAAGTAACCTCCTTGACCGCCAGAATGCGCTGCTACTGCAGAAAAGGTTACGGTGCCTTGAAGTCCGTTCATATTTAGGCAGACCTGCCAAATTTCAGTGCTATACTGTCTTTAGTTTTGTTTTGACAGGTGATTGTTGTTGACGTGTTTGGCATGATGTTGAGTATGGACAAAAACGATTTTCGTTCCCTCATAAAACATTATTTTTTGAGAAGCAAAACGGCGAAGGAAACAAAAGAAAAGTTGGATAAATATTATGGGGCTAATGCTCCGTCAGATTACACCGTCAAATATTGGTTTCGAGAGTTTCGTGGTGGCCGCAACTCCACTACCGATCAAGTCCGCAGCGGCAGGCCCTCCGATGCGGTTATAGAGGATAATGTCAAAAAAACTACATGAAATGGTGTTGGCTGACCGAAAAGTGAAGGTGCGCGAGCTAGCAGATACCACAAAGATTAGTACTGAGTGCACACGCCATATTTTGGGCAATATTCTGTATATGAAAAAGTTATCCTGCCTCTGGGTGCCGCGCATGCTCACTCCTTACTAAAAACACGAACACTTTTAAAGAATGTTTGGACTTGCTGATGCGGAATCGGGCGGACTTTTGGCGTCGCTTGGTAACTGTTGATGAAACTTGGATCCACTATTGCACGCCAGAGAACAGAATGAGTGCCCGGCAATGGACTGAAGCCGGCACGAGTGCTCCGAAGCGGCCGAGGGAGTCTCGATGGGTCGGAAAGGTTATGGCGTTGGTTTTCTGGGATTGTCATGGCATACTCTTCGTGGGCTACCTTGAAAAAGGAAAAACCATCAACAGCGAGTATTACTGTGGATTATTGGAGCGATTGAAGGCCGAAATCGCTGCAAAACGACCTCACATGAAGCGAAAAAGAATTTTGTTTTTGCAAGACAATGCGCCGGCACACAAGAGCATCGCAACCACGGCTAAAATCAATGACTTACGGCTCCAATTGCTGTCGCATCCACCGTATTCGCCCGATTTAGCTATCTCTTCCCAAACCTCAAAAGATGGCTCATCAATAAAAAATTCAGCTCACGCGAGGAAATCATCGACGCCACGGAGGAGTACTTTGCAGACCTTCCGGAAAATTACTTTTCGGACAGGATCAAGAAGTTGGAAAATCGCTGGAATAAGTGTATCAGGCTAAAATTAAACTATCTTGAATAAAATAAAAAAAAACATTTAAAAACAATTTTTTTTCATTCCCAATGAGGTTACTTTTCACCCCACCTAGTATATGTATAGCTTAGAACAAAACTTCCGAAAATTTGTTACTAGAAACACACCTCCATGTGTCAAATACAATTATATTCAAAATTAAAGTTGACCATTGAGAGTTAAAAATGATTAAAAGAAATATTGTATAAGAACATTTCACTTTTCACACTTTGCGCTTTGTCCTTCAGGGTCATCAGTCACACGTCGCTTCGCATAAGAACTCTCCTAAATGATCGAGGAAGTCATAGTAATGGAATTAGAAAACGTGAGGCATTATAAAATTACTTATTTAAATCGATAACGACATGGTCTTGCTCCAAGATGTAGCAGAAACAACTACATACCATCAGCCAGAAGAGTAATCGCATCAACGCAATTGCTTGAAGTACTATCTTCATCTTTGAACTTAATCCGCTGTTTTATGAGAAATTCATGTAAGTGTGAATGAGCATACACCAACACAGTAGGCGAGATAATTTGGTCAACTTAACTCGGCTAATGATAAACAATTCAATAAATCAACTGACCACAGAAGGTCATCGCAAAGACACAGTAAATTTCTGACTTCCAGATCACGGCATTCGTACTGAAAAATGCCTGACTACCATCAGAAAATAAAAATTAATAACTTGTCAGGTGTTTAAGCAGGTAATTTCGAGAGAGTCGAAAGAAAGACGTTAAGAAGCTTAACCGCGTGAAGCCCTTCGGAGGCGATTAGTTGTGGCACTTATTTGTCACTTTACATGGCACTGATTCACCGATTTGGCAATGAAACAGCTTTCCACTGACGGAATTTCGTTAGCACGGTCAGTGGTATGCTACTCGACATCTTGAGTCTGCTCGAACGTCAATGAATTTTCAACATCTTCGCCACAAATCGAAGATTTAGCAATGACAGAGTTAATTAAAAAGCTATAAAGAACGCGAAAATTAATTGCAAGAGGTAACAGATATTCTATGATAATATCCAGTCGGACCAAACAACGACCATAATACCAATTCAATGTGCAGATAGTAATCTTTTCGGGTAGACGCGTCTGATGGACATAAAGATTGTGATTGCGGTATAACGTGGAATAAGATTTTATTGACCATATCACTGACATCGTATTGCCTGTTCTTATTTATTTCTATTTAAATTTGTCAACAGGTCAGTTTTGTATAAATTATAAACTAAACAGTTCATAAATTCTCAATTTAGGATAAAATGTTACGAAGAAAAGGTAACTGGCAGTAATATATTGTACACGGATTTTTAAAGAAAGGTAATACTCTACTAATGGTAATAAATATTATGTATCACTAGTTTGAAATAGCTTAATTACAACTTTGGTCTTGTAAAACGAAAATATTCTTTCTAAGCACCATATTCGTTATATTTGCTTTCAAGGAATTCAACTTTAACTAAACTCTTGACATCATTTACTTCAACAACAATAAACAAAAGTTTCTATCGAGTTTTAAGCTAGTTTTCGTACCCACCATCGCACTGTCTACCATCCTTTATTAATGACTCCACAAGGCCTGCATTTTCTAGATTGTTGTGCCACATTTATAGATACTAAGTTCGAGAAATGTATCTCGTAATACTGATCATATTCTATGACGGGACTTTTAGACTTGCTATGCTATTTCTATTGTCTACACAATCTTTATTGATTTCGTTAAAAGACATCCTATTGGTAAAAAGACTTCAACCTTGGATGTTTAGGTACTTAATGAACAAAGTTCTAGGTAAATAAAAACCTAAAAGAAGTACAATAAATGTCCTGGCAATTTGGATTTAAATAAGATACATAAGAGATTGAAACTTAAAAGAGTACAATTTGCCGCGGTACTTATTATAGGGCTCAATTCTGCCTGCAAAATAAAATTTAAAAAATGAATGGCAAATATTAAACTGTTAGAATACAGTTTAGTAGATAAATTCACGCTGTCTAAGAAATCTTTACACAAGAAACCACTCACAGCAAGCGTCACAGGATGTTGTGCCACTTATGCCAAGCACACTTAGGTGCTTATCAACAGCATTGAGCTCCGTTACATCGCCAATAAACCCTCTTATTGACATCGAGAAGCGTTCCTTTGATATACAGAAAACCTGGAGAGTCCTAACACTAGATGAATCGGACCAGACAGCTTCCTCCTTTTCGTAAAGAGAGCACCCTCAGTTTTGAGACGATTGACATAAATTCTTTTTTTTTTAGTGTACCAATCGTCGATCACGTTTTCTGCCTGCGCTTTAGAGCAGAGAGTTGTTAGACATGATCCAACAGACAATACAGCTACATAATCCGCTTAGGTTTGTGCATAGACGTCAGAAGAATTGAACGCCTTGAGGAGTGAATTAACATGAACAATAGCAATTGCCGCCTCGCGGCCAACCCCTGTTTAACCCACCATCACATATTGGCTGCAGTCAGCATCCGCAATCACTGTTCTATTCACCAGCAGTGCTTTTATCTACAAAATTAGTGATTCGACTACGCCGTCTTGTCAAGCCGAGTTACACATGCCATCAAAAGTTGCGTTGTCGAAAGCACCCTCAACGTCAATGAAAATGCCCAAGGCGTATTCCTTCTTGTCGAGTTCGCCTTCAATTCTGCTTACCAGATTCTGAAGCGCACTCTTGCAGGATCTTGCGCGTTGGTACGAGCGAACGTGTTGCACCGCAGACAGAAGATGCATTCGTACGGTAGTTTTGCGCACATGGATCTCGACCATGCTTTTCAACATGAAGGAAGTCAGACTTATAAGTCTGAAGCTCTTTCGATATAAAGGCTACACTCACCGCTCGAAAGGGTTTCGGTGTGTATGCCAGTGAGAGGCTAGCAGTGAAGATTCTCTTCAGATTTACCAGCAGCTGATCTATACCTGTCTGTAATATAACTGGATATATGCAATCGGTGACGACTTGAAAACATCAAAGGAAGCAACAGCATGTTTAATGGCTTCATCCATCACTACAACCGATGAGTTATACCAACCCCGGGGTGTTGTGTTGTTCAGCTCATTAGCAACTTCGTTAATAGGCGCCGGTTGTGAACTGGTTCTGATTAGGTTACCTGGGAAGTGGGGCTCAAGCATGAGATTCTCTATCTCTGCTTTCAGTGTAGATGCCATCACATTTTCTGAGTCGGTTCCACTGATAGCTTTGATCTTTTTGCAAAACTCTTTGTATGAGGTGTTCTTCGAAGTCCAAAGTTCTTATATTATTTTTGTTTCGATCTGTAAATACTCCAGTCTTCCTCCAAATTAGACTTAAGTGAACTGCTTAAAAGTTTTCTGGTTTCTTCACGCAGTCACTGCAGATCTGCGTTCCGCCAAGGAACTGAACATGCCAGTTCAAAACAGTTGTAGAGAGTATCCTTCAGGTTCTGAACAGCTTCCAGCTTGATTTCCAGGTTCTTTCTCTACTCATGAGAGTTGTTTTTCTAGTTTTCAATATCGAGTCCAGGGTTTTAAGTATGAAGACGCATCAGCACATCGCCTTTTTCCCTGAATTGTCTCCGGAAATCAGAAGTTGGGGAGCGTCAGTTTTGGTTGTTTGGAAACCTCGTTTTCTGTTTTAGTTTCCAAAGGTGGGATTTTCGGCACATACTTGTTCAACCAATCAAGAGTTTGCTCTATGGAGCACTTCACTCTAAGAGCTATGTTTTGCATATCGTAGCCCCTGCTTGAATGCAAACATTATCTGGTTTGGCTAGTACTGCTTGTCGACACGGTGTTTGGATTTCACCGCACAAGCCGGCTTCCGTCTACCAGAGCTGCAACCTCTGTTAGTTGTAGCCTTCGTGCTTGTCATCGAGTGGGTGTGAAACCATCACTGGTTTTGTTTTTGTTGATGGATGGTCTCATCGTACGCGGGGAGATCCATTGACAGAGTGAGCGCCGGAAATATTATTCCTTTTTGCCTTGTTCGGAACAGAAGAGCAGGACGCACTTTCAGATTGGTGTTACTTCGGCTGACCTGTTTCCCTCCTCGGTCGGCCGCTGAGGGATTGAGACTTTTAACACTCACGCCTTCGACAGTACTTGCTGTTTCTTTGTGCCGTGCGTTTCCCCCACGTTACCGTTTCCTTTCCATCGTCCCTAGCCCGTTTCAGTTTTTCGGTTTCCCGAGACAAGCCGTCAAAACCAGCATAGGTCTATTCTTTAGGTGTTTAAACATAACAGGCAGGGTACTCTTCGCTACTCTATCCATTGTCCTAGCTTAATATACCGAACGTGTCGTAGAAAGAACCACAGGACTGTCGTAGAAGACTACGAGTGGATAGTTAGTATTGCGCGACTACCGTCTTGAGTATAATTCCTTGGGGTCACTTTTATACTTCTAACCTTCTTGGAAAATCTTCTTCATAAGGATGCAGTAGCAGATTTGAAATCTTAAAGTTCAATCTGAATAAATATGACTCATAAGTACTGGCAAAGTTTTCCTTCCCTACACTCATTTGGACATAAGGTGGACATTTTTTTTGCAAGGGCAAGATTCTGAGCTGTTTAAAAAAGCCAAAAATAATGATTAATTCAGAAACTGTGCGACTAATGCCTGCTGAGGCGGTAACTTTTTCTAATCTTTGGAAAAAAATTGGAAAAATATATATAGGAAAAAAAACAATCCAAGTAAGAAACCAAGTAATCCAGTTTTAATAACTCAATGAAATAACACACAAAAAATACAAGTTTACAAAAGATACAAAGAACAAAGAAAAAGGACACTTTATTGCGTTCTGCTCGCCGACCTATTCACCCTTATCGTCTTTCGTCGAATGTAATTAGTCCCGACGCCGTTTATTACCCTCTCCTTCTCTTATCGGTGGAAAAACCCTTATGGAGGAAATTCTCTTATGGCGCGATCACATCCTACAATCGGCCATCCTCTTGAGCATCGTCCTCGATGCCTTCTACTAAAGAATTATCAATTCCGTCTTCATCCGGTTCGAGGTATCGAGGTATACAGAGGTACTCGTATTATTAGGTCCTTGATGTTCACCCATCTTGTTCATCAGATAACGATCATTTCTCAGCTTAGAGACTACCTCATATGGCCCTAAAAACTTACCACTAAGCTTCAAATCAGGTCCGAACTGCGTGCGACGAATAGCGACTACATCTCCAACTTGGTACTGAGTTGACTCTCTTCGGTTTTTGTTGAAGGTTTTTTGATTTTACTTCTGAAGTTTCTGAATTTGTTTGGCTGCTTTCGATCTTAATTCCGTTCGAGCTTGAGTGTAGAGTTGCGAGATTTCCTTATCAATGATTTCCTTTAAGTGAAAATCTTCTTTAATACGCATCTTTCGTCCAATCATTAGTTCGAACGGTGACGTGTCGATACTTCGTGAATAAGAGGCGTTGATATACTGTTGTACGCGCGGAACAAATTTATACCAGTGATCGATCTTGTCCGCAGTCAACTTAGTTAAAACCGGAATAATTGTGCGGTTCACTCGTTCAATTTGCCCATTACCACGAGGAACTCCGGTTACGATCATACAATGTTCAATACCTTCTTCACGGCAGTATTCTTCAAAAACTTTTGATCGGAATGCTGACCCTCGATCGGAAATGATACGTCTTGGATTACCAAAAATTGCTGATTGACTTCTTAAGCGTACAATAACCTCTTCACTTGTAGTTGATTTAGTCGGATACAGCCAAGTAAATTTCGAAAACGAATCGACGACGGCAAAGATGTGGTTGTAACATTTTTTTGTCGACATCATCGGCCCTAAATGATCCACATGATACGTTTCAAGAGGCCGATCACCCTTTTCGATCATGCAAAAATCCTTCGGCTTTCCCCTTCTTCTTTTCCGCTAATAAACATTTGATGCACGCATTGATGAATCTGTCAACCTTAACGTGCATCTGAGGGAACCAAAACTCTTGAAGAATAAGATGCTCTGTCCTTTTACAAGCAAAATGTCCTTGCTCGTGTGCTTGCCTTATTACTTCGAACTGCATCAATTTGGGCTCTAAAAGTAACATGTTTCCTTCATAAATTCGATAAAGTATCTTACCCTTTAGAACGAAATCTTTTATCTTTCCCTTCAGTACGTTTTTTGTAATGTCTTTTATTTCCTGGTCATCGTCCTGCGCTCTTTGTATATGAACTGATATGAAATCCATGGCCTTATCAATCACACACACAGATATGGGATTTCGACTGAAAGCATCCACATGACGCATTGATGTTCCTGGTCGATGTTCGATTGTGTATTGAAATTCTTCAAGCATTAGTGCCCAACGTGCAACTCGTAGATTTATATCTGCTTTAGCCATAGTGAGAGCAAATGCTTGGCAGTCTGTAACGATTTTACAAGGAATACCCATTAAATAAATGCGAAATTTTTTAAAGGCTTTCACAACAGCAAGGATCTCGAGCTCATACGAAGTGCACTTTTCTTCGGCTGGCGTTGTCGTCCAACTTGCGTAGTAGATTGGATGCAACGATTTATCTTCAGAATCTTCTTGTAGCAAAATAGCTCCTAGTCCTTTTTTGGAACCATCAGTGTGAAGTTGGGTTGCTGCTCCACTGCGATATATTCTTAATACTGGAGCGTTCGTCAGAATTAACTTCAACTGCTGGAATGCCTGCATTTGTTCTGGACCAAACTCGAACTTGACGTCATTTTTCAGTAAATTGCTTAGGGGTCGAGCAATTGTCGCAAATCCTGGAACAAATTTACGGAAATAACTGGCTAATCCGTAAAAACTGTGAACGGCTTGAACACTTGTCGGCGTTGGAAAGTTTTCTACAGCCTGCGTCTTCTTCTCGGAGGGTCTTATCTTTCCCTCTTCTATTACGTAGCCCAAGTACTCTATACAGCTGTGGAGAAAAAAACACTTTTGCCAGTTAAAAACGATTCCATTTTTACTTGCCTTTTCAAAAACTCGCTGAAGTTTCTCCAAGTTATTCTCTTCATTATTTGCAGGTATAATGATGTCATCTAAATACAGTAGCACTGTACCATCTTCAATTAGGGAATTGAATACTGCTCTGATATGACGCTGAAAAACTGCAGGTGAATTGCTCAATCCAAACGGAACCTTCAAAAACTCGTAGTGGCCGTCAGGTGTAATGAAAGCTGTGTATCTGATGCTGTCTTCTTCCACTGGTACATGATGAAATCCATTTCGTAGATCTAACGTGCTGAATATTTTTGCGGACTGTAAATGGTCGATTTGGTCCTCAATCAGGGGTAATGGATATCTGTCGCGAATAATTTTTTTGTTGAGTAGACGGTAGTCCACACATAGTCTTTCTTTTCCATTCTTCTTTTTTACCAAAACAATCGGACTTGCATATTCAGACGTACTTGCACGAATTACTCCTTCCCTGGTCCATTCTCCAACAATTTCGTTTACCTGCAAGCGTTGTTCAAATGAAAGTCTTCGGAAGCGTTGAAAAACAGGTTCATCGTCTTTTAATATGATACGCATCTTGACGCCAGTGCCTTCTGTTTTATGTGCACTGTAATTAGATATCATATTGGTGAGTTGTATTCGATGAATGGGGTTTCGATCGTGCTCGAAAGATGTTGAATATTTTATGAACATGATCAGTTTCATCATTTAATTGTACAGAATCTTTTTCTGAAGGCTGTATTTCTACGCATTCTACTTTGCCTTGCTTAAGACGAACTTCGACAGCATAAGTCAGACCACTACCGAAAACGAGTTGATAAGGGATAATACCTTCAGGAGCGACATGAATTTCCAGCTCAATCGGAATGCCATCAACGTTGACTTCTATTTTGAAACTTCCAAGCGTCTGCATTTGCTTGGAACCAATTCCTTGGAATGTTGTCAGCTTCAATTGGCGAACCCAATTGAATGTACATAGTTGGAGTTGTGAGGTGGACATCACTTCCCGAATCGATTAATGCGTTGTATACTTTACCATGTATTTTCACTTCTTTAACAATTTTATGGCTTCCTGACGATATCGCTGAACAGTTTTTCTTTGCTACCTGACATTCTTTAGCACGATGCCCGTAGTTGTTACACACAAAGCATTTTGTTCCCTTATCTTTGTTTGGACAGTCTTTACTCAGATGAGCCACGGTACCGCAATTAAAACATCTCTTAACAGTTGACGATCGGTTTGTTATCTGTTGAATGCTTGTTTGCTTTACTGGACGATGTTTGTCTATGGATTTTAGTTTAGTCGTACTTTTAAATGCTTCATATAATTTGAATTTCTTTCGCAGTTCTTTAATTGTTTCCGCCCCAAACAAAATTGCTTTACTTGCGTCATCGTTTCTTCGCTTCTTTTACGTACGCTGGACAATAGTTTGTGGACTTCTTTGCTGTTCATGTTTTCTAAAAATTCTGCAGTAAGATTTCTTTTAATGCTATTCCATGAACTTACCTCCTCGTTTTCATATGTGATGAAAAGTTTCGCCGATCCACGGAGAAGTCTTTTGGCATAAATTACTTTTTGTGCATCCGACCAAGCACATTTCTGCTGCCTCTTCAAAGTTTGTAATTCAGCGGTGTACATTCTGTGATCCTTCACCGGAGAATATTTCCAGAGCTTCTTCTACGTCCTTATATGTGAGCGGCGATGTATGGAAATATTGTTTTTGTCGAGCAGAGCGAGTTGAAACTGGGACATTTTTTATCGTCGTCATCGTCATCGTCGTTTCTTTCTCTAGCAATCGATGCTCCTCTTTCCACGTTGTTTTGAGTTAGAGCCGCATGTAATCTAGACTGAAGTTCAGCTTTCTTACCTGTCTTCTTTAAATTTAAATCTTGCAGTTTCTCCTTGAGTTCGGCTACCGTCATGGAATCAATCTCATCTTCCTCTTCATCGTCGTCGTCGTCGTTGTCCACTTCATCGGTTGTTTTTCCTGACAGAAAATTTCTTAGCCTTTCCCGAAATTCAGATTTACTGCCACTTAACGATAAACTGTATTTTCTCAGCATTTCTGTGATCTGTTGCATCGTGAGCTCATCAACATCTACAGATAAATTTTCGCACCCGCTATTTGTTATCTCCATTTTATTATTTTATTACGTCGTTGCCTATGTTCTTGGAACTCGTCGTCTGGGATTTTTACGTTGTTTTTCTTTCGTCTTTTTCGTCTTAAAACTTTTCGTTATCCCACTTCTGACACCAATTTATAGGAAAAAAAACAATCCAAGTAATAAACCAAGTAATCCAGTTTTAATAACTCAATGAAATAACACACAAAAAATACAAGTTTACAAAAGATACAAAGAACAAAGAAAAAGGACACTTTATTGCGTTCTGCTCGCCGACCTATTCACCCTTATCGTCTTTCGTCGAATGTAATTAGTCCCGACGCCGTTTATTACCCTCTCAATCTCTTATCGGTGGACAAACCCTTATGGAGGAAATTCTCCTATGGCGCGATCACATCCTACATATATATTAAAACACTACAGAGCTGTAGCTTCAAGTTAGTTAGTGGTCATGTCTACCTAGACTTAGCAGATTATTCAAGAAATGATTTCAGCAGTTAAGTGACATTTTAAATTAATACCTTTTCCTGAAATATCAAATAGCTTTAGGGTTGTAGCAACCGATTAAGCTCAATTTAAAGACAGCCTTAGTATGACGCAGGCGAGAGATGAAAATTCAGCTTATTTTGTACGAGAAACGTAATATAAGCTGCCCAATGCACTTCTAACGAACCACTAAATCTTTTGAAGTGCTACATTGCAAGCACCACCATTGCCTACCAGCAAAAAAACAGGCAAAAGCAGTAGACTAGGTAGCCCCCTCTTGTCAGACAAGATGCCAACAAGAATTCATCAATTTACAAGCGTCTCCCCAAAGATACGCACATTCATCACATTCGTCCGTGCGTACATTTGTCACTTAACATCAAATGTATGTCATACACCGGTTTGATGAGACACATACATACGAGTAAACATATCTAAACAGGGAAGCTTATGGACATCATTGTAGGTCAGTGAGCCACTGTCTCCGATTTGGGTAGAGCGAAATTATAGCTCATAAAATGCTGGCTGGGTCAGTGAGATAAGTTGTAATGCAACATTTGCCGTACACCCGGAGTTGGCACTTGAAAAGTGCAACAGCCTCTTAAAGCGGAAAACCCATTGCAATGCATTCGTCTGGTTCGTCAAATTGCTAATCTGTTGTTGGAATGTGAATGTCGTTTGTTGCAAAATGCATCTTACAGGTTGGGATAGTAGATAAATCATAGGCAATGTCTGCCGCAATACACGCGACCAAACCCCATCAAAAACACGCATTCACAAAATGTCTATATATATGCGCACGCCTAAGTGAGTTAAAATGTGGAATGTTGAACTTCCACGTCGGGAAGGATCACTATCAGCATGTCAATCTTACAAATTGCCACAAACAGTAGCTCACGTATACCATAAGTCATCGTTTCATTGAATGACACCTACTGCCATGACAGACCTATTGTTTTGGGCAGGTGTCAGGCACCTGAAGCAAAAAGAAATAAATGTGTAGGTTATTGATGTTTAACATAAGAATGCCCCTTGTCTATAGGTATAGTTCCAGTTTGAAGAGATTTGTTGCTTCAAAATGTCTTAAGAGCATTTAAGTTGAAGAATTAGAAATAGTCAAGGTTGACAGATGTCAACGAACATGACATTTTCCATATAAAAATTGTCTATCATGACGAACCAAATATGCAAATCATTATATTGTTTGATTTATGGAAGATTAATTTTATCGTTCGTTGAAAATATTAATGGAAAGAAATTACTAGAATTAGTTTTGCGCGGGCAGACATATTATCTAGATTATAAATTATAAAATATGATTGATTGTTTGGGTCTCTTCCAAAAATGAAACTACTAACGCAAATGCACAAAATTGAATAATAACTAGTCCTTCCCTCAAAATATCAGTTTACCTTTGGAAATGTGATACTGAAAGCGACATGACTTAATATTTTCGAACATAGGAAGTGATGTCATCCCAAAATTTTATGATAAATTATACTGCAAGAATTGAGTATGCTATCTGACCGATTAAACACTTATTTTACAATAGTTCTTGTAGTACCCTGCGTTTTTACATAGGCTACCTGTTATCCAATCTTTGATACACTCGTAAATAACAATGACTTCATTGCAAAAGTGGTTGATAAAAGTCTGCCAAAAATCGAATACGACTTGTTTGATTTTCAGTATAATTGACTTTTGGAGTTTCCGCTGCCACAGGATTAGTGATATTTATTGAAAGAACGTTGATTGAGTATCGCTCAATAACTAGGAGTCGCATGAATCAATCACGTTAATACTCGTATTCATTTTTATTTTTCGCTTATCGAACAGAACTATGCCATATCTGTTTGCTGTGATGCTGTGCTCTGTAGTTATATATGATTTGCCTCAACAAATCTTAAAATTAAAAAAAAAAAACAAAAAAAACTGGAAAGGTTATAGCACCGTTTATGCTCTCATGTGCGCCAATTATTTATGTTAGATATTCAAGACAACAACCATTGTTCCACATAAATCTAGTGTAACGCGCACGTTGAATCCTTTATCTGTCATTGGCATAACCGGAATTGATTTTGAAATAAAGCACACTTCATATTGAATTATTATCGGAGCACGAGGTCTTTTTTTTACATATATCGGTTCCGATTTAGATTACATTCCTGGTGAATATTCAATATTGGCGACGAGAATTTAAATATTTTTTTTACTTACAATGTCCGAAACTACGCAGCAGATTATACAAGCCTTAACCACGGCACTACAGGGTTTAACCAGTTCACCAAGTTTGCCCAACTTACATTTTTACCAATTCAATGAAAATGAGGAACCATTTCCAAGTTATATCAAACGTTTAGAAAATTACTTGGACTTGAAAAACATTACGGATGAAACAAAAAAAAGGCAAGTATTGATCAATTGTATGGGAGCTAAATACTACCAATTACTATCGAATTTGACAGCACCAGAAGAACCAGAGACGAAGACATACACTCAATTAATAAAAAAAACTCAATGATCATCTTAGTCCCAGGCCGAACGAGATAACTGAATAACACAAATTTTTGCTTAGGCTACAACATGAAGGGGAGTCCATAGCCAACTATTTGGCAGACTTACGAAAATTGAGCGTGTACTTTAACTTCAAATGTGAATCTTGCAAGAAATCTACACTAAACACTCAATTGAGATCTCAATTTATTCGCGGACTCAGAGACTCGGACATCAAGGAGAGACTTCTACAAGAGACGACCAATATAACTCTGGAGAAAACTGTGCAGAGTGCTTTAGCAATGGAAGCATAAAACTGGAAAGCCGTGCCATGCACAATGTTCACCAGCTCAAATTCAAAGCGATGACACATAAGAAGACAAGCTGCGCATCCAATACAAATTTAAATAAAGATAATAATTACAGAAATACAAAAAAAAAAATAAAATGACTTGTTACAGATGCGGTAAACCAAATCACATGGCCAACAATTGCAAGGCAAATAACCTACAATGTACTACGAGGGGCGTTCAACATGTTCTCGGTATCGGGGTGAAGCTGTGGTTGTATATATAAATTGTGGTTGTATATATTATTTATCAAGTAATACTATTATTTTACTGCATTCATGTAAAATTTCATATAAATGTGATTATTAATTCGTGTTTTATCTCTAGTTAAACAGAATCATAATGGCAACTGAGACGATGATGGTGAAAATTGAGCATCGCGCTGTAATTAAATTTCTCACTAAGCAAGGAAAAAGTCAAAAAACTATTCATGAAGAGATGGTGGCTGTTTACCAGGGTTCCGCACCTTCATTATCAACTGTGCAAAAGTGGTCAAGTGAGTTCAAGAGAGGCAGAGAGAGCATTGAAGATGACCCCCGCTCCGGCGCACCGGCTACTGCTTGTACGGGAGAAAGCATCAAAGAAGTCGAAAAACTTGTTCTTGAGGATGCCCGAATAAAGGTGAAAATGATGGCAGAGATCACCAAGCTTTCAATTGGTACCATTCACACCATTCTTCATGACCGTCTTAACCTTTCAAAGGTCAGTGCAAGGTGGGTGCCACGAATGCTCACAGCGCCTCAGAAAAAAGTGAGAATCGCATGCTGTAGAGAGCTTTTGGAGATGTGTAGTGAGAACGCGGACGGTGTTATGGATCGAATTTTTACTGGGGACGAAACATGGGTCCACCACTATGACCCTGAAAGCAAACAAGAGTCCATGCAGTGGCATAAAAAAGGAACAGACCCCCCGAAGAAGTTCAAAGTCACTCCGTCTGCCGGGAAGCTCATGGCCACAGGTTTTTGGGACTCAAAGGGAATCGTGCTCATTGAGTACAAAAAAAAGGTGAAACCATCAACTCCACATCCTACGCTTCCACTTTGCATAATTTGCGGGAGGAAATTAAAAAGAAAAGACGGGGTAAACTCGCAGCGGGTGTGTTGCTTCTTCATGACAACGCTCCTGTTCACACGGCGAGAGTTTTCAAGGCTGCTGCGCGAGATTGTGGTTTCGAAGAAATCCAACACCCACCCTATAGTCCAGACCTTGCCCCTAGTGATTATTTCCTGTTTCCGGATTTGAAAAAAGTCTTCGTGGAAAAAGATTTTCGGATGATGAAGAACTCAAGTCGGCAATAAATGGGTATTTTGCAGAGAAAGAGGAAATTTATTTTTTTGAGGGTTTAAAAAGCTTATCTCAAGATGTAACAAATGCATTGATGTTAAGGGAGATTATATTGAAAAATAAAAACAATTTAAATTGAATTCGCATTTTCCTTCATATCGATACCGAGAATATATTAAACGCCCCTCGTATTTGTCGTAGGAAAGGCCATGTTTCTTCCGTTTGTATGAAGTCGAAATCAGTGACCAGAGAGACAAATACGATAGAAATTACCCAAGCTGCTGCTTCTGCTGAGAACATGCATGAGACTAATTCCCTTGACTGGATGGAAGATGGAAAACAAAGTACGCATTTGATTCAATTACACCCAAATTTCGTTTCTACAACTGGCCGGGGTAAGTACTATGTTACATTGAAAATTAATGGAAAGCCCTTGGAGATGGAACTAGATACCGGGGCAGCGATTTCGGTCACAAATTACAAAACATTTAAGATGCATTGGCTCAAGGCCAAAATATTACCTACAAAAGTTATGCTTAAAACATATAACCATGAAGTATTTCCTGCTTATGGTAGATCAGAAGTACAAGTTCAATATAATAACCAGGTCGTAAATTGTGATTTATACATAGTCAAAGGGAAATTCGAAGCCATTATGGGACGCGAATGGGTGCATAAACTCAAGTTATTAACAGTATTGATGTATTTACTGACAAAGATATAAGTAGTTTAAAGCAGCAATTGTTTGAGAGGTATGCAAAGGTTTTCAGACAGCAAATCGGAAGCATTCCGAATATCAAAGGCACGTTAAAGTTAAGGGACGGGGCTACTCCAACTTTTATAAAATCAAGGTCGGTACCATATGCAATTCGCCATTTAATTGAACGTGAGTTAGACAGATTAGAGGAATGTGGTATTATTGAGAAAATTGCACACTCCGATTGGGGAACCCCGGTAGTTCCCGTTATCAAAGCGGACAAATCAATTCGATTATGTGCTGACTATAAGGCTACACTCAATAAGTATTTAGTGAACGATGGTTACCCAATTCATAAAATCGAAGATTTGTTCCAAAAATTAAAAGGTGGTGAATATTACTGTACCTTTGACATACATAAGGCATATTTGCATCTCACTATGACAGAGGATAGTTCACTCTTACAGACAATAAGTACGATTAAAGGTCTTTACAAGGTAAATAAATTAATGTTTGGTTTGAAAACTGCGCCTAACATATGGCAAAGGTTTATGGATGAGAATATCACAAATGACCTTGATGGGACAGCATGTTTCATCGATGATATAATCGTAGTTGCTTGATCGATATCTGAGCTTTTCCAAAGATGCATGAAATTACTTGAGAAGTTATAGAAGTTTGATTTGCATTTAAACAAATCAAAGTGTAAATTATTTGAAAGGAGTGTCACTTACCTTGGCCACAAAACCGACAAGGAAGGATTACACAAGACTTCTGAGAAAGTGGAAGCGATTTCGAAAGTTCAACCTCCCTCGGATCTAAATCAGCTACGTAACTTCCTGGGAATGGTTAACTATTACCACAAGTTCATTCCGGATCTCGCAACCAAACTTCACCCGTTATACTTTCTCCTGAGAAAAGACCAAAAATTCAATTTGGATGATAAATGTCAGCAAGCATTTGAAGTTATAAAAAAAGAGATGATGAGCGACAATTAATACCCTTCGATGAAGACCTTCCACTAATTTTGGCGACGGATGCATCTCCTGTCGGATTATCCGCGATTTTATCACATCGTACGAATGATGGAGAGCGTCCTATTGCATTTGCATCCAGAAGTTTGACGAAATCGGAAGTTAACTATAGCCAGTTAGACAAAGAGGCGACGGCAATTTATTGGGGGTTACATAAATTTTTTAACTATTGCTATGGCCGTGAATTTACACTCATCACCGATAATCGGCCATTAACTACAATATTTCACCCTAACAAAAATTTGCCTTTACTTACAGCGCAGCGATTGTTGCACTACGCACAGTTTCTTAGCGGATTTGACTATAAGATTCAATATAAGAGTTCAAAAGACAATATTAATGCAGATTTTCTTTCCAGAAATCCCTTAACATCTCAAGATTACAGGACTGACGAATCATATGAAATATTTCAACTCTGGGATGAACACTTGCCTCTAACAAATTCGGAGATAGCCAAAGAAACAAAACGCGACAAGGAGTTGGCTTCTCTTTGGATCCTTTTACAGAGCGAAGCCAGTTTGAAGAACACATCCTACAAGCAAATGGAGAATGAACTCATGATACATGGGATGTATTTACCGGGGATTACGTATTATAATTCCTCATTCGATGCAGAGACGAGTTTTGAGCGAGTTACATGCAGCGCACATCGGTATCGTCAAAATGAAATCTTTGGCTAGAAGTTACTGTTATTGGACGGGAATCGATCGTGATATCGAAAATTTAGTGAAAAGCTGTCGGGAATGCGCTAAAGTTCTGAAGGAGCCACCAAAGATGTCATCGCACCCCTGGGAAATTCCTTCCTAACCATGGCAACGGTTACATGTAGACTTCGCTGGACCATTCATGGAACGATACTTCCTTATAGTGGTGGAAGCAAAGACAAAGTGGTTAGAAGTTTTCCCTATGAATCGGATCACTAGTTTTTACACCATACGCGCGATGAGGGAACTTTTTGCGAGATTCGGTATACCTCAGACTGTTGTGTCTGATAACGGAACCAACTTTACGTCGAAAGAGTTCCAAGACTTTTTGAAGTCTAACAACATTGTTCCAAAGCTCACTTCACCCGCACATCCATCAACAAACGGGCAAGCAGAGCGGTACGTTCAAATCCTGAAAAAAGGATTACGGTCTACAATAAATGATCCAGGGGACCTGCATACAAAGCTACAACGTCTACTGATGCAATATCGAAAGACAGAAAGCTCGACGACGGGCAGGAGTCCAGCAGAGATGATGCTGAAGTTTAACCTTCGCACCAGATTGGATTTATTGCGATGTACAATTTCAGACCAGACAAAGGAAAACGAGGATTGCAAACGGAATTTTAGGATTGGGGGCTTAGTACAAGTCCGGTATTACCAAAGTAAGGAGTGCAAATGGAAGTTCGGAAGGATTTCTGATAGGATCGGCCATTTACACTACACCGTTGATGTGGATGGAGTTCCATTCCGAAGACATATTGACCAGATAAGAGCAACTAGAGTTGAAGGTAATACTTCGAAGTATTTTTCCAACTCTCTTCCTATAGATCCTCAAGCCAGCACCAATTTGGAGGAGAAGGAAATTCCTGCAGTTACTACGGGGGAGCTACCACAAGGCACTGCAGCAGCCGATTCACAAGAACCGGCACTGGAAGTAGGACCAACTCCTTCGGCACTAGTGCCTCATCTTTCACCCAAACTTCCATTGGCAAACAAAGCAGTGAACGGAGAACTCAACAACCAACTGGAACCGAGGAGGTCTAGCAGGATACGTCGTCAAGTTATTCCCTATCAACACAAACTTTAAAGGGGGGAAAGACTGTTAGATATTCAAGACAACAAACATTGTTCCACATAAATCTAGTGTAACGCGCACGTTGAATCCTTTATCTGTCATTAGCATAACCGGAATTGATTTTGAAATAAAGCACACTTCATATTGAATTATTATCGAAGCACGAGGTCTTTCTTTTACATACTCGTATATCGGTTCCGATTTAGATTACATTCCTGGTGAATAGTTTATGTGTCAATCTGCGAGAAAACTGTTGGTCGTCAATTGTTGGTGTATCAGTCGAGCGACAGTACTGTGTCGCCATCTGAAAGGGACGCTTGTCGTTACGCCTATGGTCTTCGTACCTTTTACATGTATTCTCCACTCTTTCTTTAAGTACAATCCTTCGGTGCTTATGACCTTGTCTTGTATAGAAGCAGCAAATTCCCACATTTCAGAAAATAGCTCTTCTTTGAAAGATTCGAACCTCTCCGATTGGCATACTGTATACGAAGTTCTTTAGTATGATCTCAATGTACGAGCTTCGATTTCCAGAAAGTTATAGCCTTATTGGTGGAATTCGCATTATTGATTAGAGGGATGTCATTTGAGGCAAATTATACTTGTATGCTTTCAATAACTTTGATTCTGTGTTTTGTTAAGTTGCTGCTGGTACTGTAGCTACCTTTTGTTTGTTATAAAGGATTTTCCAATGTCAATGTCAAAACGTCAGTCAAGGTTTACATTTTTATCAAGGTAAAGTTCACGAACGAGCAACATTTGGAAATTATCAAACATTACTACAGAGAATTTCTGTCGTCTGTAGGCGCCACTTGAAGGGTGCTTACTCCAAATTTCGGACGTAATAATCGTCCCATCAGAAAGATTGTGCGTGGTGTAGTGAATAAATTCGAGCCAACATGTTCACTACTGAAAGTTCGTGTGCCGGTGAGACCACGCACCGGTCGAAGTACCGAAAATATAGCAGCCATAAGTGCTCCAGTTCAAAATGATCTAAGTCAGCTGATTCTACTCCGTTCACAGGAATTGGGAATCTCTCAATCCACATTGTGGCGAATTTTGCCCGAAGATTTTAGCCTACACTCTTGCAAGAACAGCTCAAGAACTGAAGTCTCTTGATCATTTGCAGAGACGAAATTCTCTGTAAAACTTTGAAGAAAATCCTGAAATTCTTCGAAAAATCATCAGCTATGAAGCTCATTTTTGGTTTAATGGCTTTGACAATAAGCAAAATACGCATTATTGGACAGGAGTCAAGAGACTCCATTACATCCACGAAAAGTGACCATGTCGTGTGGATTTCATGTCGGTGGTGTGATTAAACCGTATTTATTTGTGTTTTTTTTTGTGTTACGGTTGAATACTATTTTTGACTAGAAATGGATGGGCTTGACATCAGTGATATGTGGTTCCAAAAAGATGGCGCCACATGCCATACAGCTAGTCAAAAATTTGATCTATTGAAGGGGAAGAGTAATCGTGTCATCTCTAGGAATGGTCCGGCGAATACCTCGCTCATGCGACCTAACGCCGTTGGATTTCTTTTTATGGGTTTACGTTAAGTAATTCTTTACAACGACAGAGAAGCTTAGGAACAATATCAAATGAGAATGCTTCCGATATATGTTATGTGGGAGAGTGGTGGAAAATTGGCTCCAATGAATCGATGGCTGTAAAAGCACTTAAATGTAACTTGTGTACAACACCTGGAATAAATTTCAGCCCGATATCTCAATTATCCTGTGTTTTATTTAAATATGAAATTGTTATGTCCTTATTGAAAAACCCGATACTACTGCATTTACTTTATTGGTGAAAGGATAGATCTTTTAGTCTCACTTTATGAGTGACAACTCTTACATTTTGTAACATGAATGTGCTAGGTTCATTCGTAATGGAGGTTTGATTCTGCTACAGCTGATTTATTTAAAAGAAGCAACAACATTTTTCTATGACCACCTTTGCTCCATGTCTTCAATAAACTGATTTCTATCAATTGGGCATTCTTTTTCTTTTACTTCAATCTGACCCTTGTTTTGCTGGGCTAACTGTTTTTTTTTTTTAATAATTTGCGCGCGCTGAAATTTATGTACTCTTAAAATGTTTGCACACAGCGCGGGCGAAGAAAAATCAATGAGGATGGAAAGAGAGGTACCGGTGAACGCTGGTTTTAAATGTTTGAAGGTTATAATGACTAGGGAATAAGAGTTGTACGGCTTAGGAACGAATCACGATATTTTAGGGTACGTCCGAAAGTGGGCTTGAGGGCATACTGATGAGCATTCATAGCGAGACGGGTGTTGCGGTTAAAAGTTTGAAGGGGCAGAATGCTACTGGCGATTACTGGGGGTGGAAATAGCGATAAAACAGAGTGAGACACAAGACATTACGTCGGTGTTCGAGGGTGTCCATTGTTAGAGTGATATATGAGTTTTATCGCACGGGTTTGAATCCTATCTAGCAGGTGCAGAAATGTTTTCGGAGCACCCGACCAGATGTGGTCATTGTACTCCAATTTCGGGCGGGTAAATGCCTTATATATTGAGGGCAGCTCAGAGGGGTTGAAGTATTTCTTACATCGTTTGAGGAAACCTAGACATTTCGCAGCATTTTTGACGACATCGAGTATGTGGTCATTCGAACGTAAACTTTCATTGACACACATACCGAGAATTGAAAATTTTTCGGTTTCGACGATGCAAGTGCCATTCATGGATAATGGCTGGGTGTTTAAATCTCGCTTTAACGACAGCAGACAGCATTGTGTTTTGGAAGCGTTAAATTCCACTCTGTTAGTGGTTCCCCAATTAGTTATGCTGTTAATATCAGAATTTAATGAGCTTAACATACGCTGATGTTCCCGTTATTCAGCCGAAGAGCTATTGACATCAATCACTCAATATAGGCAGAGTACAGAGCTTGACGTTATTTCTATATACTAGTTTTGTTTTTTTGCGGATAACAAACTACTGGATCCTGACGCAACTCAGCTTGTTTTTTACATTTATGTTTTTGGTAGGATTGCATATATCTTGCGAATGAGTAGTTGTTTCGTTTTACCACTTTTACAAACCAAAATAAAACTTTAACAATGAAAGACATTAAGCTACAATCAACAGAAACACTTCAGAAAGATGACAGTGAAAAATGGCTTAATAGCGTTAAACATATTGAACTAAAAGTTAAACCTAAGATGCGGGATGTTTGATTGCATTGATATTTGATTTCCCAGACAATCAAAGTGATGCTATGGAAGTTATGAATTTAAGCACAAAGTATGGAGTATTTATCTCATTGCGACAAAAACAACGGCAAAGTACCATGGCCGTAGTTATAAAAGGCGTGGAAAAATTTATCGATAAAATCTACGAAGCCCGTCATGACATTCTACGTCTTAAAACCGCTCTCATTAAGCCCGAGATACCAATGCTATATTTCTCACCAAAAGACCAAGAACTCGAAACAGCCTATCGTCGAACATTGACCTCTCTTTTGGCTAATCACCCAGATAGTCCATTGACACCAACTATAGCGAAAGCTTCTTCGACAATTTCACCACAAATAAATTCGACTACTTTTAATAACAACAACAACAATAATAATATACATACACAAAATTTAAATGCCTTTGCTACGAAATATCAAGGAATACCAACTGGAATATGTGCCCCAACTCAAAAGTATCTACAAGTTCATAATAATAGCTTCGAACGCAATCAACCGAGTAATAATAATAGTAACTATTTACAAGTGGCGCCATCTCCACCATTGACTAATATCTCACCCAGAAATAGTCACAACACTTCTAGAGGCAGTAGCAACACTAATAGTACTGTCAATAATAATCATGGTAATGGTCATAACACAAGCGGGTATCAGAGCTTTAACAGTAGTACTACTTCATTGGAGCAAGCCTATCCGCCGTATACTGGACAACAAGGAGCTCAACCTCATGCTCAGTACCGGACTCGACATATAGTAGTGAAGCTGGCTGTAGAGATGGACGACGGTCTAGCGATGGAGTATTGTTGGGACTAGGAGGAATTACAGGAGTTGGAAATCGCAGCGATATCTATCGCAATCAACATTTTGACTTAAGGCAACGTGCTTTTGACTTTGATATGAAGCGTATCATTGGTTTCAAGGCTATGGAACGTGCTCCAATTAGCGGTGAAATACGTACACCAAATGCCAATTGGATTGGCCTGGCATTAAGTCGTACTTCATTGAAACCGTTGACGACACTGCATGGAATCGCAATAGTGGATGTGGTGCAGCTCCAGGGATAGGCGGTGGGGGTGGAGGTGGTGGTGGAGGAGTAAGTGGTGATGGTGGCAGCAACATAAATAATGGAAATAATAATTGTGCCGGTGGTGGTAGTGGTAATAGCAGTGGTATACCAATTTCACCATATTGTTTGGGTGCGACAACTGGAATTATTGATTCGACACCATTGAATCGCCGTATCCAGATATCTCAGCATAAGGACATTCATTCTCTATTGACAACTCTCGGACTGGAACATTACATAAAGACCTTCGTTTTGAACGAAATTGATTTGGAAATGTTCCCAACACTGACTGAAGATGATCTTATTCAGATGAAAATTACGGCATTTGGTGCACGAAAGAAAATTTTAGCAGATAAAATAATAAATACAAAATTATAAAAACTTAAATAATTTTTATTTATTTTTTTTTTTCATCAAAATAGGTATATGACAACTCTATGGTAATTATTTCCAATATGAATGTGCATATCATGATACCTCTATGAGAGCTTTCAAGAGCGAAGTGCTTATGCATTTCATTGTAACCAGAGTTTCCCCGTAGAATAAGGTTATTATTGCGCAACGTAAATCCAATAATATATTCATAAAAACTTGAAAAAATGTATTTTTAATTTTCTTATTTTTATTTGTCAAATTGTTTGTTTTGCTGGCGGGTTTGTGGTAAAAAGGAATAAGAAAAAAATAATGTTTTCCATTGTTTTATGGATTTGAATGCCGAGAAAAAAAGTTTTTAAGAAAAACCCTTCATCAAATTTTTTTACGTCAAGATATCAACTCCTTAATCTGCATGAAAAAACAAACAATTAAAAAAAAATACCAAGATTCCTTTATTTTTCGATTTCATGCAAAAATGATGCATGCCACCGAAAACATGATAATTAAACCCGCCGACCACCCTTTGGCAGTTTGACCCATGATTGTGTTGTATGTATAGGCGCCTGCCTGACCGTTGTTGACATACACTAAGTGGAGCGACGAAGATACGTGAGAGGCTAAACCCTGCGGAAAACCGAAAAAATGTTTTTTTTTTTTTTATCATTTAAAATTATGGAACTATAAGAATGTAGATAGTTCTGGCATTTTTATAAAAAATTAGCCCTAAAAAGGATTATTTAAAAAGCAAAAATGAGGATTGCTCCATTTTTTAATTTCTTTATGTTCAAGAAATCAGGTGACCGCGAAACTAAATACTTACCAAAAAAGGACCACCTCGGGTAGGTAACGGTTACAGTTAAAAAAAAAACAAAAAATACAGGTCCTCCTTCTGAACAAAAGCTAAGCATAAGTCTTATGAAATATTATAGAATGAAAAATAATTTTCATAACCATTTTCTAATTTTTAACCGAGATATTAAAGATTATTCATAATATCCTCGATGATGGACTTTTCAACCCAATAACACGCAGACCATATGGCTATGGTTCCTACAACGGTAACGGTCAATGAATGAGGTTGGAATATCTGGCTCGATACCATGATAAGACTACACTAAATAGCAGGTGATTAATTAGAACATTTTACAGGATGAGGGAGCGGATATCGTCGAGAGACTCACATCCTACTTTAGGAGAAGACGTTCACAGCTAATAAGATATTTTACATTACATCAGAAACCATCCAAATACTAGTCTTAGGCAACTAAACAGACATTTCAGTCTAAACAAAACTTACATCTGCAGAATTCTGTAGATGGATCCCAATTTACTTGGGATGGAATTTCTTATTTCTAATATTGGAGAAAGCAACCCCCACTCGATGAAACGCATAAATTTTCAGCATAAGTTCAACGTCAAAATTCGGGCAGGCATATTGGGTACCAAGCTAATCGGTTTCCTCTCAGTATTAATTCGAATACTACTAGATATGCCACTGCAACAGTCATTATCTACCAGAGGATGACGGCCCCACACACTATAGTCATGCAGTTAGAGTGTGGTTAGATTGAGTGTATGAAAATTGGTGGATAAGGCAGGATGGACCTCTTATGTGGCCTCAAAGGTCTCTGAAGTTAACGCGAAAGGACTTTTTGGGGATAGTTGAAGGATATTGTTTACTCATCAGAAATAACAGCCTTGGAGGACTTGAATCATAGGATTGACGAGGCAGCTGTGTGAGATGGAGTAGAATTGGATATATGCGTGTTATATTTCTAGAATTTTCAACAATTTTTAATTTAATGTTTTACCTGTTTCAATAAGTTGGGTTGTACATTGAAAACTACTGACTTGAGATGAAATGAGCTAACTTAATTTTGTTTGTAAGTAAGTAAGTGTAAGCACTAGTGTACATATTTTGCCGTAAGAAATGATGACAAAGTCAAAATTTTAAACTTAAAACAAAAACTCGCTTTTGCTTTCCAACAACTTTTGACGCTTTAATTTTAGGGCAATATCTACTTTGAAACAGTTAAAGTACCCATAATTACGAGTTCAAAGATACTCTATTTGTTACCATAGGTGCGTAAATTTGAAAGATTTTATTTTCAATAGGAGCCAAAACAGAGCATAAGGCATTGATTAAAACCTCTGAATCTCCGAGAGCATGCATTTACGCCTCCCCCACTTCTCCTCTCTCACTCTTAATAAAGCTTTCGACACATTATCTTCAACACCCTGTATAAATTATGGTTTATTGAGTGGCATTATATCCTGGCGAAATATTCACTCTTTCGCTGTGATATTTTGTTCTGAGTTTGTATATTTTCCAATGTTTGTACATCAACTGGATGTTGTTATAAAGGATAACAGCTATATTTTTTTTTTTATAATTTACGCGCGCCTAAGGTTAGAATAACCTTTTACTGTTGCCATGGCGCGGGCGGAAAGATAGAAGGAGGAGAAAGGAAAATTGTTTTTGTAGTGGTTTGAAACTCAGGTGTGTTTGGTTTCTATGTTTGCTCTCCAGGGGTGGGAAGTCCGAATAGGACGGAGAGTTTTTTCTTCACTCAGAGTGATTCGAGGTATATCACAGTATTTTTCTTTTTCTGTGCTTGAAACTATACAACAGTCAAATCTACGTGTCAGGGTTATGCCTTCACACACAGAATTTTTCTGTCTGAGTTCCAATTACACAATGAAAAACTGACTTGCTATGGGCAGGATTCGAACCTGGACCCTCCGAGTGAGAAGCGTTTGCTACTACCACTACACCACGGCCACCCGTTATCTTTGCATTGATAAACCTATGTGTGATTTATTATCCGTATTGTGCGACGAGTAACTAAGTACAATTTCGGGCAATCGCAAGATGATTTTTTATTGCTAGGCCTAGGTTTATTCGCTATCTGATGATGTTTTGTCACATAATCGTATGATGCTCGTGCATCCATCTATGATATGATTGATAGCTTCTGTGTTGTTTTAGCGGCGGTACGGGTCCTTCAGTAAGACTTATCTGTTTTATTTATCATAAAACCCTCGCTGATTTGAGCTAGAAATGTTGAGAAAGTTTTAGTTTATATGGAGGCATTCTCTGTAGGCTTTGTGTTTGTCATGATTGTATACACCCGTCATGAAAGAGAACGTTGAGTGATCTTTGAAACTCTATGTTAAGAGGGGATAATTATTGCCAGACTATCTAAACTAAATTTCGAATTGATTTGTAAAATAGGCTCTCAAGTTGTTGAGTAATGGTGATTCGGTATGTTCAGGAATCCTTTTCCACAGTCATAACATTAGATTGTCGGCTACTATTCCAGAGGTCAAGCTTCTTTAATTGGAAGGCAATACACTAAGAGAGAGAGAGAAAAAATAAATTTCTATTGTCGCCAGTCTTTCGTGAAGCCAAAGCTATGAGAGCTGTTGAGTAGTATGCGTGTTTGTGATATTGACGACAAATAGGAGGGGCGTTCAACATATTCTCGGTATCGGAGTGAAGCTGTGGTTGTATATATTAATTGACTTATTTATCAAGTAATACTATTATTTTAGTGCATTCATGTACAATTTCATATAAATGTGATTATTAATTCGCGTTTTATCTCTAGTTAAAGAGAATCATAATGGCAACTGAGACGATGATGGTGAAAATTGAGCATCGCGCTGTAATTAAATTTCTCACTAAGCAAGGAAAAAGTCAAAAAACTATTCATGAAGAGATGGTGGCTGTTTACCAGGGTTACGCACCTTCATTATCAACTGTGCAAAAGTGGTCAAGTGAGTTCAAGAGAGGCAGAGAGAGCATTGAAGACGACCCCCGCTCCGGCGCCCCGGCTACTGCTTGTACGGGAGAAAGCATCAAAGAAGTCGAAAAACTTGTTCTTGAGGATGCCCGAATAAAGGTGAAAATAATGGCAGAGATCACCAAGCTTTCAATTGGTACCATTCACACCATTCTTCATGACCATCTTAACCTTTCAAAGGTCAGTGCAAGGTGGGTGCCACGAATGCTCACAGCGCCTCAGAAAAAAGTGAGAATCGCATGCTGTAGAGAGCTTCTGGAGATGTGTAGTGAGAACGCGGACGGTGTTATGGATCGAATTGTTACTGGGGACGAAACATGGGTCCACCACTATGACCCTGAAAGCAAACAAGAGTCCATGCAGTGGCATAAAAAAGGAACAGACCCCCGAAGAAGTTCAAAGTCACTCCGTCTGCCGGGAAGCTCATGGCCACAGTTTTTTGGGACTCAAAGGGAATCTTGCTCATTGAGTACAAAAAAAAAGGTGAAACCATCGACACCACATCCTACGCTTCCACTTTGCATAATTTGCGGGAGGAAATTATAAAGAAAAGACGGGGTAAACTCGCAGCGGGTGTGTTGCTTCTTCATGACAACGCTCCTGTTCACACGGCGCGAGTTTCCAAGGCTGCTGCGCGAGATTGTGGTTTCGAAGAAATCCAACACCCACCCTATAGTCCAGACCTTGCCCCTAGTGATTTCTGGATTTCCTGTTTCCGGATTTGAAAAAATGTCTTCGTGGAAAAAGATTTTCGGATGATGAAGAACTCAAGTCGGCAATAAATGGGTATTTTACAGAGAAAGAGGAAATTTATTTTTTTGAGGGTTTAAAAAAGCATATCTCAAGATGTAACAAATGCATTGATGTTAGGGGAGATTATATTGAAAAATAAAAGCAATTTAAATTGAATTCGCATTTTCCTTCATATCGATACCGAGAATATATTGAACGCCCCTCGTAGAATTCTCGCACTCCGATATTAAATCCGATGTTGATTCTTTGATCGCCGATGTAAATAATTTGAAAAAGTCATTTTCTAATGTTACCACCGAATGCACTAATACTACAACATTGCTTACTAATAAAAATGTTGAACTATCCAATGTAAATACAAAAATTGATCACGCTGCTGGCCAACTTATAAAATTAAGGCGCTCAATGAACTCCTATGAAAACCGTGTAATCGCGAGTGATGCTTTCATGTTTGACATTCCGTACTTGCCTAATGAAAATCTTAAATCGATATTTAACTTAATATGCGACACAATAAACATAAAACCACGCACTCTTAATAATATTTACCGCACCTGACCGAAACTAAACTCGCATAACTCCGCAGTAATGATAAAATTTAATTCACCATACGACAAAAACTACGAGTATGTCCTAAAGTCAATCGCGAGTTACCGAAAAAAAAACATAAAAAACAACTCTGCTTAAATGATTTACTCCTGGCTATCGATAGCTCCTCAACCTCCGCGCCATCCTCTATAATCCACATACGTGAGAGTTTGACGCATCAAAATAGATGTTTATTTCAACGTGCACTCGAATTAAAAAAACGTAAACAACTTTTTCTGTTTACACCGCACGTGGAGTGGTTTTTGTCAAACGTCAATCCGACGAAACAGCTGTGTTAGTTGACTGCATCGAGGACTCGAACACGTTGCCAGATCAGCCGTTTTTAATGATAATCAAATCTAAGATTTTCCCCATATATTTATTATTATTACTATTATTTATTTTTTCTTGCTTTTCTTTCTCTTCATAGTTTTTGTTAATATGCTTTATTTTATTTTTTGCTTGTTGCTATAATAAAAATAATTAATAACCCATTATGCCTTCGATTATTAGAGTTCTGAGCAGTCAGTATAGCGGTCTCCGTGTTTGTAGTTTAAACGCGCAAAGTTTATTGCCGAAAATTAATGAGTTCCGTGATTTGTTTGTTGGATCGGATGTTGACGTAGTATGTGTTACTCAAACATGGTTTAGGGATGAATTAAGAGACGAGGCTTTTCGCTTGGAGGGTTATCATCGACCTTTTCGCTCAAACAGAAAATATCGTGTTGAGCGGGGAGTGGCAATATTTGTTAGAGATATAGTTTCATCTGATGATGGAAGTAGTATCGAGTATATGTTTGTGGATCTGGTGGGCAGTGAGGGTGGACTACTTATTAGTGCAATTTATAGGCCACATATTGATATTAACCTATCACCATTGTGGCGATTTTAACTGCAATCTTTTAGGTCCGAATTACCTCACTCAGCACATGGAAACGTTTAACTTAAGACCAGCCAACACTTGCACTCCCACACACTTTTTTGACGGTGGTGCAACACTACTAGATTTATTTTTCGTTAGTGATGTGAGTAAAGTGGCTTTGTACGACCAGCTCTCCTCTGCTCCTGCTTTTTCAAAGCATGATCTTATCCTTTTGACTCTGAAATTCAGCATTAATCGACTGAGCAAAACTATCGAATATCGTGATTTCCACAACATTGATTTTGGACACCTAGAAGAGTGCACAAGAAGTAGGAATTGGGAATACACGTATCATTTATTGTCATCAAATGACCAATTGCAGTTTTTAACTGAAAACATAACTAGCCTGTATAATATTCATGTGCCCTTAAGAACTAAGCTCATTAAACCGAGTAATAAGCCATGGTTTACCCGACACATCCGTTTATTAATTCAGCAACGTGATGAGGCCTATAATTCCTAGAAACGTTACCGGTTAAATGAGTCCAAGCGAATATATTGCTCACTACGCAATAAAGTTGTTGGAGAAATAGGTAAAGTCAAATCTCAAATGTACTCTAACCAGCTTAATATTTTAATTTAATTTTGGTGGGGGCGAATGCCCCCATTTATTCGGCTTAATACAAGCTATAACTTAAAAATTAAACTTAAACTAAAACTTAAAACTAAGGTTGGTTGGAGTGGTGAAGGAGAACGGATTTGGGGTAGGAAGTGGTGCGGTGGAAGTCAAAGACGGTAGGGTTTGAGTTGATTTGACGTAGCATACGGGAGATTGGTTCGATCGCGCTATAGGAGGTGTGGTGGGTTGATAGATAGAAGAGTCGAGGGGTACGTAGATTACGAGGGTTAGTGTTGAGGAAAATGGAGTTGTGAAGGGACGCGCATTCAACTTGACCTGAAAGGAGTCGATGAATGAAGAGAAAGTCTGCTGCATCTCTGCGATCTTCAAGGGTGTTTAAGTTGATAAGGTTGAGACGGTTTTGATAGGGGGGCAGATTAAAAGGATCGTCCCAGGGCATGCCTCGAAGAGCAAATCGAAGAAAACGGCGCTGAATGCTTTCAATGCTCGAGATATGAACACGATGATATGGGGACCATACTTGACTGGCGTACTCCAGGAGGGGGCGAACAAAGGGACCTGGTCACGTATGGGTCGGTGAATTCTGTTTTACAAAACCTAGTGCAGAGTTGGCTTTGAGGATTATCTCATCCATATCTAAACGCAAGTTGAGCTCCCTATCACACAAAATGCCGAGGTCGCGAAGAGATTGTACGGAGGTGATAGGTTGGTTATGGAGAAGATAGAGTCGGGGAGGAGATTGGTTCCGCTTATGTGAGAAGGTGATGGATTGGCATTTGGCGATGTTAAGTTCAAAACAATTTTTGAGGCACCAGATCGAAAAACTATCAAGATCTTGTTGAAGGAGGAAAGAGTCATGGGGAGAAGAAATGGTTTTGAAAAATTTGGTATCGTCGGCGTAAAGGGAGACAGACGAGTGTTTGATGATCATATCGAGATCATTTATGGTTAATATAAAAAGAATGGGACCGATGTGTCTGCCTTGTGGAACTCCAGAGGTGTCGAAAGATGGAGCCGAGTCGGCTGACCTGAAACGAACACTGTAAAAACGGTTTTCGAGGTAAGAGGATATCCATTTTAACAGTATGGGTTCAAAGCCGAGGGCAGACAATTTAAAGATGATTAATCGATGAGAGATTTTATCGAAGGCTTTGCTTAAATCGGTTGCAACTACATCAACTTCGTTGACATTCTCTAGGGCAGATAGGACAAAGGATACGAATTCAACGAGGATACGAATTCAACCCTTTATTAACCAATATTGTCTAGGGGAAATAAGTGATTTGCATTCGAAGCTTAGAGCTTCATACAAAATACTTTCGAAGAGTTTTGGTATATGGGAGAGTTTAGCGATGGGACGATAGATGGTTACTTCATTCTTTGATCTTTTCTTGTGGATCGGGGTTATGAAGGAGGTTTTCCAAGCCTGAGGAAATTCTCCTTGTGAAAGGGATAGACGAAAGAGATTTGAAAGGGCGTCAGTTGTGGAATAACTTACGCAACTTAGGCATCGGTAAGTCAAGGGGCGACTGAGTTAAGGATGTTGATGGTAATACTCTAAACCAAAAATTTGTTTCTCGCTACGTCCAGTGAGTACTACAGAAACTTCCTTTTCGTTTGCGGATCAGTGGGACTATTCTGATTTTGGTTTTCAAGCGGTAGATTATGCCGATGTTGTGGAAGGTATGCTTCTTATAAAGTCAAATTCTGTGGGTCTGGACAAAATTAATCCCTCGTTTTTAAAAATTATTCTATCCTTTGTACTGCTAAACATAACCTATTTGTTCAATACAATTTTTACGACAGCCGAGTATCCCGATTTATGGAAGCTGACTAAGAAACCTTCCAAAAGACACTAAAGGGTATGAATTTAGGGCCATTTCAATTTTGCCCTTTTTGTCGAAAGTATTTGAAAGGATTCTTCAAAAACAAATTAATGCTCACCTAACGGCGAATAATATGCTCACCCCAAAACAATCTGGACTTCGTGAAAAGCACAGTTGTATCACAGCCTTGTTAAGTGTCATAGACGATATTAATCAGGCGTTGGACAGAGATGAAGTAACTTTTCTGGTATTGCTTGATTTCTCGAAGGCTTTTGACACAGTTAATCATGATATTTTATATAAAAAGCTTATTCAGCAATATAACATCTCAGCTGGTGCCACAAAGTTACTTTATTCCTACCTAACTAATAGAAAGCAAGCAGTGCAGGTTGGTGATAACTTATCCGACTTTCTCCCAAATGTTACCGACGTCCCTCAAGGTTCCATTCAAGGACCACTATTGTTTTCGATTTACATTAATGAGCTTCCATCTATAATCGAGAACTGCTCACATGTATGCAGATGACGTGCAACGGTACCTAAAACTCCCCATCGGTCTTATTGAGAATAGCGTTTCTTGTGTAAATGAAGACTTAGAGAAGATATTACATTGGTCCCAGTTAAGTGGCCTTATTTTAAACCCAAAAAAGTCTAAATGTCTGGTAATATCAAGAAAAGTATGGATCTCTCTTATTTTCCTTCGATCGTGTTTAATATGTTGAAACTGCAAAAAATCTTGGGGTGATTTTCATCAGTGGCTAACTTGGGATAACCACATTAATTCACTCGTCGATAAAGTATATGGCGTACTGCGTACCTTGTTGGTAACTCAGTTATTTACACGAATGTTATTTGCTAGGACATTGGTATTACCGATTTTAATTTACGGGTGTGAACATGTCTTTGGGATACGAAGATATGATAGATTGTCTGGTTTTGCTAATCGTCTGCTAGGTATGCTTTTGGAAAATCATCTTCAACTTCGAAGTGTAACATTGCTTTCCGATACGACAGCCACAATACTGTTTTGCAAGAATTAGTATATCATCCTCGAATAGGTCCCATCAATTAATTCATCCTCGTTTTTCCTGTTTAACATCGGAGAGTCAATTCTTTGTCAATGCCGTCCGTCAGTGGAATTCTCTACCGCGTTACATTAAAGAAGCATAGAACGCAACAAACATTAAAAAGATTTTAAAAAAGCATTTTCTAGTAAATTTGTTAATTTAATTTCTAATTGAAGATTTCACTTATGTATATCAATTAATTCATAAAATCAAAACCATTGTTAAAATCTTACATTAGCTCTCTCTTGTAAAATAAGATTAAGGCAAACTTGTAAGATATTGTATCTTGCTGCCTTTAGGCAATCACAAGTAAATCAATAAGAAAAAAGCAAATTTCCGAAAATAAAAACTGCTTACGAAATCGTCTTTCAATCTGCAGCTTTGCGGTGTCGACAAATGGTGCATCAGTGATATCACTGATTCATTAAGTGACGATGACACTTCTCAAATTAGAGAAATGCCATCATCTGACATTCTCTACTGAAGCTTCATCGAAGAAACTCGCTCTTTTTTAACTAAATGATATTTTTGATTAAATTTAATTCAATTGAAGTTTTTGTATATGAACTCACGAGTTGTCATTAAATAAGCCAAAAGAACTTAACAGCAAAGACGTAAGCTCTTATTTCTGCTGCCAAAATTGAAAGGTGAACAACATGACGGCATCTCGGATATTGAGTGGGGAGACTCTTCCGTCAGAATTTTTTTTTTTTATATCTATATACTATTAGCTTAGAATTTCTCGAAAGACTTAGGGTGACTCAATCAGAAAGGGCTCTTTTAGTCTATTGTGATTGCAGTCGTTCGCTACAAATTTTCTTCAAATATTTTGAAGTTCGGTATGACCGCATTCCGGTATGGTAATGGTCTGAGGCGATGTTTTCTCTGTAAACATGTTTCTCGTGCCGATCTCAGCAGCATGTACAAGCATTAGGATCGTTTATTAAGTCAAAGTCTGTAGTTTTCTTTTATTAAGGAATACAAATCACTTCAAAAGCAATAACTGCCATGGTAAACTACCATCAGAAACATCACTACTAACACAGTTTTGAATTAAAGGATATTACGTATGCACATATTTCTAGGTACGTGCTAGGTTTAGTATGCCAGATGTATCCATTTTATAATAATTTGAGCGAATATTTATGAAGCAATTAAAATAAAAATATCACTGTTGCGCATCTACATATTTAGTTTGATAAGTCAAAGTCATAATTAAACTATTCATATTGAGGAAGTTTAACTAATTTAACCATTCCGCATTTAATAGTGCAAAATACTCGTAAATGCAAATAAAAAAGCGGCACTCCCAACAAAAGGAATTTTAGTCATTCATTTGGTTTGATTAGCATCAGCAAAGCAACCGCATCTGCTACTAGTATTTGTTTCAACTCTAAACACAAACATATTAATCTGATATTCGTATAATACGTCCATATTGGTAAATAAAAAAACAATTATTAAATATTCGTGGCTCGCATTTTATGATAATATTCTGCAGACACAGCGCCATCACTCGAAATGATTAATTGCATGATTTTAGCATAAAATTTCTGAGATCCGACCCAATACGTCACAGATGCCCGGTCTAAGATACTCGTAACACGTAAATGCCTTAGGCTTTAAGCTTTTAAGACTTCCTCATTGCTACTTGTCACCAAAAATTCCCCTCCCCAGTGGGCAGATTTACACTCACAAAATACTAATTGGTATGTTAATCATAATTTTTGGCTTTTGTTTACACTCGCCTAAATGATGTAATCGCACGTTAAAAGATTTAATTCGCCAATGTGAAGGAATGCGCGCCAATGCGCTGTGATGAGTAATTTGGCGCAGATTCGAGTCGATCGTGACTTTTTCCTTTTGGTATGCTACTCCGTTGTCATCGTCGTCGTTGTCGTTGTCGTTGTCGTTGTCGTAGTCGTTTTCGTCGTTTTCGTCGTTATCAACACCGATCCGCAATCCGCGATCAGTGATCAACCTGACTGCAAGCAGGTGAACTTGAAACAAAAACATTTTCGTATCTGATTTTATTGGTCGACTTCAAATTCTTGCCATATCCGGTGTGAATTAATCAAACCGATCGAGGGGCTGGCTTGTAATGTATATTCATACGAATATTGGTATTCGTGTTGTCGATCGTTGGTGATCAATGGTCAGCTGCGACGTTGGCGCCGACCTTCCCCAACTTTTGTTTATGACAAATTGTTTTGATGTCGATTGTGGGTTTTTCTTGTTGCTTTAATTTGGCATCAAACCATTCAAGCTGGAAAAGAGCAGAAGAACTTGTTCATATATTTATTGGTGCTTGTATGTATGGGCAAAACAAACATCTTACATGGTCAAGGGGCACTTGAACAACAAAGTAGTATAGTCGAGTAAATGTAGCGCAATTTAATTAAAACACGCAAAGTACTTGGTACGAGTATACTCGCATTCGTACTTGTACTTGTACTCGTACCTACATACAATTCACATTTCGACAAGCAGGCATTTTTATTGTAATTTGCACTTAATAAAATCACCATTGCATCAGTACGAGTATCAGGAGCCATAAACCCATCCCATTAACATGAGTACGAGTACTGTTGAGCGGTTTATAAGACAAGGTCGTTTCGTTGCGTCGATATTCGTCCAAAGGTATGCGCCGGTGGCTGGCGGCTGGTCCAGAAGATGGACACCCATCTTCAGACCATCTTAATGAGCTGGCCCTAAAAATAACTTTGTGATTATATAAGACGACCTCAAACATCATGTTTGTCTTCGATTTGGTCATGATTACAAATCAATCTTAAGAACTACAATGACATGAAGATAGTGTATCGTAGATGAGGAATTCCCTTGAGACGTGATTGCTGACTACTTGCAGTTCCCAAAGTATTCGAGCAGGATGCAATAAAATTGTGTTTTTCCTCTGTTTCCGAGCAATTAATTTGTCTGAATTTGCCACCATGCATTTTAAATGGAATCACACTTATTAATTTAAAAAAAAGAAGGAATTTGAAGTTATTAGATGGGATTGCGTGCATCGCTCACAAATCGCTAATTAGCGTTGAATCACTCCGAGATATTTGAATTAATTCAACAATCGCGAATCATGCAAACCAAGCAAATACTGTGAAGTACTCATAGCATAAAAAAGATTCGATTTTCCAGTTTCTTGTGGGAAAAAGTTTCTAATTTGAATTTGTATTTTATCAGCTTTATCGTTTTTGGCTCGATTTTCGGTCGGAAATATTGTACTAATGGGTATCCAAAAATTCACGCAAGGTTCGAATTTTTGCGGTGAAGCATTGCCAACGAAAAAAAAGACAGCGTGACGGCTGATAGTTCAGGGTTATTAAAAATGGATCGCTACACGTGTTTTCATTGTTGGATAATATTTGAGAAATAATGATGGTTTCGCATCTATAGCTCGCAATATTCGTACAAAATATGATCGGAATAGTGATGTAACTTCATCGACTGTGAAGAGCTTAGTTCACATATTCAGGGAGACTGGATCAATTGGTGATCTTAGACACTCTGGACGTCCTGCAACAAATCGTTCGACACAAAACATAGAAGCAGTTCGTGAGAGGGTTGTTAAGAGGGCACCGGCACTGAGGACTCACGAACTGAAGCCAATTCACGAATGTTTGTTGAGAGGCAAATGCATCCAGAACGTGTCCCTGTTAGGCGTGGATTTTGGGATCATCGGACCATTCTTCTTTGAAAATGCGGCTGGTCAGGCAATAACAAGTAACTTCTTGACGAATTTTTTCAAGGTCGGTGATCTTCTTACATCAGGATTGCATTCTGATATATGTTAAGTCAAGGCAGTTGTAAGTAAGTGTGCCACAGACTTCGCTTCCTTTTCGATCCCGCAGGTCCTGTAGAAATCGTTAAGAGGAATACTCAATTATTGGTCCTGTCTTCCAGTGGCACAGTGTCCCGTGATCCTCTGCAGCTCATATGGGACCGAGTATGGTTGATATTAGTCTAGATGTCTTTCAGTTATGCCGATGATTCCATTCAATGCCGGTTCATCAGCAACGCAGTTCACTGAAAAGACCAAGCGTCTCGGATACGTGATAGGTTCAGCTAAGTCAAATCATTGAGAGATAAGCTGCAATTTCTAACTACCCTAAAATGTATGTTGTTTGAAGTAAGTTATTAGAAGAATTTTTGACTGTCTATATATATTTTAATATCCGCTAGGGGTACTGGATTAGGACTGAAATAATTATGAGTCGGCACATGTAGTACTGTTCGAACTCGTCCAGAAGATGCAGTTTATAGTTGAATTACGCAAATATTTTAGTTTTCCCATCAAATGCTCCATGTCGCCGATAGAACTAAATAACTACTGAGCTCAAAAATCTTTTTTTCTATCTCTGTACAATTTTTTAGAAAGTTTAACTTAACATATGAATATCCTTTTAAGTGTTAAGACGCCTGTTTAAAAAAATGTGGTTGCAAAGTGAACAATAAATGGTGCAACTGTAGGATTGGCGTAGGCAGGGAGAGAAGACCCCTCTGCCAACTCCTTAAGCTGTGTAGAAGGAAATACACTTACTGAGAATGATTTCGCGTTGTCGTCATTCCTCACTTTCGGGATTGAGGTGATTTTTAATTTAATTTCATTTCAACAATTGAAAGTCAGCTGATTGGGAGAGGTCGTGGTTTTTAACAGCAATTAACTGACAAACCTAGTACTGCCATTCTGTTAAATATGGTTTGATCCACCAGAAAAATCATAGTTGGAAGTCAAGAGGATTGGAAGATCATGGATGTAGTTATTCCATTTCATTGTGGGCAATACACTTAAGGTCATCATTCTACAATAAAGACTGAAGATACTCTACCTAGTGGAGTTTAACACTGGTAGTCTCTAAACCATAATACGGGTGGTCGTGGTGTAGTGTAGCAAACGCTTCTCACTCGGAGAGTCCAGATTCGAATCCTGCCCATGGCAAGTCAGTTTTTCATTGTGTAATTGGAAATTAGACAGAAAAATTCTGCGTGTGAAGGCATAACACTAACACGTAGATTTGGCTGTTGTAGAGTTTCAAGCACAGAAAAGAAAAATACTATGATATACCTCGAATCACTCTGAGTGAAGAAAAACTCTCCGTCCTATTCGGACTCCCACCCCTGGAGAGCAAACATAGAAACCAAACACACCTGAGTTTCAAACCACTACAAAAAACAATTTTCCTTTCTCCTCCTTCTATCTTTCCGCCCGTGCCCGGGCAACAGTAAAAGGGTATTTAACCCCTTAGGCGTGCGTAAATTATATAAAAAAAAAAAATATAGAATATTGATTGACATTGGATACTGATCTACTGACTTGACTGGGTATTTTCTTGCATCAAGTGGTTTGTCAAAATATCAGTCGAATAGAAATTGTAATCTACGTAGAAAACAAAAGGAAAGTGGCAAGGGGTTGGTAGGGTAGGTAAGAGTGGCTGTTGGAAATACCAACCTACTTAGGCCCTAGATGAAGCTTTCTTCTCTGGGAGAGAGCTGGACGTGTACAGAGTAGGTGGAGGGTTGTCTCCTCCTCCTCTTCATCCATGTAGCTTCTACAGAAATCATTTGTAAAAGAGCCAAGATTTCTTGCGTTCTTGCCTATGAGGCAGTGTCCAGTGATGACACCTATTATGGCGCTGAGATGATTTGTTTGGTCACTAGACATGTTTGTCCAACAGTCCACCTAAGGTCTGCTCTTTTATTGGTATCCAGCTTAACATTAAGTTTGCACTTAATCTACGAGTACCCATGAGAGATGATCGGCATTCAAGTGCGGTTTTAGGATTTAATGAGACCGAGTCTAGGGACTTGATGGCGGCCTGACTATCCGAAAATATGCGGATATCCTTTGCAAATATCACGTCTTTCTTCATCCAGGACAGAGTTGCTTTAATCGCCAAAATTTCCGCCTGGAACATTCTACAGTGATTTGGAAGACGAAAAAAGAGGCTCAGATTTAGCTTATTTGAGAAAACACCGCCAACAACTCCGCTATCGGCTTTAGATCCATCTGTGTAGAGATGGATTGACTTTTCCTCCATGAAAGCATCTTTCTTACAGAATGATCTAGAGGGGAAGCTTACATCTAAGTTTTTGTTAAACCAAAGTTCAGGTATGGCGACCAGACAGACGCCAGTCAGTTATTAATGTCTATTCGCTGCATTTCAAGAGATTATACTATTACGGAAGAAGTATTGAATTTGATGCCTTTACATGGAACAACTAAAGGAAGTGATATCTATTTATAAAGCTGCCAGTACCACTGTTATAGATTAGGAAGGGTTTCAAAAATATCCCTGTATTGTGACTGATGGAGCTAAACCAATGAAAGGGACAGTTACAGGATTTTCTGGACTCCTTAAGCAGAATGGTATTCATTGCCCTTTAATCAACTGCAACATACACCAAGAAACTTTATGCGGAAAATTTTTGCGCCAGATGGACACAATGAAGGTGGCTGTCAAAATAACAAATCTGATCGGGGCGGAAACAAAGCTTTGACTCATTGTAAATCTCTCGATTTTTTAACCGAAATCGATGCAGCATACGGAGATTTACTTTTACACTCAGACCTCAGATGGTTAAGTGCTGACAAGTGCTTGCAGCGTTTTTTTACCCTGCGAAAGGAGATCCTAGTGTAACGTAAAACGAAACAATTGGCAACACGGAAGAAGAGAGATAAGTAGAAACAAAGAAAATTAAGAAGAGCCGCCATTCTAATGGTGACTCGGTATCTGGATAGTCGAGGTGTTGGACTTATAAGCAAGAATAGACAGTTGAAATAAGTAATTTGTAAAAAGTATAAATCGAATTTTTAAAGATCAGAAGTGGGATCGGATCTGTTCCTGCAGGGAAAAGTGTGAGAATATTTATTTAAAAGTTGTTTTGATACAACGTACTCGTATGTAAGTGTGGTATATTTTTATTAGAACTGGTGATTTACGTGAGTGTTCGGAGCATATTTGTGAAATTCGGAAATATTGGGAAATGAATGATTCTGTGTTCGAATCTGGTAATCAAAATGCGTTATTTTTTTGATTCTGGTCTGCAAAGCTGTAGCAGAGGTTAAATTTGAAACGTTAGCAGAGACGCGGTTTTAACCGTTATGTATTTTAATGGAATGAGTAAAACAGTTTGCGCTTGCATTTTCAGTCTACGAAAAGGTAATACTATCTCTGTTGCTCAAGAGAATGCATGCAGAGAAAGAGACAGTTGTAGCTTATCTGACTGATTCGCATGCAATTTTGGTATACGAAAAGGCATATGTCTGTCTCAAGCTACAACAAAAGTCTGGAAGAATCATTTTGGTGAATCTTTCTATGTATGAGTTTGCATTTTCCGATGACGTAAGGCATACTGTCATCTCTCTTCGATGACTGAAGAATATGTTGTTGTATAGTGAATAGGTTGTTTTTTTTTTTTTTTGAAAATACAAACTATAACGATGTTGAGATATGCTCTGGGCATTTTTGCGAACTAACCAGCCACTTAATGTAGGATAGCAATTTAATTGAATATTTTTTTTTTGATAGCGACATGGATAGAATGAATCTGAAGCAACTCCAAGAAAATTTGAGGAAAAGGAACATTCCGATAAGCGGGTCCAAAACAACACTTATTGAAAGAATAAACGACCACGACAGACAACTAAACTCAAGCGAATCTTTTGCATATCCCAATATAAACCAACGTGGAAGTCAACGTGAAATCGTTGAAAATGATCAAAATGCAACCACAATTTCTGACACAGGTACATTAACTGAAGAGGAGCTAAGGGCCAAGGAATGGTTCTTGATAAAGCGCGAACGAGACCTTCTTGAAAAAGAAAAAGTCATTTTTGCAAAGGAGCGTGAAATAGCCAAACAATTGAAGAGTTTAGTTCCAACCAGTTCGACACAAGATACTGCTCTGAACAGACCAAAGCCAAATTGTAGCATCAGAGAGATCGCCGATGCAATGCCTGTTTTTTCACCAGGGGAGATTACTTCCCTGTCACCTGAATGTTGGGTAATCCGCGTAGAAAAACTGAAAAACATATATGGATGGGATGATATGGCATTGCCTTTGGTGGCTTCATCACGAATGCATGGGCCGGCACGACACTGGTGGGACTCGTGTCAGGAAGTTCTAACATCTTGGAGTCAGTTAGCCTTAGGACTCAAATCAAACTTCCCGTATCATTGTAGTGAAGGTACACCAAGTACGCTGATGAAAAGAACAAGGCATTCGTCTGAATCAATTGAAAATTTCTGTTTCGAAATGAATCTTTTGGGAAAGAGAATAGAACTTTCCGATAAGACGATTATTCAGTATATTCATACTGGTTTGAACGACGCTCAAATGAATACCAATCTTGCTGCAGGGAACTTCAACAACATTGCTGAACTGATTGATAAAATCAAATGGTGTCAAAGTATACGCTCCTACTCACGTCCTAGAGTCGTTACAACTTCACGGCCTTCAACAAACGATTCGGCTAAATGGCAACCTAATCGTCAACCGATCTCCAAGAATCATATTACAATCAACCAGACATTATGCTAAAAATTGAATTCAAACAAGGAAGAGACACTCGACTAACAGTAAGGACAACAAACAAAATTCAGCACCAAAGACGGAGAAAATGCAAGACTAGAACTACCGTGTTAATGTGATTTGTAATAACAATCCTTCAGATTGTTATATTAAAGATGTAGTAATAAATGATAAAAAGTACACATCTCTTTTAGATTCTGGAAGCGAGAAGACAATTGTGATAAAACAAGTTGCCATAGATATAAATGGCAACATGGATAATTGTGAAATCAATTTGCATGGGTTTGGTGGTGGAAGTTGTCGAGCGATTGGAAGCATTGCATGCCAAATCCAAATAGACGAAGCTTTCTTCCCAGTTCAAGCAATCGTGGTTGAAGATAATTTTCTCTCAAAACCTATACTAATAGGAAAGGATGTTTTGAACAATCCCATGTGCAAAATGCGCAAACAAAGCGAAAGCTTGTTAGTACAAAGAATGGATATGGACATTTTTTCTGCTAAACCAATAACTGTTTCTTATGTTCAAATAGATGAAGATGAACAAAGACCTATACTTCTTAAACTTTTGAATGATTATAGAAAATGTATTGCCATGAACCAACACGAATTAGGTCGAAACAAACTAATCGAAATGGAAATTGGACTGGTGAAACAAGATCCGATAATGCGGAATTGTCGTTGAATCGCAATCCGATTGCGCTTCACCGGTAATTCTTGTAAAGAAAAAGAATGGAGAGGACAGAATGTGTGTTGATTATCGGAAGTTGAAATCCGTCACGAAGAAAATCCGCTTTCCAATGCCCCTAGTGGATTATAATTTCTACAGAGTGCTTGACTTAGCCTCTGAGTATTATCAAATACCTATAAAAAGGGAACACACACATTATACTGCTTTCGTTACTCACGACGAGTTCTACGAATTTACACCGATGCCTTTTGGACTTGTTAATGCCCCATCTATTTTTCAAAAGTTAATGAACACCGTCGTCCGGAAATTGAGACCCACCAAAATCATTTGTTATATGGACGACGTAGTAATACCGTCCGAAACCTTTGAAGAAGGAATGGAAAAATTAAAATCGTTCTTGAAAATACTCCTTGAATCTAATTTAAACCTCAATCTTCGAAAATGCGCTTTCTTCAAAGGAGAAATAGAACTTCTGGGACATGTGGTGAAAGACGGTACAATGAAACCTGGTAAAACCAAAACGCTGGCGATAGAAAAGTTCGAGACTCCAAAAAACGAACACGAAGTCCCACAATTCATTGGGCTAACCAGTTATTTTCGAAAGTTCATTGAAAACTATTAGGTGATCGCTCTACCACTGACGAATTTAACAAAGAAGAAATGTGTATTCCATTGGGGACAAATGAGTAGAATGCATTTGGAATGCTGAAAAATTGCCTTATAAATAGGCCCTTACTCGTACTAACTATATAATCCAAACAGTGATCATGAATTCCACACTGACGCCAGCTCCCGTGGAATAGCAGGAGTTGTATTACAACGTGAAGGCAATTCGCTTCGTCCGGTGGCTTACTATAGTAGAAAAACGTCGGACGGTGAAAGGTTTTTTTTTTTTTTTTTTTTTGGCAGTTTCTTCTTGGCAAGCACTTTAAAATTACAACGGATTGTGAAGCTCTGAAAACGGCTATGAGTATAAAAGAGTTGATTCCCAGAATAGCCCGTTGATGGCTACAGATGCTTGAGTTTGACTACGAAATAAATCACCGGTCTGGTGATGCCACATATAGACGCTTTATCCAGGTGTCCTAATGAGAACTCAAGCTGAGAACGTGCTAAAAGTAAGTATAGATGATTCTGTCTGGCTATATTCATTACAGCTTTAAGACGAGCATATCTGTGAAATCGCACAATGCCGCAAAAAGAAACCGAATAACAGTGAAGAGAAACAACTCCACACAGACCACGCTCTTCAGGATGGTCGAGTATGCAGGCGAGTTGACAATAACCTTAAATTGTACGTTGTACGTGCCAAAGGGCGTTCGTAATTGGATAATGAGGAATAGCCACGATTTGATGGGTCACTTTTCGGAGAAGAAGGCAATTAACCATCTGAAAAATAGATACTGGTTCCCAAGGATGACACAAGTAAGTCGTAGTAAAGTATCTCAAATCCTGTGTTGAATGTGCCTTCAATAGTAATAAGATGCAACCCCGTGGAGAACTTCATCTCATAAAAAAGAAAGATGTTCCTTATGACACAGTCCATATAGCCAATTTGGGACCGTTCATAAAGTCCACTAAAGGAAATTCATATTTGCTGTTGCTAGTCGATGCGTTGACCCAATATACGATTATGAAATCGCTACCCAGTACACAAACAAAACCAGCTTTGAATTTCCTAATAGAAACGTTCTATTTATTTGGAGCGCCCCGGCGCATCATCTCGGACCGAGGAACTATGTTCACATCGAAAATGTTCGACGAATTCATTAACGATTATGGAATCATCCATGTTCAAAATGCCACTAGAACTCCCAGAGCTAATGGTCAGAACAGTGGAAAGGTATAACCGCACTGTTCTCCAAGCACTATTTGCAAGTGTAGAAGACGAGGATCGTTTGGATCAAACATAAAACCAGTGCAGTGGGCTATTAATAACACCTATAATGATTCTATAAGGAAAACAGCACAACAAATGATGATGGGATATGTTCTTCGTGATCCATGGCCAGATATCCTCGCTCAACAAGCGGAGTCAAATCAACAAGCTCAAAATTTAGAAAGCATTCCTTCACATGGTTTGGAACATATCACTAAAATTCAATCCAAACAGAAGTTCCGACATGATAGCAAATATGGTAAAGCAAAGGAATATAACGTGGGTGACCTAGTAATGACAAAAAACGATTCAGTTAATTCAACTGGTTCTTCACGGAAACTCGAGACGAAATGTAAAGGTCCCTATGTGGTAATTGCTAAACTACAATATGATAGATACCAAATAGCCGACATGCCCTTCGCTCAAAGAAACCAAAAACCCTATTCATCCGTGTGGGCAGCTGACAGGATAAAGCCTTGGGTAGAGTTCGATAGAGAACTCGACGAGGATCAAGACAGGATGGCCAAATCTGTAACGCAAAACGAAACAATAGGCAACACGGAAAGAGAGATAGAGAAGTAGAAACAAAGAAAATTAAGAAGAGCCGGCATTCTGATGGTGACTCGGTATCTGAATAGTCGAGGTGTTGGATTTATATGCAAGAATAAACAGCTGAAATAAGTAATTTTTAAAAAGAATAAATCAAACTGTTAAACTAGTACTTTCGGAAAGACAATATAAAATAAAATCTGATACTACAGAAATAGAAAACAAACTGAAAGATCTCCAATTCCTCGCTGATTTTTCATTTTTAACGGATATGTCCCAACACATGAACGAAGTAAATTTGAAGTTACAAGGCAAACATGTACGGACATGTAAATGAATTTAAAAGTAAACTTAAATTGTTCAAAATGTCTTCAGAAAAGAATGATCTTTATTTTTTCACGAGTTACAAAGAACTTTACATGGATATGGGAAGTTTCGAAAGATGTCACTTTTCTGAGCATATAGAGTACATTGATGAGGTAATTTTGGAGTTTGAAAGTCGATTTATAGATTTTAAGAAATTAGATAGCGATTTATCACTTTTCACTCATCCATTAACACTGGCTATTGAAAGTGTAAAAACTGACTACCAATTGGTAGTCCCGACCCGTTCTACAAAAGCAGAGTGGAAATTGGAATAAATTGGAATTGATCGCTTTCCAAGATTAGCTAGTTGTTGTTTCAAAATGGGTTCGATGATGGGGAGTACATACATTTGTGAAAGTGCTTATTCAACCATGAATTTTATTAAATCAAAATACAGGTTCTCATTGTCGGATATGTCACTTCATAATGCAATGCGCTTAGCAACGATGAATATTGATGTTGACATTGTTAAAGAAATAAACAAAAAATAAAATAATTTTGTTTCGGTGGCCCGCCAGTTCTTGTTGAATTTAATGTTGCCCCGCACACGACTCCAGTCTGGACAACCCTGTCATAGAGCATGATCAGAAAACATGTCGAATTTTTCCTAAAGACATATATTGTATGTTCATATGTAAATATTTCGACACCTACCCGTAACATGCGTCGATTTGAGCGCCAAATCAGCTGACGTATAGGTATAACGTACATATACGTATTTCAACGTGATTTCTTTCAGGACAACTTAAAGCAGTTTCAACATCGGCTTGACAGTAACACAATACGTAACATTTAGTGGTTGCTATTAAAAATGTACGTTGTATCGGAGAGAATATCGAAGCAATACTGCTGTGAAAAAATATTTCGAACAGCTGTCGAGTCGACGGGGCTGAATTGCTATTCACCTTCCCGTGTGTAGAGATCCACGAACATTATTACGTTATAACTTATTTTTATGTACTCGTATGTCCATTCTGTGTTATTTCTATTATCTATTGTTATTTCCAGAAGGCGGTGGGGTTTAAAAAGGGTGTTTCAATTTATGCTGTTGAATTTTAATTAAAATCTGGTTCAAATTTAACGACCCTCCATATGAAGCAGTCGAAAAAAAAATTCACCAAATGCATAAGCGACTTGATAAAGTTTTCATAAAACGTATTTTTTTTCTTGTTAAAAATTTAGTAAAAATCCACAATCGATACATTAATAATTTTACATTGTAAACTTTAAAAAACTGAAGCGTTGACTAGCCAAATTTTAATGGACCTGCGTACAAGCTCAAACTAGGGTAAGCTCGCGCTACACATTCCAAGCTCGATGTTGCTATGGTTCAGTTCAGTTTCAGTTTATACTCATTTTTATTATTGTATATTAAGTCATTAAAACTTATAAGCTATACAAAAAACGCCTACAAATTAGCTTAAGTAACTTAGAATTATCTTAATCTAACTTACTATTAGATTATGCCTTTCGACATCTATTTCATCTTACATTACATGTTTATAACTATTTCTATTCATTATAATTAAAACTGAAAAATGTTGGTATGGTGCTACTCGCTTACTAACCCTCGAAATCTACGTTGCCCCCGACTCTTTTATCTATTGCACAAATCCACCACATATGGCTCTAACAAACCAATCTCCCGTATGCTGCGTAAGGTAAACTCCAACCTTTCCGTTTTCGATTTTAATAGCAGCCTAGATATATTTCCTTAGTTGCTAAACCTTAATTTTTATTAGCTTTTAAGTCCTAGTTTTTAAACTTGAATTAAGCCAAATAAATGAGGCCGTTAGCTCCCACCAAAATTAAATTAACAATTATGTAACCATATTCTAACATTGGATAGCAAAATACTTTAGACTCAAAGTGTCGCATCGAAAACAATAAAAACGCGGATGGTATCGATTATCTGGCAGGGGTCCTTTGGATATACACGGTCATGATGCGACCTAACATATTCGACATTTTCCACTAGTTGTGTAATGGAATAATAAATATGTCTGCTTTGCTTCTACCAGACTCCAAAGTATAGTAAATGTCGATTACATAGTAGTTTTTCTAAGCCCTCTTGGATCTGCTCAAAACGACAGATGGCCATGCACTCCAACGAAGCTCCTATTATTGCGAAGTCACAATGTTCGTTTTTCTTGTTTTCAGGGCTGCCGAAAATCTGGGTCGGGAAAATAAGTCGAATCTTTACGGATGACCCAAGAATGGAGTTTGCGCAGACATTTTCGTGCAGGAAGACAGCCTTAGATCTACTCTTCGTTAGATAAAGACATGTTTATTTTTCACGTGGAGTCGCAATCCTTATGGCAATGATCTAAATTGGGTGGAGTGGGTGATACTTCCCGTTCCCCAAATTGCGTTTAAGGTCATGATAAACCATGAATCATACAATAATTTTTCAAGTCCATTAGACTATCAAGCCGAGCTTTGCTTCCAGCACGTGCTTAAGACAATGAGGATACAAATTTCAAAATCCCCGCTGCAGTCCACGAGTGGCTATAAAAAAAAAGGAACATTCTATAAATTCTCGCTCGTTTGCAAAATCACACACCTCTTGTCGATCAAATAAAAAAAACTAGTCTCTGCTTCCGGAAAGATTTTTATCGGTTTCTGTCGATAGTTTACGAACTTCTATTTTATTCTGTTCCTGTTCGACTGTTATTTCCTCGTTTCTTTCGCTAGACGGATAATGATTGTTATTCACAGATCAACTTTAGATGTTGTATTGGTACTGCTACGGATGAGTTTTTTTTTTTTTTTTGAAATCAAAACAACGGCTTTCGGCTAATTTATTCAGATAATTTTTTTGTTTGTTTTTCATTTAAATTTAATGCATGCAAATATTTTAGTGTGCCAAAAAAAGTTACACTGTTCAGTTGACAGTTTAAGAACTGGAATTTTAGCGGAAATTCCACCAACTTGAACTAATTTTGATTTTAGTCGTAAAAATTCAGGAATTTATTGTAATTAAAATTTGTTATGAAATTTGTCGCCGACATAATTTGTATGTATTTTATTGATCTGTTATTGGAACCGTTTTTGTTAGTAGGAATTTGAAGTCTCCTACGATTTGGAACCTTAAGTAAATATTTAGTTTATTGTTTTTTTAAGACCTAAGTTAATGGTACGAGTAGTTTCATGATCTGAAACCAGAGGTGGAATCGGCTAAGGTGATAGTTGATAGTCCTTCTGTTGATTGTCGTTTTTGATTATCAACTATTCCTTGTCCTGTGTAAAACGATCAACAAAATTTTCTTTAGCCTTGGCAATGCAACGCAATTTAATTTTTTTTGTTTGTTTCGTTTATGAGTCAACTTTCAAAATTATTAAAATGTACAAAAGTACATAAAATTGAGCACAATAAATGTATTTATTCAGGGCCAGTTCGATGAATTTTGGTGCTCGGCGCAGAATAATAATAGCGTCCCTTAAAAATGTAGATTTAAACAATATGAATAAATTTTAAAACGATCCCAAAATCGAAACTATTTAATTATGTACTCGTACATATGCTTTTCCACATCACCCAAGGAGGTAGAATACCAATGCATTTCTTTGTGTATCCCCAGTAAGACTGTTCCTCAATACATATAAATACAAATCAAAAAAGTTCATATAAGGTTTACTTGTTAAACATTTCATGCATTAAAAATAACCAAAAAAATCAACAACGAAAACAATTTTTAGGAACTAATAAATATAAATTAAATACGTTCACGCAACTATTGAATAAATAATAAATCATACACACATATTATTGCACTTGAGTGTGTTTTTTTTGGTAAAAAGTTATTGCCCAGTTTAAGAAAAAAGATGAAAAAGTTAAAAACCAACATTAAATTGCGTACATTTTACAAGAAAAGGTTTCTTTAAAGAAATCATAAAAAACCATAAACTAAAGAACTACAGTTAGGTATTTCTATAGGCAAGAAAGTTTAAAATTAAAAAGAGTGTTGCCTTGTGGTGCCTTGAAAATGATCTTACGGGCTTTTATTTTGGCAAAACCTTCCACTAGAAAATTACTATCAAGCTCCGACATAATTTCTTTTTCAATTGATATGGTTGCCAAAGATACCAATTGTTCCTGGGACATTGAAGAACGTAACAATTTTTCTATAATCTTAACTTTGGAAAATGAGCGTTCTCCTGATGCTATAGTAACTGGCAAAGTTCAAACTATTCTTAGGGCTATAACATTATTTGGAAAAAGAGTCTTCACATTTCTGTTATGAATAAAATTATAAATGTCTATCGCAGAATCATTTTCATTAATCAAAGTTGACAACATTCTGAGCCACTTATATATACACATTATATGTATAATTCATTGTGCACTTTTGTCTGCTCAAATCTTTCAGAAATCTTGATGATATGGTTTGATCTAAAACTTTAAAATAAAATTCTACCTTAAATCTTTCTTGCGGTTCTATAATGGGCTCATCTCTTCCTTCGTAGGAGAACCGAGTTGCCCTTTTTCGGGACCGCAAGACTGCGATAACTGGAAAAGTGTAAGGAACTTATAGATCAGCAGCTATGATCCTAACTTCCTCTAAAAACAAGGAGAATCTTTCATCATTTCTCAATTCTATGAGAAATTGTTTTGTTGAACACAAAATCTCAACTGCCAGCTTGAGGTACATATTCCGTTGTTGAAGGAACTTGTTAGCAATATTAATTCTATCTGAAACTGTGTGCAAAATTACAACGCAGCAAATAAATCTAAAATGAGTCACCTTGCCGCCAAGGGACTGGGCCATATAAACTCTCAACTGTGTGAAATAATGCCACTGTGTCAAAAGAACATTGAACAGCATAAAGGATGACTAGATTCAGAGAATGCGAAGAGCATGGAACGAAACAAAGCTTACAGTTTGCTCGAATAAAACATCGGAGCTTCCTCTAAATACTAAAGACTGTGTAGCAAGAATTATGAGCCGTTTCAGGACATTTCTCCAATGCTCAGTTTCCTTGGACATCTGGTTTGGCTTCCAGAATCTATTGTTTTGCCTTTTTGCAAACCTAAATCTAAATCTCTCCAAGCCCGAAAAGCTGTCATATGTAAGGGACTTGTCTCATGCTCTTGAATAGCCCTTGACAAGTGACTCCAGTCACTGCAGCCTGTGCTGTATAAAGCGACACTTTATTTTCGCTCGCGAAAATAAGAGACAGCAGAACCAAAAGACAGAATCCGAAGATTTCGAGTAAATTTACCATGCCCTTGATGTTTTCTCACCATTTTTTAAATCTCTTTGGTAAAAACGGGTACTAAACTTCCTGCTTTTAGTTACAGGTAAATCAAAATAATTGACTAACTTTATCACTTAAATTTGGCCATAATTTAGGCCCTTCAAATGCTGGTAAAACATTAATTGCACTACTCTCTTCATCATCATCTAACACATGTAAGGCTGATTCTGCCTGAACTGGCTCTGCAATATTTTCTGTAGGCAACAGTTAGAGAAAAAATTCCCAAAAGAACTGTATGGCAATACGAGAAAGCCAACTGGAGCGGTCTTAACAGCTTCTTTAAGAATTTTAACTGGTCGTTATGCTTGCTCGATAACGACGTGGATGCCGCTGCTGATATGATTACAGACACCATTCTCTTTGGAATGAGATCCTTTATTCCTCATCGGATGATGAGTATCAAACCAAAAGAAAAGGCATGGTACGACTCGAGCTGTAAAGAGGCCGTCAGGGTTAGAGAAATGTTTTTTCGGTCCTACAAGACCAACCTGACAGAGGAAAACCGAAAAAAGTTCAAACGAGCCAGATATGACTGCAACGCCTTTCTTAAGCGTGTGAAATTCCTATACGACCAAAAACTGAGGCAAAAAATACTGCAATGTCCCAAAGGCAGTAAACATTTTTGGTCGTTCGTCAAAAACATTAGAAATTCCGCCTCATCCTCCATCCTAACGCTCATTTACAATGACATTCCAGCTGTTAACTCTTTGGATAAGGCCAATCTGCTTGCTGCACACTTTGCTGCCAGCTCAACACTCCCAGATTGTGCTTTGTCTCCGCCTACACTTGAGTCCTTGGAATCTTCAATGGGACGAATCTACTTTCGCACTCATGTAGTAGCAAGAGTACTTAAAGATCTCAACATACATAAATCCGCTGGTCCAGATGGTATATCTCCCCTTCTTTTGAAGAGGTGTTCTTCCACGCTGGCAAAACCACTGCGTAAGCTTTTTCACCAATCCTACTCTTTAGGACACTTCCCGAGCAGATGAAAAACAGCATTTCTCCAGCCCGTCCCTAAAAAAGGCGAATCATCTTGTCTCTCCTCCTACAGACCCATTGCACTTACGTCCCTTCTTTCCAAGGTCATGGAAACACTGATAAATCGTCAGCTCATGAAATATCTCGAAACACGAAAACTTCTCAATGACCGACAGTACGGTTTTCGTAGCAACAGGTCCACTGGTGATTTGATGGCATGTCTCACCGAAAAGTGGAACCAAAGCGTACATCAATGTGGCGAAAGCAAGATAGTTGCACTTGATATTTCTAAGGCATTTGACAGAGTTTGGCATCAGGCTCTTTTGTCGAAAATGCGTGCATTTGGGATCGACGACTCTCTTCTTCAATGGATTAGAAATTACCTTTTGGAACATTCAATTCAAGTTTTCTTGGACGGTTTCAAGTCTGATATTCACAAAATAAATTCTGGTGTGCCCCAGGGCTCTGTTCTGTCACCGACACTCTTTTTAATTTTCATTCCTTTGCTGATGACAGTACTCTCTGCTTTTCATATTCGTTCTCGGACTCACGGCCCTGCTCTTCGGCTGTAGTACGAGAACGGCAGCGTATGCTAAGCTCATTAAATTCCGATAGCAACAGCATAACCAATTGGGGAACTATCAATAGAGTGGAATTTAATGCTTCCAAAACACAATGCTGTCTGCTGTCTTTAAAGCGAAATTTAAACACCCAGCCATTATCTATGAATGGCACTTGCATCGTCGAAACCGAAAAACTTTCCATTCTCGGTATGTGTGTCAATGACAACTTACGTTGGAATGACCACATATTTGATGTCGCCAAATATGCTGCGAAATGTCTAGGTTTCGTCAAGCGATGTAAGAAATATTTTACCCCCTCTGATCTGACCTCAATATATAAGGCATTCATCCGTCCAAAATTGGAGTACAACTCCCACATCTGGTCAGGTGCTCCTAAAACATCTCTGCACTTGCTAGATAGGATACAAAACCGTGCGATAAAACTTATTGACGATACTAATATCAGTCAATCAATGGACACCCTCGAACACCGACGAAATGTCTCGGGTCTCACTTTGTTTTATCGCTATTTCCACCACCAATGCTCCACTGAAATCGCCAGTAGCATTCCGCCCATTCAAACTTTCAACCGTAACACCCGACTCGCTATGAATGCTCATCAGTATACCCTCAAGCCCATTTTCGGACGTATCCTAAAATATCGTGATTCGTTCCTAAGCCGTACAACTCGCTTATGGAATGCCCTGCCGATCTCTGTATTTCCTGGTCGTTATAACTTGCAAACATTTAAAATCAATGTACATCGGTACCTCTCTTTTCTTCCTCCCTAAATTTCCTTTGCCCGCGCTGTGTACAATCACCTTAAGGGTACTCAAACCCCTTGAGCACGCGCTCATTATAAATAAAAAAAATAAAAAATTAGTGCAACTTAGACTTACCGATGTTGAAGGACGCACAGCAAGATATTTCCTGAAGTGCAGCGCCTGTTTTGTATTGTCTGCCTCAATCGTTTTCCGTTTGCTCCTACATTCACTACCTGGTAGTTTTTTCTTTCCTGAATATGGTCTGCGTCCCGACCACAAGGTAACATTTTTTTTGAAAATATTTTTTAACCGACTTGACTCAGGTGTATACAGGAACCTTTTTTTACCCTTCAAAAATAAACAATTACAAAAAAGATACAATCTACGAGTATTTACGAGTACATATTATTTTAACACTGACTGGGTTTTCTAAATTCTCAAAATTAAAGCACAATTCTAAAATTATCCAAAATCTGTGCAAAAAAACATACTCTGATATAATATACATAATATAATCTTAACAGAACAAGTGCGTACCTACTGTGAAATACGAGTACTCGTATACATACATACACTGGCGATCACTAGGATGAGGCCATACATTTTGCAATCGATTTTCACTCTGCTGGAAATTTGAAACCCGGAAACTTTTACTACCTGTGAGCAGGTACATATTTTCTCAACAGGAAGTCATACAATTAAAGGGCAAATAAGAAACTACCGTTGGAATTTCCCAAGATCAAACAATGAACTACTTACTACTTGAAAAGCGTATAAAAAATGCGTCACTAGGATGAGGCCACTTGCAAAATCTTCGAAAGAAAGGAAGGAATTAACAAAATGTTTACATTTTATGGGCTTAAAACATTTATTTATTACGTTTTTCTACATTAATAATGAGTATGTCAGCCATTTTTCGATATGACCTTTATAAGACCGTTTGGAATAGAATCATACAGTTTTTTTTTTAAATAATCAAGAGAAATTTGGGCCCAGGCATCACGAATAGCTTCGATTAAAGTGTACTTGTCTTCAAATTGTCTGCTACCTTCATACACTTTTTACGAGATAACCATGCCTAAACATTCTCGATTATGTTTAAGTCCGGTGAATAGGGCGGCCATTGCAAAAGTTCCACGCCTTCTGATTGAATTCAACTTTTAACAACCCTGGAAGTGTGGATAGGGGCATTGTCTTGTTGGAATACCCAAGGCTGGGGTCCGAAAATGTTTTTCACTTTTGGAAATGACCGTTCCAGCAATTATTTGTAGTTGTTTCCGTTCGTGGTTGTGGACAAAAACTCGAACTCGATTGTGCCATAGAAGGTAATAGCCCCCCACACCATTACACCTGATGTACGGCTGTGATGTCTTGCGAAACTAAGTTCCTCCTTTCTTAGATCATGGAAATAAAAGTTGTAACCATTGGGGCCATTAAGGTTAAACTTTTTTTCATCCGAAAAGACAACGCGTTTCCATTCACTGCTCCAAGCAACATGTTCTCCTGCAAAATTCATTCGATGCTCCTTGTGTTGTACCTTATTTCAGTCGCTGGTAGAGTAGAATTTGAGGCACACCATAGAATTAATCGCTTTTCTCATAATGTTGTTGCTTCTGCTGTGCGTCCTTTTTGATTTTTGCCATAGTGTTGTGGATCCGCGAAAACCAAAATACTACTTTAGATGTGGAGGCAGAAGGAGAAAATTCAGATTTTGTCCCACCTGATCCTTCGGGAATTTCCTTCGATACAAGAAATGCTGGGAGCAAAACACAGCAAAATCTTTTACTTGGAGATTAATCAAAAAGAAAAAAAGAAACTCCGGCAAAAGCTATACCACCTTAATCAAAATGTTCCCGGAATTTATTCGGAAAATTAAAAATACAAGTTTATTCATCTTCTCGTAGATCTATATTGTCCCCTTCAAAGTAATCCCCATCGACTGCAACGCACTTATGCCAGCGCTTGATCCAATCCTCGAAACATTTTTTATATTCGGTTTTCGGTATGTCCATCAGTGCTTCCTGCGATTTTTCCATTACTTCCTCTCGGCTGCTGAAACGCGTTCCCCGTAGTGGTTTTTTAACTCGATTGAACAGAAAGAAGTCACAGGGAACCAAATCATGTGAATTCTGTGGTTTTTGGATGGTATTTGTTGCATTTTTCGTCAAAAAACTACGAATAATGATGGCACTGTGCGACGGTGCGTTATCATGGTGCAAAATCCACGAGTTTTCTGCCCAGAATTCTGAGCAAAACCGTGAGCATTGCCTTCTTTTTTGACTGAAAACGACGTGGTTTTTTGGTCTGGGCTCGTTTTTTGAGCGCCATTCACTTGCCTGATGTCTGGATTGCGTGTCGTACTCATAAATCCACGTCTCGTCTCCAGTAATGATCCTTTTGGTGAATGTGGGATCCGATTCAGCTTCGCAAATCATCTCTTTTGCGACGTCAACACGATCTCTTTTTTGCATGAAATTGAGGTCTTTTGGCACCAACTTTGCTCCTACACGACGGAAACCCAAATCATTAACCAAAATGTCTTGGACGGATCCATAGGCAACGTTCAAGTCCTCCGCTATCTCTCTGATGGTTAATTTGCTGTTATTGCCCAACATTTCTTTTACTCCATCAATGTTTTCGTTGGTTTTCGATGTCGATGGTCTGCCACTGCGTTCATCATCTTCGATTGACTCACAACCAATTTTGAACCGCTCGTGCCGAAACACTTTTCCAACTTTTCCAACATTCGCGCACCATTAAATCCGTTTTTCCTCATAATTTAATACAAGTTCGTTGTTGCAAATTTAAATCCATTTCTAAAATTGTAAAAAATCGCCAACACACACAGAGATAGATGTACTCTTGGCTACGTAACTTTTGCAAATGTCAAGCTATGACGCTAAGATTTAGAGGGAATGCCAACAATAGAATTACCAACTTAACAAAAGAAAAAAAAAATAGGACTGAAGTCGAAACAATGGGAGCGCCATACGTTGGTTATTCGATCAAGGTGGTATAATAACGTATAAAAAAGTCATGTTACTAAGTTTGTTTCCTTAGAGTTACTTATAATGAATACAAATAGTTATAAACCTGTAGTCTAAGATACGTCGAAAGACATAATTTAAGTGTTAGGTTTAACTTGGAGTGAGACCAGTAAGTTAGAATAAGATAATTTTAAGTTAAGTAAGCTAATTTTTAGCTTAAACCTAGTCTACAGAACTGAGTATAGAGGATTTTATTGTCAATGAAAGGAAAATCATAAAAACACTTCTCTCCATAGAGTGATAAGTATGTGTAACCTTTTGCAACGCGGGCAATAAAATAAAAGAAAAGAAAAGATCGTCATGTGGGAATAGTTATTTAAAAAATATGTTTGCCCTTAAGGGTTTGTACAAGACTTTGCTAGCATTTCTGTTATAACTTGTCTCATGATAAACATCTATTTGTGGACTACAACTATTGCGAGGAGAGTTATAACATAAAATTAGATGATATGACGAAACATCCAATTGTGTCCGGCCTGATGGTTTACTTAATCGCGCTGTTTGTATCCGTCACTAGCAGACTCATTAGTTTTTGATTACGACATTCAACTTTAGCGCAAAAAATCTTAAAACAAGGAGATGATATCTAGCATAAATGATTGTTGGTAATATGATTCGTTCATGATATTAAACGACAGGTCTTTGATATGCTCATTTGCATTCAAATCTTTTGCTGTACATTTTATTCGGTTTATTTATGGCTAAATACAAAAAACTAATGCTTCCAATAGTGAATAGTATCATACTTTGGCTTTGAATTTTAAAACGAGAAGACGTTTAATTTACGTCAAACCACAGAAGCCAGTGATGAATGTAACGATTTCTTTAAATTTGAATTTTCTTAATTGAGAATTAACCTTCCAAAAAAAAACCCATTTCATCAAGCTAATGATTCTCTAACAATGAAAGAATAAATAGCTTCGACTTGAGTCTCAAAGAATTCATCTATGGTAAGGCAGGTCATAAAATTTTGATTGATTACCAGAGTGACCTCAGCTACGCTATCGCAATTTAAATAGAAGTAAGGGTAACGTGGGCAACAGCCGAAGCCCTTTATGTAGGTTAATTTTTCATTTGTTCATGCCCGTTACAGGGAGTACGAGATTAAAAAAAAAAAAGGAAAGAGAAAAAAAAGTCGAATGTCTTGTTAATTAATCTTGAGAAAAATTAAAACCCTAACACAGTAACAAAAAGCGAAGATTGTTTGTTTACGCATACAAAACGTTATCGAACGACCTTGCTGATATGAAAATTTCCATAAATTTTTCTTATATAACGGTTTTTTTCTTGATCACTTAGATCTTCCTACATTCGTTTGATACCTTAACTGGAAACTAAAAACAAAAATACTTTTTCGTCACCTTTTTGTCCACCTTTGTTCTACCAAAGTTTCGTCGCTACCTGAATAATTTGTTCTCAAATTGTTTCTGAAGAATTTAAAGCCAAATGGTGTCAAATTATTTGATATTGCCATTCGTCTCCAGTTTCACTGAAAATCTTAGAAAGTTCAAGTTCAAGTTCAAGTTTTCTTTATTGAGACTTAAAAAAAAATCAATCAATCAATCAGTACATACTCGTATAGTCCATGTCTAATTTAACTTAATTGCGTATGCCTGGCTAAAGACTTAATGTAGGGTTAATAAGGTATGTCATAAGAGGGAGTACCTACCATGTGTCGTCAAGAAGTTTATTTGGATACCATTTCTTGACTGGTGTCCCATATTTTCCACAACAGAATCTAAGTATCCTTTTTTCGAATTTTTCAAACTCGTTTGCGGTTGTAGGCGAGACAGTGAACCATACGCAAAAACCGTAGGCTAAAATGGGTCGTGTAAGGGTTTTGTACGTACAATCAAAACATTTATGAATGGAACTCGACTTCGTTCTATGGCCACCGCGGGCACGTTTGCAGCGGTCAATTCGTTGGACCCTATGTTCAACGACTCGGCCACATATTTCGCTATTTTGCGTTCAATGTTGGCTCTGACTTAACGTAGCCCCATAGAAAATAGTCAAGCGACGTTAAATCGCATGAACGAGGCGGCCAATCGACTGGCTCATTTCTTGAGATAACACGCTCACCATACTTCATAAAATCGATAAATCGATTGTAGCATGTGCTGTGTGGCTTATGGCATCATCCTGTTGAAACCACATGTCGTCCAAGTCCATATCTTCCAATTCGGGCCAAAAATAATCGGTGATCATGGCGCGATAACGCTGACCAATCACAGTAACGAAAAAATATGGCCCAATAAGGCCGCCGACATGCAAACCGCCCCAAACAGTTATTTTTTGTGGATGAAGTGGTGATTCATGAAGCACATGTGGATTTTCACCCGACCAATAACGCATATTTTGCTTATTGACGAACCCATTGAGCCAAAAATGAGCTTCGTCACTGAAAATGATTTTGCGATGAAATTCATCATCTTGGCGCATCTTCTCCAGAACCCAATCGGAGATCGTACGTCGCTTCAAATGGTCCATCGGCTTCAATTCTTGAGTCAGCTTGATCTTGTATGGGTGTAAACCCAGATCCTTACGCAAAATACGCAATACTGTGGTCTGAGCGATGCCCAATTCTTGAGAACCTCGTGGAATTGACTGATTTGAATCGTTTGCCACAGACGCCTGAACGGCAGCGATATTTTCGACACTTCGACCAACCCGTTGTCTCACTGACACGGCAACATAACACAACGAATATGTAGACTCACACTGTTGCACTAAACTTGTTATTGCCTGTCTACTAGAGCGAGAATTACGAAAAATTGAAGTTAACGCTCTTAAAGTTGCAGTCACCGACTCCGAATTTCGGTAGAAAATTTTTATAATTTGCAGACGTTGCACGTTCGTGTACTTTACCATGATGAAAATGTAGAGTTTACTGAATAAATTGACAGTGACAGTTTGATGATTAGTGAAAGAGTGCGTTCACAAATTAAATTCAAAGTTGTCAAGTCCCCATTGGAAAACCCTTTACCTTTGTTTTCTGATAAATATGATTTACAAACTCATATTGAATATTTGGAATGTTAGATTCTAGAGCAGAGCAGTTCAGTTAATAAACTACAATTAGCATCAAAGATATAAATAGGTGGGCAATATACAATGCTGTTTCGTTCTGTCACATCCTTTTTAGAATTCGCTGACAATTTCTGGCTTTTTTGAATGATTTTGAAGGATCGTATTACTTACACTATTAACAAAGGAATAATTGTTCTTGTCGTTTAGTTCCGCTAATATCGGAAAGTTATTATTATCAGGTGTAGATAGCTAATAACTCGTATTTGAACGATGACTCTGGTTGTTGTCATTTATTCTTTTCCTTTTTCCCATATTCATAGTGTAGCTGTTTGCAGATCGTTTTAAGTTGCCGATCACGAGTGTCCAATCGCTAGTGTTTCAATTCTTTACTTCTCCCACATTTTTGCATGGCAGAGCATCCTAGTGGCGCATCTTTTTATACGCTTAAGGAGTAGTTCATTGTTTGGTCTTGGGAAATTCCAACGGTCGTTTTTTATTTACACTTTAATTCTATGACTTCCTGTTCAGAAAATATGTACCTGTTCACAAGTAGTAATAGTTTCCGGGTACAAAATTTCCAACAGGTATAAAGAGTGAAAATCAATTGCAAAATGTATGGCCTCATCCTAGTGATCGCCAGTGTATATTGTATATTAATCCATTAACGCACAAAGCAAAACTAATGGCTAAAATACTGAAATACCTTTAATAGCTGATTGTATAGGAATAGTTTAAGACAAATTAGGAGGAAAAATACAAAAAAAAAAAGAAAATTCAAAGTGCATGTAGAAGGTGTACTCTTTATAGTACACTGGGCACTTATAAATGAAATTGTAAAAAGCAATCTTTGTCTATACATAAAGTCTTATACAAATGGCTACACCTTTATTTGATGCGCGTGTAACACATAACACATTGTTAGGCCAATTGCTTTCGCAGCTTCTGAGGGTTGTGTCCGTTATTTTTTGGTGTGAGACCAACTACCACTGAGCTCGATAAATGGCTTTTGTTTTTATTCTGGTGACGCAGGTAATTTCTGCAAATATTCTGTCTGAAAGCTAATTGGTCCATAGGCACATCAACGTTTCACTTTACCAACAGGCTCAACTGTGTCAAAATTGGTTCAAATTCCAAATACGCTGTTGTCCTTCCATCTAACGAACAATAATTTATTTTTTGTGTCAAAACGATAATCATATTCAGCTCTTCTTTGTTTTTTCATATCATTTACTGATCGATGTGGACACGTTTTTGTTCCATTTTCTTTAATAGTTCCTGCAGCTATGTATCCGCATTGACGCAAATCCTTCAACAAATCGTAGCTTGTAAAAAATTTGTCGTAGTACACAATGTGTTCTTGTAGTAGTGCAACGTTTTCATCACACGAGTGCCCAGTGGTTCGTCTATACTAACAATGGACTTACCACAGTAGAGGTTGAGTGCATAACATTATCCGTTAGCACTTTCCACTACCAAGTCTTGTACCCAAATCTTATGAGTTTTCCCTTAATAAATTGTTTCGATGGGTGATGACCGTAATATTTAATCATCGATTCGTCAACTGATAGATCTTCGTTGCATATACCCCATATTGATTAAACTTCTTTATCAGTACCTTACATAAAGGCCGAACTTTAAACATTTTATGATTGGATGTTTCGACAAAGGTTTTATAAACTAAATATAGATGTTTCTGTATTTCTAAATACCTGTTTCGTGACATGCAATTAGCTACAGCAGAGACTCCAATGTGCTCGTCTAAGCTCCAATACATACGCTCTCTTGGTAGTTTATGATCATCAGACATAAGTAAAATGCCAACAAATCCACGCAAATTGTCCTTACTCAACTCAAAACCATGTCGATTATGCTGTCCTGAGTACATCATGCTATTTCGTATAATCAGGTAATAAACTTCACTGTAAACTTTCCACAGGAACACAGTTTACCGATTCTTCAATTAACTTCTAGCCTGTACACGGTCAGCAAGTGTGTATTCGGAGGAATACGAGGGGGTGCAACGCCTCAATGTTGGTAAAGAGTCAGGCGCTTCGGTACATCGTCGCTTCTTCTAAAGAGGTTCTGCATCACTATCATCGCCGTCACTGTAGTCCCGTTGTGTCATATATTGGCGCATTACCTACAAAGTAGCTGGCATGTCTCTAGGTAATGTAGCAATCTCTCCTGCATCTTCGTCACCCTCCACTTAATCTATGAGTGCACTGGACTCAGATGGCACAATCACGATTATCAAACCCATCGTCATCTTCTTTGTTCAAAATGCTGTTTATAGCTTCCTAAAGCCCTAAGAAATTATTTCTGACCGTAAAATGACACATTTTGGATCCTTACACCTGAGAGCAAAACATGTACTAAAAAAAACGACACTCAAAAAAACAGCACTCCAAATCCTATATATTAGTAACGGGTTGCATGAAATCAGTTCTACCAATCGGATTTTTAGATTAGATTTATGAAAGACTTTTATTTCACTTAAAAGGTTAACATAAAGCATATGTTTCCTAGTCTTGATTGGTTTGGCATAACGTCGTCTACCAGATTAACAGCTGTTTGCGTTTTATTTTAACGTAAGTGGAAAATGGAAATAAAGCTTAAAAATTTTCCTCGATGATACGGCTTCTGTAGCGGAAGGCATTTACAGCATAGTAGTATAAAACTTCCCAGCCTTGTTGCCCGTTCAAAATATTAATTACTTCGCCAGCAGATAGGACCTCGAATCTGAAATATCTTTTGCGAAACTTCTTTAAAATTGGTCATTCTCCTAGGAAATGTAAGACACCCTCTCTCGCTCTCTGATTACAGAGACTGCACAAAATTGGAAGTTCGGGTTGGTGTGAGATGAAATTTAAATTCAAAAGTTCCCCTCTCAATTCAAATATAAAGCTTATTTTGTCAATTGAATTTGAATTTCAAGAAATATGACTTATACTGAAGATTGTAGCTCAATTGACTATAGTACAACCGATATTGAGAAGCTCGAGCTTCAGCACCATATTTTTCGTAAGTGACTACACTAATTTTCCCCAATAAAGTGTCAAACTGTCTTCTTAATGAAATGGGCTTCCTCTGTCGGTGTTAATGAAAGTTCATGACCGCAGTTAGACGCTAGATGCCTCCATTCTTGGATGATGTTTCCGCCTGTTGTAAGAATATATGTGAGTACTATCCTGAGCAACCTTTCTTCGTCCATCGCCATCACTTTAACGACATAGTCGAAATGCATCTTCAAAGTTTCTAAAACCAGCGGTGTCGTCCTGGTTTCGAGGTGTAGCAAGTAATTGGGTGTGCTTATTGGCAACCGAAAAGTAACGAAGAAACTTCTCCCCTTCATCGAACGAGCGGTATCCCCACACGTGGGCACCATACAAAAGAATTGAGGTAGCGGTTAAGCGAAATAATTTTTGCTTGGCGCTATGAGCTATGTATTTATTGTTGAAAAAGCAGGGCCACACCGATGAAATTGCTCGCTTAGTTTCAGCTAATTTACCTTCAAGATGCTTTCTCATGTTTAGGCCGATATTAGGACTCCCAAGTATTTATAGAGCGGATATTCTAGTGCTTCCGATATCGATGCCACGTCCTATGAACTCAGTTATATCATCGATGAACAGAATAAACAGCAAAGTACTTATGATACAATCTTGTTGTTTTTTATTCTTTTCGTAAAGAAAAAATTAGCATCATTAGAATTTAGTCAATAGTAGAGTAGTTTTCCCTAAATCCAGATTGAAACTCCGGTAATATTTTCTGATTTCTGACCCACTTTGCAAGTCTGCTGAAGATCAAAGAGGCGAAAAATTTGGCCGAGGTGTTTAGGAAGGATATTCCTCTGAAATTGGTTGAGTCGCTACAGTCACCCTTTTTGTGAAGCGGAAAAATGATTGCCTTTTTGAAGCTATCAGGAACTGCTGCGCCTTCAAAAATGCGGTTGAACTCCATGGTTAGTTCTTATAAAAACTCTGTTGTGCAATTTTTATAGAATTCCATAGAATTCGGTCAGTCCCGGGAGCTTTATGTGCCTTAGCGATCTCAATAACTTTTTGTACTTCTAGAGCTGTAAAAGGTGCATCCAAAGACTCGTCGTAGAAAAATGGGGCGGCGTATTGAAAAGGTGCTATGTTACATATGTTATTGAGTAGGTGGCTGAAATGATCCTTGATCAATGGTGCTTTCAATGTATATGTCGAGTCCACTATCAAATAAATATTAACTCTGCAGGACACCCTAAAATATAAAGCCGATTGATGTCTTAGGTGGAACGCAACAATGGGCAACTTTAATTTTGAAGTGGTTAACGAATTCATCTACCTAGGCTCTACACTGAACTCAGTGAGCAATAGCTCTTGTCAAACGTTATTGCTATGGCCATCCTATTATACGGCGTAGAGGCATGAGCACTCTTTAGAATGGATGAAAATTATCTTATTTGATAATTATCTCCGTATGATTTGTGCTAACGGAGTGTCCAGAGAAAGGTACATGGAACTGGTCAGAGCCTTCACTTACAGCGAAAGACTATCAGGTCCTGTAGAGCGTATTTAAATCAGTCTAAGGGAATATTTTACCCCTCTGATCATCTGCCCAAAACTGATATTCATCTGCCCAAAATTGGAGTACAATGCCTAGATCTGGTCAGGCGCTCCTAAAACAGCTCTGCACCTGCTAAATAGGATTCAAAACCGTGCGACACCCTCGGACACCGGCGTAAGGTCTCCTGTCTCACTTTGTTTTATCGCAATTTCCATCATAAGTGCTCCATTGAAATCGCTAGTAGCATTCTGCCCAGTCAAGCCTTCAACTGTAACTCCCGTCTCGCTATGAATGCTCATCAGTATACCCTCAAGCCCATTTTCGGGGAACTCTGAAATAATGTGTTTTGTTCCTAAGCCATACAACTAGCTTATGGAATGCGCTGCCGATCTCTGCATTTACTGGTCCTTATAACTTGCGAACATTTAAAAACGATATACATGGGTACCTCTCTTTTCTTCTTCCCTAAATTTCCTTTGCCCACGCTGGGTACAAACATTTAAAGGGTACAGAAACCCCTTAAGCGCACGCTCATTACATAACAAAAAAATAGAGTCGAGCCTCTGAACTGCTGCGGTTTGTAAGATTTTACCAAAAGTACAATAAAATCAGTATTTTCATATGTGTATGCAAAAAGAGCACGTGAGCTTCTTTTTGTCCTTAAAAGCAGTTTTGGGTATATGACTACCCCGACTACTTTCTACAAGATTCAAACTGTCAGCCCAATAATTTTTCTAATTTTTCGAGTAAATTTGCCTGCACATTGCAAGAACTAGGCACAATATTGGCTCCCATGTCATCAGTAGTTGATGACCAATATACGAGTAATCAGGTAGACTCCATGAAAATATCACTTTCTCTCCAAATTGTGATTTTAATAAATCAATACTCTAATAATGTAGCCTTCCCATTAAATGTTGGATGGCCCTCTTGAAGTGAAATAACCACAGAGTCGACAAATCTTTCTTCTCTCACTGTCCAAAAATCTTAGCACGTGCTCCTTCCATTAAAAAAGAAGTCATTGATGATTGATTGTTAAGTGCTTAAAAGCAAAAAAAACATAATTTGAATTAACGAGGCGCTCCATAAATTTGACGAACAGAACCCGAATTAACTATATCGCTCCAAAGAAATATCATTTACATACGTAGACCAATTTAGAATAATTAAATCACTCGGTGAAACTAGTTTGAACTCCATGTTATTCCACAAGAAACTATCAACATTAGGAAAACAATTAGCTCATGATAACTCAATCTCAGTAATGACAAAATACCAGGACCCGAAATGTATAATTTAGCCATTGCTGTCAGTAATGGGTTTAAGTGATTAGGAGCAAAATACGAGTATCGTTATGAAACGACATTGTAATTACATCCCCCAACCAAAGAGAAATGTTTGACAATAGCATTTTTCTTTCGAAGTTAAAATGTACTCCGCCATGAATTTAAGTTCTTTTCGTCAAAATGTTAAAAGTTAATCTGAAAAAATCGTGATAAATTGCTGTCGTAAATTTTTATAAGCGAATGAAAAAAATATAGGTTCATTCAAATTATAGGCTTATGCACTAAGGTTAGTCCAGTAATGCCTGCGCATATTAATGTGCACTCTTATGGTAACACAGAGTTAATATATTGGCAATTGAGGGTGATGGTACGTTATTCCTTTTCTTCCTTTGTTATTTTTACAATTGTAATATGTTCTACAAAGATACCAGGGGGGCTCAACTCTGTATTTTCAGTTAACCTTTGTACAACGATTTAAGCCAGATCAGTAAGATAATCGAACAATTTTGCTTTTAAGACGAATTCAGCCTCTTGAAGAATTATACATATATATCTCAACTTCACTCATGAAACTTTTTTTTTTTTAAATATTTGAGCAGAGTTCCTAACTCCTTAACATTTTTATATATAAGTACCTACGTCAATCGTCCAATGCCTATTAAGCTCCTGACCCACATAAAATCAAACCTGTAAACACTGTTAACGTGTTTTCTTCCACTGTAAAGTTGGTAACATGTAGAGGAATATGTAAACATCAAAATCGTTTTTAAATTCGTACTAAGTAACCACCCAATTAAAAGGGGGTATATTACACACAAACTAACATTTTTATGTTCGAGGCCAGTAGACAAACATAACTTCGAAATTATATATATTTTTTTTTTTATAATTTACGCGCGCCTAAGGGGTTATATACCCTTTTACTGTTGACAGGGCGCGGGCGGAAAGGTCGAAGGAAGAGAAAGGAAAATTGTTTTGTAGTGGTTTGAAACTCAGGTGTGTTTGGTTTCGATATTCACTCTCCAGGGGTGGCAGTCCGAATAGGATGGAGAGTTTTTGCTTCACTCAGAGTGATTCGAGGTATAATTCACAGTATATTTTTCTGTGCTTGAAACCACAACAGCCAAATCTACGTGTCAGTGTTATGCCTTCACACGCAGAATTTTTCAGTCTGAGTTCCAATTACAAATGAAAAACTGACTTGCCATGGGCAGGAGTCGAACCTGGACTCTCCGAGTGAGAAGCGATTGCTAGTACCACTACACCATGGCCCTCTTCTTGTGGATTAACCAATTGCTTCATTAACGACAATAATGCTGCCTTTGTTGCCTGTAAGGGGATCTGCGACAAAATATTCCATGCTATTTGTGTCGGCCTAAATAAAACAAACACGGTCTACCTTAAAGAGTTTTCCGAATATCTACTGTTCTTCTGTGATGAGTGTTTCAGTTTTTCTCTCTCACATGTGGTCCTTGCGATCAAGTGCCTCAGTGACTCCAATGAATCCAACCATAACTCACTCGTCAGACTGATAACGGACAAATTATCAATCTTTGAACAAAGTGTAAGATGTGTGGAAGACTTTGGTCATAGCATTGAAAAACAAGTTTGCGCGTTTAATTGAGCTAGAAAGTGCAAGATCCAGAAATGAAGAAACATAAAAGCGCCACATTGATACAGTCTTAAGTGAATTTACATCAATCGGAACCGCAATGATGGATTCAAACAAGAAAACTTGTAATTCCATCAACTCTCTCCGGGAAGACATCGATATTCATCTCCAATCATCCACATCCAATCTCTATCTCGAACCTATAACAAACAACCACCAACTCTCAAACCATTACGGGTCCATGCTTGATATCATATTCGATAAAATCAGTGAGCTTAATGACGAACTCACCACAAATAGAACAGTGTTGAATGATTTAGAAAATCTCATTGGAACAGTATGGCACAAAATTGATGGTCTTCCAACCCATCGCCCACCGCACAACAGTTACAATACTTCAATTTTAGCTGAATTGTTACAAACTGAAGCCGAATCATTGCACATCCAATGCCTACAACTCAACCTTCACCACCATCTCGCACCAGCCCTTTGATCCAAAAATCGTATGGTGATATAATTGCTCCAACGCCAACCCCTCCTGTCGCCCTCCACGGAAACTTGTTACACAATTTAGCACGACGTGGACACCTTCACAGTGGCAAGGCAGGCTAGACCGACACGTACAACAAATCAGAAGTTCACCACCCTACTCATCAAATGTGCTCCAAATTATGCAGATGTTGCTTAGATTTCCGAATTTTTCAAAAAGAGGTATGGCATCACCATCAACCAATGCACAATATTCCCAACATCTCACCACAAAAACAAACGGAACTTCAAAATTAATATACCGGCTAAATACGAATGGTTATTTGTTAACTCATCCAACACCAACCTCAAGCTAGGAATGATGCGTGTCTCCAAATGGACGGATCAACCAACCAATAAAAACGTAGAGAAGAAACGAAGCAAGCTCTCATCAAAAGATAATTATAAATTGCCCAGATCTATTCCCCATCCGCATCCTAAACTTGACCCCAACTGGAGTCTTAAAACCAATATATTTCCCAATTTTTCCAATCCCGTTTATATCCTTAAGCAACCCCCTTCATGTATCTCCACAAAAGCACCAAGTGCCTCTCTTCCATCCAAGCCCCAACGCGTTTCAATCAATTTAACCCCTGCCCCTGATACCGTCACTGTTCAACCACCTACACCCCCTCCCACGAATACTAACAACTGCTTTCCCAATTTCGACCTTACAACAGAAGCCAAAAACCCAAACTTTATCAGCTCGCATATCTTAAATTCCACTTCTAGCTCGCCTTCTCCCTTAGTTTCACGGGCCCCAGCCCCAATATTTGATCCCCTTTCGCCGCCTAACGTTAAATTGGCTAAGGGATAAAAAGATATATGAAAATATACGTCTCTTTCTCGCATATCTTTACGACAAATCCGACTCTGTTTGCTTTGAGAGAAAAACCAAAAAAAAAGGGTCATGGTCTCCATCCGACAGAAAGGCCTTCCTACGGATATAACTAGTCTCAGAAAGCTTTACAACAGGTACCACGAAATCTTCGATACACCTCCTCAAAAGGTTGCGGATGACCTCGCTGCTTTCCGCAACTATGTACACTCTAAAAGAGTTTCTCACCTTCAACGCAGCCGAGTTGACCACGACAAATTTTTTCGTTCCTAACTTGCCTTCTTTGCCTGCATCTCATCTACACTCCCCTACTCCTTCACGCAACAAACTACTTCATACATTTTACTACCAAAACGTAAGAGGCTTGCTCTAAAACTCGTGCTGTCTTGTCTAAATCACACGGTGTCTCTTTCGATGTCTATGCTCTTACAAAAACCAATTTGATCCCCGACATAAAGAGCCACGAGCTATTTCCATCTTCTTATAATGTTTTCCGAGATGACGATCACTCTCTCCCTATGTTTAATGATTCTGCCGTCCTTAAAGTTGATTCTCCATGTAGAGGTGTCCTACATGCCATTCACAATAACCTCAACTCTTCTCTCATTGCTATCTCTTCTCCTGTTAAACTTGACTTTGTTTCAATTAAAATAACACTTCCCAAAAGGTCCCTGTACGTTATATGTTGCTACATTCTCCCAGCTCAACCTACTGAATCCTACATCCATGCTATTAAAGCAATTGACCAACTAATTGACCTAAGTGATTCCATCGACGATATCCTTCGGTGACTTTAATCTACCCCTACTAAAGTGGACTCCATCGGATGATCACTTATTTTTCACAGCATCAAACGACAGTTCATCCAAGGAATGTCTTTTCATTGATAGCATAACTGATTCAAGCGTGTGCCAAGTAAGTGGCGTCCCTAACTCTATCGGTAGGCAACTAAACCTTATTTTCACTAGTGATCCCATTAACTCCACAGTAACGTTCTGTCCTCTTACCTTATCAACTGTCGACAACTTTCACCCCCCTCTTCTTCTCTCATTTTTCCATAACTCTCCATCCCAGCCCACTTCTTCAACTACCATCTCTTCTTACAACTTTCATAAAGCTAATTTTCCCAAAATCAATACCTATCTTAGCGAATGTTCTTTTTATTTTACCAACCTATCCTTATCTGATGCTGTGAAATATTTAATTCCCTTTCTCTCTACGTCCCCTTTTCACGGCATAAAATATCATCTATTTCTCCTCCATGGTACAAGAGAAGACTTCGCTCTTTACGAAACAGAAGAAACAAATTATGGGTAGTTTTTCTTCGCACCAATCCTTAATATGACTACTCTAACTATCTTGGAACTTACCTGCAATTTACTCAGCTCTATAACTGCCTCTATCAGCGCTTTCTCGACACAGCGCAGACCAACCTTATTAACGATCCCAAAACATTTTATCAATTCGTCAACTACAAAAGAAAATCAGACGGTTATCCCCCCTCTCTCTCGCTCGATAATATATCATCGACCGACCCACACATTATTGCCAACTATTTTGCAAACTTTTTTAAACAATCATTTGCAGACAACTTCTTTGTACCCGACTCCATCTATTTCAAGTACCTTCCCAATTTCTCAATTGGCCCCTCTCTCTCTTTCAACCTTTTGATGCCACCCTTATCGAAGAAAAGTTACAAAATCTCAATGATGAATTTGTATCTGGTCCAGATGGGCTCCCAGCAATATTCCTTAAAAAGTGTGCCTCCATTCTTTCGTACCCACTTTCCTCCCTATTTCATCTGCCCGTCACACAAGAGGAATTCCACCAAGTTTGGAAGACCTTTTTCATAACCCCGGTTCACAAAAAGGGATAAAAGAATGAAGTAACCAACTACCGTCCCATTGCTAAGCTTTCTCACATACCTAAGATGTTCAAAAGTCGATTTCTAAGCTTTCAGTGCAAGTCACTTATATTACCCAGTCAGCATGGATTTCTAAAAGGTACATCAACTACTACAAACTTAGTTGAATTCGTATCCTTTGCGCTTTCAGCCCTAGAAAATGGCAACGAAATTGACGTTATTGCTACAGATTTCGCTAAGGCCTTCGATAAAATATCACATCAACTGATCCTTTTCAAATTGTCTTCCCTCGGTTTTGACCCCATATTGTTAAAATGAATATCTTCTTATCTGGAGAACCGTTACTATAGCGTTCGCTTTAGGTCAGACTTCTGAACTCTGTTTTTAGCCACTTCTGGTATCCCACAAGGCAGCCATCTAGGTCCCCTCTTTTTCATCTTAACTATAAACGATCTTGAGAAGATTATGAAACACTGCTCCGTATCCATTTACGCCGAAGACACTAAATTCTCTAAAACTATTTCTTCACCCCTCCAAAAGCCAAGCTATGACTTTGTCTCGTAAGTCCAATCAATCCCAGCCTCGACCATATTTTCTGCATCACCAACCTGTACCCCAGGTTCAATCCCTTTGCGACCTTGGAATTTTGTGCAATAGAGAGTTAAACTTCCGTTCGCATATTGATGAGATAATCCTTAAAGCCAACTCATCGCTCGGTTTTATCGGTTTTATCAAACGTTGGTCTAAAGAATTTTGCAACCCTTATGTGACATGGTCACTTTACATTAACCTTGTCCGGCCCCTCCTTGAATATGCCAGCCAAGAATGGTCCCCCTTTCAGAGAATTCATATATCCCGAATCAAGAACATTCAACGTCGTTTTCTTCTATTTGCTCTTCGTGGACTACCCTGGAGTGACCCCTTTATCTTACCTTCCTATCGCGACCGACTCAAACTTCTTAACCTGAATATCTTCGAAAAACGCAGAGACGTAGCCGACATTCTCTTCATTCATCGACTGCTCTCCGGTTCTCTGGACTGCGCTTCCCTTTACAATTCTATTTGCTTCCACACTAACCCTCGTATTTTACGCTGTCCTCGCATATCCCAATGGCTCTAACGAACCAATCTCCCGCATGCTCCTCCTCCTCAAACTCAAACCTCCCCCTTTTTGATTTTAACCTGAGCACTTCTCATCTTAAATTTGATATCCTCCACCATTCCCTTACTTCCTAACCCTTACTCTTGTTAGTTTTTAAGTTAGTTTAAGCTTGAATTAAGCGAAATAAATGGGGAAATTGTAGACCTACGTATAAGCTCTGATTACACGAAAATGCTTATAATATAGTAATTTAGGGGAATCACTATTCGGAAACATTAACATTCTTTAACAGCGAATTAAGTGAGAATGTGAAGACCTTTTGGTTAACAGCTTAAGATATAATAAGAAGTCAAGTCCACTGCAACTTCCTACTAAAAAAAAGAAAAGATGGAGTTTTTTGTTTTTTATTTAAACAAGTAATTTAATAATATACGAGTAATATACAGCTGTCAGTCGAAAACTCTTTTCATATAAAGAATATTTTAAAATTGTATTATCTAAACGATCCGCAGGCACACTTATTTTTAATTTGACATAATTCTTATGCTAATTAAGATTTGAATATTCATGACGGCATTTGATAAAAGAAAAGAATTCTATGTTAATATAAATCACCTCCGGTTCATTGATTCGTTTGCTGTTTAAATTTAGACAGCACCTTAGCAATCCAAAATTGAAAGTTCACGCGAAATGTATTTCGGATCTTGTTTCTTAAAATTTAAGCTCAACAGGTACTGTAAGAACTTTGAGAAAGAAAATCATACCACGTGTTAAGCAAATTTGAATATTGTATGAATATCATGGGTGGATTGGACTGGGACGGCAGTGCAAGAATTATGTTCGTAGCGAAGTACACCCAACTCTGTTTTTACACGATCTTTTTTTACGCGAATTTGAAATAACACGATTTGCAAAAATAAATAATTTTTCCTTTTTTACACGGATTTTTCGATCTAACACGATTTACAAAAAACGTTTTCTTACCCTTCGAAGTGCGTTTCAGCTAATTCATGCTTATCTACATATGTACATATGTACATCTGCAAAATGCAATTCAAGATACACATCAAAATTCTTAACGGTAATTTTTCCGTGTGTGTTTATGAACATCTGTTGAATGGGGGCAGTGCGAATGTCAGTTTCTATTTTGTGTTAGAAGTGTTTGGAGTGTTAGTTTTTTACATTGTTTCATAGTGACCTTACAGACATAATGTCTTATAAAGAACGGCATATTTCGAAGAGACAAGCAATATCGTTAGAAATAAAAATACAAATCTTAGACAGATTAAAGAGAGGTGAAGGTGCCACATCTGTTGGTAGAGCCTTTAATTTTAGCGAAGCGACTATAAGAACAATACGAAAAAATGAGCATTCCATTCGACAGTCAGTAATTTCTGGATCAAAACTCAGTTCAAAAGTTTCATCTTATTGTAGAAATCCCGTAAAAGAAAAAACCGAAAAACTTCTTGTCTTATGGATGGAAGATTTGCAGAAAAAAAGAATACCAGTTAGTGGGAGAATTATAAAAGAGAAAGCTCTTAGATTGTACAATCATCTCCACGATTTGGAACCATCAACAAGTCGTCTGCCAACGGAACAACTAGCATTTAATGCAAGTGAGGGATGGATGACGGGTTTTTTAAAAAGGCATGCATTTCATAATGTAAAATTAAAGGTGAAGTATCATCGGCCGATGAAAACGCTGCAAAAAGTTTTCCGAATGAACTAAAAAAAACAATTGAAATGGGTGGCTATACTCCAGATCAAATTTTTAATGCCGACGAAACGGGTTTATTCTGGAAGAAAATGCCTGGAAGAACCTATATAGCAAAATCGGAAAAGTCAGCTAGTGGCTTTAAGGCGGCCAAAGATCGAGTAACGTTTTTATTTTGTAGCAACGCATCAGGTGATAAAATGTTAAAGCCTCTACTAATTAACAAATCCCTTAAGCCTCGAGCTTTAAAAGGTGAAAACATTGCACAACTTCCAGTTCATTTGATGGCGAATAAAAAGGCATGGATGACGGCAGATTTGTTTACAAATTGGTTCAACAATTGCTTTATTCCTGAAGTTCGCGAATATATGGAAAAAAAAGGATTGGACTTCAAAATACTTTTACTCATTGACAACGCGCCTAGCCACTCAGTGCTTGATCATCCAAATGTTCGATTGCTATTTTTGCCGCCTAATACCACTTCGTTGATTCAGCCACTTGATCAGGGGATTATATCAGCATTCAAAATGTACTACATAAAACAAGCGTTTAAATACATTTTAGATTCTATAGAAGAGAAAAATCTAACGGTTCTGGAAGCATGGAAAAACTTCACAATAAGGGAGTGTATTACACATGCTTCTTACGCTATTAAACAACTGCGACAGTCTACCTTAAATGCTTGTTGGAAACAAATTTTGCCATCATGCGTAAAAAGTGAAAGTTGTGTAATACAAAACTCAGCTCTATGCACCGAAATCATAACTTTATCAAATCAAATTGGTGGCGAAGGTTTTCAGGACATGCAAACAGTTGACATCGATGAATTGATTCTTGAAAGTCCATTGAATGAGCAGGATTTAATTGAAGTTAATGAAAACAAAGAAAATGACTCGGATAATGACGAAGTTGAAGATGAATGTCAGCTGTTAACGTCTGATACAATACGCGACCGATTGAAGTTTGCTGTAAGTTTGGAACATCATTTTCTTACTCATGATCCTGATATGGAGCGTGCATTAAAATTTCAACGAAATTTAAAGTCTTGTGTAGCTGGGTATCAAGAATTATTTAAGCAGTTGGAGAAGCCGAAAAAACAATGTTTAATGACAGATTTTATTACAGCGGAGAAGTCAAAGTAAACCGGGATTGCTGCAAACTCGTTCACCGATGGTAACATTTTTAGCCCAGTCCGCAATAAATGTCAAAATGTGTAGTAATTTAATATTATTTTCCAAATAAAAATGAATTGCTTTTTTTTCTAAATACCTAATATACGTTTTATCATTCTTTTTTGCACGCTTTTGAAGTTAAATATTTACATTTTTTTCATTTAACACGATTTTTTAAAGTTGCGGAACATATTCCCGAAAATACCATATGCAGCATATATTTTTTTACACGGATTTTTATTTACACGGTTTGCTGAAGAACGCATCTACCGTGTAAAAACAGAGTTGGGTGTACTTGCCTTACGTCCTAGTGGTGGTGCCCGGTAACTGCATGATAGGAAAGGACAGTTGGTAAGCATAGTCTATACGATACCACGTCTGTCAACTAATTTAAGCTTATCGGCTTCGCGACGGGACAAGTATCACTATAGTAAGCACACGGTTTACTCACCTCAATATATGGTACAAGGAGACATGACGGTGTCCGGATCAAACAAACTGATCGCATGGCGATAGACGTAAGGTATGCTTCCAGTATTCTGAACGTCCGAACGTTCTCGGCAGCCACCATTGACTCGGAACACCACCTTGTTGCAGTTAATGTGCGAATGTGGATTTCCCAATCACTACAATAAAGAAGAAATACTGTGAGAAGTTATAGCGTAGAAAAGCTGCAATTCCAATCTCAAAATCTCGCAATAACTTCTGTGCCACTAGCGTCAGATACCAAAGACCAGTGGCAACGCTTCTAACATGTCATGAGAGGCACCGCAACTGATGTGCTCCGTTTTACCCGACCACCATCATGAATTTCTTGATTTGATGAAGAATGCCAACAAAAAAAAGACTGGCGTGCTAGAAAGAATCGAGAAACGCTGCCGCTACTATGAGGTGACAGATTTTATGAATCGGGTACAGTGTAAGGACCTTCGTGAGAGTTTTCAAGTGCCACTGACATTCTTTTGACGCACTTTCCGGGCTAGGTGTCATATTGTATAGCGCTCAGAGCCGACACACAGTGCAAGCGGGAGGATTTGATTTGATTGATTTTGATTTGATTTCAATTTTATTCATTTCATTTAAATAATTTTAACAATTGAATTTAACAATTAAATAATTTTAACAATTCATTTTAACAATTAAATAATTTTTAGTGATAATTGTGAAACGAATATAATCATTCTGTAACTATTTAAAGTTAGTGTTGAATGACGCTTAAGTAATATTTTCAAATTCAGGAAACTGATGTGGGGTAGTTATCAGTGCTACAAGGAATAAAGATAAGAGAAAGTACTTATGTGTACTTATGCGAGGCCGTAGTAAATCATAGTTAATACTTGTTTGGAGCAGTAAGGTTCCACAAGATACATTATTCGACCCACACGCCTCATATATGATTTAACTGCTTGCGTATGATTTTTCCAGCTTAAATTGAGATCAAATAAGACTCCCAGATATTTAAATTGACTAACAGACTCATTTTTAAAGCACCCGCTTGAACATTGAGCATTTTCATTAAAATTTATACATCCACAGGTAGACAAAACCTTACACAGCCGTGAGAATAATAAAACACGTTGAAATCGGTAACAACATTTCCTAACATTTTGAAAGCCATCAATTTTGTTTTTTCGCTGATAATCCGCTCATGGAATACAAACTACTACCTTAATATTTGTAGATTTTCCTCAATTTTGATAACACAATCGAACGGCGTGAGTCCTTGAGAGCTATATCATCAGCGAACGCTGTTGGTAAACAATTGAAGTTCTGATTGAAGAGTAACTCGTAACTCCCTCTTATATAAATTAAGAACAAAAGTGAATTGAGGACAGAGCCCTGCGGAACACCATTCATTATTTTAACCCCTTGTTGACCAAGCAATTAAAAAAGCAGTATACGATTAATTTTTGATTTAAGAGAGAAGGAATTTGATTTCTCAAGGACTCTCAAGGTCGAATACTGATGGTGGTACTCAAAAGTACCGTTGGACTGTTGGAACACATTTTTTTGAGAAAATATAGGACTCAAGAAATTTTGGCCAGAGAACTCCCACGTTTCCTATTCGAATATCCTTTGAAACAGACTCTCCTTTTCCCTTTCTTTTTTTGCTGCATTGTGGGGATTCACTCAGTGATGTCCTTTTAAGGCTTCGTCTCTCAACAGCCCTTTGTTGCGGATTGAACGAAATCCAACAAAGTACAGGCACACAGGCAAACAAAAGATAACCCAACAGCTGTACCCAAATTACCAACGATAACGATGATCAGCACAATTAGGCGAAACACAAACATCAATACAGCACACAAGCAGCACGATAGTGTGAAAACGGGACGAGACAAACCGCAGATCAATGCAAGGCAAACACAAGCAGTCGACGAAATTCTGTCAACGGTTCCTGACGATATGCGTACATACATACATACATACGCATGAAAGGCTTCAGCAGATAACAGAACGACGACAGCAGTCAGAAATATGTAAAAGGCGAACGACAATCGGTCAAAGGTTTAATATTTTGTTGTATCTTGTAATTAGTAATTAGTAGTTAGTTATCTTCCGTCGCTAGTTGAATTTGGTCGTATAATAAAGGTGCTTGTAAATCGAATGTCTATTTTTTATTCTCCGGAATTTTCAGGCAACGACAACGATATCAACATTTTTGTTGAACACCCTTTGTAATAAAAGTCCTAAAGTTACACGTCTTTTATACTCGAGAAGTGGTACATATATTTTCATGCATTTGGGTGTAAACGGTGAGCGAATTAACAAATAATATTTCTATCATTCCCCAAAAAAAGCGATGCCATCACTTCTTTGATCTACAATCCAGGCCATATTATTATTACCTTATTACCTTAGTTGATCAGCATGATCTACTCCTCCCATAAATGCGTTATAATCTTTAACAACTGTAGTACCTTTGATTTGTCTCTTCTGGAAACAGTTGATGCCTCATTGGCATGCTAGTTTGAAACCAAAAGCACAATTCTGGTATCTTTTCATTTAAAAAAAACTTATCCCTTTTTTATCATCTTTTAAGTTCTTCGTATTGCCTTTTCTATTTGCTCTTATCGTACCACAAGCTAAAGTTTTCTCTGTTTTCAATTTCTCGAGCAGTCTCACGGATGAAAAATAAGTGCCGCAAAAGATAATTTTTTGATAAGACAATTCTTTCGCTAAGACCATAATTTTCATATTTCTTTTCAAGCTGCTCATCCTTTCTCTAATAAATTGAAAATTTCTTGATATAACCGTGTTGATCAGCTAAGCACCATTGAATCATGAATTCGTCAACAGAAAGCTGTCTTGTCCCATGGCTCATGGCTTGCCCACTAACTCCCAAATCCTCACTTACACTACGGAAGTGTCTCCAGCTAATTAATTTATGGTATCCCATAAGAAAGTTGATTCCCATAAAAGCCAAAAATTCAATTCCTTCTTAAAATCCCGCACCTAATTTTCCAGAGTAGCGTAAAGATTAGATCGATATACAATGTTATCGACTACACTTTCAAGAAAATTTAGAAAAAAATCTGTTGGACTGACATAGCTTTCAAACAAATCCCCAACAGGTCCTTCAGGTAACAAAAATTCAGGAATAACTGATTCATGATCCTTTGCTTTCCAGTGGCGATTTGGTTCTTCTTCGGGAATTTTTTTCTTCGACAAATTGCATTCTGGATGATCATCCGAAACATTTCCATCATCGATCAACAACTCGTCAAGCTCCACTTGAAGCAAAGCTTCATATGATTCCTAATTCATTTGGCCGATATTTCTTATTTTTGAACGTAGTGTAAGCAAATTCAATTCATCCTCAGATTCAATATCGGTGTCTTCTTTATTGTCCAAAGGTAAATCCGAATGCATCGCCAAAATCTCATCATCCTTTAATAAAATGTTGCTAACAGCCGACATGACATTAAAAAAAAAATCACTGTCCGAACACCCACAGTAAAACAAAAATTTCGATGACCACAGAGCCCGACGGTACTTACCAGTCCACTTTAGTTTTTTTAATGAAAATATATTAAAAATTCTTATTGCTTCAGGTAATTTCGTGTTTTTTCAATAGTTAAATATGCCAATCATCTAAATACCGAAAAAAAAGTTAAGGAAATTTACAACAGCTATTTATTACGACCAACACCCAAATCAACTAAAATAGGTCTCTTCAAAGTCTAACGTGCTGTCAAAAAAATACCGTTAAGACTGTTAAAAAGGCCAATCCAAGTAAACGTTCAACAGAAAACATGAAGATAATGTAGTACTTAAAAGTACCATTGGTCGCAAGTAACAAAATATTTTCGTCCATAGGTTTTATTTGAACTTTAACATGGTGGTACTTTTAAGTACCGTCGGACAACAAAGGGTTAATAGATCTACTAAAACACCCATTGACATTGACCACTTGTTCCCTATCTGTGAGATAAGAGCGAAACCAATCATGTAAGACTCCTCTAAAACCAGCGTTGTAGAACTTATCTAGAAGCAAATTATGGTCCACCATGTCAAATGCTTTTGTCACATCAATGAGAAGAGCCATTGTTGATTTGGAATTATTGAACCCTTCATATAATTGGGTACAGAACTTAAGAATGACATCTTCTGTGGATTTGCCGAATCTGAAACCGAACTGATTTTCAGAAAAGAAATTGTGGTTATCCAAAAAAGACATATAGCTTTTCAGACAGCTTAGAAAATGTGGGAAGCAGCGATATAGGTCTATAATTAACCACATCTTTGCGAGTTCCCTTTTTGAACAGTGGTGTAATTTTAAGGACTGTGGAAAGCATCCATTACTTACACTTAAGTTAAATAAGTGACAGAGTATATCACTTATATCAAAAACAATCCTTCTTAAAAGGACATTTGTGATAAAATCACTTGTGCACGAACTTTTATTTTTTTAGGATAATATAAGCTTTCTGCCGAAGTAATTGTGGTAAAAGCAAAACAATATATTAACTTGGTCTCGTACAGCAAACTGAACAGATGAAGCAATACAATTGCATGTATAATTAGCTTGAGCAGAAGGCTTTAGTTTCTCAGAAATGTCAATGAAGTACTCATTACATTTATTTGCAATGTTGGCCGGATTAGTAAAATAAGGCTAGTCATTTCCAAGACATCAACTACTTTACAATTTCTGACTAGACTAACAATGAAATAACCAACAACCAGTCACCGGCTATCTCCCGAGCCGATAACATCGTTTCGATCGTTTTTTCTCTGCTCTTTCATAAGTTGTGTTCTTTTTTCTTATTTCTTTCCCCTCTCACGCTCGCGTTCCGCCCCTATCTAATCTAATTGCGCGCCAATAAGTGTGTGAAAATCAAGTGAATCAAGTGGTTATAACTTTAATTATGGCCTCAGGGCCAACCATGCCGTCAGGCAATCGGTTTGATGTATTCAACCATTATTCCGATCGACCTAGTAAAAGAAAAAAAAAATAATGTTTCACCCATAGAAACTGCTTTCGATCTCCCCATTCCCACCCACCTTAATTCCAAAAATCCCAAATTCATAATGATATCTCCTGCAGACCCCACAAAAAAACTCACTTCTTTCAGTGTTTTCCTGCTAAAAAAAGCGATAGATGGTATAAGTACTGCCTACGAATATATTACCCAACTCCGTGACGGAAACATATTGATTCTTGTGAAATCACAACAAATTGCCAACATATTCCTAGCAAAGAAAACTCTCTCTAATCTCTGCCCAATTGCGGTGTCCCTTCATGATCAATTAAACTCATCTAAAGGCACCGTGTTCGCACCTTGCCTAATAAATGTTAGCGAAAAAGAAATTATCGATGAAATGAGAGACCAAGGAGTCATAGACGTCTATAAATTCACAAAAAAAACGGAAAATATAGGTTATAATAAAAATTCAACAGCCGTCCCATCTGGCCTCATGTTCGGCACTGGTTATTTTGTTTTACCGGGTTGTATTTAGTTAGACTGTATATCAACAGTATCAACTGTGTAGTTAATTAATGTACTGATTTGAAAACTGCGTACAAAACTGTGTAGATAAACTGTATAGAAAAACTGTGTAGAAAAATATTTGAAATAAAACAAACTGTTTGCTTGAACGTTATAAACTTGAAGATTTATTTTATGTAAAAATGTCTTGCTTTTATATTAATTTTGACATAAGGAATTTTATCTCATGAGAGAGTTATCGTGAGTGTGTTTGTTTAAATATTTTATGTGTACAAATTTTCTATGTTTTTGTTACATTTGACAATTTTATTTTAATTTATATTTTTATCAACAACATTCTCCCCGCCGTGAACAAAGTTCGCAATTATTTTCTCCTTTGTACTGGAACACCCTTTGGCTCGATCATCTGGATGAATCTGGATCTGGCGATACATCTTCTCGATGTCTGCTGTAAAGGTAATTTTGTTTGTTCTCCATCTTAAAACAATTGATATAAAATCCGTTTGTGTTTTAGGTCCCGTCATCAGATGATCATTTAAAGAACTACCCTCCGCAGTCTTGAATGCAGCGTTGAAGACCACTCGCAGTTTAGTGGTTGTGCTCGATTCCTTGAAGACGGCATGATGTGGCACAACATAATGGAACGGCGATTTAAGTGTGGGGTCCTGGATGATGTTCACTTCCTCCATCTGGTTGAGCTGTAAGTATTCCTGTATACATTTATTGTAGTCCTTGTATAGTGTTGGGTTGGTAAGCAGTCTTTTTTCCTGCCTATAGAACATACTTAGGCTATTCTTTTGGGTTGAAATAAGTGCTGGACGCTGACCTCCTTTGAAAGGGAGTGCAACTTCGAAACGCCCTCCCGGCAACCGCTTGACATTTTGTAAAAAATGTTCTTCGCAAGCATTTTCTTCTTTCGTCAGGGCCTTTTCGAATGGTGATTCCTCAATTTCCCAAAATTTCCTTAATTGGGTGTCTATGTCGGAAAATTGGGTGAATACCTGAATTGAGGGTGGTGTTTCGAGGGGAACTTTACCTAATATTACCCAGCCAAACTGGGTTTTTTGGGCGATGGGGGCAATTAACTCTGCTCCTCTTATAATTTCAGGTAAAACCGCCTCACAAAATATGTCATTTCCCAACAGTAAGTCGATACTGGAGGGTCGGTTAAAGGTAGGATCTGCTAATTTTAGACCTTGTAGGTGTGCCCATCTATTTGGATACACCTCGCGACTCGGCAAAAACCCTGTTAAGGTTTTATATACGTAACCTCGTGTCGAAGTCCTAAAATCTGAGTATTTGGAACCCAGGTAGAGTTCCACAAAGTTTTGACAGGAACCATTTTTAACTTGTCCTAAAACTTGGACATCAAAACACGTTTTGTGTTTTTTCAACCTTAAAAGTTGTACCGCTGATTCGGTGATAAATGATGCTTGTGATCCAGGATCAAGCAAAGCTCGTAGGCTAATATAGTCGCCATTAGCAGATTTCACCTTGACGATAGCTGTTGCCAATAAAATTTGTGTGTTGGTATGGTCGTTATTGTGGAAGCAGTTTGCCGATGACTGTTGTTCATCAGAAGGGTTAAATGAAGCTGCATTTAGATTGTTTTGGGTTGATATATGGTGTGTTTGGTATTGGTATTTATTCTGTGTGTTTGGGTTTTGGGGCATAATTGTATTATTATTACTATTATTTGGGTAGATATGAGTGGATGGTTGCGACGATGCTTGAGCAAGGGGGAATTGGTTAGTGTTGTGTATTTGATTAGAGTGAGAGAATGATTGCTGTGTGTTGTAATTTGGTTGTAACTGATTAGAAGGGAAAGCTGATTGTGGGTGAGGCTTATACAGATTTGAATTGTTGTTTGTGTCAAAATGAAGCATGGAATTGTGACGCTTCTTGCAAAAATGGCAGGATTTGTTGCTCGGACAACTATTTGTTTTGTGGCTATAAGCCAAGCAATTAAAACAATTACCTAATTGTTTAACAACACGCTGCCTGGTTCTTACATCCATATTTGAAAATTTGTTACAGGCTCGCAATGAATGAATACCTTCGTGGCAAACCTTGCAACTGAAATTTTCCTTTGCCACCGTATTGGTATGGAAGACGTTCTTGTGAGACCTTTTTTGTGTTGGGGGCTTTGTATTTTGTTGCTGATCCACTATCTCTAGTGTTCGGAATTTTGTCTCTAAAAACTCAGAAAATTCTTTGAAAGTAGGAATTTCCTTTTTTGTCCCCAGAGAAGACTCCCACGATGACTGAGTTGATTTCGGAAGTTTCTTTAACAGCAAGAATATGATAATTACATCCCAATGCTGCACTGGCAAGTCAAGATTCTTCAGTGAATGTAAAATTTTCGTCGAGTTATCCAAAAGTTCACGGATTCCGATGGCAGATTCTTCTCGGACGACTGGCAGATCATAAAACAACTTCAATTCCTGGTTCACTAAAATCCGTTTGAAATCATAGCGGGATTTTAAAAGTTCCCACGCTTGGTCGTAACTAACGTCGTCCACATTGACGTGATCAAGTAATGTACCAGCACTTTCTTTACAGCATGATTTTAAATAGTGTAATTTTTCTATTTTAGATAATGATGTGTTGCTGTGTACGAGTGAAACGAATTGGTCGTGGAATGAACGCCAGTTTTCATATTCACCTGTAAATGAAGGCGGATGGATTTTCGGAAGGTGAACCTCATGGGACCTCTTAGACTCTGATTGTTGTGAACACTCTTCAGGCTTTGTTTGAGTGGATGTTTCCAGTTTCTGCAGCTCATCTAAAAGTTGTGACTTGTACAGAACGTATACTTCTTTTGCCTCATCATATGTAAAATCTAATTGTTCCAAAACTTCCTTCTCAATCTCCTTATTATCATAAATTATCTCATATCTTTTTTCAATATTCGATAAATTAATTTCTAAGAGATCGAGGCGCGTGCTAATGTAATTTTTCGTACGGCGAGCAGGGCTTACGGTCTTTTTAAAATTTTCAAAGTCTTTTGAGACTTGATTGCAGGTTTTTACAAATAATTTTGATACACCCATGTTTTTTTTTTTTTAATAAATTTAAAAATACTATTGTATATATTGTATGCTTATGTGCAAATAAGTAACGATCAGAATGTACTCACTTTGATTTATATCTTCTAAATTATTGTATTGTATCCCTTCTTAAAAGCTCTCCTTTAGAATCCTTTTGTTGAGTCCCACTCCGTGGATTTCTTCCTTTCCAGCTCTGATTCCTCACTTGCAACGTGTTGTATTTATAAAATTAATTTTTTTTTTTTTGATTAAGGGGCCACCCACTGATTTAATTATTTAATTTGAAATTGTTTGTAAATTTAACACCATACACCAAAATGTTTGCTGATTATATTTTTTCTATGGCTCAGAAGGACCAAAATGTTCGGCACTGGTTATTTTGTTTTACCGGGTTGTATTTAGTTAGACTGTATATCAACAGTATCAACTGTGTAGTTAATTAATGTACTGATTTGAAAACTGCGTACAAAACTGTGTAGATAAACTGTATAGAAAAACTGTGTAGAAAAATATTTGAAATAAAACAAACTGTTTGCTTGAACGTTATAAACTTGAAGATTTATTTTATGTAAAAATGTCTTGCTTTTATATTAATTTTGACATAAGGAATTTTATCTCATGAGAGAGTTATCGTGAGTGTGTTTGTTTAAATATTTTATGTGTACAAATTTTCTATGTTTTTGTTACATTTGACAATTTTATTTTAATTTATATTTTTATCAACAACACCTCATGCTCTTCACTTTCGATCTCTTCCGCCCCCCCACTTCCATTAATGTTGGGTGGTATAATCTCAAAGTTCAAGAATACTTCCCCAACCCGATGCGTTGCAAAAATTGCCAAATTCTCGGACATACCGCTAAAAGATGTTCACGTAGCCCAACCTGTGTAAACTGCAACCTTCCCCCCCACGCTGAAACAAGTTGCAATCGCACCTCTTGCGCTAATTGTGCTGAAGAACACCCTGCATCCTCCACAATTTGCAAACGGTTCATACAGGCTAAAGAAAAGCTTAAAATAAAAACAATAAAAAAATGTAGCATGGCAGAAGCAAAAAAAATTTACATTGAGCAAAACCCAAGCCCATCATCTTCGCTCTCTTATGCTACTGTTGCTAGGAATACAATGCAATCTATTCCACCTGTTCCACCAAAAACTAATAACCCCGCTCAACCCGCTAACACTTCAAACAGCATAACTAAAACACCATCTATAAATACCACTACTCTAACATTAAATAACGCTTCTCCCATTGCATCTTCTCCGCCAGCAAATCCTAAGCAATCAGTTACAACTTCGAACGCCATACCTAATATAAGAAAAATAGTTCCCAGCGAACATATAAACATAAAAACAACAATCAAACCTCACACTTCGTACATCCAAACCCCGGGTTCTCCTGCCGCCACCACCTCACATTTGTCCAGTAGCAACACCACTTCTAACTCGCATTCTGCTAACTTTAACACACAAACGCACATCACACCTAAACTGCAAATAAAATCCAAAGAACCTCTGGTAACCACATCATACTTAATTTCTCACTACTCTTCTCTCAACTCCAACACACAACCAAATTTAAATGAAACGCTCCCCAGCAACTTACCCATACCAATACCAATTGACAACACTCACCCACAATATGATAATAGATTCCAATATGACAATGATGACGTCATCTAACAACACTACATGTACTCTAAATAACGACTTTGTCGTTCAGAGTTCGAGTCGTCCAAACTGCCCGCCGCGTTTGAACGAATCGCCGTCTGGGCGACAGTGTCAGGCCAATCAACCAAAAACCATACCACCCCCTGATTTTTCGCAATATAGCCTAAACTATACTGCTCAAAAGTCTCACAAAACAACAAGCTCACTCCTAAGTGTTCTGCAATGGAACCTTAATGGATATTTAAACAATTATCACGAGCTTGAAATCTTAATAAAAGAGAAAAAACCACACATAATTTCTCTTCAAGAAACCCATATCGCTTTCAACTCTACAGGCAAAGCTCCAAAGCAATATGAACCATATTTCCACAACCTTAACACTAACACAACTTCTAAGCAAGGCATATGTCTTTTGGTCCACAAGTCTCTCCCACATAAAATCCATAAAATAAATTCTTGCATCTCTGCAATAGCCGTTGAAATTCAACTTAATATAAAAATCACTGTCATATCTCTCTACATCCACCCAACACAACCATTCTCCGCAATAGATCTGGAAAACATAGTAAGTACTTTAAACCCACCTATGATTGTGACAGGTGATTTTAACTCATGGAGTCCTCTTTGGGGCTCCCCTATAGTTAACGCAAGGGGTAAAGAAGTTGAATCTTTTTTATCCAACACAGATTTTTCTGTTTTAAATGACGGTAGTCCAACTCATTTCTCGACTCACGATACCCTAACCCACGTCGACTTATCCCTCATCTCCCCCCAGCTGCTACCTTACTCAAAGTGGAATACAATAGATTCACTTCACGGAGCTGATCACTTTCCTATCATCACTACTATCTCCCTCGGTCGCCATAACAATTTCTCTACTCCGACTCCCAAATTCCAAATCGATCGCGCGGATTGGAACCTTTTCCAAACAAAAACCCTTGAATTCTTTAATAAACACCCTCCAACCCTAAATATTAATCAAGAAGCAGCAACACTAAGCAAAGGTTTTCGGTTCACCGCCAATCTATCCATCCCACAAACTAAACGCAAACCTATAAAAGCAATAGTACCATGGTGGAACCCCGAGCTCGCGATTTTGCGTAAAAACAAACAAACCCTATGGAGAAAATTCCTAAAATTTCCCAACGATTACAACCTGATAAATTATCGGAAAGCTAACGCACTGTTTCGTAGAAAAGCAAAAGAATCGAAAAGAGTGAGCTTCCAAAATTTCACCTCCAATCTATACCCCAACACACCAATTAAAAAAATATGGTCTAATATTAAGTCACTTACAGGGAATTATGTCCCTTCATCGATTAAAGTTATAATAGCGGGTTCTGAACCGCTTACCAATTCACAAAAAATTGCAGATCACTTTGCAAAATCCTGGTCAACCTACTGTAGTGACATTAATTTTTCCTTCGAATTTCGTGAAGCTAAACGGATAGCACTAAACACAGACTACACAGTTTATGATTTATCTACTACTGCCAAATTCATAGATATGCCCATTAATTATCTAGAACTAGACAGCTGTCTTAGCTCTGTAAAAGGGAAAACTCCGGGGTACGATCGGATCTCGTATCCTATGCTCAAGTACGCACCTTACCAAGTCATTGATCATTCGCTTTATGCAGATGACTTATATTTAATGGCAAAATGTAATGACAAAAACCGATTCGTTCACTTATTTAACTTATTTATTTTTGATCGTAAATTTACATTTAAGTATCATTGTTTGGAACTAAAAAAGAAGCTAGTTTCTAGGCTAAACATCATAAGATATTTATCATCAAAAAATAGTTATGTTCACATTAATACACTTATTTATATAACCAAAACTATTCTTTTGTCAAAGATTGATTATGGGCTAGTTATATATGGCAAGTGCGCAAAAACAAACTTAAATATACTTAATTCTCCATACCACTCAGCTATAAGGACATCATTAAAAGCTTTTCGGACTTCTCCAATAAAAAACATGCTTGTTGAGGGAGGTTTTTCATCCATTGAGCACCGAGTAGAGTTTTTGACATCCCGACTCATCCCCAAAATCTGCAATCCATACCGCTCCCCAATACTCACGGATTCAAAAAAAAATACTGAAACGAAAAAAGATGCCAACCCAACCATCAACCCTATATAAAATATTAAATTCTGCCAATAATATTGGCATCGTACCAAATGTGAAGAACGCATACATCGTAAAATATCCGCCTTGGTTACTCCCGAAAGAGGCCATTAACATCAGCTTATCCAAGCATAAAAAAGACGCTACTCCTAAGTAAACCTTCTACCAACTCTTCCATGAGCTAATAAACACGTTCCCCACCTACACCTGGAATGTTTTGTACACTGACGGGTCAAAAAATGACATGGGCACAGTAAATGCGAAGTTCAAACTGCAGAGAAACTCCCAAGCTACTTCTCCATATTCTCAGTTGAAGCCTTAGCTATTCTTAAAGCTACACAAATTGCAACCAAAAGAAACCAGAGAACCATAATTTGTACCGATAGCCTTTCTGTCCTTTCCGCCATTAAAAACGTTAAACACCAAGCGTCAATCATAAACCAAATTCGAGACAACATAATATCCCTTGGAACGAAAATAATAATCGTATGGGTACCGGCACACATAGGTATAAGAGGAAATAAATCTGCAGACATCAATGCCAAACTAGTCGCAACGGACTTAAACGCAGAAGTAATTTCTTATCGACCCAGCAATAATGATTTAAAGAAATTAATTAAAACCCACTGGGACCAAAAAAAAGCTCAAATATGGAACGAATACTCCCATCATTACACCACCATCAATCCTAAAGCAACACCCATTTCATATCCGACGGTCACCACAACTTTAATGAATAGATGCTTTCTTCGCCTCCGACTTGGACACACCCGATTAACCCACAGCTTCTTACTCAATAAGGAACCTCCGCCGATTTGCCATCTTTGCCTTACAAACGCAACACTTACAATTAAACACCTAACTACCGAATGCAGTAAAATAAACAATCTTTGCACTAGACTATTCAATTATAGCAATCCTTTAAATGTTCTTTCAGTTCCCTCTGAACTGAACATAAAAAATTTATATAAAATATTACAGTACCTGAAACTAGACAGTCAAATTTAAACGATCTTTTGTATTCCTTTCTTTGGGGGCGGTCGGGGATGTTCAAATCAGGAGTCAAGGCACTCTTGCTTTGTACACTCCCGACCGTCCCAGAACTCCCTTAGTATTTTATAATAATATTTATTAACCCAAATTATATTCAATCGCAGCAGAAAGCCATGTAAGCTAGCGCTGTAGTCTAAGACTATTAATTTGTACATTTATGTAAGATTAATAAAATAATAATAATAATAATAATAACCAACAACCAACAACCAACGAACAACGACCGACGACACCAAACATAGAAATGACTTTTCTCGTGTATATGTACGTCGACTTCTTCCAAAAAAAAGGGAGTAGCTTTGCTCGGTAGCCGTAGACAGGTTTTCTTTGGGGATGAAACTTTTGTCAATATGACATGAGTGACATCAGCATAACTTCCAACTTCTAACTTCCAACTTCCAAATGCCGAAAGCACATGCAGCTAAACGAGAAGCATACAAAGCTGCACAGCAACGAAGGACGAGAACTGAGCTAGGGCTCTTGGAGAAGAAGAGATGGGAAGAACATCGACTTCCCCAGAAGAAGCAAAAAGAGCACAACAAACACGCTATCGAAAAGAGGTTGCCCTCCAGAAGTAACATATGGGAGATTTACCAACTGGAAAAAAGAACGTGCCAAGGAAAGAAGACCCATCCAGAAGCCTGTAGAGATGAAGAAGGAAATTCACAGTCGGTACGGAGAATATGAAAAAACTTATTCTGTAAACTGTACAACGGTGAAGAAGCCCATCAACTTAGATGATGATAGCCAGAACTTCTGTCTACCTAACCAAAACGAAGAAAGGATGGAAATATCTAAGATGAAATATAAGAAATCAGCTGGACCTGACGGTTTACCAGCCGAGGTATTCAAATCAATGATTTGAAATGACTTTGTGGAAAGCATGCACCAACCCATTTCTCAGATCTGGTCAGAAGAGTGACGGTAATCTGAGTATCGTTTGTCAGATCCACAAAAGCGGAGAGCCCCTCAACTGCCACGAGGTACAAGTCTCCTCAATATAGCATACAAGATTTTATCTGCCATATTTTGTGAACGTCTGAAACCCTATCCTATCCAAAACCTTCACACTCCGGCAGATCCTGGAAAAAGTCAGGAAGTCCAAATCAATACTCACCATATTTTAATCAATTTTAAGGCTACACGTAATACGAGTAGAGAAGAGCTACTGTATAGAACCAGGTCTAGGTTTGGCATCCCTACCAAGTTCGTCCCTCTGTGCAGAATGACGATTAGGAACTCTCGTTACATCGACAAGGTGATGCGCTATCATATGACTTCCTTAACATCAACCCTTCAAAAGTGTGTACAATTACTTGGAGAACATTGGGGGCTGTCATCAGTGCATTCGCTAGTATTGAAACGGAAGCTGTCAAAATGAGTTCAGCGATGAAAAAACCAACTATGTGCTGTCACAACATCGACACATTTGACAGAACATCAACGTCGAAAACAATATTTTCGAGATAGTAAGGGACTTTGTCTATCTTGGCTCTGCTATAAATTCCGCCAACACCTCGGTAGAAATAAAACGAAGAATCTCTGTTGCCAATCACTGCGTCTTCGGGCTAAGAAAGCAATTGACTGGTAAGACCATATCCCGACAAGCTAAGGGGGATTCTATGTATGACCTTGATCACTCCAGCGGATGAAGATATCCTCAGTTGTTTCGGGAGAAAAATCATTCAAGAAATGCTTTGACGAGCTTTGGAGGAGAAGATTCAACGACGAGCTATACGTGCCTTGACTCGTTTATAGTGCATGTTTCTTGAGCACAAAGGTCAAGAGACCCGCTTAAACCAATGTCCTTGGCCAAATTCCGTCAGACGCTATTATAGCTCATCAAAGTTCCATGCATAATCACTTGTCTAAACTTTAATTGGCTAAACAATACCCGCTTAAGAGAAAATTAATTATTTTCGAAGACGTGAATAGAGCTCCAAAGAAGTCATCGCAGAGGCAAAGATGATTCTGAAGCACTTATCAATCTGGTAATGACTTTCATGGAGGTTATCTTTCCATTCATCCAACACAAACTTTATAAGCTGTGGATTTAAGTAGACAAAAAAAAATCTCAACTCTACTCAATCAATTACCTACACTTATCGGTCCGAATCAGTAGAGAATTAAAAGCAGGAAAATCATTTATACCTCTGAAGTGATGTGATGATGCTGGCACTTATGCCGTAATTCTACATCGGAAGCACCTTGGCAGTTCCATGACCACGTTTGGTTACTATTTCAATTGTTTCTCTTCGACCAGCATCTTTTTGTTGCGGTGATTATAATTAAAAGCAAAGTTTTGGAAAGAGATGAGTTTGTTTAGATTGGCAATGAGAAAAGATTCATTTTAATCCGTACAAATTATAGTGGTATGCTGGTGGATTAACAATTGCTGAGTGTCTGTTTGCATTTCCGACAGGGATATTCTAAAAAGGTAGGCTTTTAATAAATTTATTTATCTCAAGACATCCGTAGTCAGTTTGTTATGCAAACTTCCCTGAAGCAACGAAAACGATTGAGGTTGAAATGGAAGTACCCACAGATACTCGTAGTTCGCATGCCCATATTTATTGAATTTTAGATTTGGGTTATTTTTATAGTTAGAACCAATGGTAGAGTGTAACAGAATTGTAAAGTTAACAATCTTTCAATTTCCTTAAATACTATTGTTTTTAAAAGTAACTGATTGTGAACTTACACAGGAATACTAATATTTAACAGTATGTTCAAAGTCGAAATAGTTCCTTTCAAATGAAAGAGTCGACTTACCCATCGAATGAGAAACTATTTAATTCATTCTTTGATGTAGCGTAGAACTTTGGAGACTTCTAAACAGGTCGCCTATGAATAATTTGGAAGAAGACTGAACTATTTAACAATCAAAGTGAGAAGAATAACAGGGAGTTAATTGTTTAATATATACTTAAGCCGCGGCATTAGAAAATGAAAGGACCGAACGTTCTGCGGTTTCTGATGTTTTATCTGATGTTCTTGAGCAAATCAAGAAGAAAAGTAAAATAAATACTTTATCGAGCATTTTCAAGACTTCAAAATAGAGTCGCAAGCTATAGGTAGCGTATGACGTTTACATAGTTTTATTCATCATCTTATCTATCTAGTGCCGGTCGCGATGCGTGGAGAGCGTTTACCATTATTGGCGGCGGTTTTTATGTGAAACACATCTTTTGCGGATCTAGAAGGTAAAATAAAGCAAGTACGGTTTAAAACCGGTTAATAACCGGCCTTATCGGCATTTTGAAAGGAATGTCAACCACCCATACAAAAGTTGATGAATTTTTATTTTATTACTAAGTGATTTCGGTAATTAGTGAATGTCTGAATAAAATTAACAGAAACTAGAAAGGCTATCTGGTAAAAATACAAATTGGGAAGGCTTCAAGAAAGAAACTGAAGAGAATATTGAACTGGATGTATTACATAGGACATGCTAAAAATTTTGAATCAAAGCTTAAGCGCTTCGTTAAAATAGTTGAATGAACCGCATAAAATAATACTCACTATTAACGATAAAAAATTATAGTCTAAATTATCCACCGAAGCACACTAATACTTAGAGGAAAGCCACTAAAATACGTAAAACCTTTGCGCGCCATCAATCAAGAATATTAATAACGAATGAACGAAGAGGGGCAAACAGAAAAGACCATTAATCTGGTCGGTAGTGGCATCGGAAATGACAATTTAATAAAACCAACAATTGCCATGCTAATGGAATTGAAAAATTATAGAAACTTAAGGCTAAACGGGCTTTTGGTTACTACTACGTAACCCCGCATGATGTTGCCTACAAAAACATCCATTAAGCTTCTATATACTCGTATAATATTATAAACGCGCAGGCTAAGATTAAAACATGTTCCGAATTAAAAGAAAGTTGCTGGAGCCATAATGCCTAGAAAATTCGTTGAATAACAACAAGTCACAGCAAAGTCGTATAATCGTATAGTCTTAATTGTATCAACAAAAAAAAAACTACTCGCAATTCAAAGATATCTCAGCTGGTTTACCACAAGAAGGCGTTATTGCTGTTTTCGTTTTATTTGTTTATGTTCTAGTTTTTGGTTTAGTTTTTGATTAAATATGGATTTCGAAACTAGAGAAAGGCGACTTCGGTCGAGTCGAGCTCTGACAAAGAATCCGACCATTGCAGTGAACACTACTTTCGAACTGATACGGAGCAGGAAGTTTGCCCTCAAGGCGAAGCTAAAGTAGGGGAAATTGATGATTCGGAGGACAATATTCCACTGACAGTTCTCAGAATACAGCGTTTATAGCAAAGATGGTATAAACATGTTCCACGAACAAATGTACGTACTCATACTGAGAACTTAATAACTATACAGGCTGGAGCAAAAGAAGCGAAGACTGAAATTGACTGTTGGAGTATTTTTATCACCAAGGAAATGAAGAGTGTGATATTGACACACACGAACGCAGAAATAAAAATACGACAAGCTAAGCGTGAAAATCCTGGAACATTACATATGAAAGACACAACAGCTACGGAAGTGGATGCATTACTTAGTTTGCTGTATATTGCTGGTCTCAATAAATCAAGCCAGTTTTTTCTTGGCAAACGCCGTGTTCACACGTGTTTCTCTTAAAAAACATTTTTTCACTTGGTGAAAGTTTAAAGAATATAAACCAACTTTTCGTTTGACTACATACTAGTTGATTTTCCTTTTTTTCCTTTCTTACTCTGCGGGGTAAGTCATCTATTAATTTTCCTAAATAAAAAAAAAAACAATAAAACACAACTGCAGCACTTAATCATTGAGAGGGGGTCAGCCCCCCATCACCAGAACTGGTTTAAGGATCTTTTTTTTTTTTATAATTTACGCGCGCCTAAGGGGTTAGATACCTTTTTACTGTTGCCAGGACGCGGGCGGAAAGGTAGAAGGAGGAGAAAGGAAAATTGTTTTGTAGTGGTTTGAAACTCAGGTGTATTTGGTTTCTATATTAGGTCTCCAGGGGTGGGAGTCCGAATAGGACGGAGAGTTCTTTCTTTACTCAGAGTGATTCGAAGTTATAATGCGCACTAGTTTTTTTGTGTGTGAAACTCTAGAACAGCCAAATCTACGTGTCTGCCTTCACACGCAGAATTTTTCCGTCTGAGTTCCCATTACACAAATGAAAAACTGACTTGCCATGGGCAGGATTCGAACCTTGGACCCTCAGAGTGAGAAGCGATTGCTAGTACCACTACACCACGCACACCCCCATCTACAGCCAGATGTGGACTTAAACCACAGAAATAGTACCCAAATAAACGCAAAATTAAGCGCACTAAACATGACGAAGAATATCCTGAATTACCTGTAATTCAGTAATATCCCGCAATACAATAATATTCCGCGCTACATAGTAGTAACAGGAATAGAAAAAACTGGAGAACAAATTCGGCCTCTTTCATCATATAATCCCATCCAAATTAATCGTGGTTTGGAACATATATCGAAAGATATCTTAGAAGTAAAAGCAATGAGGTCAGGAGATTTACTTCTTAAAGGCATGAATATCAGTACCTGCCTCTCCTGTTTTCCTTCGATACAAATCGATCAACAAAATCAAAGCCGATCGTCGTTGTACTGTTCGCGATGCCTGGGCTATATATAACAATAATCCCTCTCTTCACCAACTACCGGCTCCGCAGAAGCACCGTGGAGGCAACCCAACAATGGCAGAGATTATAAAATCGATTGGAGAAAACACGACAACAAGAACAACAAGACCGCTCAGAGAACACCCCTGTATCAGAACTCCGCACAGCCGAACCCAACTCTCTACAAAATAATCTCGTAAATCCTAAAAAAATCAATTCAACCAAATAGCATCAAAGAGGGAAACGGTACCACTATTACAAATGAACTCTTAACTCCGAAACAACTAAAGCAACAGAATATCGAATCCTACCAAACAAATAAAACACCCATTAAAACCACCTCAGCATCAAGCTCCAACATTAATGAAAAGAATATTACTGTCATTAAGAAAACAAAAAAAAAAACAGAAAGGTATCGAAATGGATATGATCCCTCAGACTTCCGCATCCTATGTAAATCAACTAACCAATCTTTCAAATAAATTAAATAACCTCCAGCAACTACATCAGAAACCACCTAGTTCAGTTTAGTTCAATTTAAATGCATTTTTATTTATATACTTAAATTACTCTTAAATAATACTTACAAATAATCTTATTCTAACTTACTGGCCCCATGCGGGCACTCTAAGTTAAACCTAACACTTAAACTATGTCTTTCGACGAATCTTACAGTCTACTTTTATTTCTATTTTTACATTTATACTAAAACTAAGAAAATGAATTTTAATTAAAAAAAACTTAGTATCTGGACTTTTTTTAATTTTTTATAAAACTTAAAACTAAAAGCCTACTATCTACCTAAAAATAATTCTTAACCTACTTAACCTACTTACATCCAATGCATACATAAATACATATATATACATACATAATATATATATACATAATATATAAATATATGTATGTATATATATATTTTTTTTTTCATTTTTTATTTTTTTTATTTTTTTTTTTGTCTTAAAATCTAACTTAAACCTGCCTAAAACTATGTACGCCGGCCATGGCTAAAAAAAAAAAAAAAATAGGGTGGACCACCTTGCTTCACATGCAGCTAACTATCGCTTGAGGAGTTCGACGACGAAGCATCCTCCCCTTCAACAAGCCACCAAAATTGTTGGTGCTGCTGAGCAACATCCCTCCTGTCGCGACTCCCTACCACCCTACTGAACCGGAGACGCTCCGCACTGCCGTGTGCGACGTCTCTGTTGTAGTTGAGTCGCCTGTCCGCAGCTGTTCGAGCGACTTGGAAGATTAGCGGCACCGCCAATCTGTCCTGGATCAGACCTTTGCTATCTAAATAGAGGAACGCTTCTGGAGGAATAAAGCCGCCAAAGCGAACTCTCTCGTGATACATTTAATTGGGGTAGTAAGCCCCGGAGATCAGGTTGTTTGATGAGGCCATTGCTCTTGCAACGTGCCTTCGAGTCAACTTAATGACGAAATTGTCCACTCTTATTAGGTTCGCCCTATTGTATAAGCCCTCATTAGGATAGAATTTTATGTACTCAGACTCTGGTGTTCTGTATAAGCGAAGACAAGTCCTAAGACAAGCCCTCTCAAACACCCGAATCTTTTCCAATAAGCTTGCTCTCACGTTGAACCACACGGGACATCCAAATACAAGCATGGGCCTGATAAGGGCCATGTAGCAGATTACCTTTACCCTCGCATCGAGTTGACTGTTATAGAACAATCTCTTTGTAAGGGCAAAAGCACCTTTGGCTCTGGCCAGAGCAACCTCTATATGTTTGTTAAAATACAGAAATTGATCTTATTTCGACAAGAAATTTAGCCCGTGCTGCCCCACCATCGAGAACTTTTGCCAATTCTTTCTGGTATTCCTAGAGGCCCCAGAAAAAGGCGTCCTAAACAGAATGGTTTCCGACTACTAAAAGTTGATTTTCAAATTCCAGTCATCGCAATATCGCTTAATTTTGTCGAAGTCACGCTGCAAAAGTATATTAATGACCTCAATCTTTGGACCTGAACTGTACGCGATTATGTCGTCTGTGTACGCTATGGTATGGTAAAGTGAACCTATCAGATCACTTGTGTAAATGTTGAACAGGATCGGCGAATTCACAGCACCCTGTTGCAGACCGTTTTTAATGTTAAATGTTCCAGCAGAAGTCACATCGCCATTCTTCACGATGAACTGTCTACTGGAGAGCATATCAAAAAGAATATACAGCAGTGGTTTACTAATGCCCAACCTGTCCAGCTTGAAAAAGAGTCCCTCTAACCATACGGTATCGAAAGCTTTCTCCAAGTCAATCAGGCAGGCACCAGTGCACTGATTCTTGCCTTTGTTCCATTGGATATCAGAAACCAGTTTAGACGCAGCGTGAATGATATCATGCCCTGCCTTGAAACCGAATTGATTATCCGGAACTATATGTTTGTCCTCAACCCACTTAGTCAGGACTCTATTGATCACCTTCTCGAAAACCTTACTGATGTTTGGAAGAAGACTGATCGAGCGGAGATTCGCCGGATTGGAAGTGTCTTTATCCCTTTTGGGGATGGGATGTACCACCGCAGTTTTCCAATGCGCTGGATAATGTGCATTATTCATTGCATTATTAAACAGTGTGGTATAAATGTTCACCGCTTCTAGAGGGAGATGTCGAAGCACAATGTTCGGTATTTCATCGGTTCCCACTGATTTCTTACTTCTAAGTGATTCAAAGATCGTTTGGAGCTCTTCCTTCGAAATGAACGGGGGTAGTACCCTATCGTTGGACGGAAACCACCTAATACACTCCCAAATGCACTTCTCTTAAACGAACACCAAGAACCACAATAATGCCTCGTTTGACTTTAGATTTACTAATCCTCCAATGGAATATTCAAGGATTTTCCAGTAATAAACATGCTCTCGAGCTAAATACAAACCAGATATTATTGAGTTACAAGAAACTCACATCAATGAAATGAAAACAAAAAATGTTTTAAAGTAAAAAATTACAAAACATTTCCTTTTAACAAAGCTTATGAATATGCTTGTTAAAAATAACATACCAATTAACTACCATATAACCTCTGATACGAATTTACTACATCAAACCATTGAAATTCCTGGGCGAAATCCAATAAAAATTACAAATATACGAGGGGCGTTCAATATATTCTCGGTATCGATATGAAGGAAAATGCGAATTCAATTTAAATTTTTTTTTAATTTTTCAATATAATCTCCCCTAACATCAATGCATTTGTTACATCTTGAGATAAGCTTTTTTAAACCCTCAAAAAAATAAATTTCCTCTTTCTCTGCAAAATACGCATTTATTGCCGACTTGAGTTCTTCATCATCCGAAAATCTTTTTCCACAAAGACATTTTTTCAAATCCGGAAACAGGAAATAATCACTAGGGGCAAGGTCTGGACTATAGGGTGGGTGTTGGATTTCTTCGAAACCACAATCTCGCGCAGCAGCCTTGGAAACTCGCGCCGTGTGAACAGGAGCGTTGTCATGAAGAAGCAACACACCCGCTGCGAGTTTACCCCGTCTTTTCTTTTTAATTTCCTCCCGCAAATTATGCAAAGTGGAAACGTAGGATGTGGCGTTGATGGTTTCACCTTTTTTTTGTACTCAATGAGCAAGATTCCCCTTGAGTCCCAAAAAACTGTGGCCATGAGCTTCCCGGCAGACGGAGTGACTTTTAACTTTTCGGGGGGTCTGTTCCTTTTTTATGCCACTGCATGGACTCTTGTTTGCTTTCAGGGTCATAGTAGTGGACCCATGTTTCGTCCCCAGTAACAATTCGATCCATAACACCGTCCGCGTTCTCACTACACATCTCCAAAAGCTCTCTACAGCATGCGATTCTCACTTTTTTCTGAGGCGCTGTGAGCATTCGTTGCACCCACCTTGCACTGACCTTTGAAAGGTTAAGATGGTCATGAAGAATGGTGTGAATGGTACCAATTGAAAGCTTGGTGATCTCTGCAATTATTTTCACCTTTATTCGGGCATCCTCAAGAACAAGTTTTACGACTTCTTTGATGCTTTCTCCCGTACAAGCAGTAGCCGGGCCGCCGGAGCGGGGGTCGTCTTCAATGCTCTCTCTGCTTCTCTTGAACTCACTTGACCACTTTTGCACAGTTGATAATGAAGGTGCGGAACCCTGGTAAACAGCCACCATCTCTTCATGAATAATTTTTTGACCTTTTCCTTGCTTAGTGAGAAATTTAATTACAGCGCGATGCTCAATTTTCACCATCATCGTCTCAGTTGCCATTATGATTCTGTTTAACTAGAGATAAAACGCGAATTAATAATCACATTTATATGAAATTTTACATGAATGCACTAAAATAATAGTATTACTTGATAAATAAGTCAATTTATATATACAACCACAGCTTCACCCCGATACCGAGAATATGTTGAACGCCCCTCGTATGTCGATCTCAATGATAAGAATTTACCGATGCCCCTTGCGAATATTTATGTTAGTTGCAACCGAGTACCAAAACATATTTCGCCCTCCTGAAACGATTTTTATCAGAGGTGCTATGAAATCCATTCTAGTCGGGCAGAGTATATGTATACTTTCTAGCAGAATCACCGAAGTATTCCTCTTCACCAAGAACTATTTTATAGTCATAGTTTTGTGACAATGTAATTTTTACGTAATCGGGTAGCTAACCTATTGCACAATCTTTATCCTGGAGGATGAAGCTCTTTTTTGATAACTTTTACTACAAATGGAGGAGAAATTCTAGAATAAGCAACGCACCTCGAGAGTATGAGAGTATTAGAACTGCTCACTATGGGCTTATTCATTACGACATCTTTGGCGCGACAGTAGGGTTGAAGCAAAGCCTAATCTTTCCCACTCACTGTGTTATTTGCATGTTGTTAGTCATTGCACGCCTAAAGAGTAGTCACAGCAGCAAAATAATGAACTCTTTCTGATTTTTGGTGTTGACCTAAATTTGAACTCAGATCCTTTTGCGTTGTAATCGGCAGACTTAGCCAACGTCATCCAGGTTTAATATTTTCTTACTGTTCAAATCTCACGCTAGTAATGCTTTGCTGTTTAAGTTCGTTTGAGCAAGAGCCGACATATGTTATGCATATGCCTAGCTGAACAAATTTTCAAACCCGATCCAAAGTTGGCTTTCCTTTAAAAAATTAACACAAAAATCGTTGGTCGAGACGGAATAATTTTCAATCTCCTTCGGCAATTTGCCAACTTTACACCATCATTATTAAGCTATTTATCACTTTTCGTCTCAAGCTGTTAACTTCATTTTAAAAAAGACAACTGCAATTTATAAAAATTGACCTAATAATGATATTAAATTCGCTAAAAGGTCCACTGAACCAATTGTACGCCCAAAACAAATTGCAATTAATGACCCTTCACCCAGGAACGCAATTAATCCTTCAGTCTTTCGTTCAATTACATCCAAGACTCACATTATTCATCGATCGCCTGGCATTAAGATTGCCAATGTGCGTTATCGTACATATGTATCACATGTACATAATTCCAGCTCCACGCATGACCGTGTCTAATTTCGCATCCAAAAAAGGCATCGACTTGAGGAATTCATCCACAAAAACTCAAGAATGTGAAAAGCAAAACTGCAAAACTCAAAGTCGAACTGGGCCTCGAATCCAATTCCCAATTCAAAACATGTCCGTTCAACGTGCATCAGTTTGTTGGTTCGTGCGTTCGTTTCCATTCCCACCAAATCGAAGCGCAAACATGCATCATCGTAGCCGTAACCGCCTTCGGTTTGCACTGACAATTGAGATCTTGGACTTCTTAATCTTTCCAGACGCAGGCAATTATTTTTGAATTTATTGAAATCACATTTATTCCGTGTGTATTTGGGCTTGAGCAGATCGCATGTACTCGTACTCGTACATGTATACACGTCCAACTCATTCCCAAGTCGTGGCTGTCGATTGAATTTTATTTGTGACACGGACATTTGCATATATAGCCATTTGGCAGATTGATTTCGTTGCTTTCGTTGCATTTTGATGCATTGTGACCGGTACTGGTGACGAATTTGCAGCTTGTCAAAGCGAGGGTGGGTTTAGAGGATGAAGTCAATCGCTAACGGCCTTGTTCAAGGCGATCAGAAGCACTATGTGTTGTGAATTTTTAATACGACCATCAAATAAATAAGCAAACATGTAAAGAGAAGATATATTTGGTAGCGATAGTATAAGAAAAGTTTCAAATTACTCAAAATATCAAAATATGTATATATTTGTTAAAAGACAGATCAGCACATGCAGCAGGATTAGAAGACTTGCCTATTTAATATTCTTGGTGTTGGTAATCAGTTTATTTATTTATTCATCAAGCTTCTTAGCAGTACTTCAATTAAGGCTACATAAATGGACAATTGCATAAACAAATCTATTTCTGGCCGATTAAGTTGTATGAAATACTCGGATGTTTGACTGATCTCTCTGGAAATCAACAATCAACTTATAAATGCAGGCAGATTTGTACCGATGTGTGCTAACATTTTTTTGTTTTTTAAACTTCTCTTAGTGAGAAAATACTCGATGAGCCTACGATTCCTTCTTCATCGTGTCCAACATTTGCTTCTAAATCGTTAAACCCACAAGTATATGGTATCTCAGTTCTCTTCATATATAATAACAGTGGTTTGCACGAGTTCATATCGTAGCAGTTGACTTCGTATCCGTTTCATGATATTTTCAAACCGTCCGTCCTGAGTCCTCGACCGACAGGGTGTTGACTTCGGTATGATATGACATTTATTATTATGAGATGACTATCTGCGGATCAACGAGTGTTTGGTACTTAAAGTTGAAATTACATCTGCATCATTAGCATAAAGAGGCGTTCGGTCCCAGCGCTAAGCATGTCTTTGGGATTAGTCACTTTTACAAAAGTGGTTCTCATCGGAAGCGCTCCATTTTTTCAAAAAAAGAAATAATACATATCATCATTTGACAGATGTCATATACACATTTGTTTCTAAGATTGCCCACCATTTAATCTCGGAAAGTTATATGCTTCAGCAAAGTTTACAAATCATACAAATTGTTTGTAAAAATTAGCGGTAAGTTACGACAAACGACAATATTACTTGCGTTTAATGAAAGAATGCGAAGAGAAATCGAGTGAATATTGTGGCTGTACGCGAGTCGGTAAGTCAAGAACACAGCAATCGGCACTTTTAAGAGCTGGTCATCTCTCGAACGTCCCTTTTTACGGAACGTACGAGTATTTTACGAAAATACTTGGCTATATGTCCATATCAGGTCGTATAGTGCTCGTCGATCCTTCGCTGATTGAGCTCTATTTATGAGCTCTATCTATTTAAATGAAAGAATTTCGGCATTTATTTATAAAGTCTGGCGTTGATGTTGTTTGCGTTTCTGAGACATGGTTTGATCCGGAGTTTTGCGATACAATTTACGAGGTCAACGGTTGTCGCAATGTATATTAGAGATGGCATTAGATGTGATCTCGTTTATAAATCGCACCTCGACTGCCCCCTGCAATATCTTTTCGTGAAGATTACATGCAATTCATCGCAAATACTAATTTGCACGGCCTACAGACTCCATAAAAATGTCGATATTGCACCACTGCTTTTAGCTTAAAACAGCATTCTTGTATAACCTCTCAGATCGTACTCTGCGGCGACCTAAATTGTAATCTTCTGCACAATAGCACCTCTGCAATTATAATCGGCTCCATGAACTCTCTAGGCTTATCCCCTGTCAACTCCTCGTCACCGACTCATTTCACCAGTAGCTCTAGCACCTTACTTGATGTCTTTTTTGTTAACGATCTTGAACAGGCGCTACTTTATAATCAACTTCTTGCACCTGAATTCTCCAAGCATGAACTCATCTTCTTAATCTACCATTTTGAAGTACAAGGAAATGTTAAACATCTTCAATATAGGGATTTCAGATCGATTAACCAAAATTGTCTATTAAGTAACGTTCGTGAAATCGACTGGGGCAGCATCTATAGGCTCACCTCAGTCAATGATCAACTATCGTTATTCGAAGCTCATGTTCTATTACGCAGGAAGGTAATTTCCCATACAGTTCCCTTATGGATTAATCGGGATATCACTGAGCTGATTGCCAAGAGAAACTTAGCGTACTCTAGATGGAAGCGGTGTAGAATTCCTGAGCTGCATGCAATCTACTACACCTTTCAGAATAAGGTTGTGTATAAAATTAGATTGGCTAAACAAAAATACTACGCAAGCCACCACAACCCTACGGGTTCTGGGAAAAATGTCTGGAAGACCTTATAAAATTTAGGTATCGGTAAAAAAAACCACAAGGTCCCCGAAAACATTGATTGTAATCTTTTGAATGCAAAATTTCTGGATCTAAACAAAACCAGTTCAAATGTAACTGTTGATTTGTTTCCTGACCCACCCGAAGAAGCTGATAGAATATAGAATGATAGAATATAGAATATAGAATATAGAATATAGAATGATAGGACAATATAGATCCCAGGTTTGTTAAACTGCTTTTACCCTTTATTTTGCCTTACCTCAAACATCTATACAAATCTATCTTAACAACCTCTGACTTCCCAGTTGATTGGAAAAAAGCCAAGATTATTCCAATACCGAAGGATGGCAGCGGTTCAGTAGATGATGTACAGGTATTTATTAGTAGCCCACCAGCTGAACTTTCCAAGGCATCACAAGCAATGAATGACGATTTGTATTGTATACAGCAGTGGGCACAGAGTAATAATCTGAGCCTGAATCGAGTTAAATGTAAATCGACTGCCATAAAGCGTACCAAATTAGATAGGTCGATGCTTCCATGATCACCTACGTTGAAAAATTAAGGAATCTTGGAATCATCTTTAATGACACGCTTACCTGGTCCGACAACACAAACACTACCATTGGTAAAGTTTATGCAGCCATTCGAGTTTTATGGGCCTCAAAACACTTCGTCCCTATCAAAAACGAAACTTTACTGGCTAAAGCTCTTCTTCTACCTACTCTGCTGTCTTGCTGCGAAGTTTATTGTAACACCGACTCTAACTTGTTAAGAATTTGAAATGTTATATTTAACAACATTACCAGATACATTTACAATCTTCGACGTTATGACCACGTATCACAACACTCAATAAAAATATTTGGCTACTCCTTTGTTAACTTTTTGAAATTCAAAGCTTTGTGTTGCATCCACCAAGTCATGCGAACTGACCAACCAGACTATCTCTATAGGAAACCAGTATCCAACCAAGATACTCCTGCTCGGCATCGGATTTTCTTCGGAAAATCATCTGCAGTGAGGAAAAACACTTTTAGCTGAATGACTTTGTTAATAAGAAAAAATGTCACATTTGGTCAAGTAAAAGGTCGTAGGTGTTCCAACAGCAGAAAAGATTGACTATTTGGTGTGGTTTCATGCCGAGGGGGCCATTTTGCCGTACTTCTTCCGCTATGATGTCGGCAAGTCCTATCGCTCCATTTTAACAAATTTTTCTTGGAATAAATTGGAACTGGAAGGTTTGGATGATATGTCGTTTTAATAGGACAGTGCCATCTGCCGCATAGTGCATGCCACAATCGATTTTAATTTTAATTTTGGTGGGGGCGAACGCCCCCATTTATTCGGCTTAATACAAGCTATAACTTAAAAAAAATAAACTTAAACTAAAACTTAAAACTAAGGTTGGTTGGAGTGGTGAAGGAGAACAGATTTGAGGTAGGAAGTGGGGCGGTGAAAGTTAAAGACGGTAGGGTTTGAGTTGATTTGACGTAGCATACGGGAGATTGGTTCGTTCGCGCCATAGGAGGTGTGGTGGGTTGGTAGATAGAAGAGTCGAGGGGTACGTAGATTACGAGGGTTAGTGTTGAGGAAAATGGAGTTGTAAAGGGACGCGCATTCAACGTGACCTGAAAGGAGTCGATGAATGAAGAGAAAGTCTGCAGCATCTCTGCGATCTTCAAGGGTGTTTAAGTTGATAAGGTTGAGACGGTTTTGATAGGGGGGCAGATTAAAAGGATCGTCCCAGGGCATACCTCGGAGAGCAAATCGAAGAAAACGGCGCTGAATGCCTTCAATTCTCGAGATATGAACACGATGATATGGGGACCATACTTGACTGGCGTACTCTAGGAGGGGGCGAACAAAGGTAACATAGAGGGACCTGGTCACGTATGGGTTGTTGAATTCTTTGGACCACCGTTTTACAAAACCTAGTGCAGAGTTGGCTTTGAGGATTATCTCATCCATATGTAAACGGAAGTTGAGCTCGCTATCACACAAAATGCCGAGGTCACGAAGAGATTGTACGGAGGAGATAGGTTGGTTATGGAGAAGATAGAGTCGGGGAGGAGATTGGTTCCGCTTATGTGAGAAGGTGATGGATTGGCATTTGGCGATGTTAAGTTCCAAAGAATTTTTGAGGCACCAGATCGAGAAACTATCAAGATCTTGTTGAAGGAGGAAAGAGTCATGGGGAGAGGAAATGGTTTTGAAAAATTTGATATCGTCGGCGTAAAGAGAGACAGACGAGTGTTTGATGATCATATCGAGATCATTTATGGTTAATATAAAAAGAAGGGGACCGAGATGGCTGCCTTGTGGAACTCCAGAGGTGGCCAAAAATGGAGCGGACTGGGCTGACCTAAAACGAACACTGCAAAAACGGTTTTCGAGGTAAGAGGATATCCATTTTAACAATATGGGTTCAAAGCCGAGGGCAGACAATTTAAAGATAATTAACCGATGAGAGATTTTATCGAAGGCTTTGCTAAAATCGGTTGCAACTACATCGACTTCATTGCCATTCTCTAGGGCAGAGAGGGCAAAGGATACGAATTCAACGAGATTTGTGGTGGTTGACCTACCCTTTAAGAAGCCATGTTGTCTAGGGGAAATAAGTGATTTGCATTGGAAGCTTAGAGCTTCATACAAAATACTTTCGAAGAGTTTGGGTATATGGGAGAGTTTAGCGATGGGACGATAGTTGGTTATTTCATTCTTTGATCCTTTCTTGTGGATATGAAGGAGGATTTCGAAGCCTGAGGAAGTTCTCCTTGTGAAAGGGATAGATGGAAGAGATTAGAAAGGGCAAGGGAAAGAGAGGAAGAACATTTTTTAAGAAATATGGCAGGGAGGCCATCTGGGCCGGGTGTGAATTCGTCATTGAGTTGGTGTAATTTATATTCGATATAAGACGGGTCCAAAATATAAGAGAGAAGTGGACCATTGGAGAAGTTAGGTAGGTAACTAAAATAGGATGGATCTGGTACAAAGGAGTCGTTGGTGAAGGATTGTTTAAAAAATGTGGCAAATAGGTTGGCAATGGTGAGTGGATCGGTTGATGACCTGTTGTTGAAAGAGAGGGAAGGAGGGTAACCATCGGACTTTCTTTTGTAGTTAACAAATTGGAAGAAGGACTTAGGGTGGTTTATAAGGTTGACTTGCGCATTGTTAAGGTAGCGCTGGTAAAGGGAATCGTAAAGTTCGGTGAAATGAAGATAAGCACCAAGATAGTTGGAATAGTCGGTAAAGGATCTGGTACGCAGGAAAACAGCCCATAACGATTTGTTGAAGACGAAGTTCAGTTATTGTGTTATTGCCAGAAATAGCACTACACCATTAAACTCTTTTCTTTGGAGTAACATCAGACCTCTGGTCTATGCAAACAAGGCACAGATTGGGGCTTATCTAACGAGAAACCCTGTACTAGTCTCAGATGAAGAAACCATTAGTGAACTAAAATAGATGGCAAACTCTACAACTCTTTGCTACAATGAGAGCAATTTGTAAGTTAAGTTCACTCTGGGTGTGTAATGTGGATGACGTTTTTGTGTAAAATAGGAGGGGAATTGACATTGTTGACAATTCACACGTATTCACATACAGGGTCACACGAATAGAGGCACTGGGTGAAAAGTGGTATTTGGAACGGCCGAAATCTGGAAAGTTTACCATCCATGTTAGTTCATCTATGAGAAACGGATTAGCATCCATGTATTGTACTATAGTTTCAAGAGCAAGCTGTAAGGTGTTTGAAAGCATTAAAGTATATTTATTTTTTCTATTACGTTCACTTTTATTGGTAAATTACAAGCAACTTGATAAATGAATTTGACAGCTCTCCATTCCAGTGTTCATACTTCAACTTCGGAAAGAACCTAGGTACACATTTGTATGCACACCGATTTGAGTATTCCCTTTAACGAAAACAGTTTTCTCACGTTTATTGGAAGTGTTTTCTCAGTTTTGGTTCACACTATACATTGTTCAAATGAATGATTCAGAATGGCGAGCTTTCCCCTTACTTTATAAGCCAATAACAGGATGAAAAGGTTCTCTAAATTTTTTTTTTACAAAGGATGAACAAAATATCACCAATTTAATCATGATAGAATGTCGAGAATGAGATTGACCACATCACAACACGAAAGTACCAATTCAATAGCTTATCACTGCTACAATCATTTTGAAGAATAGCTCAAGCAGCGTTAAAACAAATGACCCAGCCCAAATCAGCCCAACACAAATTGCAAAGTGAAACGCAGACCGAGTTCAATTATTTTAATAAAGGGTTTTCCAATAAGGACTTGACAACTTTTTTTTTTTTAAAAAAACGCAAACCATTTGAGATATTTAAAAAAATTTATTATCGGCTTGAAGTACAATCAAAACATTTATGAATGGAACTCGACTTCGTTCATATAGCCACCGCGGGCACGTTTGCAGCGGTCGATTCGTTGGACCCAATTTTCAACGACTCGGCCACACATTTCGGCCCAAACGGCAGCTATTTCATGTTCAATGTTAGCTCTGAGCTCTTCCAACGTCGTCGGCGTGTTGGCATAAACCAATGACTTAACGTAGCCCCACAGAAAATAGTCAAAATCGTCAGGCCAATCGACTGGCCCATTTCTTGAGATAACACGTTCACTATACTTACTCTTCAATAAATCGATTGTAGTGTGTGCTGTGTGGCTTGTGGCATCATCCTGTTGAAACCACATGTCGTCCAAGTCCATATCTTCCAATTCGGGCCAAAAATAATCGGTGATCATGGTGCGATAACGCTAACCATTCACAGTAATGTGACGATCTTTATCGTCAATGAAAAAATATGGCGCAATAACGCCGCCGGCATGCAAACCGCACCAAACAGTTATTTTTTGTGGATGAAGTGGTGATTCATGAAGCACATGTGGATTTTCACCCGACCAATAACGCATATTTTGCGTATTGACGAACCCATTGAGCCAAAAATGAGCTTCGTCACTGAAGATGATTTTGCGATGAAATTCATCATCTTGGCGCATCTTCTCCAGACCCCAATCGGAGAACGTACGTCGCATCAAATGGTCTATCAATTGGGTGTAAACCAAGATCCTTACGAAAAATACGCCATAATGTGGTCTGAGCGATGCCCAATTCTTGAGAACGCCGTGGAATTGACTGATTTGGATCGTTTGCTACGGACGCCTGAACTGCAGCGATATTTTCGATACTTCGACCAACCCGTTGTCTCACTGGCACTGCAACATCACACAACGAATATGTAGACTCAAATTTTTGCACCAAACTTGTTATTGCCTGTCTACTAGGGCGAGAATTACGACCGAAAATTGGAGTTGACGCTCTTAAAGTTGCAGTTACCGACTTCGAATTGCGATAGAAAATTTTTATAATTTGCAGACGTTGCTCGTTCGTGTACTTTACCATGATGAACATGTTGAGTTTACTGAATAAATTGACAGTGACAGTTTGATGATTAGTGAAAGAGTGCGTTCACAAATTAAATTCAAAGTTGTTAAGTCACTATTGGAAAACTCAATATATAGATGATTACTACTGGGTGGGCCAAAAGTCTCTTTCCTATGTAAAAAAAATAATAACTCTTTTATTTATAAATATTTTTGAAGAATTTTTCTTTTGTTGCAGACATAAGACCTGCGAGATTGGACATAGAGCACTACACTATCGCACAGCGAACACAAATCGTCGTATTATTTTTGGATAATAGTCGGTCAATAATTTACACTCAAAGTGCCTACCGGCAATTTTATGGAGTTCGAAATGCTGCAACAGCTCCCACTATTCGTGCAATAAGGGCCAAATTTGGGCAATATGGCAACGCCGGCGATGTGAGGTGTATCGGTAGACCTTGTTATGGACGATCGAACGAAAAGATTCAGGTCGTTACTGAAAGTGTTGCAGCCGATCCTGAAACATCGCCACGATAACGTTCAACACATTCGTTAGAAATCAAGAAGAAATCGGGCAAATTACGCCGGCAACACTTCAAAAAGTCATGGAAAGTGCTATCAAAAGAGCCCATGAGTACCAGCTTTCTAATGGCGGCCACTTAACCGATGTAATTTTCCATACATAATGAAAAAAATGTCCATAAAATAAACTTTTATTTATAATTTATTTCATTAGTTTTTATGTTTTCATTCAAAAGCTGTACATCAAACTGAGAAGCATGTGAACTTTGCTTGAAAAAAATCTAGATCTAACATATATGGATAAATTTTAGTTCAGTTAGAATATGGTGAGAGTATTCTGCTAACAGCTATCAATAGATTTCTTTATGTGCTCTTAATACAGTGGTGCAAAGAACTGCTTCAACACTCCTCTACAGGTATAATTTATTTTATAGGCCCACAGAAGATACACATTTCAGATGTTTTGGTTTTGCTAAGTTTTTGGTAGCTCGTGGTCATGATGTCATCTTGAAGGAGCTGTCGGATAAAGTGATAACGTACTTGTATGTCTATATGTTTCGTTTTAGGCTGGTGAACCGGATTTTTCACAAGTTGTTGTGCATATTGTGTATATTGTCGTTAAAGATAACAATGGAATTAATGTGCAATTTTACACCAATTTCTAAAACTCTGTGCTGTTGAGAGCAACTAATATTTGTTTTTTTGATTCGCACGCGATCGTCGTAGCTGCCATTAAAAATACAAAACCCGTATAAGATTTTCTGTTGCCAGGATTCCCCGTCCAGTCAGCATCGACGCAGCTTTTAAGATCTTCAAATATTTTGGTGTCGTCAGTTTGTATGGATGTATCGCGATATGTTTGAGCGCTCCACATGCGAATCAGTATTAAATTGTAACAGTTTACTTATAAAATAAACAATATCGAGACGGGTAGACTCCGCCCAATACATTAGACTTGCGAATAGCGATTGATAGGATCTCCGGTTATCCCTCTTACATAATGAATCAACACATTTCCTCATTTTATACCAGGGTTCATTGGCGTGAAAGGAGGTTTTTCGATTGTCATTTGATGCCGTTGAACGGCACATTCATTATAGTATAGTGCTTCTGATGTATACTTATTGATCCTCTCGGTCCTTCTCTCTCCAATTGAATACTTAACAATTATTTGAGGGCACCCTAATTAACACATTTGAACTCGTAGTAAATTTTTCACTTAATATTGGTCACTGAATCTCCATTACAAAGTGGGATCATAAATTCCGATTACATTTTAATTTCCTCCTTCGTTCATAACATAAGCGCAATTATTGCCGTTGCATTTCAAAAAACCAACAGCTTGTAATATCTTGTGGAGCCTCTTATTCCATTCGTGGTCTACCTATTTTAGGCCGTAAAGTAATTTAAGCACATTCGATACTTTATTTGGATTGCGTTTATCTACTAAGCCATCCGACTGTGACATATGAACTGTTTTCTTCAATTCACCATTAAGATAGGCTGAAGTTACGTCTAAATGATATAAAAGCAATTCATACTCAACGAATACCGGTTGAAAAGTGTACGACGGGTGAAAAAGACGCATTATAATTTACCAGGAACTGCCGAGCGTAACCTTTTGCCATAAGTCTACATTTAAATCTCTCGACGGAACTATAAGGGTGTCGTTTCACGCTGAATTCCCACTTAGAATTAATTACCTCACCCTATTGTGGACGGTCCACCAATTCCCAAGTTTTATTTAACAAAAGTGCATCCATCTCATAATTTAGCAAAGTTATAGTGTTTAGCTGGTCGATCTGGTTTTCCTGTGCCGATTAGCTTTGGACGTTCAGGTCCTTTTACTTACTCTGTAACTTAAGATCTGGGCGTTTCCTCTATTTGATTTTTTCAGTAGACAGGCCACCATGGGGTGGTTGTAAAAGTTTAATTGTAGTAAAAAGAAAATCACCAGTCCTACCATTCCCAAGTTTGTAAAAATCTTCAAAAAATATGACATCACTGCTCTTCTCAATATTTCTAATGGTAGAATTAAATAATATATAGGCTTTATATTCGTTAGAGTAAACGGCCATATAATGCTGTCTACCTTTAGCAGTAAACTTCGAGCGACCCAATTTTTTCTCCAGCATAACTACTTTAGATCCAAATAATTTCAAATGGGATACTATGGGCTTACGGCCTCACCACACTTCATGAGGCATTAAAGGCCCAACCACATTAGTCGATAACGTTCTTTTGAACTATCAATAGCAACAATAGCATTTTCAACGATTTAGGCAGACTACAAAATACGATTATACTCGTACTTAGCAATGCTCTTGGTACAATTACATGGATCTCATGCATTTTTTTGGTTATTGTACAAACATCGTAGAAATTATTTAGGTAATCAGTCTGGCCATCTGTCATCTTGGCATACATTAATTTCTTAAAAATACTCACCATACGAGCTGGACTTTTTGGTTGATATACTCGTACTTCGGACAATTTATCCCATCCTTAATCAGACTTCTCACAGTGTTGAACGTGAATTAATTTAAACTATTTCACTCAAAGCAGAATTGTTGCGAGACCCTTTCACTCTGCGGTATTGCATGCGACTATTTGTTCTAGTTTCGGCTCCTCAGGCTGGTTATTGGATCCAGCCACATACGAGTTCAGTTTTAAATGCATTTCATTTTCTTAATCACTAACTCCTACATAAAGGGTTTTCCAATAATGACTTGACAACTTTGAATTTAATTTGTGAACGAAATCTCTCACTAATCATCAAACTGTCACTGACAATTTATTCAGTAAACTCAACATTTTCATCATGGTAAAGTACACGAACGAGCAACGTCTGAAAATTATAAAAATTTTCTACCGAAATTCGGAGTCGGTGACTGCAACTTTAAGAGCGTTAACTCCAATTTTCGGTCGTAATTCTCGCCCTAGTAGACAGGCAATAACAAGTTTAGTGCAAAAATTTGAGCCTAGATATTCGTTGTGTGATGTTGCTGCCGTGTCAGTGAGACAACGGATTGGTCGAAGTGTCGAAAATATCGCTGCCGTTCAGGCGTCAGTAGCAAACGATCCAAATCAGTCAATTCCACGGCGTTCTCAAGAATTGGGCATCGCTCAGACCACATTATGGCGTATTTTGCGTAAGGATCTTGGTTTACACCCATACAAGATCAAGCTGACTCAAGAATTGAGGCCGATGGACCATTTGAAGCGACGTACGTTCTCCGATTGGGCTCTGGAGAAGATGCGCCAAGATGATGAATTTCATCGCAAAATCATCTTCAGTGACGAAGCTCATTTTTGACTCAATGGGTTAGTCAATAAGCAAAATATGAGAGTGAATATCCACATGTGTGTCATGAATCACCACTTCATCCACAAAAAATAACTGTTTGGTGTGGTTTGCATGCCGGCGGCGTTATTGGGCCATATTTTTTCGTCGACGATAACGATCGTCACGTTACTGTGATTGGTCAGCGTTATTGCGCCATGATCACCGATTATTTTTGGCTCGAATTGGAAGATATGGGCTTGGACGACATGTGGTTCCAACAGGATGATGCCACAAGCCACACAGCATACGCTACAATCGATTTATTGAAGAGTAATGAAGAGTATTGAAGGCCGCCTCGTTCGTGCGATTTAACGCCGATTGACTCTTTTCTGTGGGGCTACGTTCAGTCATTGATTTATGCCAACACGCTGATGATGTTGGAAGAGATCAGAGCCAACACTGAACGCGAAATAGCGGCCGTTTCGGCCGAAATATGTTGCCGAGTCGTTGAAAATTGGGTCCAAAGAATCGACCGCTGCAAACGTGCCCGCGGTGGCCATATGAACGAAGTCGAGTTCCATTCATAAATGTTTTGATTGTACTTCAAGCCGATAATAAAGTTTTTGAAATATCTCAAATGGTTTGCGTTTTATTTAAAAAAAATAAGTTGTCAAGTCCTTATTGGAAAACCCTATATTAACCAAAAATGCTTAAATCCTAGCTTAAAATTACTTAACAATCTTATACTAACTTACTGGCCCCACACAGGTACTCTAAGCTACTCTAAATTCTTATATCTATGTCTTTCGACTTTATTTACATTTTACTTAGAAATATTTATTTTATATACTTAAGGCTAAGAAAAAACAATGTGTTAACAAAAAACTTAGCATATGGACATAATTTTTTATTTTAATGAAAACTTAATATCTTAATATCTAATAACTTAAAATAAACCTTAGTCTACTCGTACAAACCCTACATACACAATACACACATACACACACATAGACATTATACACAATAATACACATATATTAGTATATACCTTTGTGTATACTGATATATGTATATATTTCTAAAATGCTAACCTAAACCTATGTAAGCTGGCCATCGCTATTTACAGAAAAAACAGATTGGTCCCCTCTGCTTCATTAGTGAGGCTTATCCGTAATTGACGGAAATAACGACGAAAGATCTTCTCCATCATTCAACCACCAGAAATGCTGGTGCTGTCGAACGACATCCCTCTTATCGCTATTCCCCACCGCCCTACTGAACCTGAGACGATCCACACTGCCATGTGCGACGTCTCTGTTGTCTCTGTTGTAATCCCCAACTGTCAGAGCGATGTGGAAGATTAACGGAAGCGCTGATCTATCGTGGATCAACCGTATCTGATCTAGGTAGACGAATGCTTCCGGTGGAACGAAGCCATCAGAGCGCATACTCTCTACTCTACTAGTTGTCCAGTCCTATTAGGTTCGCCCTCAAAAGGACCTCATTAGGATAAAATTGTTTGTACTCCGAACTCTGGTGTTCTGTACAAGCCCTAAAGCAAGCCCTCTCAAACAGCCGAATCATTTCCATTAAGCTTGCTCGTACATTGAACCACACGGGACAACCAAATACCAGCATGGGCCTGATAAGGGCCATGTGGCAGATTACCTTTACCCTCGCATCGAATTGGCTGTTATAAAACAGTCTCTTTGTAAGGGCAAAAGCACCTTTGGCTCTGGCCAGAGCAGCATCTACATTTTTGCCAAAATACAGAAACTGATCTAGCCTGATTCCAAGGTATCTGACTACATTTCGACAGGCAAGAGGTTGTCCGTGTTGTCCAATGATAGAGAACTTTCGCCTATTTTTTCTGGCTCCAGACAACGGCATCCTAAAGAGAATGGTTACCGACTTCTGAAAGTTGATTTTCAACTTCCAGTCATCGCAAAATCGTCTGATCTTATCGAAGTCACGCTGCAAGAGAGTGTTAATGACCTCGATTTTTGGACCTGTTCTGTACGCGATTATGTCGTCTGCGTACGGTATAGAAAAGACCCTCTAGCCATACGGTGGCGAAGGCCTTCTCCAAGTCAACAACGCAGGCACCAGTACATTGGTTTTTGCCTTTATTCCATTGGATATCGGACACCAGTTTAGACGCGGCATGTGAGATATCATGTCCCGCCTTAAAACCGAATTGATTATCCGGAACTATATGTTTGTCTTCAACCCACATAGTCAGAGCTCTATTGATTACCTTTTCAAAAACCTTACTGATATTCGGAAGGAGACTTATCGACCTGAGATTTGCCGGATTGGATATATCCTTCCCCTTTTTAGGGATAGGTTGAACCACCGCCGTTTTCCAATGCGCTGGATAATGTGCATTATTCATTGCATTATTAAACAGGGTGGTGTAGATGTCCACCGCTTCTAGAGGAAGATGTCGAAGCACGATGTTCGGAATACCATCGGTCCCCACTGATTTCTTAACTCTGATTGTGTCGAAGATCTCAAGGAGTTCTTCCTTCGAAATGAAAGGGGGTAGGTCACCCTCTCTGGCAATGACATTATTTGCCATATTTTCGTCGCTAAACCGGGTGAAACCAGAGCCGTTGGATCGCCAGGTTTCTACTTCATTTCGAATGTAGCAGTTGTGCACCAAGACGCGATTGTCCAGATCATAAATAGGGCCAATGATATCAGACAGCCACATACGACCACAAATTTGCATGTACAAATACGCCCTGCATTTGGATTGCCCACGTTGAATAATTTTCTCCACCGAACTTTTCAATTTGGTACAAGGAGCTCATCCTCATTTTTTTTCAATAAATCTGCAAAATCAGAACTTTTTCTAGGAAACTAATTTACTACATATTCGACTAGCGAATTATTTAAATCACAATAGATTAGAAGAAAACGCAGACCAAGTTCAATTAATATTCCGTTGTTTACTTCACAAGATCCGAGAAGCATTCACTTGCTATTCTACGAGTACGTTTGAAAGAAGAAAGTAAATACAGTCGACTCTTGATAACTCGAAATTCGATAATTCGAAATTCTTGATAATTCGAACTGATTGTGAGGTCCCTTGAAAAAACCTTGATAAATGGAACAAAACCTATGTGTTTTGGTACGCTCGTTAATTCGAAGTGATTGTCGAGTCGGGCCGCCAGCAAACACGCTGTAAATCGAATTTTTTTTCTCTGTTCTTTGCCCAGCTTGCTTTGATCCTGTTAAGTACAACATTTTTCGAAATCTAGTTTCCTCTCAGTAATTCGATTTTTTTTTTCGTTCTAGAATGCTTATTGAAATGGTTTATTCAAAAACGTACAAAACGTACCTGTGGGAGGTTGCATTCGTTGTTAGTTTGGGTATTGAAGGATTCACCACTAGTGAAGGATGGGTTTCCAATTTGAAAAAACGGCATAACATCGTTTTCAACAAAATATGTGGAGAAGGCGCGAGTGTTGATGTTACTGTTTGTTCTGCATGGAAAAATGACTTAGGCGGGCTGCTGGCAAATTACAATCTACGCAATGTGTTCAATGCGGATGAGACTGCTCTTTTTTTTAAGTGTCTTCCTAATCGAACGATGACATTTAAAAACGAAAAATGCCATAGGTTAACATTATTACTCGCAGTACACATGGACGGGTCACAAAAAATAAAAAGTCTTGTGATAGGGAAAGCTGCTAACCCTACATGTTTCAAAGGTATCAAATCCTTTCCTACGTTTTATCGCTCCAATAAAAAAGCGTGGATGACCGCAGAGTTATTCAATGAGTGGCTGTTGAAACTAGACATCGACATGAAGCGGCAGAAGCGGAAGATTGTACTTTTTCTGGATAATTGCACAGTTCACAATAATCTGCCAGTTCTCATTAATATGAATCTTAAATTTTTTCCTGCTAACACCACCTCTAAATTACAACCCCTTGGCCAGGCAGTGATTCAGAATTTTAAAACTTTGTACCGCAAAGAAGTAGTGATGATAGTGTTGGATAGCATTAAAAATGGACAGAGAGCCAACATAAATGTTTTGACAGCGATGACCATGGTTGACAAAGCATGGAAAAACGTTAAATCGACAACGATTTCAAACTCAAACTGTTTCAAGTAATGCGGATTTATTACAGAGCCAGTGAATCAATTGCAACAGGAGCGAGGAGAACTGGATCATTCTACCTCGCAGGATGGATGGAGCCTTCTTCCTAACTTTGATGAATCTGTGACTTTCGATGATTTTGTACATGTTGACGATGATGTAGAAGTCTGCGGTGCTCTGTGTGACGACGAAATTCTGGCAGCTTCAAATTCAAGCAACAACAATGAAGGCAATGATGAAGAAAGGCGACGAGGTATTCTCGGCACTGGTTGTCGTAGACAACCAAAGACGCTGGAAGTTATTGGAGCAAAAAAAAATCACAGATTTCTTTACAAAATAAAAAAATTAAGTACAAATTGTTACGTATGCAATTCAGCGTACGTTTTGTAATAAAGTGTGTCTAATTATCGTTGCATATGACTATATGTGCATACTTATTTTTTTTTGTCCTTCGATCCAACTCCACAATTTTTCGTTAATTCGAACTCTCGTTAATTCGAATTTTTGTAGGGTCCCTTGAGTTTCGAATTATCGAGAGTCGACTGTTATTCAACGACGCAAAAGCATTAATGTTAGCGTTACTGATCTGGTCAGAAAGCTTAACAGTTACTTAAGATGCCTAGCGATTATAGGGCTATTCAACTCGACATGCCATCATATGATAGACTGGAGGTTACCATATGTTAATTATCAATTGTTCAAAAGTTTTATATCGATGGCATAGGTAGGTCGCACCTTTAGAAAAACACACTGCAAACTTGTGTCAAGTTGTTGAATTTTAAATTTAACAGACTATATTGAATAATAAACTTAAGAATTAAATGTACTCATTCACATTTGATTAAAATACGTTCATACTTTTGTTTCGACATTTATACCCTGAAGAACCAACGAACCTTCTTATAACAAAAAAAAAATACAGTTTAATATCAAGACCGGTAATTTCAGTTCGAGTTTGGCGTGGGTGATTTCCCATTCCATAAATAGTCTCAGTCTCAGTAGATATTTGATATTTATCCAACTAGCTCAAATGTTAGCAAGTAGGGTGAAATAGAAAGCGCTTTCCTAATATTTTAGTTAATTCTAAGCCCATAACTTGTTATTTGCTTATGAATATATTTAGTGTTGTGGCTTATGCAAAAGTAATAAATAATCGTTATCATTATAATTTCATGGATAATTTGACGCTTATATCAGTGAATTTAAAAATTATTTAAATACCTTCGAAAATTACTGAACGATTTTGTGTATCTACTCATTATGTTGATATGGTCCTTGAATGCGTTTTTGCTAAAATGACGCTTATAACTATGATATGTACTCGTATATTTGCATACCGTATACTACCTTAAGACAAATCTAGAAAAACCTGTAGAGTTAATGAGCCGTTCACATACATATTAAAATTTAATTTATATAAAATTATTATACTAAATATATTAGCACTAAAGAACCCTCAACTTACGATTGCGGACTAAAATGTCACCACTCAGTGGCGAGCATAAATTACAAAGTTTGCCAAGAAATGGTTAGAATCCGTCAACAACAAAACAAAAAAAAACTATAAAATAGACAAAACAAAATAGTCGACAAATTTCCATTGGATGAGGATTATAAGTTCGTTAAATATTTTGACATATTTTCTTTTCTCCTTAAAAGCTAAAAACCAATAAGCGAAATAACGAAGCGACTTCATTATTTATTCATTTAGCTTGTGGGCTCTGGGAAGAAGATAACATACTTCAACAAATCTTTTGACAGCATATCATATTAATCTGCACATATGTGGATTAGTTGTACGAGTAGAATATCAACTGTAGAGACATTCGCGTACGAGTGCGATATTATGAAGAATGCGGAAACTGTGAGTTGATTGAGTGTAATTTTGGTAGAAAGCAAATTGTCAAGGGATTACTTATTTTAAGGGAAATATAATATTTCCGAACAGAGAATAGAAGAAACATTTAGTGTATTTCATAAGCTAACTGAACAAAAATGTGATTTACGGCATATTTTTGAAAACCGCGCATCCACCACTTGTTTGTCGATTTTATGGCCACCTATAATAGCATATGTTCGTGTCCAGTAAAATTATACGAAGCCTTATCAGATTTTATTATCCCTGCTAAACTTTCCGGCTTTTACACTAGGGCCATGGAGAAAGCACATTCCGATAGGCGATCGGCTGTCATGCGATACTCGTACCTTCAACACTCGCAAATCAACACCAGAGTCACAATCTTTCAAAATTTTCCACAGCTACTTTCCTATGTGGATAGTATAGACGTTATCGGCAGGACAGAACGTGCTGTTCTTAAAGCATTTGAGTAACTCTTGAGAATCGGTGTTTTGTTTGGGCTCAGTTGATAACTGAACATTAGAGCAGACAGATATGGCGCAGGGTCATAGACGTTATAAAAATAGGATAAGCGGGCGCTTGGTCGTTTTCAGTGAAAAATGCTACAAGTCGTCTGCCCCAATGGAGAGGGAAGGAAGGGATTAAATCGAGAATTGTATAGGTCGATTCAACGACTCGGCCACACATTTCGGCCGAAACGGCCGCAATTTCGCGTTCAATGTTGGCTCTGAGCCCTTCAAACGTCGACGGCATAAACCAATGACTTAACGTAGCCCCACAGGAAATAGTCAAGCGGCGTTAAATTGCACGAACGAGGCGGCCAATCGACTGGCCCATGTCCTGAGATAGCACGCTCAACATAACTACTCTTCAATAAATCGATTGTAGTGTGTGCTGTGTGGCTTGTGGCATCATCCTGTTGAAAGCACATGTCGTCCAAGTCCATATCTTCCATTTCGGGCAATAGATAATCGGTGATCATGGCGCGATAACGCTGACCATTCACAGTAACATGACGATAGTTATCGTCGATGAAAAAATATGGCCCAATAACGCCGCCGGCATGCAAACCGCACCAAACAGTTTTTTTTTTTTTTGTGGATGAAGTGGTGATTCATGAAGCACATGTGGATTTTCGCCCGAACAATAACGCATATTTTGCTTATTGACGAACCCATTGAGCCAAAAGTGAGCTTCGTCACTGAAGATGATTTTGCGATGAAATTCATCATCTTGGCGCATCTTCTCCAGAACCCAATCGGAGAACATACGTCGCTTCAAATGGTCCATCGGCTTCAATTCTTGAGTCAGCTTGATCTTGTATGTAAACCAAAATCCTTATGCAAAATACGCCATAATGTGGCCTGAGCGATGCCCAATTCTTGAGAACGCCGTGGAATTGACTGATTTGGATCGTTTGCTACGGACGCCTGAACTGCAGCGATATTTTCGATACTTCGACCAACCCGTTGTCTCACTGATACGGCAACATCACACAACGAATATGTGGACTCAAATGTTTGCACCAAACTTGTTATTGCCTGTCTACTAGGGCGAGAATTAACGCTCTTAAAGTTGCAGTCACCGACTCCGAATTTCGGTAGAAAATTTTTATAATTTGCAGACGTTGCTCGTTCGTGTACTTTACCATGATGAAAATTTTGAGTTTACTGATTAAATTGACGGTGACAGTTTGATGATTAGTGAAAGAGTGCGTTCACAAATTAAATTCAAAGTTGTCAAGTCCCTATTGGAAAATCCTTTACATCGAAATGAAAAAATACAGAAAACCCCAGTTCAGGTGGAGAGAGACCTCAACAAACTTATTGCGTCAGCTAAAAATTAACAAGACTGGTTGAAGAGAAACCTTGATGACCCATTCCAGCCGAAATTTTTAAGTGTTATTTTATTTCTTTTACTGGACTGGTGAAGAGCAACAGAATCTCAAAAGTGTGTAAGCTGCGTTAAAAGTTTGAAAATTTTACTTGTTTTACAATACTGCATTTTTTTTTTATAATTAGCGCGCGCTCAAGGAATTTGTGTACCCCTAAAATGTTTGTACACAGGGAGGACAACGGAAATTTAGGGAGGAAGAAAAGAGAGGTCCCGATGTAGATTGTTCTTAAATGTCTGCAAGTTATAACGACCAGGAGATAGAGAGTTCGGCAGAGCATTCCAGAAGCGAGTTGTATGCTATCTGGTTAACAGCCAGTATATTTAGAGATCACCATTTTGATTGTGAAGTGCTAAAACTGTGTTTTGAGTTTGGCTATGCCGAGAGCTTGTCTTTATGTTACCATCTAAACTTGTGCAATTTTTTAACCAAGATTTAGTTGCTGCAGACATAATCTACGAAACGAATGTATAACGGCACAAATTCGTCAATGCGTCTGCTTATTTTCCCTATGATTCGTTACTGCCGCCACCACCGAAGGCAGAACTCATTGAATATTGTAATTCTAGAAAGACGGGACTTTTCATTTGCTGCGATGCTAATGCTCAGATAAATTTTTGGGGCAGTAGCAAATGCAACGTGAGAGGTAAATATCTTCTGGACTTCTCACTATTGTTTGACATGGCTGTCAACAATTTTGGCTCTCAGCCAACTTTTGTTTCGACAGTAAGACAGCAAGTAATCGACTTAACTCTATCCAACAAGTATGCTAAGAAGATTACTGGCTGGAAAGTACTATCGGAGATCTCCATGTCAGACAATAGATACATCGAATTCAGAATCGGATGTGAGGTCTCAACCTTGTAGAGGAATTGGCATAATGCCAACTGGACACCAATTAAAGAGGAGCTCGATAAGTGCTCCCCTACGTTCAGGACAAAACAAAAACTTAAGAAAGCTGTTCAGAACATGAACGGCCAAGTGTATCGGAATGGTATGTCCACCTAGTAGCAATGCTCCAGATCGATCGTTCCCTGGTGGAACGCAGTTGCTTCCTTTGATGGCTTCAATTCGCCTAGCACCGATGTTATTTACCCAGTTATGTTACAAAAAGGTATAGATCAGCTGTTGACAACTGGTAGGCAGAATTGACGGCGCATTCGACAAAAAGGAATACGTGTTAGGCATTTTCATCGACGTTGAGGGTGCTTTCGATAACTCAACTTTTGACGGCATGTGTAACTCGGCCAAGCAACACGGCGTAGACGAATCACTAGTTTTGTGGATAAAAGCAATGCTGGTAAATGGGGTATTGATTGTGGGTGTTGGCCTCGGCCAATATGTGGTTGCTTCTCACTACTCAACGCGCTCAATAGTTATTACGTCTATGCACTATCATAGGCTGATAATGTAGCTGTACTGTCTATTGGATCGTGTCTAGCGACAGTCTGCTCTAAAGCGTTGGCAGCCCTAGACGTAATCGACGACTGGTAAACTAGTGATGGGCTTTCAGTCACTCACTGGTTTGTTCCACTCAAAACTGAGGTTATTGAGGTTACGAGAAGGAGGAAGCCGCGTGGTCTGACTCATCTAGTGCTTAAAGCCGCCATTACCATCCAATTCTCCAAAGAAGCTAAGTATTTGCATGTCATCCTGGATAACAAACTTCTCTGGACTAAACGTGTTACGTCGAAAGCATCTAGGGCGCTGTCGGCCATCTGACAGTGCAGAAGTGCTATCGGCAAGACATGGGGCCTGTCACTGAGAAGGGTCTTCTGGATTTTGTAACGTTTTTATGTGTGCTCTGGTGGTTTACACTTAACCCAGAGTCCTCGCAAGGACCCTCCCTGCTACTTCACTTCACCCTTATGACCCACGAGCACAGGCAACTCTATAGGCCAGACCGGGCGAAGAGCAGCAGAGGGACCGACCCGTTTGCAGCTGCAGGCATGCTTGTGTGAAATCCGATCTATGCTCGCCGGAATGGGGGGGATCTTGCTGCTATACCAAGGCCGTCCTTAGTTATGTTCAATCATGCCTTGATCTAGGTGGTAGTTGAGCGGTAAATACTACTAAAAGGTAGAACCCGAATACGTCCTTAACTGAAGTATGACCACGATGGTGGGGTTGTGTCCTAAAATTATAAACCTAAAACATGAAAGTCATCCCTCCCCTCAAGTCTATCGCACCCCAAACCTAAATCGAAGAGAAGAAAGCCAACACGTCACCATCCTTCGCCCCCTGGAGATCCGTCACGCCCCTCCTAAATCCTCTTTAGCTACTCATTCGGACCGAAATAAAAAGAAATGAAAGTGCTTCTCCTGGAAAAAAACATAAATAAAAAAAACACGAACCTGTATGAACCGATTAGCGTTCAACCCGCGTAATAAAAAAAATCAGGTTGATATGGACAGGTAAAATATAATTTATTATATCCAAGATTAATTCGTAAGGGAGGGGGGTGGTTGTGTTAAACAATAGCCAAGATATGAAACTAAAAAAAAAACAAACATTGTTTGCCCAGGTTATTTGACCTGTGCTTAGAATGAATCTTGTAATATTCCTAGCACTCGTACTACAATTATGCTCGTATATCCGAGTCGACAATTATAACATAGGTACGACTACATGCTCAGATCCAACTACAGCTAGATACAGAAGGTATCCGCTGACTCGAGCAACACCGCTCATAAATAATATGTTTCTTAGTGCGTCACTACACAAGAGAAGATGACACTAATATGTATAATTTAGGATAATATAGTATGCTAACTGACTTACCGAGGTTACTCCTGGAGGATGTGCACAACTTCCGCGGGTTGATGTGAACTGGCGAATTCCTTATAATTAATTAATTAATCTTTCTCCTCTTCTATAGTAACGCTTACACATATAGTTTTACTACAATAAATATGTATATATATAGATATATATATAAGTATGTATATTATGGGTTTATGGGTTTATGTGTACCCCAAAATAGCCTTATACAACCTGCTTGGATGAGGATGGGACGGGAATGAAGGGTATAGGCGCTGGCCGTGGATCGCTCGGGCAGCGTAGTCGCTCCGGAATCGGTTGTCGTCGTCGTCGTAGTAGGGAGCAGTAGTAGACTGCTGTTCTGTAGTCTTCCTTATAGCTGTGGGCCGTTGGTGTAGCTGTAGCTGTTGAGTGATTTGGACTGCTGCGGTTGTTGTCGCGGCGGCTTAAATTGTTACTGATGTGGCGAATGTTGTGGATACCACTGTGCCTTGGCTATGGCTATTGCATCACTTGCAGCAGATGTGACGACTTGGGCTGAAGTTGCCTCAGCTGCTGATACTGCCAATATCGTGGAGTTCGCCCTTGTAGGGTCAGTCTGGTTTATACTGGACTTTTGCACGAATTGTTCCCCTTTTTTTTTTTTTTTTTTTTTTTTGATATGGAAAGGGGGAGTTTCACTTCTGTTGGGGATACCACTGTTGGCTTAGCTTTAACTACTGTACCACTTGCAGCAGAGGTGACGGCTTGGATTCAAATTGCCTCAGCTGTTGATAATCCTGGACTGGTGGTTTTTTTTTTTTTTTTGTCTGTTATTATTTTATTTTTTTACTTTTACCAACTGTTTTTCGATTTCTTCACACTTCTCTCTATCACCGCCAAAATAAAATTGAAAAAAAAACATCCAAATCACAATGGACAACTCGCTTGACCTTCATCCGAACTGAAAGACGATCGTCTGTCAAAAAAAAAAACCGAATTTTCATAATTGTTATTTTTTCTCTCTTTAATATGGAATCTTGTAGGGTCATTCAACCCGATGGTCTTTATGATATCAAACAGCTGGTCATTTATGTGAGTGTAGGCGCTGATTAGCAAGGCATTCTAATCGATTAGGATGTTGGAAAGGCTAAGTAATAGGGGGAAAAAAAAGCTTCGAACAGGATGGGAAATTCATTTGGTTTTCTCTTTTTTTATAATTTTTTTTCTTTTACTCTGTTCCGGAACCGATTGAGCGATAGCGGGTTGTTGTATCCGCTAAGTTGCTATGTTGTTCGTCCTATTAGATGGTTACCAGAAATGGTCAACCCATTTAGGCCGTGCAGTCGTTTCCCACAATTTACATGATAAGGCCAATTATATCCTATGCGTCGGTTGTCTGGTGGAATAAGCTCTCGCGAAAATACGTGATTGCTACTTTTACCAAACTCCAAAGAACAGTTTGTCTCGGATGCATGGGGGCTTTCCCCAGCACTCCTGGCTTTGCTCTAGGCGCCTGGATAAATCTCCCTCCCATGGATATTCACATTCACTCTCAAAGCCATCTTCCGTGGTTTTTGGTGCAATACGACTCCGGTGCCTCATGACTCCGGTTTTATGGACATGCCGTGCCCTGTAATGACACCGGAACTCCTGTTGCAGAAAAAAAATACGAAATCGGTTTTCCTTGTGCCCAAGACTGGTTTCGGCCAGAATCCGAGCCAGGAAAGGAATGCAGTCGGATCTTCACGGACGGCTCTAAAACCAATATAGGATGTGGCGCTGGTGTCTTTCTGGAGGACGACAAAGTTAGATTTCACTTCACATTAGGATAGCTTGTATCTGTCTTCCAAGCGGAGATTTACGTAATGCTGATGACAGCGAACTATATTGCTGCGAACCGGTGGAGGGGGCGAAGCATTTGCTTCTGTAGCGACAGCCAAGCTGCGCTTAGAGTCTTGCCCTCTTTCGACTTCCAAGCTTGTTCTAGAATGCAAGAGATCACTGAACGCAGTCGGAAGGCTAAATTTAGTCACCCTTGTCTGGGTTCTAGGTCACATTGGGATCACGGGAAATAAAATTGCCGATGGACTTGCCAGGCATGGTTCAGTGAAGAGTTTTTCAGGACCCAAACCTACGTTGGGTCTGCCTGCGTCGTTGGTCAAGGCTTCCATTGACATTTAGGTCTCATATGAGCACAACAGAAGATACCACAGCTCCCTGGGATGCTGGCAGATCAAACGAATGCTTCCTGACGTCTCTATGAGGTCAGCGGCCTTTCTGCTGTTGCTTACTGGCGTCGTGACAAGGTATTATAATTTCGCACTTAAATGTACTTAGCATAAGTGACACAGCATCCTGCTTTGCTTGGTGCGAAATGATGACGACACCGCGGATTATTATCTCTGTGAATGTCCGGCTTATGCTCGCATCAGGCTGCATTTACTCGGCGCTGCCGTGGTGGGTGCTGGTACTGTAGGCACCTTATCACCGAAGCGCTGACTCATCTTTCTTCGTAAGACGGAAGGATTTCATTAAAACGAACTTTACAAAGAGTACAATAGACTAGTTATTTGTCTGAGTGCTCTGCTCTGATATTCAAAAAAAAAATAGCGTTGCTCCGCAGCAAGGTAACTCAGCCTTCGTCCTCCTCAAATTATGACTGCGCATTAAAATCTCTTTTAACGATCGTTGATTATGGAGAAAATTCTGGCAATGTCATTCTATTCTTCAGTGGGAGTAGGATCAGCTGGCCCGTGGTTTTCTTTTATACCAAATGAAAATTCCAATGAACTGACAAGATGCGTTTCATATCAGTCCGTTTAAGCCATTAAACAGTTCTGTTAAACAAGATTATGCAAAAAAGGAGTGAGTAGTGACTGGAGTAGTGACTGGAGTAGCTACTGCATCATCGCAGCTCATATATAAATAACATTAAATATTGCCCCAATTAAATTTTTAAATGCGGTTTGATTTCAATTTGTTAATCTAATTCCAAATTTACTGCGGCCTTCTTATTAATGATAAAATTAAAAGTTCAGTGCACTACAGGTGTTATGTGCGTGGGCTTCAATATTCGCTGACTATAAGCAACCGAATCTTTGCAAGTTTTGAAGTATTTATACTCTTAATGCTAATTTTTTCTTCTCCGCATGTTCTTAGAAAAACAAACCAGAGCATCGTCAGAGCGTTATTTATTTCAACTTTGTGGTTTGGATTTGTGTTTGTGCGTCTTCGGAATGTCCGGTTTTGTTAACAAGTAGATGATAAAATTAACAGATGACAAGGGGAAGTGTTCTCTGCTCTGGTAATTTTAAAAGCATTTGAAATTACCCACAGATACTATTGCTTTCAATGAAATAGATTACTACAAAATATTGTTTGTGGTTGTTTTAATTTTCAGAAGGCCACCAAATAAACCATGACAAAATGTAACGCACTCATTATGGAAGGTCTCACAGCTAAAATCTTTGAGCTCGTCTAAGCAATTGCCATCTATCAAGATCTTGATGGTAAGGAGCCAACAAAAAATTAATGACTTCGAGCACCTTTTCAAGGCCATCGAACTTTTTCTTTCGAACACTTTCGATATAGGCAATATTACGGTCCATAGCACCACTTAACATACCTATGCCGATTACTCCCACATCATGCTCTATTAAAATTTTCCAAATCTCATTACTCAACTGGCAGATGGCCGACCATACTATAAGTACGAGCAATGCATTCATATTTCTCTTCCAAAACAGAAGCATTCGTTTTCATAATCAAAAAAGTGCCTCACGAACAATATCTTAAGCCACATCGCTAAATGTTTCAATGCTTCACTCGTCACCTGGAGAATTTGTTTGGCCTGAAGCAGCACTCCATTCCATTATTTGAGAAATTCACACAATTAATCATTTGTCCATGCGAAACAAATTCAATTTCTCAAGTGCGTTTGCATTTTGCTCAGTCATCTATAGACTTCAAACTGCTGCTGCTTATTATGGTCTGAGCCAGAGCCATCATCATCATTAAACTTTAAAAAAAAAAAAAATCAACCTCTGGAGCCACTATAACCACAATCTCTACCAGCTACCACCACCTTAGGTTACCCTTCAGACGTAACGACAAAAAAAAACCTTCCAATGAAAACGAAAGCCCTCTTTTGCATGAAATCAAGAGGACTTATCTCTCCAGTCGATGGAGGGCCCATTGACCGTGTTACTGCTTTCGCTACAAGTACGGATGTTTTTATTTTTATTATTTTTGATTTCTTCAGTTTGCAGCTGGAACTGGGTTGGGGATTATGCAATGGAATAGTTAAGCCAGCTCCCGTATGGAACGAGCTTTGGATTGATAGACAGGAAAAATTACATGGCAATCTAGGTTTATGGGCGTCAGCGCTATTGTATGCCGAATAAAGGCTATGACTCTGCAAGAAATATGAGTATTGTTCGTGTTGATTAGGAAGGATTTATATCCAAATGTTTTACCATACAAATGGTAGTATTAAATGTACGTACATTTGGATGCGTACATACTCGTACCATATATGTACATTGTTTTCATAATCGTTACACCAGACCGCGAAGAGGCTCAAGAGCTATAGACAATCGATTTCAACCGAATAATGGTGTCTGAAGTGTAATTTAGTTTCAACTTTTTGTATACATGATATTCATAAAAAATCGATTAAACTGTTTGATAAATTGCCAACTGAAAGTCAAAGAAAAATTTAGTTTAGTGTGAAATTACGCTTGAGATGTTATGTCGCACTCAAATGAATTTAATAATGCAAATCATATAAATGAAAACCAATTTGACCCATTCGATTTCATACTTCTGTAAAACGTTGCTCACTTTGGCAAACTTTACAACTTTTTACTTTCACCTACAAATCTTAGAACTCATAAAAAGGATTACATTTAACAAGGTTAAGCCAAGCTTTGTCTGGGAAACAATCTGAGTCGAAGACTAGCACATTACATAGGAGTTGACTCAATCGTATTTTAAATTAGCTCTCAATGGTAGCACCAGTTAAACTAAGCAGTAAAAAATGTTACTTTCACATGACTCATTGATTTTAAACTGGATTATTCACAGAGTTTTTCATTCTCTGGTACACAGCACAAGTTTCATTTGTAGGCATGAACACATCTGAATACATTTCCATAATATTTCCATTATTTGAGTGAATGTTGCAAGAAAGTTAATGCTGGTATTAAAACTTCGAAAGAGTCAGAAAATGTTCTTCTTCTGTTATTAGCATTACATATTTGTATTTCTCCCACGTTCCATGACACAGGACATTCAATCTTGAATAACTTCGTAAGTGAGCCCAAGAGTTTGCTTACTTTTTCACATTTGCATGATCTCGGAACCTCGGCTGAAACCTGAGCCTCTATTGCCTTTTGGACTGGATTTTCCGATGACCTTCGTTAACCACAGCTACTCAGCCTGGAGGCACAGATTTCGCGCCATATAAACCCGTACACAATATGCTCTAAACAGTCATCCGTATTTTCTTGGTGGTTAATGACAATATTTAAAATTGCTACACTTTGACTCGATTGCTCCTTCTAAACAGATGTCAGACATTGCATTTGCTAGAGCGGAAAAACAACAATGCACATATTCGGTATCAAAACGACTGATTTTTAACACGTTATGGTTTAACGCCTTAAAGCTTTTATTAAAAGTTACTTGAAGGACTGTCACGTCGGGGTCTATAATATTGCTTCAATAGAAAATCTTGCACTGCATTAAAAAGCAACGGCGTTTTTACATTGCATTCAGTGGCGTAGCTACCGGTTACAGGGGGCAATCACCGGGTCCTCCAAGCTCAAGGGGCCCCAAACTCGAGGGTAGTTTAATTCCCAAATCGACAATAAATCAATCCTCTTCAATCAATACATTTCTCTTTTTCTATTGCATATTCAGACCAGTAATCGTAAGTATATTGTATTTGATGGCAACTGAAAGAGAAGAAGTGCGAAGGACTCCAATTCGTGGGGGTCAAGCCATTCACCACAAACCAGAGCCAAAAGGGAGAAGCGGCAACTGCCGATTTTCCTGGTCCAACTAAGACCCACCAGCAATCTGGGTGGTCTAAGGAGTATTAAAGTCCTAGACTACCAGGTTGTACACTGGAAAAAATTAAAGAGGAGCGAAAACATTTTTACAATGTGTTCGCTGCCAAAGATTCGGGCACGCCGCGTCGAACTACGAAATGCAGCCTCGATGCGTGAAGTGCGGAAAGAACCACAAGTTCGAGGAATGCGCTCTGGGTAAGGACGGAGCGTCTGAAACAAGCCAACTCTCTTGTGCTTTATGTAGGAACACGGGACACACCGCAAATTGTCGGGGTTGTCCCAAATTCCAGTACATCAAAAGAAAAAATCTGGTCCGGCAGCCGAAAGTAGAAGTTAAACGTCCACCCGTGCATTTGCAAACTCCAGCCATTACTCCCCAATCCCTATGTTACCTACTCCCAAATGGCGGCGGGTAGAGGAAATACGGTACAGCAAGCGAAGGTTGCTTCTCAGGCCAGAGCGCCTAGAGCACCGGAACCAGTATCTGACATGCTAGCTATCTTGCTCTCTATCCAGTGGCAGATGGCTCAGCTACAACGTCATTTAACTGAACAGACCGCGCGGGTGGATCAAGTATACGCTCTGCTGCCTGGCCTAATGCACCTTTTGCCGTAATGGGTACGTACGTGGCGGAGAAAACCCTGAATGTCCTTGTTGTGAATGTAAATTCACTGATAAGGTTCGAACGACGAGCCGCACTATTTAAGATGCTTAAAGACCAAGCCCCTGATGTGCTTTTGGTTAGCGAAACTAAGCTTACCAAAAGACATAAAATGAGGCACAGAAGATACAAAATAGTACGGTGAAACCGACCCAACTCCATTCAGGGAGGTGGCGTTGCGATTTTCGTACGAAAAGGTATACGTTTTAAAAGAGTATACAGTCGTGTAGTACGTAGGGTCCAGGTGCTGGAAGCATGCATCGTGTATATCCCCCTTAGTAATGGAAAGCGGTTGTACATGGTGTCTGTCTATGCACCTAAGGCTACTTAATCCACCTTATTCACCGCATAGCTCGAGACGCACCGAAATAGCTGTTCCCAACGAAATTGCGGAATTGGATGAATTTGTTTAAAGGCATTAATACAATTATAGTAGGGTGCGTTGGACACACTTCACCAGAACACTGACTAGAGCACTCTCCTCGAATTCGCTCTACCCACCGCCCAACAGAAATCTGTCAAAAGAGGAGATTGACAGGTATCTAAGACTAATGGACGAGACAATCAATCGAACAATGGACAAAACGATACCTCGGTATCATACACTGACGAAGAAGACTTATTCCGCAACGCAACTATTGACGCACTGGGCCGACAAAAAAGTAGACTGCTGTCACGACTAAAAACCTTGTACAGACAGTTTATTGACAGGCATAACCCAGAGATCATGACACTGAAGTCGTCGATTAAAAACCTCCAAACATTAATAAAGGAAAATTACGGAGCATCTGTAAGTCTGTATTGAAACAATAAAATTCGGGCTGTAAACACCAGCAACCCGAATATGTTCCGGCAAATCAATAAAATATTTCGGAGAAATGATCAGAACGGCCTTTCATGTCTTAAAATCGCCCGAACGACGAACAACGAACAAATACTTGTAGCAGCAGGCATAGATCCAAATGAGGCCGTTGATGATGACAACTTCTTTGTGATCGAGGATCAGCAGGAACAGGTAGAGTCTATAGGAGCGACTTTCCAGGAAGTATACAAGGCCACTGATACCATTGGCCCTAATTACGACCTGGACAATCGCGTCTTGGTGCACGACTTCTGCATTCGAAATGAAATAGGGAACTGGCGATCCGAGGGCTCTGGTTTCACCCGGTTCAGTGATGAAAATATGGCCAATAATGTCACTGCCAGAGAGGGTGACCTACCCCCGTTCATTTCGAAGGAAGAACTCCATGCGATCTTCGACACAATCAGGGCTAAGAAATCAGTGGGGACCGATGGCATTCCGAACATCGTGCTTCGACATCTCCCTCTAGAAGCGGTGGACATTTATACCACCCTGTTTAATAATGCAATGAATAATGCACATTATCCAGCGCATTGGAAAACTGCGGTGGTATATCCCATCCCCAAAAGGGATAAAGACACTTCCAATCCGGCGAATCTCCGCTCGATCAGTCTTCTTCCAAACATCAGTAAGGTTTTTAAGAAGGTGATCAATAGAGTCCTGACTAAGTCGGTTGAGAACAAACATATAGTTCCGGATAATCAATTCGGTTTCAAGGCGGGCATGATATCATTCACGCTGCGTCTACACTGGTTTTTGATATCCAATGGAACAAAGGCAAGAACCAGCGCACTGGTGCTTGCCTGATTGACTTGGAGAAAGCTTTCGATACCGTATGGTTAGAGGGACTCTTTTTCAAGCTGGACAGGTTGGGCATTAGTAAACCACTGCTGTATATTCTTTTTGATATCCTCTCCAGCATACAGTTCATCGTGAAGAATGGCGATGTGACTTCTGCTGGAACATTTAACATTAAAAACGGTCTGCAACAGGGTGCTGTGAATTCGCCGATCCTGTTCTACATTTACACGAGTGATCTGATAGGTTCACTTCACCATACCATAGCGTGCGCAGACGACATAATCGCGTACAGATCAGGTCCAAAGATTGAGGTCATTAATATACTTTTGCAGCGTGACTTCGACAAAATTAAGCGATATTACGATGACTGGAAGTTGAAAATCAACTTTTAGAAGTCGGAAACCATTCTGTTTAGGACGCCTTTGTCTGCGCCCTCTAGGAATACCAGAAAGAATTGGCGAAAGTTCTCCATGGTGGGGCAGCACGGGCTAAATTTCTTGTCAAAATAAGATCAATTTCTGTATTTTAACAAACATATATGTAGATACTGCTCTGGCTAGAGCCAAAGGTGCTTTTGCCCTTACAAAGAGACTGTTTTATAACAGCCAATTCGATGCGAGGGTGAAGGTGATCTGCTAGATGGCCCTTATCCTTATGCTTGTATTTGGATGAGATTCGGGTGTTTGAGAGGGCTTGTCTTAGGACTTGTCTTCGCTTATATTGAACACCGGAGTCTGAGTACATACAATTCTATCCTAATGGGGTCTTATACAATAGGGCGCACCTAATAAGAGTGGACAATTTCGTCATTAAGTTGACTCGAAGGGACGTTGCTAGAGCAATGACCTCATCGAACAACCTGATCTCCGGGGCTTACTACCCCAATTATATGTATCACGAGAGTATTCGCTTTGACGACTTTATTCCTCCAGAAGCGTTCCTCTATTTATATAGCAAAGATCCCATCCAGGACAGATTGGCGGTGCCGCTAATGTTCCACGTCGCTCGAACAGCTGCGGACAGGCGACTCAACTGCGACAGAGACATCGCACATGGCAGGGCGGAGCGTCTCCGTAGGTCGGTAGCGAACAGCGACATGATGGATGTTGCTCAGCAGCACCGTTCATGGTCTAACTTAAAACGCACTTTATGGGTTTTGATATTTCCGCTATATGCAGTCCACGCTTCAAAGGCTTGCCTTTTGTTTTTTACCGCCATATTTGTCTCGTGGTTCCACCACCATGTTTATTAATTTATGTGGCGCCGGTCTGTTAAAATCCTAAGCCGGTTTCCGCACTACCTACTTTTACATTTTTTTTTCGAAATTGTTCCATATACCCATCCTCTTCTTGGTTTAGGGCAATTGGGAGCCATTGTCGCAAGTTTAGTCCACAGATCTGGCGGTTTTCGCTGGTCAGTTTTCTGTCAATAAAAATCGGTGTTGATTTGCTAGTCTTCGCCAAAGAGTACTTTAGAATTTTTTACTGGCCGTTTCGCCTTATTCCAGCGTTGATCGTAATCTACGAGTATCAGCATTTGGTGTCCGCCACCGTAGTATGTAATCATGATGTGCCGTTCATGCTTAATAAATAGCGCATTTAGTATTGTAATACCATTTGATTTGATCTTTCTTATGGTACTCGAAGTTAGCTATCTACAGTATTCAAAGTGGTTATTGAGTGAGCCAATTAGTGGCCTGATGAATAGTTGAGACTTCTCCATGAAAGGCAGTTCATTCATCATCAGTTACCTCCATTCGTTCCTTTCTGGTATCAAGTGATTAAAGTCAATGGAGTCATTTTCAATCAATTGAACGTTTTGGTTGCTTGTGGAAGATGCTACATCAGAAAACTGCTATGCCTTATATTTAGGACTTCTAGTACTCAGCGTCTCTCAACTTAATCTAGATTTTACACCAATCTGCATGACGAAGTCTGTAATTGTTGTAGCTCATAGAGCAAGGTTTGGAGAGCTGACGTTAGAAAGATTCGTAACGCGTGATGTAACTCGGGGCGTTTTTTAGTTGGATCGTCTCTCCACCGCAGGCCACCAAAAGTCTACACCATATTGAGAATTATTCTCACGATCCTGGTGTAGACCCAATTCATGACTTTGTTTCTTTTCCAGGATGAGACCTAGATACCTGGCACTTTGGACTTTAATGCTTCCAAAACACGATGTTGTCTGCTGTCATTAATTCGAAATTTAAGCACTCAGCCATCATCCATGAATGGCGGTTGCATCGTCGAGACCGAAGAGCTTTCCATTCTCGGTATGTGTTCAATTACCACATATTTGTGATATCATATTATCATATTTCGCTATAAATGCTGCGAAATGTTTAGGTTCCCTCAAGCCATTTAAGAAATATTTTATACCCACTGATCTGGCCTTAATATATAAGACATGCCTGCGCACAAAATTGGAGTACGATGAGCAGATCTGGTCAAGTCCTCCTAAAACATCTCTAAAACGGTGCGGTAAAGCTCATAGGTTACGCCAATATTCCCTCAATCCCACTTTCGGACGTAATCTGAAATATCGTGATTCGTATCTAAGCCTTACAACGCGCTTGTGCAGCTGAGCTCTCTACTTTCTAGTCATTATAACTTTCAAATATTCAAGGCCAACATACATACATTGGTATCACTTTTCTTTTTCTCCCTAACTTTCCTTCGCCCGCGTTGTGTGCAAACATTTTAAGGTTACCAAAAGCCATATGAGCGCTCTAATTATAAAAAAATTCTTCATTTCCTTATAATCTCTATATTTTGGACACACTATATAAACTCGATAAACAACAAATGCTTCACGTCTGATGACACGTGCTAGGGTAGAGCACCCACATGTAAATTCTCATGAGAACTCGTCATACTCATGAGCCTATAGTTGGGTCAATAGTATGAACACGAGATGGAGCTCCGGTATCTCGTGCGCAAATTATATAGTTTGCCCAGCCCTTACAAACAAAACCCAACTTATTTGAATAATGTTTTTTTAATTCAAGGCCTCCCACACGACTGACCTGTTATCTTAAACTAACTTAGCATAATACCTATAATAGTAAAAAACATTATAAATACAATGAATAGTTGATTGTTAAGAGTTAACAATCATGTTTGTTTGCTTTCATTGCTAATGCCGGTATTCCCAAACTAGGTCAATCGAAGTCGCTGGAGAAATTCTCTTACTGGGCTGTTCTATGCTGTTTATCTTTCTGTTGACAAACAAAAGTCACAGTAAGCCAAGCCAAATTTTGCTGATAAGCTAAAGTTTTATTTCCAAGTAATGTTTAGGTAGATAGGTACATACTTTGACGATGGTATCAATGATGATGACAATGATGATTGTGTTGCTTTGCACGTGACGCGGGCATTGTGCACTCTAATAAGATGGCCCCTTTTCTGCTCACGGCTCATTCCGACCGATTTAGTGTCCCACTACGCATATTACCGCCTCTCTTTTTGTTCTCTACTCTGGGTCTGTCGTCTTTTCGTTCCTCTCCCATGCCTCAATCTGCCCGAGCTGCTTCAACACGCGCGTTACCAACTCCCTTTCCCTGTTGTTTCTTCATTTAATTCATCGGAATTCGGAAAATTACTGCCCAACGACCCATAAGAAGTTGCATTTCAAGTCGCTTTTTCATTGAATCGGAATTCGGAATCACTTCATGTCGTTTTTTCGTTTCATTGGCACTCAACGAAAAATTACGAGGGGTGCTATTTAACTTGGGCGGAGTGATGCAGAGTTTCTTGATTTTTTCTTGTAAGGAGGATAGATTAATTTTAGCTAGATTTATGCTACGGTCACAGCTACGTTGCCAAGACGAGAGTATTCCAGGAGAATATTAATGAGTATCTGTGGGTGTTCCTTGACAAAAAAGAAGGCCGACTTCAATACAAACGTTTTGAAAACAATTCGGCCCATATATCACACGAACATTTCTTATCGAAACAGCCAGGAATATCGTAATCTGCAAAGGTTAACGCTTCTACAGGGATTTACTGATAATAAGAAATTTATAAATCCACCTTAGCCATTTTCAAAAGGACTCTGTTACTTAATTGGCTCTTTAGCAACTATTATCCTTTTATTTAAATATTCTATACTGTTGCGGTCACAGTTAACTGTGGAGTCTAAGTAGATTATATTTTTAAAAATTTCAGGGTTATAGTTTTTAATGGTGACATTCTGTTCAAGACCTTGATGATGTGTGTCTTCTCCTATTCAATGATTTGTACTCGTTGACACCAATTTTAGACAAATGACTGCATTTCTAAAGTCTGCATGGCTAGACTTTTATTTGATTCGTTTGGATCCTCTCAGACGCTTATTTTAGAAGTTATAGCCATTTTTGTGTGAAAGTTTGGGCCCCATGAGACGCTTACTTTAGAAGTTATAGCCATTTTTGTGTCGAAGTTTGGACTCCCTCAGACGCTTATTTTAGAGTAGTTCCATAGTTTGACAGCATAAATGAAAAATAAATGTGAGGTATTAAAGTATTGGCGACGATGAGGCATGCTACTAAGATTTCTTACGGAACGATTAAAGACGAGCTTGTTAGACTCTCTGGAATCTACTTGATAAATATCTGCCAATAATTTGTACAGCCCTATCACTAAGACCAAACAACACTCCGCCTTAGAATGTTGTGATCTACCCTATCGAAAGCCTTCGAAAAATCAAGCATCAAGGATTCCATCATGTAAGTTTATCATAGCCGTAGACCAACTGTGATTCGCTCTAAGATCTGGGTAAATTAGGTTGTTGATTGTTACATGGATTAGTATTTGTTGCTCTAAGACTTTTTCAAAGACTTTCGATAGAAAAGTTAGGATGCTAATTAGTCCGAAGTCAGAGAGGGAATTGGTGTTGGTTTGTTTTTTTACGACTAGATGGACCCTTGCAATTTTCCACGACTGGGAAAAGTTGCTATTTTAATACAAAAGTTAGTAATGTGAGTAAGATGTGCTGTAATGTGTGGGTACGCCATCCTCACGGATAGTTTCAGACCTAATAGCCATTGTGTGTTTATAAGCTTCATCTTCACTTACAATTTCCTTCTACAGAGCTTGTCAAAAGTGCCGATATTCGATTAATATCGAAATCACTTTCCGAGAGTTGTTCGCCTACTCATAAAATAGCATCTCCAAAAATAGCTCAGTATCCGGAGTATCCGAGTCTAAAAAGAAAGCTTCAGAGAGTGTTAAGACTGTGGCAAACCATGGTCCTATCACTTCCTTCACAGCTAGCAGCAGCAAATTTGTGGCAGGCCACGGACTTGTCGCTGCTACCAAAACTCCTCCCCCAAGGAGGAATCTGGAGCTCAGCCGCATTGGCAAGCTCCATCTAAGGTGCTCTACGTCAGTCGCCGTAATGCTTCACGCATAATCAAAACCTTCGGATCCATTCCGGAGGTTGAGAGAAGTGCGGAGATAAAGAGCAAGATTGAGTGGGCTAAAAACATTTTAAAAGACGGATCACCCACTGCTTCCACTGCTCCCAAACTTACAAAAGACTCTTCCAAGCGCCAGAGATCATTGGAAGAAACCTTGCCGGTTTCCAAGAGGCCCAAACGCATAGTACCAAAACCATCTCTGAGGTCTTTCAGTGAAGTCCTAAACGACGCAATAGTGATCGCGGTGATCGACAGAAACGATACCGACAGTTCCATAACACCTGAACGGTGGCAGCTGGTCAAGCTGAAGCTTTCGAGCAACTTCTTGTCCATAATGCGGGAAAACCCCGGACCATCTCCCATTACAAGCTACGCTAGCTGGCACCATGGTCATGTCAACCTTATCGCGTGTGCCAACCAGAGATGCCTTGATCTCTTAACTAAGTCCATAGATGGTTTAGGATAGATTTGACCAGGTGCAAAAATCGAGGTCATGTCTAAGGGAGACATTACTAGCAGACCTCGAACTCGTACCTGGATCCCAGCCGAACCCTCCTCCCCAGAAAGTATTCTAGAAATCATCACGCTCAGTAACCCGACTCTTCCGACTCATGAATGGAAAGTCGCGAAACTGGAGGAACTAAGGGGCTCTTATAGATGTGCTTTGACCGTGATCAATAAGGAATCCCTTAATCCTCTGGCGCAGACGAAAGGCATGATTCGGTTCGATTTTGAGTCTATACACTTAAGGGTCTACAAAAAGGATGAGCTGCATGCTGATAAGTAACCTCCTAATCCTTTAACGGAGACACCAGAAAACACAACCTTGGATCCCGGAGCGTCGATATCCTTTCTAGAAATGGATAGCGACGACTCCAATCGATCCGAGGTGACAATTAAACCGTCGGTCTCCTCTTCTGACAACCTGTCGGAAATGGATACCGATGACGAAGGAAGAAGGGGTCCTAAACGATCAGAGGAAGATGATGAGCTCTTGGGCACATCTTCAAAATCGGAGGACTTCAACAGCACCGTGGTGGAGGCTACTCTGGAAGACTGTAGACTGGAGAAAGTTTCTCCAAATTAATCTCCATCACTCAAAAAAGGCTTCAACCGCACTCATTCTGCGTCTTTCAAAAAACGCAAAAGACATTATCCTAATCCAAGAACCATGGATTGTAGAAGCCGTGGTTCGTGGACTTAGGACACCCGCCTACGCTCCGCTCTATACAAGAGACAAAGTTAAGATCAGAACTTGTATATTAGTGAAACGTAGCCTTAATGTATCTTTACTACTTAACCTCAGCGACCCCGACTTAACCGTTGCCAGACTAGAGACTACCAAAGGCTTTTACTGGCTGGCATCGGCTTACCTTAGCCACGACTATGTGGACCCCTCCCTGGTGATAACCTAGAAACGGTGGTACTGCAAGCTGGAAGGCAAAAAACTGGCCTCATAATCGGATGCGACGCTAACGCACATCACACGGTATGGGGCAGTACCGACATCAATGATAGAGGTGAGTCACTTTTAGACTATACTTTAAGTACTAACCTCTTAATTTGCAATATTGGCAATGAATCCACTTTTATAACTAGAAACCGACAAGAAGTGTTAGATATCACTCTTGTCTACGACAGCATAACTCAAAGGCTAACGAACTGGATGGTATCGTGTGAACACTCCTTTTCAGACCACAGATACAATTCAGTCTGAGTGATGCTCCCCCCAGCCAACCAACTTTCCAGAATTACCGGAAAACTGATTGACCAAAATACAGAGGAATACTGTCAGAAACGCTATCCTCTGAACTATCAAGTCCCACGCGTGACACCAATGAGCTTCACATGAAAGTCAGGGAATTTACTCTGGCTCTCAATCAGGCTATGGCCGCTTCCTGCCCTCTTGTTCAACCAAGAGGCAAGAAAAAGCCACATTGGTGGACATCGGCACAAGAAAAGTGACTGACTGGGACTCATACTAAGAATCCCTCAAATTATACAAAAAAGAACTGAGGAAGGCATAGGATAATCCTGGAGGTCGTTCTGTTACGCGGCTAAGAAAAATCCTCTCTACAAATCCTATGATGCCCAGCTGTTTGAAAAAAACCGACGGCTCTTGGACAACCCCAAGTGATGAATCACTCAACCTGCTACTGGACACCCACTTTCTAGGTAGCTCCCAACTCGCGGCCAGTAGCAGCCCAAACAGGCCTACTGTAACTGCGACCAAAATTCATTGTCTGATTACGAGAGACAAACTGCTCTGGGCGCTGCATAGCTTCAAACCATACAAGTCTGCTGGTCCGGACTGTATAATACCTGCCGAGCTTCAGATATTATTCTGCCTGTGTTAGAAAATATTATGAGTAGCTGTGTAGAACTTATCCACATTCCACTGTTATGGAGAGAAGTCAATGTAGTATTCATTCCTAAAGCCGGAAAATGTTCTCATGTAGTCCCTGTCTAGGAAAGCAACCATTGTGTACTCCTTATATTGTAGGGATCGTTCGATGTGGCTAGTCAGAGAGGGCGCCTTTAACAACGTCAACACATCCGCAATCACGACTGCTGTCAACTCTGCAGGTAGACGACTCACTTGGGGAGTTGATCGGTCTAATGCTAAAAGGCAGCATAATCAACTCCAAACTGGGTGAGACTTCTGCTAAAAGATATGTCAGCAGAGGTACGCCACAAGGCAGTGTCCTCTCTTCCCTTCTCTAGAACTTAGTAGTTAATGAACTGCTGATATACCTGGAAGCGGGAGGTAGAAGGGTGATTGTCTATTCAGATGACGTTGCGATAGCCGTCTCAGGTAAACATCTTAATACCATTAAAGAACTCCTTCAAGTACATCTCAATAGATTAACCTGCTGGACAGATCGCTGTGGATTGGGAATAAACCCCCATAAAACTGATCTTGTCCTCTTTTCCAGGAAATATAAAATTCCAATCATAGACCCTCCTTCAATAAATGGTACCAGTTTAGTTTTCTCCGATACAGCAAAATATCTGGGTCTCAGTTTTGACAGGAAACTAAACTGGAAACCTAACATTCAAGAAAGAATCAATAAAGCTACAATACTCGTAGCTTTATTCTCTTGCAAAAAAGCCATTGGGAACAACCCCGCATAAACCACTGGCTTTACATCTCGGTCATAAGACCGATACTTGCTTACGGGTTGGTTGTCTGGTGAACGGCCTTGGAAAATGCAGTCAACTGCATTAAACTAAGCAGAGTCCAAAGAACAGCATGTCTGGATGCCAATAAAACCAAAGCCAATAAAAAAGCAGACCTTAGGTGGACTGCTGGGCAAACACGTCTCGCGACCAAACAAATCTGGCCAAAGTTGGATCTGAATCGCTCTAAGTGCCTGATCCTTTTAAGTAGGAAACATCTCAGCGCCATAATAGGTGTCATCACTGGACACTGCCTCATAGGCAAGCACGCAGGAAGGCTTGGCGCTTTTACAAATGATTTCTGTAGAAGCTACATGGACGAGGAAGAGGAGGAAACAATCCTCCACCTACTCTGTACATATCCAGCTCTAAACATAGACGTTAACAGTCTCCTACGCTTTATTATAAACTCAAACTGGTTCCATTAGTAAGAGGATCGTAGATCCACGTGGCATCACAATGGGCCAATAGGCCTAAGTGGGTTGGTACTTCCAACAGCCACTCTTACCTAACCTAACCTAACCTATATGGGTCGAGAACACCATGTGTGTTTAGACCTTTAGAAACACCGAACTTTTTCATGTTGTTTTGGCGCGTACTAAGCGGGTACTAAGATTTTACACAAAGTAATTTTTTTTATTTGTTTTTTTTTTTTTTTTTTTGATGCACGATTATCAAAGTTGCGTAACTTGGCGCATCTTTTAGTGCCTCTCAATTTACATTAGTTGGTCTGCACCTTTATCTACTGTGTAATGTATTCCGTACCTTAATTGAGTTAACAACATCAGAGGTAAACCATGGACAGCTCTGTTGGTTAGGTGGGCGAAATTATTGCTAATTGTTCAGTATCGATTGTGAGTCTACTACTAGGTTCCATTTCATGAATTTGCCTCCCCGAGAAGATGATAACTTTGTTATTCGAGTCTTTGCAGCTATCTCCGCCTTTTGTCCTCTCTTCTAATCCAATCTAGTTCGCTTTCTTCCGATTGCTCATATTCTAAATCGATTATGTTGTATCAATTGTATGAGAAAGTCATCGATATCGATTATAGACCTGAAATACCGGTTTGATTAATCATCTTCTGATGTCTTGAAGTAAAAAGTGTTAGCTCGCAACCCCATTTGCTCATATGGCTTGTACATCCATTTCATTGAAGTGTTTTGTTTTTATGGAAACATCCACAAATTTGAACAACAACTGAGGAATATTCTAGTATTAATATTCCAAATGCAACCAGTTGAAACACCCACATAGAGTTGATTGCGAAACACACTTGATTGCCTACTAAAGCATTTCTAATGAGTTCCTTGATCTCCTATTTCTTGAACTTATTTGTTAGCTGAAACTTTTTTTTCTTATGTTACCTCGTCAATGCCATTTAAAGAAATCGAAAATCCAAAACAAAAAATGGATTCACCCAACAAATTCATTTAATTACTTTATTTTTCCGTAAAAAAGATCATCGAAACAACACAACCTTGAATGTAAAGAAGCGATTAATTGTGCATTTAGCAGTATACCCCACACTGAGCCATGTTCAATTTTGTGTTCATTAATTTCACTTAAAATGTTAAAATAAAAACACCATTGAAAGCAAACACTTTAAAACAGCACTTCATGCATCCGCCATTGTATTGTAGCTCATCAGCACTCTCCTCTTGGGCTAACCTTCATCAAATTTAGCGTATTATTAAAAAAAAAGGCATGCCACAGCTGAAATCATTTAACCGGCCTTGAACGTTTAAAAAGTAATTTAAGGCTTCAAACAAAATTCATCTTTAGAGTCATTTAATTACAGTACGAGTACGAGTATATTCAAAGAAAATCATTTGAAGACGGAAGAGCCACTGTGTTCGATCTACTGAGCTACTGTTCTTTCAACTTACACATCTTTTATGAGCATCTTTATAGCCCTTTTGTATTCTCTACATTAGTAGTCTACTCGTACCTTGCATCTCGCCGACTTACGATTAATCTGTAAAATCTAAAATATACAAGTATACTACGTACATCTGATCAGACTATCTTGAATCACTGAAGCTTATGATGACGCAGGCTAAAATTAGAAGGAAAAAAATTCCACATACCTGAACAAATTTATTGATACAAGTATGCACTTATCTTCCTGTGACCAATTACGAGTGTACTCGATGTGTCTCTAAGTACTCATACTTGTGGATACAAATTGGTTGCTAAGGTCAATAAAAAGATCCGAGTACACGAGTATAAGTGGCCGCGATACTGCAAATGCGTCACCCATCTGAACCGGATTTAGATTCACTTTTGATTCCAATTCAGTCACTAGAATCTATTTTCTCTCATTTGCTCTATGATTCTAATCGGGTTTATGGTATGTCTTTGTTTTTAATAAGAGAGATTCATACATATCTTTTTTCGCTTTTACTTGATTACCTAATTTTAGTGCTAACGGTGCGCGGCGGTGTGGTGCAGAAGTTAAACTTGAATATTTTAATCGAACTACACGTCTACTCGTACTCGTACATAGCTTATTTGTTGGCAATCGGTAGGTATAACATAATTCCCGGTTCTTAAGGAATGGGAAATTCTATTAATCGCTGGATGTTTGTTAAATTAGGTGTAACCGCAGATGGCTTTAAGTAAGCAGAGGTGAAGAAAGGTAAATCTTTCTTTCTTTTGGTAAGAAGGAGGTCATCGATTAGTCGCTGATGAGAATTGCCAGTTGGAGGAAGTTGGGTTTTTCCATTCTTTCAGATCCGGCTGCAATGATTTATTCAAATGTCTTTTGCTTTTCACATGATTTGGACAAGCTGGAAGGATGAAGTTTATTCAACATGAAGAACATCCACATTCTTGAAAATATATGTGCAAATCATACAAATGGTTTGTTTTGTCATCCAGAATTGTTGTTTATTTTTGTTTGGACTGAAATTTGGATTTTTAATTAATTAACACGATTTCATTCGCTTAGTGACTGAAGTGTTTGACTTCATGAGACGAACATAATAGTTAGATGGATGCGGATGTAGTTTTTTTCATTGACTTAATCTTCAGAGTAGGAAAGATATATGCTAATTAAACTCTGCTTAAACAAAGGGCTTTGGTTAACTTTAACTATTGATTGACCAATGCTTATGTTGAGTGGATAACACAATAGTAACCTTCATAGGCGCGTGTTTCCTTTAATTCTCAGCGATGCGATTCTTACTATTGTAAATAAGGAATAATGAAGTCATTCGGCTTTTGTTCCCAGCCTCATGAAAAGAAATTCATCATGTTGACTAGAGGTTGTTGTATTTTTTGCTTTGTTTTATTTTTGAATATAAAGGTGGGAAATTGTCATAGACGAAAATAAGGTCATACTACCACGATCAATGAATTCACCTTCTTGCTGTCAATGTTCCATTTATTCCACAGTACTAATGCACTGTTACAAGTACAAGTTTTCTAAGAATTATTTAGCATGCTGTGGCCAGTTCAAATTCAAACCCTCCTCCTCTACGACTTTGAAATGGGACATAATGCGTCATTGGCAATGAAAAACCTTAATGACGCATTTGAAGATGTAGCGCTATACGACGTTGGTTTGGAATGTTCCATTAGGGAGATTTCAGCCTTGAAAATGAACCACGTGGGAAGCCGGAAATGCTAGTTGACGAAGATGTTTGAAAAAAGCATGGGAGTAGGCGCAATGATAACAAATCGACACCTTTCTCTTATAAGAAAGGTGAAGAAACCCGATAAGTGGGTACCCCATGAACTGAATGAATCCCAAAAACTACGGCGCCTGGAAACCTGCGCATCAGTTTTTGTTTTTAAATTAAACGCAAACCATTTGAGATATTTCAAAAACTTTATTATCGGCTTTAAGTACAATCAAAACATTTATGAATGGAACTCGACTTCGTTCATATGGCCACCGCGGGCACGTTTGCAGCGCTCGATTCGTTGGACCTAATTTTCAACGAATCGGGCACACATTTTGACCGAAACGGCCGCTATTTCGCGTTCAAAGTTGGGTCTGAGCTCTTTCAACGTCGTCGACGTGTTGGCATAAACCAATGAAAATAAATCGCACGAACGAGGCGGTCAATTTCTTGAGATAACACGCTCACCATACTTACTCTTCAATAAATCGTTTGTAGCGTGGCTTGTGGCACCATCCTGTTGAAACCACATGTCTTCCAGCGCGATAACGCTGACCATTCACAGTAACGTGACGATCGTTATCGTCGACGAAAAAATATGGCCCAATAATGTCGCCGGCATGCAAACCACACCAAACAGTTATTTTTTTGTGGATAAAGTGGTGATTCATGACACACATGTGGATATTCACTCTCATATTTTGCTTACTGACGAACCCATTGAGCCAAAAATGAGCTTCGTCACTGAAGATGATTTTGCGATGAAATTCATCATCTTGGCGCATCTTCTCCAGAATCCAATCGGAGAACGTACGTCGCTTCAAATGGTCCATCGGCTTCAATTCTTGAGTCAGCTTGATCTTGTATGTAAACCAAGATCCTTATGCAAAATACGCCATAATGTGGTCTGAGCGATGGCCAATTCTTGTGAACGCCATGGAATTGACTGATTTGGATCGTTTGCTACGGACGCCTGAACGGCAGGGATATTTTCGACACTTCGACCAACCCGTTGTCTCACTGACACGGCAACATCACACAACGAATATGTGGACTCAAATTTTTGCACCAAACTTGTTATTGCCTGTCTACTAGGGCGAGAATTACGACCGAAAATTGAAGTTAACGCTCTTAAAGTTGCAGTCACCGACTCCGAATTTCGGTAGAAAATTTTTATAATTTGCATACGTTGCTCGTTCGTGTACTTTACCATGGTGAAAATGTTGAGTTTACTAAATTAATTGACAGTGACAGTTTGATGATTAGTGAAAGAGTGCGTTCACAAATTAAATTCAAAGTTGTCAAGTCCCAATTAGAAATCCCTTTATTAAATAAACCAAACTGAACCATTTTTGCACTGGGTAGCCACCTGTGATGAAAAGTAGATACTGTATGATAATCGTAAAAGATCTGGGCAGTAGTTGGATGCAGATAAAAGAAGAAAACACACCCCCAAGCCCGATCTTCACCCAAAAAAGGTTATGGTAACAATTTGGTGGACATAGAAGGACCACCCCACTTTTCATTTCTTCAACCAGGAGAAACGATAAACGCTACCAAATATTGTGAGAAAATCGACATATTGCATGCCAAATTGGCTGAAAAGCAACCTGCGTTGGTCAATAGGCACGGTCCGATCCTTTTGCATGACAATGCGAGACCCCATACCCCACAAGTAACGGTGCGAAAACTGTTGCAGTTGGGATTTGCAATTATTCCGCATCCACCGTATTCTCAATGGATTACCATCATTTTGCCGGCAGAAGATCTTTCGGAACCGAGCAGAGGTCATAAAAGCCTTTGAAGATATTTCATTGCCTTTCATGTGACTTTGTATCACGTTGGAAGAATGTCATAAATGCCAACGGATCCTATTTTGATTGAAAAAAAATCAAAATAATATTGGGTTTCAAATATTCACTATAAAATTGGACATTTCATGTGGTACAACACAATATTATATATTTTGAAACGGATTAGGATTTGGCATTTACTTTTCTTCTTTGCTATGTACTTCCATGCACAACTTCGCAGTAAGCTCCTTTGCCTCTTTCGATTCGGCAAAGTTCATTTATAATTGTCGCTCCACTGCATCCTATGTTATATCTTGTGAGAAAAAAAATGTTGGGTAGTTTCTTGCGAAGTCGATCAAGTTCATTTGCGAATCGTCAGGAGTGAAAAAATACGCGCTCTGTAGTTTCTTGTTCCTGGTGGCAACCAAGGCAAAGGGATGAGTCACCATATTGGAAATCATACAGATAGACAAGAGGAACAGAAGATAATTTTATGTAAAAAACTATTTTCTGTACACGATTTATCCATTCTGGTATCACTGTCACTGTCGCTGTCACTTTGAATCAACCATTTAACCTAGATGCTTGATCGGATTTTGTGAAGCTATTTGACGATTTCCTCATGTATGAGTGGTTTTCTCATTCAATTCTAAGTCAGATCAAAACTCCTTAATCTTAATTAGATGTTTACGATGTGCTACAGGTATTACTTATGATTTTTAAATTATTACAATTGCAGTTGATCTCAACTTTATTACGTATTTCTAAGTCCAGCTCGTCGTTCTAGACAATGTTATTTGTGGGACTCCTATAGTGACAGCACATTCCTACACTCGCACGTCGTTGTCATAAAGCAGGACCTTTTGTTTTATTGTGTTCAAGAAATTCGCTAGTAGTCACATCTTTCTCAGAGACATCAAAATAGAATCCTTATTAATAGAATGCACTACAGTTTTTTGTACCAAGGAGTATCGTCTATCTTTTACTCTATTATATTTTGAGTCAATGACTCATATAGTCCTCCTTTTGCCCCCCAGCTGAATTGTATCGAGCAAATATAGTGGTTAAGATGATATGGTATGGTTAATTTGCCATTGGTGATACAATCAGTCTCTGTTTTCATTTTAGTGCGTTCTAATTGCTCCTTCGTTTATGCAGAGACTATACAATTCGCTGATTAGCACGAGCTGTGTTAAAGATGCCAATATTTTGGGCTCTTTCTAGTATACAGTTCAGTTCAATTTTTATGCATTCTCAGTTTTTTTTCTTTATATATTTTTTTTCTTAAAATCTAACTTAAACCTACCTAAAACTATGTAAGCCCTCCATGGCTAAAAAACTTAGGCTGACCCGCTTTGCCTCAGATGAAGCTATCTATTACTGGAGGCATCCGACGACGAAGCACCACCACTAGCCACCAAAATTGCTGGTACTGCCGAGCAACATTCCCCATGTCGCGACTCCCTACCGCCCTACTGCCATGTGACATCCTGTCGTAGTTGAGTCGCCTGTCCGCAGCTGTTCAAACGACGCGGTAGATTAGCGGCACAACCAATCTGTCTTGGATCAGACCTTTGCTATCTAAATAGAGGAACGCTTCTGGAGGAATAAAGTCGTCAAAGCGAACTCTCTCGTGATACATGTAAATGGGGTAGTAAGCCCCGGAGATCATTTTATTCGATGAGTTCATTGCTCTTGCAACGTGCCATTGAGTCAACTTAATGACGAAATTGTCCACTCTTATTAGGTTCGCCCTATAGTACAAGACCTCATTAGGATAAAATTTTATGTACTCAGACTCTGGGGTTCTGTATAAGCGAAGACAAGTCCTAAGACAAGCCTTCTCAAACAACCGAATCTTTTCCAATAAACTTGCTCTCACGTTGAACCAAACGGGACATCCAAACACAAGCATAGGCCTGATAAGGGCTATGCAGCAGATAACCTTCATCCTCGCATCGAATTGGCTGTTATAAAACAGTGTCTTTGTAAGGGCAAAGCACCTTTGGCTCTAGCCAGAGCAGTATCTACATATATGTTTGTTAAAATACAGAAATTGATCTTATTTTGACAAGAAATTTATCCCGTGCTGCCCCACCATCGAGAACTTCCGCCAATTCTTTCTGGTATCCCTAGAGGCCCCAGAAAAAGGCGTCCTAATTAGAATGGTTTCCGACTTCTAAAAGTTGATTTTCAACTTCCAGTCATCGCAATATCGCTTAATTTTGTCGACGTCACGCTGCAAATGTATATTAATGACCTCAATCTTTGGACCTGATCTGTACGCGATTATGTCGTCTGCGTACGCTATGGCATGGTGAAGTGAACCTATCAGATCACTCGTGTAAATGTTGACCAGTATCGGCGAATTCACAGCACCCTGTTGCAGACCGTTTTTAATGTTAAATGTTCCAGCAGAAGTCACATCGCCATTCTTCACGATGAACTGTCTACTGGAGAGCATATCGAAAAGAATATACAGCAGTGGTTTACTAATGCCCAACCTGTCTAGCTTGAAAAAGAGTCCCTCTAACCATACGGGATCGAAAGCTTTCTCCAAGTCAATCAGGCAAGCACCAGTGCGCTGGTTCTTGCCTTTGTTCCATTGGATATCAGAAACCACTGTAGACACAGCGTGAGTGATATCATGCCCGCCTTGAAACCGAATTGATTATCCGGAACTTCGAGGGGCGTTCAATATATTCTCGGTACCAATATGAAGGAAAATGCGAATTAAATTTAAATTGTTTTTATTTTTCAATATAATCTCCCCTAACATCAATGCATTTGTTACATCTTGAGATAAGCTTTTTTAAACCTTCAAAAAAATAAATTTCCTCTTTCTCTGTAAAATACCCATTTATTGCCGACTTGAGTTCTTCATCATCCGAAAATCTTTTTCCACGAAGACATTTTTTCAAATCCGGAAACAGGAAATCCAGAAATCACTAGGGGCAAGGTCTGGACTATAGGGTGGGTGTTGGATTTCTTCGAAATCACAATCTCGCGCAGCAGCCTTGGATACTCGCGCCGTGTGAACAGGAGCGTTGTCATGAAGAATCAACACACCCGCTGCGAGTTTACCACGTCTTTTCTTTTTAATTTCCTCCCACAAATTATGCAAAGCGGAAGCGTAGGATGTGGCGTTGATGGTTTCACCTTTTTTTTTGTACTCAATGAGCAAGATTCCCTTTGAGTCCCAAAAAACTGTGGCCATGAGCTTCCCGGCAGACGGAGTGACTTTGAACTTCTTCGGGGGGTCTGTTCCTTTTTTATGCCACTGCATGGACTCTTGTTTGCTTTCAGGGTCATAGTGGTGGATTCATGTTTCGTCCCCTGTAACAATTTGATCCATAACACCGTCCGCGTTCTCACTACACATCTCCAAAAGCTCTCTACAGCATGCGATTCTCACTCCTTTCTGAGCCGCTGTGAGCATTCGTGGCACCCACCTTGCACTGACCTTTGAAAGGATAAGATGGTCATGAAGAATGGTGTGAATGGTAGCAATTGAAAGCTTGGTGATCTCTGCCGTCATTTTCACCTTTATTCGTGCATCTTTATCCCTTTTGGGGATGGGATGTACCACAGCAGTTTTCCAATGCGTTGGATAATGTGCATTGTTAAACAGGATGGTATAAATGTTCACCGATTCTAGAGGGAGATGTCGAAGCACAATGTTCGGTATTTCATCGGTTCCCACTGATTTCTTACTTCTAAGTGATTCGAAGATCGTTTGGAGCTCTTCCTTCGAAATGAACGGGGGTAGTACCCTATCGTTGGTGATGACATTATTTGCCATATTCTCGTCATTGAACTGGGTGAAACCCGAGCTCTCGAATCGCCAATTCATTATTTCATTTCGAAGGTAGAAATTGTGCACAAGGACTCGATTCTCCAGGTCGTGGTTCGGGCTAATGATGTCATTCGCCTTATATACTTCCTGGAAAGTCGCTCCTATAGCCTCTACCTGCTCCTGCGGATCCTCGATCACAAAGAAGTTGTCATCATCAACAGCCTCATTTGGATCGATGCCTGCTGCTATAAGTATGTTCTCGTTGTCCGTCGTTCAGGCGATTTTAAGACACGAAAGGTCGTTGTGATCTTTCCTCCGAAATATTTTATTTATTTGCGGGAACATATTCGGGTTGCTGCTGTTTACAGCCCGAATTTTATTGTTCCAATACAAACTTACAGATGCTCCGTAATTTTCCTTTATTAATGTTTGGAGGTTTTTAATCGACGACTTCAGTGTCATGATCTCCGGGTTATGCCTGTCAATAAACTGTCTGTACGAGGTTTTTAGTCGTGACAGCAGTCTACTTTTTTGTCGGCCCAGTGCGTCAATAGTTGCGTTGCGGAATAAGTCTTCTTCGTCAGTGTGTTGGTATCGAGGTATCGTTTTGTCCATTGTTCGATTGATTGTCTCGTTCATTAGTCTTAGATACCTGTCAATCTCCTCGTTTGACAGATTTCTGTTGGGCGGTGGGTAGAGCGAATTCGAGGAGAGTGCTCTAGTCAGTGTTCTGGTGAAGTGTGCCCAACGCACCCTACTATAATTGTATTAATGCCTTTGAACAAATTCATCCAATTCCGCAATTTCGTTGGGAACAGTTATTTCGGTACTGAGACCGCAATGGTCACTGTCATACACGAAAGTTAGACAGTTTTTAGTTTGTTGGTTAGTGCATGTGAGTTGTATTTTTGAGTCGAACAGCAGAAGATCCAAATAGGACTCGTGTCTGGGAAACGACGGACTATCCGTCGCCTTAAGCCCGAGTCGATATATTCACTGTGCTGACCCCACCAATTCACTAGTAGGTTCCCTCTAGTATTTGGTGTATTATTTCCCCAATCACTATGTTTCGAGTTGAAATCTCCGCCGATAATAAAATAGTTGTCTTCCAATTCCAGCCTCAGGAATCGAAAAAAGCGGATTGAGTAGCCTTAGACAGACACCATGTACAACCGCTTTCCATTACGGAGGGGGATATAGACGACGCATGCTTCTAGTATCTGGATCTTTCCAGTATACCGTCACGTCACGATGATTCTCAGTCGTGGAATTAACTATGAGATTGTAAAATTTCGTTGACGGTAACTGTTGGCTTATCCTCACCGTGGAATCATCGATAAATTTGACTTCTGCATCTGGTTGAGAAAATTGTGTGCAAGCAATTATAAGTAGAGCCTTTTATGCATATACGTATATGTATATTGTACGTGGATCTCGGCCTATTTCTGCGGACCACTTTTCTTTTCATATTTCTCAACTGTGGATAGCTGTTTTAGTTTCTTTCAATATATTTCTAAGATTATCATTTCAACTATCACTATTCCATCAATATATTTGTACTGGATTTTGCCTAGGATTTAGATTCGCTGCCCAATGATTAATCAGAGCTATATGAGATACTTAGGAGCCATAATGTCAAGTAGAGCACATAAACACCAGTGCTCCGTTCCAAAAGAGCCTTTGAATTCATCCCAGTGGGACAAGGAAATAAAATTTAACTTTACCTAAGGTGGAGCAGAAAGTTTAAGAGTGACCCCAAATAACTTTGCGATAGTAAGCAGAGCCAGACAATTACGATCGTGCTAGGAGATATGTTGCTCGAGGTCTAAGTCCGCCCGGTATGTGTGCTCTTATTCACATAAACCAAATATTAATATTATGATAGTAATTTTCGATCAACATGTTTTCTCGTCGCTCATGCGTTTCGAATTACAATAATAATGACTCAAAGTATCACAAGTCATCTTGTGAAATTTTAATTCACATGAAAATCCAAATTCCGCATTCTTCAATTAAATGTCATCTCTCCGTATACCACGATCCAATCAACTGCCACGCTTTAACCTTCAAAGTCTACCTTAAGCCAAAGGTCAAAGAAGCAACAATGACTACGACAACCTATACATGCTCTTGAAATCAAAGCACCAAAATGAATAACTTACACTGAATCAGTCATACTCAAGAATCGAATGCTTGATTAGTTGCACGATGAATGCTATGAGCATAGTTTTGCCTGTCACTACCGTGCGACTTTACCATTCTATCCATGCTCCACTTGCTGTCCATTGTACGAATAGTTGAATCATCTCCATAATAAATTTCCGCCCAATGATTTGTTACTTTCAACCTCATCAAGGTCGTTGCCTAAGAAAAAAAAAAACACAAAATTGTAAATTTACAACAGGGCCGTACCAAACCGCCCATGCAATCATTCAATACCTTAAGCATTTAAAGACTCTCCATCAAAATCGAAAAAAATATAAAAAAAAATGCACGAAAGACAAGAAAACGGTGGAAAAATCCGTGAAAAAAAAATTGAGAAAAGAATTATGAAACCCCCTTCACATGAAAGCTTATTGAAATTGAAATTGAAATTGAAATCGAAATTGTCTGAAACGTATAATTATATGCGTAGTTTTTTCCCATGGACATGACTTTTGATTAACGAGCTTCGTGCGGGCCTGGACTCAAGACCCAACGTTGGGATTATTACAATTTAAATGACTTTATTAGGCACATTTTTGAGAAAAAGGGTCGAGATCAATAGCGATATGTTAAAGATAATTGTCGAGGTCCACTGTGATGCAGCTATGTCGTGAGGAAAATCAAGTTCGTTGCTCAACTCTTTTGTTTGCTATGGAGATTGGAGACCCTCATCATTTCGAAAGAAAAACAAACACCCTACGCACTGCTTATGTATACATTTTATTTATTTTTTTTTTAAGTCGATAAAATGATTCAAAGTAACATTCTTCTTAAATCGAGAACGAGTACAATGTGTACCAATTAATTGAGTCATAAGGTAAATTGCATAAACACGTTTTATGTGATATATAAAAATTTGAGTGGTCACCTTGCAGACGAGAAGATTTCTTCTAATGGATTTTATTAATTGATTGCTTCTGGATTCAATAACTTTTCAGCTATATAGCCCCGAATATTTAATGATCCAAATAGGAAGTGTTTTAAGCCGCACTGCCTGTCTTCTTTATTAAGCGAACTTAATTTAATAGGTTAACATGTTGAGTTTGAATTGAAAATAAATTTGAATGTGTTTTACATATATCTGAATGAAACCTCACACTATGGGGCAAAAATGTTAATGATTTGCAAAATTAAATTATCGGAAATTATAGCGTTTAATTGTACGCGCAGGCTGTTTTCATGACGGTTTTATTACCCGGCTGCCTTCGGATTACGAAAAACCACCATTCAAATCGTTAATCAAACCACAACTTGGAATAATTGTCTGCTAAACTTCATAAAATCAGTTCATTCATAGATTTTTTTTTGAAGTCGAGTGGCTTACCCGTTTGTATTGTAACTTGGCAGAAAGCACTTTAAGACGAACAATGATAAATTTTGCATGGGTGTATAATAAGAATTATTTGAAATAGCCATAAATTTGATAAGATTTTAATTTGACAATTCAAATGGACTGTTTAATGGCATAGGCAGTTAAAAAAACAACTTAGGATCAAGATAATAAAACTGTTATAGGCCAACTTCAGCTTGAAAAATGAAATGTATTTATGTATTAATGTTAAAACACTGTGAAGACTGCCACTTCCATTGGCTGAAGATTGCTCAGTAGATGAATGACAATTTTCAAAGAAACCATAATTCGCACCTGTGGATTTAATTAATTCATCGTCAGATAGACGATAAAAAATGAGTTGCGCAACTGTTTGAACTGGAAGATATAAAAGTGATCACTATAGGATCTGAAGTATCTGGAGAGATAACTATCACATATAGGCGCTCAATGGAACCAGGTACGAAAACTAGGCGACAATCACCGGCTTTAGCCTCATTTACCGCTCTTTCTTCTCTACTTATTTCCCACAAATCAAATTTGTGGTATCAACAGTAATCTATTGGACTATAGCCTCAGCTTCAAATATATGTTAATTGATGTTCGATTTCATAAGACGCCTCTATACCCATGAATCATCCTTTTTCTAGCTACTGGGCGACCAAAATTGAATCATTATACTAGGTTTACGAAGATAGAACTTGATTTTGGTGGGGGCTAAGGCCCCCATTTATTATGCTTAATACAAGCTTAAAAACTAAGACTTAAGCTAATACTAGGGCTTAAAGCTAAGGATGGTGAAGGAGATCGAATTTGAGGGAAAGTGTGCTGCAATTAAAATCGAAAACGGTAAGGTTGGAGTTTACCTTACGCAGCATACGGGAGATTGGTTCGTTAGAGCCATATGTGGTGCGGTGGATAGGTAGATAAAAGAGACGGGTGGAACGTAGATTACGAGGGTTAGTGTTAAAGAAAATGGAGTTGCAAAGAGGCATGCAATCGACGGAGCCTGAGAGGAGTCGGTGAATGAACAAAATGTCTGCTGCGTCCCTTCGTTCCTCAAGGATATTCAGGTTAATGAGTTTGAGACGGTCTCGATAGGGAGCTAAGATTAGAGGATCGTTCCAAGGTAGACCTCGAAGAGCAAATCGAAGAAAACGATGCTGGATCCTCTCAATACGAGATACATGAACTCGTTGAAAGGGACACCACGCTTGGCTAGCGTGCTCGAGAAGGGGGCGAACGTAAGTGATGTATAGTGATCTAGTCACGTACGGGTTGCAGAATTCTTTGGACCATCTTTTAACGAAGCCGAGTGATGAGTTTCCTTTAGAAATTATCTCATCAATATGCGAGCGGAAATTAAGCTGCCTGTCGCATAATATACCAAGGTGGCGGATAGATTCAACAAGGTGTATAGGTTGGCCGTCGAGATGGTAAATTCGTTGAGGAGACTTCTTGCACTTACGTGAGAAAGTAATCGATTGACATTTGGAGACATTGAGTTCTAAGCAGTTCTTGATGCACCAGGTGGAAAAACTATTTAGATCTATTTTAAGGAGGGTGGAGTCTTGTTGTGAGGAAATGGGTTTAAAAAAATTGGTATCGTCAGCATAGAGAGAAAGTGTTGAGTGTTGAATGAGCCTTTGAAGGTCGTCAATAGTTAGGATGAAGAGGAGTGGACCTAGGTGACTACCTTGAGGAACACCTGAAGTGGCCAAGAAAGGGGCCAATAGGACAGATCTGAAACGAACATTATAAAAACGATTGAGCTGGACTTAAAGAAAGGATAGCTGCTGTAAGAGAAAGAGAAATTAAGAGCCAACACTTAATTTGCAATGAACTTGTGAAGAAATTCCAATGCTTCCTAAACCATCTACTACGGTTATCGCTCCTGATTCTATGCGCATTTATCATCTTAGCAAACCTCTCTGAAATATAATGATCTTTGGATCCACAACCAAATAGGGCATGACAAGGAATAGCTGAGCCGGTAGCATCGTATACTCGTACATTTACAATTACAGAAGCTAATAAAAACCTGTTAATTTTCAAAGGATCGTTATGCTACGAGTAAAAGTGCCTTTTGCACGCTACTACTACCTTGCGGCTGAATAATGGGTTGTGTACCTTCAGAATGCAGTAGGGTGTGGTGTTTCCGTGAGCATTTCCAGCGTTTACAAAACCTATATGAGTACATTGACGAAAGGCATGCTACGAGGGGCGTTCAATATATTCTCGGTACCAATATGAAGGAAAATGCGAATTCAATTTAAATTGTTTTTATTTTTCAATATAATCTCCCCTAACATCAATGCATTTGTTACATCTTGAGGTAAGCTTTTCTAAGCCCTCAAAAAAATAAATTTCCTCTTTCTCTGCAAGATACCCATTTATTGCCGACTTGAGTTCTTCATCATCCGAAAATCTTTTTCCACGAAGACATTTTTTCAAATCCGGAAACAGGAAATCCAGAAATCACTAGGGGCAAGGTCTGGACTATAGGGTGGGTGTTGGATTTCTTCGAAACCACAATCTCGCGCAGCAGCCTTGGAAACTCGCGCCGTGTGAACAGGAGCGTTGTCATGAAGAAGCAACACACCCGCTGCGAGTTTACCCCGTCTTTTCTTTTTAATTTCCTCCCGCAAATTATGCAAAGTGGAAGGGTAGGATGTGGCGTTGATGGTTTCACCTTTTTTTTTGTACTCAATGAGCAAGATTCCCTTTGAGTCCCAAAAAACTGTGGCCATGAGCTTCCCGGCAGACGGAGTGACTTTGAACTTCTTCGGGGGGTCTGTTCCTTTTTTATGCCACTGCATGGACTCTTGTTTGCTTTCAGGGTCATAGTGGTGGACCCATGTTTCGTCCCCAGTAACAATTCGATCCATAACACCGTCCGCGTTCTCACTACACATCTCCAAAAGCTCTCTACAGCATGCGATTCTCACTTTTTTCTGAGGCGCTGTGAGCATTCGTGGAACCCACTGCACTGATCTTTGAAAGGTTAAGATGGTCATGAAGAATGGTGTGAATGGTACCAATTGAAAGCTTGATGATCTCTGCCATCATTTTCATCTTTATTCGGGCATCCTCAAGAACAAGTTTTTCGACTTCTTTGATGCTTTCTCCCGTACAAGCAGTAGCCGGGGCGCCGGAGCGGGGGTCGTCTTCAATGCTCTCTCTGCCTCTCTTGAACTCACTTGACCACTTTTGCACAGTTGATAATGAAGGTGCGGAACCCTGGTAAACAGCCACCATCTCTTCATGAATAGTTTTTTGACTTTTTCCTTGCTTAGTGAGAAATTTAATTACAGCGCGATGCTCAATTTTCACCATCATCGTCTCAGTTGCCATTATGATTCTGTTTAACTAGAGATAAAACGCGAATTAATAATCAGATTTATATGAAATTTTACATGAATGCACTAAAATAATAGTATTACTTGATAAATAAGTCAATTTATATATACAACCACAGCTTCAACCCTATACCGAGAATATGTTGAACGCCTCTCGTACACATGCACTTATACGTCGAACTTGTTCCAACTGTTCTTTCGGTGTAAGGGCCAAAAATATAGGGCAATCAGCTAAAACATGCGTAGTCGGTAGACATTCCAGACATTTAATTTCATTCAAACTGGAAATTAATGTAATTTGAGACCTCTTACCTGACGGTGGCCGAAGTTCGAAACTCGTGAAGTTTTCCCACCTCTGGTATTCAGTTTTGGAGGAATGAGATTTATCATTAAGTTTTCCGCCACAGACTCAGCAGACCTTAACGATAGTAGAGATCGATAGTGCGCTTTAGACTTGTCGATTAGATCCCTATAAGCCTCTGCACAAGCAGCCGAAACTCTCTGCGAACAAATAATTTCATTTATATGAGATGTAAATATAAGTGCTTCATGGTCATACCGCTCCTGAAGAGCTGTACAACCCGTCACTCAATGAAGATTTTAGAAAACGAAATCGGTCTACATCACTTAGACTCACATCCTTAATAATCATAGAGTAAAAACTCATTTTTGAAAGCCATCCAATCGCAGTATTTGCCTGAGATCCGGGGCAGTTCCCATTTTGGTGGTCTACAGAACAGAGAACCTTCCTCTCCTCCATTAAATCCATCACCTCCTTATCATCTTCGCTCGTTTCAAGAATGTGTTCAGCAGTGATTGTATTGTGCCTACTATGATAACCATCTATAAGTTACAGCATTGCACTTAAGGCCGAATGAGAAATAGACGACTTCTGTTCATTAACGGCATTTCTCTGCTTGGTTAGAGGACCTAATACAGAAGCACGGATTTTTTTAGCATTTTTTTAAGTTTCCATCAGCTAATGACGAGTCTCCACACTGCATCGTGGGCGCAACGTAATATCTGGTGATTTCCTTCTAAAAATGTAGCCTTTGCCTATTAAATCCGCCAATGTAATATCGGGTTTTCCAATGAGGACTTGACAACTTTTTTTTAAATAAAACGCAAACCATTTGAAATATTTCAAAAACTTTATTATCGGCTTGAAGTACAATGAAAACATTTATGAATGGAACTCGACTTTGTTTATATGGCCACCGCGGGTACGTTTGCAGAGGTCGATTCGTTGGACCCAATTTTCAATGACTCGGCCACACATTTCAGCCGAAACGATCGCTATTTCGCGTTCAATGTTGGCTCTGAGCTCTTCCAACGTCGCCGGCGTGTTGGCTTGGCATAAACCAACGACTTAACGTAGCCCCACAGAAAATAGTCAAGCAATCGCACGACTGGCCCATTTCTTGAGATTACACGCTCATCATACTTACTCATCAATAAAGCGATTGTGACGTGTGCTGTGTGGCTTGTTGAAACCACATGTCGTCCAAGTCCATATCTTCCAATTCGGGCCAAAAATAATCGGTGATCATGGCGAGATAATGCTGACCATTCACAGTAACGTGACGATCGTTATCGTCGATGAAAAAATATGGCCCAATAACGCCGCCGGCATGCAAACCGCACCAAGCAGTTATTTTTTGTGGATGAAGTGGTGATTCATGAAACACATGTGGTTTTTCACCCGACCAATAACGCATATTTGCATATTGAGCCAAAAATGAGCTTCGTCACTGAAGATAATTTTGCGATGAAATTCATCATCTTGGCGCATTTTCTCCAGAACCAAGTGGGAGAACGTACGTTGCTTCAAATGATCCATCGGCTTGATCTTATATGGGTGTAAACAAAGATCCTTACGCAAAATACGCCATAATGTGGTCTGAGCAATGCCCAATTCTTGAGAACGCCGTGGAATTGACTGATTTGGATCGTTTGCTACGGACGCCTGAACGGCTGCGATAATTTCGACACTTCGACCAACCCGTCGTCTCACAACATCACACAACGAATATGTAGACTCAAATTTTTGCACTAAACTTGTTATTGCCTGTCTACTAGGGCGAGAATTACGACCGAAAATTGGAGTTAACGCTCTTAAAGTTGTAGTCACCGACTCCGAATTTCGGTAGAAAATTTTTATAATTTGCAGACGTTGCTCGTTCCTGTACTCTACCATGGTGAAAATGTTTACTGAATAAATTGACAGTGACAGTTTGATGATTAGTGAAAGAGTGCGTTCACAAATTAAATTCAAAGTTGTCAAGTCGCTATTGGAAAACCCTTTACATATCTGTCAAAAGCATGTTTACTCGAACGATGCAAAAGAGGGATGAAAAGATATATATATTGGCGGCAGCGGTTATTCAAAAAAATATAATTTTATTGTCCTTTACCTCCTAACGGGCATGGGAATCCCTTGCAAATTATATGCACAGCGCACACACGAGGTGGTTTATGGTCAACTATGTACCTCTAACCCTAACGAAAAAAAACTCCGAATTGCGAAGAAAATTCACAATAGAAAGCAAAATATGGTTTAGATTTTTCTTTTCTTAAACACTTTGCTTTATATTTGCTAACTACGCTCTGCTACCAATTTATATAAGGGAAATAAAACGCACACAGATATTTTTAAAATTCATTTTCAAATTTTTATTTAAAAAAAATATAAAAAAAGGGAATGAATGAAGTTAAAGCAGTTGACAAGTCAACAGATGTAGATGTAGTAACTGTCGGAAATATTATATTAGGTGTAAAGTCAAATGCAGTTGGTTCAGATAACGTTGCTCCTAAATTTATAAAAATTATACTTCCTTCTGTCTTGCATCCTATCACTCACATCTGTAATACCATTATAACGACTTCTGTTTTTACGGAAAACTGGAAAACAGCAAAAGTTCTACCCTTTCCTAAATCGCCAAGCAGAAACCCGGTAGAATACCGACCCATAACAATTTTACCGTTCTTAAGCAAAGTTTTTGAAATTATAATAAGTCGACAAATAAAAGCACACCTAAATGCTAAGAACATGATATTGAAATACCAATCAGAATTTCGTGCAAATTTTAGTTGTACTTCAGCTCTCCTAAAAATCTGCGAAGACTTGCGTGCTGGTTGTGACAATGACAAATTAGGTTTAATAGCATTTTTAGACTTTTCAAAAGCATTTGACTGCGTGAATCATGAATTCTTACTAAAAAAAACTTAAATATCAATTTCTGTTTGATAACTCGTTGGTTAAACTGATATCTTCGTACCTATCCAACAGATCTCAGTACGTTTTTCATGATAACAAGCAATCATCATGTCTTCCTGTCCGTTCAGGGGTACCTCAAGGCTCTGTTTTAGGGCCGCTTTTATTCACTTGTTTCGTAAACGATATCTCCAAATGCTTTTCTGATTGCAGCTACCATATATATGCTAACGATGTACAGATATATACACTCTTTTCAAGTGCAAACAAGCATCAAACGCTGGAAATGTTCAACCAAGAATTAAATAATGTCTATAAATGGTCACTAAACAACGACCTTATGCTAAATCCAACCAAAACAAAGGCTATGGTACTAAATGCCTGACGACGTACAGAGTTTATACCTCCATTATTTCTGAACCATTCCCCAATAGAATACGTTGACCACATTAAGAATCTCGGAGTCTATTTGAGTAGCAATATGAATTGGAACGTCCATATAAATAAAATTGTTTCAAAAATTTATGGAGCACTCCGAGCTCTTAATCCCACTGCTAACTACCTTCCAACCAATTCTAAACTAAAACTTGTAAGGGCATTTATTCTCCCGATTATTCTCTATGGCTGTGAAATATTCGCAAATATGGACCACGATTCTGCCAAAAAATTAATGCCTGCGCGAGATATATTTTTAATGTAAAAAGATATGATCACATTTCTGCATATAGCAAGCAAATCGTCGGCTGTTCCTTGATTGGCCTTTTAAAATATCGTTCAATATTATTTTTGCATAAAATTCTAGCAAAGAAAACCCCAGAATATCTATTCGAAATTGTAAACTTTCCGAGAAATAAAAGAACTTTACAGCTGGTAGCACCTAGGTGCAAATATTTAAATACATCTCGGCAATTTTTTGTACATTCAATTCAACTTTAGAATCGTTTGCCCTTAGCCATCAAGCGCATGAGTAACACAAGTTCTTTCAGTAAAGAAGTTTTTAAATATTGTACTGAAAACTTCTAGTAAAATCCTCCTGTGTATCCTAATTTCCTAAACTCCCAAATCTTTCCTTCTCTATCCATTTCTTAATTTATATTTGTTAATAGTTTCTTATTGTTTCATTTCTTTTTTCTTTTTTAATTTTAATTTAAAATATTGTTAAAGCTTGTTCCATTTTTTCAAAAGATGTTATTAAATCTTATGTGAACAATGAATTATAAATAAATAAATTTGTAAATTTGTAATTTGTAACAAAGGTTTGACATTTAGAAGATAACGACCACGTTTGGGCTTGTATAGATTTGTTTGTTGTTTAGTTTAATTTATAATACCTGCTGCAACTATATATAGACAATGCCTTTAACTAATAGTCAATTCTACCATACGAACTACTGCTGCCACTTGCAATTCGTGGCCCCTTTGACCTTAAGAACAAGGTCTTCTACCATAGAATCAGGGCGATTATGAGTGCTACCTATATTGAAATAACATACGTTATCTTAAAATATTATAGAATATGGAACACTCTTTGAAACAGATCTACAGAGAGGTAACCCCTGTAAATGGTGTTTAAACTTGGTTAGAACCTTCGAGGATACCGAGCCTTCTTCATTCGTGAGCCTAAGGAAAGCTGTTTATATAGAGGAACGAAATGGGGTGCACATTAAGCGGGGATGTGATGACAATGCACATAACAAACTATAGGGTTTTGTGATTGGATTGCAATCTCAGATTGTAGGGAGTCAAACGGCCTTTTAAACTTACTCTAGCCACGAATGATGCATTAACAAGTAGTTAACCGACTGGTACAAAGGACAGCAAGACTATTTTGATCGTCACGATCCTCAACGACGCTTCTACTTCCATCCTTAACGATCATCATCAAATTAAAAGGATGATGGAACTAACTTTGGTGGAAATAGTACCCTTCGTTGTATTTAGAAAAAAACTATCAGCAAAGCCAAGTGTACACACGTACTAAGAATCCTAGGAAAACTTTTTTTTAAATCTTTAACAGAGATAGTAAAAAAAGCGTAGAATGGCTCCCAGGCGTGATTTCTTTAGTCCATCAGACTGCGCAACGTCCTTTCAAAAACCACAGTTATTATTTTCCTATTAGACCAGATGCTTTCTAAGGCGATCTAAACGTGCTAATAGAAACATATATACTACTTTTCTGTTCACACACCTTCACCCTCCTCTGCTTTAAGCTGGTTTTTTCCTTTTAACTAAATGGGGCATCTGTAAAGAGAGGGCGGAGTACAACTATCGTGAGAACAAGAGGTTTATAAGTAGTACACTACGCGGGCGAAGGAAAGTTAGAGAGGAAGAAAAGAGAGGAACCGATGTACTCGTACGTTGGTCTTGAATATTGAAAAGATCAGCTTCATAAGCGAGCTTAGGAACGAATCACGATACTTCAATGTAGGTCCGAAAGTGGGTTTGAGGGTATACTAATGAGTGTTCGGGTTACGATTGAAGGTTTGAAGGGGCGGAATGTGACTGGCGATTTTATATAGGACATGTGGTGGGAATAGCGATAAAACAAAGTGAGACAGGAGACATTTCGTCGGTGTTCGAGGCTGTCAATTAACTGGGTGATATTAGCATCACCTATGAGTTTTATCGCATGGTTTTGAATCCATCAAGGAGGTGCAGATAACGATGACCACACGTGGGTATTGTACTCCAATTTTAGGTGGATAAATACCTTATATATTGAGGCCACATCAGAGGACTAAAATATTTCTTACATCGTTTTCGGAAACATAAACATTTCGCACCATTTTTGACGACATCGAATACGTAAGTTGTCATTGACTCACATATCGAGAATGGAAATTTTTTCGGTTTCGACGATGCAAGTGCCATTCATGGATAATGGCTGAGTATTTAAATTTAGTTTTAACGACAACAGACCGCATTGTGTTTGGGAAGCATTAAATTCCACTCCGATGGAGATTCCCCATTTAGTGAGGCTGTTTATATCGGAATTTAATAAGATTAATACGAGTATATGCTACCGTTCACGCTTTACAGAAGAAGAGCAGAAACGTGAGTCCGGGAACGAATATGAAAACCATAGAGTACTATTGTCAGCAAAGGAATATAATGGATTAGAAGTAGCAGACGAGAAACCATTGATGAAGATTAAAAAGAGTGTCGGAGACAGAACGGAGCCCTTAGGCACACCATCATTAATTTTGTGAATATCAGACTTGAAACCATTCAAGACAACTTGAATGGAACGGAATGGAATTTATAATTCACTGAAGAAGAGAGTCTTCGATCCCAAAAGCACGCATTTTCGGCAAAAGAGCCTATGTCAAACTATGTCAAATGCCTTAGACATATCAAGTGCAACTATCTGGCTTTCGCCAGATTGATGTACGTTTTGGTTCCACTTTTTAGTGAGACGTGTCACCAAATCAATAGTGGGCCTGTTGCCACAAAAATCGTACTGTCTGTCATTGACAGTTTATCAGCATTTCCATGACTTTGTACTGAAGGAACGTAAGTGCAATAGGTGTGTAGCAGGAGAGAGAAGAATCGCCTTTTTGAGGGAGGGGCTGGACAAATGCTGTTTTTGATGTGCTCGGAAAGAGTCCTAAATAGTAGGATTTGATTGAACATTCGAGGTAGTCAAGTTTAGGCGGGGAAAAGGCACAATCTGGAAGTGTTGAGCTGGAAGCAAAATGTGCAGACTGACCTTGTCTAAAAAGCTGACAGCTTGAATGTCATTATAAATATAAATATAATTGGGAAGGAGAATGAGGAAAAATTTATAATATTTTTGCCAAATTTTTACTTCCTTTGCGACATTGTAGTGTTTTTTGCCTCAGTTTTTGATTGTACTGAAATTTCAAACTCTTAAGAAAGACATTACCGTCATTGCTGACGGGTTGGCCTTTTAGGACCGAAAAAACATTTCTCTAACCCTGACAGCCTCTTTACAGACTGTACAGCTCTGTACAGTCGTACAAAGTCTTTTCTTTTGATTTGATACTCCAATGAGGGATAATTGTGTCTGTGATCGTATCAGCACCGGCATCCACGTCGTTCACTCCAATTGGCTGTCTCGTATTCCCATACACTTCTTTTTTGAATCTTTTCTCTAACTGTATGGTCGGTGTATGAGAAAGCATATCAACAGTGTACTTATCAGGGTGAGAAGTTAGAAACAAGTCCATGGTGTTGGAGGTATGACTATCAACGTTACAAAAACAAAAACAAAAATAAGCAAAGGCGTGAAGTGAAAATGCTGATTTTGGTTTCAATCAAATTGTTGTAGATGGTACCCGTATGCCCTAACAACAATAAAAAATAGTTCTCCAAACTTTTATTCACAACCCGAATATCTGGAAGATCTTGAAGATATGGTAGATCACTTCTACCCAACTCACAACAGGTTTTTTATAATGCATCATATGCTTCATAGGGAACCTATTGAGCAACAGAGTAATCAAGGTTATCTTAATATCAAACGATATTATCTATTATCAAACTATGGTATTCCTATAATGGTGTAGTAAACAGTCCTAGAGAAAAAATTATATAGTAGGGACAAGAAGAAAGTGCCGGAAACATTTTTTGAAGATGTGCATATCGGACTATGTTTCTGCTTTCCACTGATTGCAGACTCATTCAAGCCAAACGAAATGGATGCACAATATTAACATACTCTCTGTGTGGCTAGGAGCTAGTTTAGCTCCTCCGGTGAAAATACGAATTACCTAAAAATTCTAACCCAAAGTCTATGGTAGATGGTCTAGTTTGAGCGATAGTACTTAACGTATACGAGCGCTCCTGAACGGGGAAAGTTCGGAAAATTAATTCATCTGAACAGGCATTGCCAAAAGTAATCAGCGATTTTATAGCCGCTTAGATGCTGTGATTAACCAGTAGACACCCTCTGACAACAAAAGCAGGAGAAGAATTTGTTTCATATTAACAAAAATATACAATATCTATATAAAGGGTTTTCCAATAGGGACTTGAAAATTTTGAACTTAATTTGTGAACGCACTCTTTCACTAATCATCAAACTGTCACTGCCAATTTATTCAGTAAACTCAACATTTTCATCATGGTAAAATACACGAACGAGCAAAGTCTGCAAATTATAAAAATTTTCTACCGAAATTCGGAGTCGGTGACTGCAACTTTAAGAGCGTTAACTCCAATTTTCGGTCGTAATTCTCGCCCTAGTAGACAAGCGATAACAAATTTAGTGCAAACATTTGAGTCTACATATTCGTTGTGTGACGTTGTCGTGTCAGTGAGACAACGGGTTGGTCGAATTGTCGAAAATATCGCTGCCGTTCAGGCGTCCGTAGCAAACGATCCACATCAGTCAATTCCACGGCGTTCTCAAGAATTGGGCATCGCTCAGACCACATTATGGCGTATTTTGCGTAAGGATCTTGGTTGACACCCATACAAGATCAAGCTGACTCAAGAATTGAAGCCGATGGACCATTTGAAGCGACGTACGTTCTCCGATTGGATTCTGGAGAAGATGCGCCAAGATGATGAATTTCATCGCAAAATCATTTTCATTGACGAAGCTCATTTTTGGCTCAATGGGTTCGTCAATAAGCAAAATATGCGTTATTGGTCGGGTGAAAATCCACATGCGCTTCATGAATCACCACTTTATCCACAAAAAATAACTGTTGGGTGCAGTTTGCATGCCGGCGGCGTTATTGGGCCATATTGACAGTTTGATGATTAGTGAAAGAGCTCGTTCACAAATTAAATTCAAAGTTGTCAAGTCCCTATTGGAAAACCCTTTATTGTTGAAGATATATGCAATTACTGAAAGTACGTATGGTATTATTATTTTAATAAAATGTGGATGAATGTTTTCGATATCTGCAGCTTTAGATTTGATTTTCAGTATGACTCCAACAACATCGGTTTGATCAACTCTGCAGAATTCAAATGAGCCCGCCAGTGAAGTTTGGATGTATTGTGGACGAGTGCCCAAATTCGTTTAAACCTTATCAAATTCTTTATTTAATTCATCAGGATCGACATGATCTACCTCAGATCATAGATTAGGTCTTACACCTAACTCTTTCAAAGTTATCCACAGTGATTTAGTCGGATGCTTGTAATCGAAACGTTTAGCGTAATAATACACTCGCCTTCTCTTATTTTTGCATTTACTTTATTGCGTAACAATCGAAAACTAACAAAGAACTCAGGAATTCCACGCTGCATCACGTTTATTTTTAAGCTCAGCAATTTCTGGTGTAAACCACCTAATGTTGTTATATTTTACAGATCTCGTTTTAATGGGAACATGTTTGTGAAAAAGGTGTGCTACCATGTTGTGAAAATATTCAAGTTGAACGTCAACTGATGTTTCGCGAAATATTGGCTGCCAACTAACGCGTATAAGATCTTGCTCAAGTAGATCCGTGTTCAAATGTCTAAAGTCTCTAAACGTATACGTTAAGGGTTTTCTAGTAGTAGTCAAGTTAAAAGTGTCAAAGATAAGATTATGTCTAAAAAAAACAGGAGCAAAAATCCAGGTACATCTTGACAATCATTGTTGATGACAATGTCTAAAAGGTGCTGGTAGAACAGGTAAAGTGCGTAGCTTCTGTAGAGTTAACAACATCGAGATTCAGCATCCGTATGGACTCAATAAATAAAAACGAACTCGCACAATCAAGGATATTACAATTAAAGTCACCACAGACAATAATACGTAGGTAGAACGATGAATGGATTTTTAATACGTCAAAGAGAGGCCTCAAATCAATATATTTATATGGCCGGTACACAATACCAATGAGTCATGCTGCGATGATAATGCTTTTTGGGGCAGTAGCCTGGATTTCATGTTATTGTCAACAATCGACTTAAAGTTATCCAACAAATGTGCTAATTAGATTACTGGCAGAAAAGTACTACCGGAGACCTCCATGTCAGACCATAGGTACATTGAACTCAAAAACGGATGCGAGGTTTCGACCTCACTGAAGAGGAGGAATCCGCAGAAAACTAATAAGACAGGAGCTTGGCACGTCCAAGAGTACTCCCCCTAGGCTCAGGACAAAACAAAAGCAAGATGAACCTGTTCAGAAAATTAAGCACACCCTCAACAAGTGTTTTGTACTGGTATGTCCAGCTAGAAAGCAATGTTGTAGATCGCCTGTTCATCGCGGGATACAGATCTATATCGTCTACGTTAATACGCAACAGGTCACTTGAGACCAATTTGGAGGAAGACGGGAGTCTTTACAGAGACTTTGTAGAGACCTTTTCGAAAAGAACGAATAGGCTAGTCAAAGGCTGGAATCAATCAGAAAATGGCACCTACACTGAGTTGAATGTAGAAAATCACCGTCGAAAGCTTGAGGTTAACTTCTCAGGTAACCTAATCAGAATCAGCTTACAAACAAGTCCTATTAACGAAGCTGCTACTGAGCTGAATAATACAACACGCCGTAGCTGGTATATCCCATCGGTTGTGGCGATGGATAAGGACATTAAAAATGCTGTCATTTCCTTTGATGGCATCAAGTCACATAGCTCCGATGGTATATTCCCACTTATATTGTATTACAAAAAGGTATAGATCAGCTGCTGGTAACTCTTAAGAGAATCTTCACTGCTAGCCTCTCACTGGCATATACACCAAAACCCTTTCGAAAAGTGAGATTAGCCTTTATATCGAAAATCAGATAAGTCTGACTTCTTCATGTTGAAAAGCATGGCATGGCACAATTGTAGAGTGGGTTTAATGTTTGTGGGTGGCCGTGGCTTAAGTAGTAGTGTCCAATACCGAGTCCAACTAGACAAAATGAGAAAACTGATTTTCGGTATGTCCTGCGATTTTTCCATTACTTCCTCTCGGCTGCTGAAACGCGTTCTCGTAGTGGTTTTTTAACTCGATTGAACAGAAAGAAGTCACGGGGAGCCAAATCAGGTGAATTCGGTGGCTGTTGAATGGTATTTGTTGCATTTTTCAACAAAAAATTACGAATACTGATGGCACTGTGCGACGGTGTGTTATCATGGTGCAAAATCCACAAGTTTTCTGCCCACAATTCTGGTCTCTTTCGGCGAATGGCTTCACGCAAACGTCTCATAATACTCTTTGTTTACTGTCTGGCCTTTTGGCAAAAATTCATGATGCACTACACCGTTGTAATCCATGAAAACCCTGAGTATTGCCTTCTTTTTTGACTCAAAACGACGTGTTTTTTTTGGTCTCGGCTCATTTGGTGAACGCCATTCACTTGCCTGCTGTCTGGATTGCGTGTCGTACTCATAAACCCACGTCTCGTCTCCAGTAATGATCCTTTTGATGAATGTGGGATCGGATTCAGCCTCGCAAATCATCTCTTTTGCGACGTCAACACGGTCTGTGTTTTGCATGAAATTGAGGTCTTTTGGCACCAACTTTGCTGGCACACGACGGAAACCCGAATCATTAACCAAAATGTCTTGGACGGATCTGTAGGCAATGTTCAAGTCCTCCGATATCTCTCTGCTGTTTAATTTTCGGTTATTGACCAACATTTCTTTTACCCCATCAATGTTTTCGTCGATTTTCGATGTCGATGGTCTGCCGTTGCGTTAATCATCTTCGATTGACTCACGACCACTTTTGAACCGCTCGTGCCACTGGTAAACGACTGTTTTCTTTAGAGAATCGTTGCCGAAACACTTTGCCAACATTTCCAACGTTCGCGCACTATTAAATCCGTTTTTTACGCAAAAATTTAATTCAAGTTCGTTGTTGCAAATTGAAATCCACTTCTAAAATTGTAAAAAATCGCCAACACTCTTGGCTACGTAACTTTTGTAAATGTCAAGCTATGACGCTAAGATTTAGAGGGATTGTCAACAACAGATTTACCAACTTAACAAAAAAAAACACAGAACTCAAATCGGGGCAATGGTAGCGCCACACGATGGTTATTCCGGGATCAAGGTGGTATCATTAATCAACATTTATTACATTATAATGTGTTTAAAGTTCTCATACTTATAAAGAAAATATTTATAATATAAAATACATGTATTTATTGTTAACATATTTTATATGAAATAATTAGTGAGAGTAGAAGCATTTTGAACTTCGATTCCAATATTTTATTATCAAAATATTAATGTGAGATTTGCATTTATAAAGATTTCCTATTTTCAATCTACAGTTTTTGAAGTTACGTTTAAAAATGTCAACATTGACGTCTCATATTTAAATCTGAGATTTTATTTTCAGAATTCAATGTACGAACTTTAAGTTTGTATTGCCATTACCAATATTCAATTTTAAACATCAAGCAGTTTGTCTTTCTTCATTTAAATAAAATGCAATTTTTTGGCGCTACTACGCGATGGATTATTGGCGCCGCAATTTTTCGGCTCATTTGCCTATCGTTCATCTTCTTTTCAGACTTTCTTACACAGGGACTTTAACCAAATTAAACTCATTGCACCAGGGTAGAACAACGTCTACATTACATATGTACGAGTATGTGTATTAAGGTTATGAAATTAGAAGCAGATAAACATAAGACACCGTCTCTTTTAAACTACTAAAACTATTGAGTGCATTATTTTGGTATGTAAATATTTAAGATCGCTTGTAATCACAGTAAATATGCAAATTATTCATAGCGTTTTCTATCGTAAATAGTAATACAGGTGAGACTGTAAAATACCACTCAATTTGTGAGTCATCAGCGTGTGTTTAACAATCTTAGATATGTTCCACAGCATCACACTTGTTTTGGGATAATTTAACTGGGGTCGGGTATCTCATCTCGTTTACCAAGTATGGTGTGTTATAATTTGCTCGACCTAATTTACTGAAAATTAGGTGTAAATGACTAAAATTAAAAGTTGCATGAAGAGAATTAATTAAAACAATCTCAACAGGCTTTCATCGCGTGTGCAATATAACTTGTTTACAGTCATGCATGCAGCCATACAATATAACAGATCACACATTAAGAAGAAAAATTCACTTTCTGAAGCATCATATATAATTTATTTAAGCTTCTTTTAATTACGAATAAAAATTTTTTAAGTAATACTAACTGACTTAGACTTGCATTGAAGGTAAACTATTTAAAATTATTTAAGCGACATGATACCTTTTACTGCAGCATCGAATCCGAATCAAAATGACTTGGTTCGGCGATAATGACTCAGACAAATATTTTGATGGCCGTGGAATATCTTTGCGGATTTGCTAAAAATTTGTAAACAAAAAACAAAATATGTGAATAAAATGTATATTACTCTGAATTTAGTCATCAATTGGTAGTGTATTTTTTGTTTTATTTACTTTTTTAATTTTTAAAAGGCATCATCTATCGCACAAGGTAAAAAAGTCATCGCACTCTATATCTGGAAGTAAGAAAAAACTATTTACATTCATATTAGATATTTGTTTTCGGTGGTGTGACCTTTATTTTTAATAAAATTAGTTTTTTTAATCGAGTAGTTATTGGATAGTAATTTAAAGGTGAGTGAGCTTAAATTTTGCAGCTCATTTATTTTTATGTGAGTCGGTGAGCTCTTTTGATTTGTCATCTGGTTTATATCCTGGGCTATGTTGAATAAATTTGAAGAATGCGCAAATCAAACTATTTGTACGAAAATCTCCGGGATGAAACGCTCAGCTTACTTACTTTTACTTTAGGTGGCACTACAGTTCAGGTGTGACCTAGGTACCAACTATCAGTTTTCTAATTTTGTCTAGTTAGACTCGGTATATGGGTTGGAGTCCCTATTGAGATTAATTCGAAGACTTTTTAAACCGGAAATCTTCCACGTTGGTAAGCATGTTTTTCACATATGCATCTCGATCATTCTCTCCATGTTTTTTCTTTATTTTAAAGAACTTAACACTCAAGTGGGTATGGATACACTTATAATGCCTCAGCATGTGTTAAGTTTTTTTGGAAAATGGGATAGAGAGAGAAAGAAAGATGTTTCGGCCCATGGGTGGCATCCACCATTTAATGGGAAGACTAAATTCATGCCATGCTTTTCAACATGAAGAAGTCAGACTTATCCGATTTTCGATATAAAGGCTAATCTCACTTTTCTAAAGGGTTTTGGTGGGGCATATGTGAGAGGCTAGCAGTGGAGATTCTCTTAAGAGTTACCAGCAGCTGATCTATACCTTTTTGTAATACAATATAAGTGGGAATATACCATCGGAGCTATGTGACTTGATGCCATCAAAGGAAACGACATGTCCTTATGTCGGATAATGTCCTTATCCTTCACCACAACCGATGAGATATACCAGCTACGGCGTGTTGTATTATTCATCTCAGCGGCAGCTTCATTAATAGGACCTGGTGGTGAGCTGATTTTGATTAGGTTAACCTGAAGCTTGCGACGGTGATTTTCTACATTCAACTCAGTGTAGGTGACATTAGATTTTCTGGGTGATTCCAGTCTGGGTGATCTTCCTTTTTTGAGGGCTTTAACTAGCCTATTTGTTTCGCAGACAATTTCGATCTTTTCGCAAAAGTCTCTACAAAAGGGGACTCTTCAAAATCCGAATAAACTTTCTATATTCTTCTTGCTTGACTCCAGTCTTCCTCCAAATTGGTGTCAAGTGACCTGTTGCGGAGTTTTCTGATTTCTTAACGTAGTCGCTACAATTCTGTGTTCCGCCAATGAACAGGCGATCTACAACATTGCTTTCTGGCTGGACATACCAGTTCAAAACACTTGTTGAGAGTGTCGTTCAGGTTCTGAACAGATTGTTTTGCCCTGAGCACTATTGGGCGCGCCATGCTCCTGTCTAGTTAGTTTTCTGCGGATTCCTCCTCTTAAGCGAGGTCGAAACCTCGTATCCGTTTTTGAGTTCAATGTACCTATGGTCTGATATGGAGGTCTCCGGTAGTACTTTTCTGCCAGTAATCTCATTAGCATACTTGTTGGATAACTTTAAGTCGACTTTTGATAGAAGGGTCAGACGAAAACATGAAATACAGGCTACTGCCCCAAAAAGCATTAGCATCGCAGCATGTCTCATAGGTGTTGTGTACCGGCCATATAAATATATTGATTTGACGCCTCTCTTTGACGTATTAATCCATTCATCGTTCTACCTACGTATTATTGTCTGTGGTGACTTTAATTGTAATATCCTTGATTGTGCGAGTTCGTCTTTATTTATTGAGTCCATACGGAATCTGAATCTCGATGGAACTCTTTTGGACATTGCCATCAACAATGATTGCCAAGATGTACTTGGATTTTTGCTCCTGTTTTTTCTAGACATGATCTTATCTTTGACACTTTTAACTTAACTACTACTAGAAAAGCCTTAACGTATACGTTTAGAGACTTTAGACATTTAAACACGGATCTACTTGAGCAAGATCTTATACGTGTTAGTTGGCAGATAATATTTCGCGAAACATCAGTTGACATCCAACTTGAATATTTTCACAACATGGTTGCACACCTTTTTGACAAACATGTTCCCATTAAAACGAAATCTGTAAAATATAACAAAATTAGGTGGTTTACACCAGAAATTGCTGAGTTTAAAAATAAACGTGATGCAGCGTGGAATTCCTCAGTTCTTTGTTAGTTTTCGATTGTTACGCAATAAAGTAAATGCAAAAATAAGAGAAGGCGAGTGTATTACTACGCTAAACGTTTCGATTACAAGCATCCGACTAAATCACTGTGGATAACCTTGAAAGAGTTAGGTGTAAGACCTAACCTATGATCTGAGGTAGATCATGTCAATCCTGATGAATTAAATAAAGAATTCGCTAAGGTTCAAACGAATTTGGGCACTCATCCACAATACATCCAAACTTCACTGGCGGGCTCATTTGAATTCTGCAGAGTTGATCAAACCGATGTTGTTGGAGTCATACTGAAAATCAAATCTAAAGCTGCAGATATCGAAAACATTCATCCACATTTTATTAAAATAATCGTACCATACGTGCTTTCAGTAATTGCATATATCTTCAACAATATTATAACGAAATCAATTTTTCCGAGTGCTTGGAAGCAGGCAAAGATTATACCAATCCCAAAGAGTAAAAGAGCAGGTACCTTATCAATGGAATACAGACCCATTGCTATTCTTTCTTACTTATCGAAAGTCTTCGATAAAATCATATATCAACAAATTCCTAATTTTCTATAGTGTGAACGAATTCCTAATGCTTATCAATCGGGATTCCGAAAGCACCAGCTCTTCATAAGGTATCTGACGACATGCGAGTTTCAATTGACAAAAAATTAGTAACGCTCCTTGCTCTATTAAATTTTTCTACATCTTTTGACACCGTTGATCACGAGTTACTTATATTCAAGCTAACAAGCTTATGTAACTTTTCCTCATCAGCTGGTAATCTCATGCGCTCGTATTTAGTTGGAAGAAAACAACCGGTTTTCGCGAACATTCTTAGGTCAGACTTTGTTGAAATTCCAGCAAGTGTCCCACCAGAAATCAATACTACGACGCTTGCTTTTTCCAACGTCCCTAATGTTATTAAGAGCTGCAATTTTCACATTTTTGCTGACGATGTTCAGCTTTATTTAAGCTTAAAAATGACCTTATTGATCACGCCACTTTACAATTTAATCATGACTTTAAGCGAATTCAATGCTGGACAGAGGAAAACTACTGGCAACTCATTCCGATAAAAACGAAATGCTTATTTATAAATACGAGTAGAAATGGTATTATAGCAACTAGTCCGCCTCTTGTCCAGCTTGGAAATGTACCAATTGAATTTTTAAGCAAAGCTAAAAACCTCGGTGTCTTGTTTAGCTCATCATTAAATTGGGACGACCATATCCGTTCAGTCATCAGAAAAATATACAGCTGCCTTAGAAATTTGTCTCAATCTCAAAGCTTCACACCAGATAAAACGAAGATACTGTTGGTGGACCTTAATAATTCCCTTGATAAAGTACGGCTGCGAGATTTTTTGTTGTAGTGGTGCTCTTATTAAACGCCGGCTTAATGTTGATTTTAATAATATTGTTCGCTACGTATGTGGCCTGAAACGCTACGCTCATGTGTCGGCATATATCAAAAATATCCTTGGATGTAACATACTCGTACACTTTATATATATTTGGACTACTGCACAATTAAATACACTTAATAAAGATAATAACCAGCAATCAGACTCAATATCTATATGACAAGCTAAGTCTCTCGCAATCTAATCGTTCGTTTAGTTAATTGTACCGCGTACTGCATATCAAGTTGCGGATCGGCAATTTTTTGTTCATGCTATGCGTCTCTGGAATTCACTACCTCTGAACGTAAGACGGCTTTATCATACAGATTTAAAAATGCATTATTTACAGTACAAACATTTTCCACTCCTTACTAGATTTACTTTTTTTTTAATTATTATAATCAATTATAGCTTTAGTAAGATCACTTTTTAATCCAATTCATTTTATAAACTTATTCAACATAATGTAAAATATTTAAAATACTGGAATCCATCCATCCATTATACTATATCACATTTATAGCTTAAAGATCGAAAAGTCTATTATAAATGTTGTCTTTTTTTTTTTACTTTAATAAATATAAATACAAATAGGATCAGTCCCATCTTCCTGGAATCACAGTATTCAAAGAGTTCGGCTACCGCCTTTGGTGGTGGTGGCAATAATGAACCATAGGAAGAATAAGCTGACGCACCGATGAATTTGTGATACTCTCCGTTCGTTTCGTAGTCTTTGTCTGTAATCTTGGTTGCAAAATTGCCCAAATTTAGATGGATAGAGAGAGTTCGACACATAAAGACAATTTCTCGGTATTTGCGATCGATCGTCATATAGTGGTGTGAAACCTCTTAAACATTCGAAACCAGAGATGCGTTTATTCCATACCCATGATTTCAGTATGAAAATTATGTGAAGTTTTGAACTCAACACAGAAAGCCTCCTAAATAGAGATCAATAGCAGACCTGAAATGCTGAAGGATGATCTGAGTACATAAAATAGATGAAGCATACAATTTCTGTCTTTGTCCACAATGGCAGTGTATATATAGTACACTGCATATCAAAAGAACTTTCTCATTTTCTTCATTCGCTAGGATCATCACAGATCCACGTCGCATCACAATGGGCCAATAGGCCTAAGTGGGTTTGCCTTTCCAACAGCCACTTTTACCTACCTATCTAAGATGATCTACTTCTATTTTAATCAGGAAACAATTAACAGGTCTTATGAACTGATGTTACATCATAGGTCTGTCTGTTCACTTCACATCAGCACCATTAGACTCGATATACTAAAAAGTCCGGTGGTATTACATTCCACAACCTACTTCTCCTGTCCCAGCATCGTTTGCAGCAGAGTTTATATCATATAATCCTTACTGAAAATGTAAATTTTCTGAAGGGCAGAATTTAATATTTATTCACTGTTGCCTATCCTGAAAGCCAAACTGTGAATAACTACGATTAAAAGTGTTGGATCCATAACACAGCATCAGTTACTCAGGTAACTAGAAAAGCACTCATAGGTATTAAGTAATACTTCCTCTTTCGAGCAAATCGAGCTAGAGTCCCTATATCGCATGAAGATGAGAGAAGTACAGTGTAGCGTGCGGCGTGACAAGTGCAATTACATCAATGCGCTGGCTACAGAAGCAGAAGAAGCAGCAGCTAGGTGCGACAGCAGAACCATTTACAGAATTACCAAAGAGCTAAAAGGTGGCCGAAACTCTACTCAACACCCAGTGAAAGGCCTAGACGGTTCGTTAAGATGGAAGGAACATTTTGCTTTGATTTTGTTTTGAACCGAGTATTCGCCAGCAATATGCACCCAAGTCAGAGTGAAGAGTCCGTGGAAAGAAATGCCCGAATTCGCATCACTACCCCCAGTAAGGAAGAGATCATTACCGCGATCAAAGCACTGAAAACCAATAAGGCGGTAGGACTTGATGGCATACCCGCAGAGCTTTTTCGAGCAGCGCCAACTGCATCGTCTGAGCTACTGCTCCACTTGTTGGGAGAACCTGGGAGGCCGAGAGTTTTCCGGATGAGTGGAAGAAGGGAATCATCGTCAAGCTCCCTAAAAAAGGCAACCTGCCTGTGTGGCTAAGATAATACTCGTAGCTAGAAATATTCTGGAGCTAATTAAAGAACACCTTGAAGACACACTCGACGCCGAACAAGCAGGTTTCCCCTCTGGATCCTGTTCATCGATTTCGAAAAGGCATTTGATAGTGTCAATCGGGAATTTATTTGGCGTGCCTTGTGCAGGAGAGGTATCCCAAATAAATTAATAGCAATTATTAAGGCTACGTACGATGGGTCCACATGCCACGTTTTGCACAGAGAAAAGCTGTCTGAAGAATTCGAAGTCCAAAGTGGAGTTCGGTAAGGCTGCATTCTTTCACCAATATTGTTTTTATTAGTGATCAGCGATGTGTTAAATGCGGCTTTATCGATGGGAAATGGAGGAGTTCGATGGACTCTTACATCTGAACTCAAACACCTTGACTACGCTGACGATGTATGCCTACTATCTCACAGAATAATGGACTTTCACCAAATGACAGCAAATGTGGAGAGGGAACCAGACGTCGTTGGACTGAAAATTAACTCGGCAAAAACAAAAATGATCAGCCTGGGACCGAATTCACCAACTCATACTCGTATATGCATTGCTGGACAAATGGTTGAGAGAGTAGAAAATTTCCAATACCTTGAGACTATTGTCTCAACCGATGGCGGAACCGAACTGGATATAGCCAGCCGAATAGGTGAAACGAGATCTGCGTTTGGGATGCTATCTAAAATTTGGCGAAGTAATGCAATTAGCTTAAACACCAAGCTACGACTGTTTCGTTCCAACGTTGAGTCCGTGCTACTATCACAAGAAAGATGCAAACGTTCGTTAATAGGTGTCTGCGTAATATCTTAAGGATTTTCTGGTCAAATCGTATCTCGAACGAACAGCTTTATGAGAGAACCTGCCATGAAGCTATTGGCAGAGCCAAGTGTGGCAGTGGATTGGTCACACTTTCCGAAAAGTTGGCAGGTCCATAGCTAATCACACGATGTAATGGAACTCGCTTACTCAGGATGGCAAGATACGCGGCGGTCCCAGAAGTACATGGCGAAGAACAGTCGAGAAGGAAGCATGGCAACTGGGAAAGAGTTGGGGAGAGCTGAGGCACATTGCCAGAAACCGCACAATATGGCGCGTAGGCGTTGTATAGGCCCTAGGACCTACAAGAGGAAATAGGACATCAGTAAAGTAAGTAAGTCTTTAGAGCAAAATAATAATAATATTAATAATACTAAAAAGTATTAATTTATTAAAAGTAAACATCTCTCCACAAAAAATTTGTAGTAGTAAAATGAGACTTGCTTACAGGATCCAATGCTGGAAATTGCCAGATACTGTTTAAAGGTGGCATGAGTCTCTACTTCGGCTTTGCTTTTCTTCATTCTAAGCCAGCAACGTTGCAGCATACCCACATCCCGAAAAATATGGGTCAATGAAATGAAAACATAATCAGTCATGCTGCACAGATTCTATGGTTAAGCAAGTTCTCAGGGGTGAACCTTTAGGGAATTCATTTGGCTTACCTATAGGTTAGGTTAGGTAAGAGTGGCTGTTGGAAATACCAACCCACTTAGGCCTATTGGCCCATTGTGATGCCACGTGGATCTATGATCTTCTTACTACTGGAACCAGTTTGAGCTTATAATAAAGCGTAGGAGACTGTTAACGTCTATTTTTTCTAGATCGTTTAGGTCGTTGTAGAAGAAAGCTCCTAGATGAAGCTTCCTTCTCTGAGAGAGAGCTGGGCATGTGCAGAGTAGGTGGGGGATTGTCTCCTCCTCTTCCTCGTCCATGCAGCTTCTACAGAAATCGTTAGTAAAAGCGCCAAGCCTTCTTGCGTGCTTGCCTAAGAGGCAGTGTCCGGTAATGACACCTATTATGGCGCTGAGATGTTTCCTATCTAAAAGGATCAGACACTTAGATCGACTCAGATCCAGTGGCCAGATCTGTTTGGTCGCTAGACATGTTTGTCCAGCAGTCCACCTAAGGTCCATTCTTTTATTGGCATCTAGCTTTAGTGTTAGTTTGCACGTAGCGATTGGTATACCTATACTACCTTTGTCCGGTAGGATAGGTAGAGTGGTTCCAATTTTGGCGAGTTCATCGGCTCTGCAGTTCCCTGGAATGTCTCTGTGGCCCGGCACCCAACAAAGGTGAATGTTGAACTGCTCTGCCATCTCCATGAGAGATGATCGGCATTCAAGGGCAGTTTTAGAACACAATGAGACCGAGTCCAGGGACTTGATGGTGGCCTGACTATCCGAAAATATGCGGATATCCTTTGCAGATATCACGTTTTTCTTCAGCCAGGACAGAGCTTCTTTAATCGCCAAATTTCCGCCTGGAACACGCTACAGTGATTTGGAAGGCGGAAAGAGAGGCTTAGATTTAGCTTATCTGAGAAAACACCGCCACCAACTCCGCTGTCGGTTTTAGATCCATCTGTGTAGAGATGGATTGACTTGTCCTCCATGAAAGCATCCTCCTCCCAGAATGATCTAGAGGGGAAGCTTACATGGAGTTTTTGTCAAACCAAAGTTCAGGTATGGTGTAATCGGTGTTCTCTGTGAGGATTCCTAATGTATTAAGAATGTTGGCGTGGCCAAATGAATTATTTGTCCACTGTTTAGTCGCTTTAAGGCGAATAGCTGCAGTCGCAGCTACTTGCTTGCTAAAAATGTCGAGGGGTGTCAAGTGAAGCAGAATATCTAATGCCGCAGAGGGGGTAGACCGCAAGGCTCCGCCTATATATAATAAAGGCAGAAAATTTCTCAAAAATAACTTATTCCCCCACAAACATTTAATAAAACTTATTTATTCATTACCTAACAGACTTCTAGATACATAATATGATTCCAAATGTACATACCATATACACTCGTACTCGTATATCTAAAATTTCTTTCTTATTTTGTCTCTGAATTTAAAAGTCATTACTAAGACTAAATAGCCAACCCGTTACTTGTTAAAATTCAGCGGAAAGGATATAATTTGCCAAAGATAATCGAATCGTTAATAAAACATAAAATTTAAGAGATACACTTGCTAATAGTCGGTCGGCGCGTCATTTAAACACTATGCAATCCATCAAGGCCAGATGTTTCTTATTTAAAAGAAAAGTGCAAAAAAATACTTCACGGACTGGAACGACAACTACGAGTATAACCTAGAAGTGACCATATTAATAACATTTTCATTTCCACTAGGACTAACATATCTAGAATGACATAACCACAAACACTTATTATTTCTGATTAGATTTGAAGGCCTACACTGAATATGTTTGTATGTGCGATTCTATACGAGTATATATGTATGTATATAAATATCAATATATGTTAATAAAATAGGAACCTGCTACGGCAAATACTCGTAAATAACTTATCGCACTATCTAAACGGAACTAGCTATTTGAAACTGAAAAAGGAAAGAAAAAACAAAAAAATGGATGGGAAACGACAGCAATAATTGGAACTGGACAACTTCAAACGTCTACAAATCTGAATTTTTAATAACTTTACTCGAAAACCGGAAAGCTATACAATGATTGTATGATTATACATATTTTTACTATAACAAAAAAAAATAGCAAATTAATGCAAATATTGATACGGATAAGTCAGTGCACTCTATTTCAGGTTTATAGATGAGAAGTCCTCATAAATATTTCTGAAATGACTTTACACTGCACGTATTTCAAGGCAGTCTCACTGGCATAGTAGTCACAGTTGTTGTCATTGCGGCATCATAACATAACACCATTTTAAGTTCTTTTTCTCCCTATTTCTTTTATGGAATAATACAATAAAATTCCAATTGAAGTTGATCTACTCGTATCTATCAGTTGTTGTTAATGTCTCACTCAGTTCTGGTTGAACACGTTGTCAGGAAAATACAAACAAGGTTAAATAATCAGAAAATTTCTTTAAGACAACAATTGAAAACAATAACGCTCATAGATATATTGGATTGTGCTCACATCATGAGGTGTGTCAGGTGTTTATAATTTTCTTGGGTGATGTACTTTTGTCAAACAAAACACACCTATGACTTGTGATAGACCCGAGTGCTTAATTAGGTAAAACTTGTTGGCTTACATTCTGTTCTATAAAAATTAACATGTGTTCCATTAATTAGCAAGCGTTGGAGCTAAGGACGTTTCGTCATAGTTTGTTTTTGGTTTTTCTTTTTCTTTTTCTCGTCTAGCCCTTAACGCATTTTTAAATAATTCTTAAGCTTACTAATTAAATCAGGTATCATTTTTCTTAAAGGCGCTAAATACTCAGCATTCAAATGCGGAATTATAAACAAGAATTGGTTATACAAAGCTCACTTATATTTATCAAACATTACTACGAAACTTACAATTTTATCCACAGGTATACGAATGCTATCTGTATGCATATGTTTGCATATTCTTACAAATTTGAGCAACATATTGCGCTCAATGAGTACATGTAGCTGTAGAATGTTTGAAGTTATTATTGTTTTTAAAGCATGTGGTTTGAAGATCTTACAGCTCCATAAGTTAAGTTACTATGAGTAATCAGTTACCTGTACCGCGATGAAAGTTTCTCAATTATCCTGCACAGGATACTGAATACGAAAGTGACGAAGGTTGCGGAACAATGAAGAAAAAGCTCGAAGAAATTCGATCGCAGAAATATATTGAAGACGAACAGGGAAAACGGGGAAATATGAAGTGTTCAATAATTAACGAACAATTCTACTGGCCCTCGCGCACGAACAGGAAGTATGGCTGAAAATAGGAAATTTTAGATTTAATAGACTCGTGATGTTATTTAATAAAATGATATGAGGCGATCGGATCTTGTTGCATCGTATAAAGGCAAAGTCGACATGGGAAATTGTAATAACTACCCATCTGGTGAAACCACAATGCTTCGAAGATAAAATATACAAGGGAGTTCCAGGCAGTTAACAACGAACTCCATGCCAGCAAAAAAGTGTTTTATGGGAGTCGGATCGACAAACTTATGTGGACCACACTAGGATTTCAAGATGTACCTAAGACAATGTCCCACGATATGTATATGTATGCGACGATGCTAAATACACAACGGAAACAACCGGAGAATTCGAAGTTAAGGTTTGAAGGCAGTGAACAAAGTCTGTTGCTTTTCAATATTGTTCAAGATGTTCTATTAAATCACTACATTGTCGAGTCCGAGTAGACTTCTCTTCTTTTCGCCTAAGAAAGCACAGCCACGTGAATCTCCTTCCGGCAGCACTTAGTAATTGAACGCCTCCGTTGATAGGAGATGGAGGATTGATAACACAGGGAACAATGATTTTGCGGCATAAGGTTTCGGAGTCAATTTTGGGTAATCCTAGTCTACTGAATACGAAAATAATAACAGATTATACGAATTGACTCTAGTTTTTGGGATAAATGCAACTTTCATATAACGAAAATAAAATAAAAATATTAAATATATTGTGAAAGATTTATTTTCGAATGGCAACAGTGTTATGAATGATGATTGAAATAAAACTAATCATATTTCAATAAAATAAAAAAAATTAAGAAAAACGTGTTTTATATGATTTCCTTCTGTATTTTCGGTCAGGACAGACCCTTTGTAAGGTCCAGCAATAGTCCGCCATCATATGGTGATCCCACCGGCCTTGATATCTTTCCTTCATTATCTTAATGTCCTCCTTGTTCTCGCTGTAATCACCCAGGTTGTGAGGAAATCTATCTAAATGGCTAAACAAAAAATGAATTTTGATGCTCCCAGTTTTTCAAAACTATAAAGCATGTTAGCGACTATAATTGAGTATTCTGCTGCTTTGTAATTTCCCAAAAAGTTTTTGACTACAAAGTCTGTCCATGCTTTCAATTCAATCTGAGTCATGTGATTTTTGAAACCACCATCCTTTATAAGAGTGCGGATTTGTGGTCCATCAAATATACCTGCTTTCAATTTTTCCATACTGAGGCCTGGAAACGCTTCAAAGCTTTAACAAATTGTTTCATAACCCCAAGCTTAATATGCAATAGTGGCAGAATGATTTTTTCTTTTCCCAGGCTCATATTTTCTCTCGAGGGCCAGTCCTTTCTGCTCCAGTGTTCCTCTTTTGCGCGACTATTCCATAGACAAAGAAAACATGGGTATTTAGTATATCCACCTTGTTGACCTAATAAAAAATTAACCATTCTTAAATCGACGCATCATGGCCACTGATGTTCAACATACAAAATTTTCTCCAAAACAACTTTCGTATTTTGGCACTCTTCCTTAAGTTTCGTTGAATGACCTATCGGGATCGAAGCTAACTTGTTCCCGTTATGCAGTAACACACATTTCAAACTTCTTTTTGAGCTATCTATGAAGAGCCGCCAATCTTCTGGCCGATAATTTAGAAGACCCATTATATTAGGTTAGGTTAGGTAAGAGTGGCTGTTGGAAATACCAACCCACTTAGGCCTATTGGCCCATTGTGATGCCACGTGGATCTATGATCTTCTTACTACTGGAACCAGTTTGAGCTTATAATAAAGCGTAGGAGACTGTTAACGTCTATTTTTTCTAGATTGTTTAGGTCGTTGTAGAAGAAAGCTCCTAGATGAAGCTTCCTTCTCTGAGAGAGAGCTGGGCATGTGCAGAGCAGGTGGGGGATTGTCTCCTCCTCTTCCTCGTCCATGCAGCTTCTACAGAAATCGTTAGTAAAAGCGCCAAGCCTTCTTGCGTGCTTGCCTATGAGGCAGTGTCCGGTAATGACACCTATTATGGCGCTGAGATGTTTCCTATCTAAAAGGATCAGACACTTAGATCGACTCAGATCCAGCCTTGGCCAGATCTGTTTGGTCGCTAGACATGTTTGTCCAGCAGTCCACCTAAGGTCCGTTCTTTCATTGGCATCTAGCTTTAGTGTTAGTTTGCACGTAGCGATTGGTATACCTATACTACCTTTGTCCGGTAGGATAGGTAGAGTGGTTCCAATTTTGGCAAGTTCATCGGCTCTGCAGTCCTCTGGAATGTCTCTGTGGCCCGGCACCCAACATAGGTGAATGTTGAACTGCTCTGCCATCTCCATGAGAGATGATCGGCATTCAAGGGCAGTTTTAGAATACAATGAGACCGAGTCCAGGGACTTGATGGCGGCCTGACTATCCGAAAATATGCAGATATCACGTTTTTCTTCAGCCAGGACAGAGCTTCTTTAATCGCCAAAATTTCCGCCTGGAACACGCTACAGTGATTTGGAAGGCAGAAAGAGAGGCTTAGATTTAGCTTATCTGAGAAAACACCGCCACCAACTCCGCTGTCGGTTTTAGATCCATCTGTGTAGAGATGGATTGACTTGTCCTCCATGAAAGCATCCTCCTCCCAGAATGATCTAGAGGGGAAGCTTACATGGAAGTTTTTGTCAAACCAAAGTTCAGGTATGGTGTAATCGGTGTTCTCTGTGAGGATTCCTAATGTATTAAGAATGTTGGCGTGGCCAAATGAATTATTTGTCCACTGTTTTGTCGCTTTAAGGCGAATAGCTGCAGTCGCAGCTACTTGCTTGCTAAAAATGTCGAGGGGTGTCAAGTGAAGCAGAATATCTAATGCCGCAGAGGGGGTAGACCGCAAGGCTCCGCTTGTGCATAGACATGCTACCCATTATATTGAAAAGCCCAGAAATATTGCTGCAGTATACGAGCTCATTCTCTTGAGTAAAAAACGGAAGAATTAGTTTTTCTCTGGACCTGTAAGATGTTATTTTTACGTCAGGCTGTAAACGATTTTTTTTCTTTAAGTCTTGATGTAAGAAGCTCAGCTGATTTTTTCGATAAACCTAAGTCTCGAATTAAGTCATTAAGTTCTTCTTGAGAAAAACTCTGAAATGCAGGACTCCATCCTACAAATACTCTTGAGCTTCTGCTTTCACACTCAGTGTCTAACATTTCCACATCATCACAGGAAACGTTGGACAAGTCACTAAATATCGCCACTGGCAAAACTTTACTGTGCAATATTGGTGGCTTATCCGACTAAATACATGGATAAATCCAAGCACGTTTTTTGTATTGGTTCATACCTTTCACATTCACGGCACAAATGTAGCAATCATCATGGTAATTTGTCGGCTCACTCCATTTCATTGGCACTCCAAACTGAAGCCGTTTTCGTCCTCTTTAGCTCTAGTACCGAAGAAGTGCCTCCATACAATTTTTACAAACTTTATATGGCACTCAATTTTTATCCTGTTGCGCAAGTTGTTTTCCAAAATATGCTTGGTATGCTTGTTTTACAAGGTCATTAATATTTCTTTGCTGTTTTTGGTGACAATATTTACCACATATGTAGCAAAAATTGTTTGGATTGTTAACACAAGACTTGAGTGAAGACATAAACCAATAAATAAACCAACTGATTAACTAATTAACAAGATGCAATAATGGAAATGTTCTCAGACTGCAATAAGAGTTTATTGTGAGAACGGGAGTCAATTCAAACAAAATAACTGCACACTGAGTAATGCACTACACAAGTGTACATAATTTCACTAAGAAATTAATTGCCGCAAAAAAAATTATTTTGTTCCGCAGTGTAATCAGTCGTTCTAAAACGAAATATCTGCATTGTGGTCTTCTAAGCCTGCAATCCAACTCCTGACATCAAGGAATCAGAAATTCGAATCGTGAACAATTTAAATACTTAGGCTCATTAACCACCGACGAATTTTCAATGACGATATTGCATAGAGTTAGACCGGGGTAGCTTAAATGGCCACAAAATTCTGCAGTATTTTGTGATAGAAATAGAGCATATCATACGAATTGCAATGTTGAACAGATGTAGCAAAACATGATGTTGTGAGAATAATAAATACACACGAATAAGACGTACACACCGGCGAGAATCTCCGCCTTAAGAAATCGATAGTGGACAAATGTCGAGATTGAGAAAATCAGGTGATTCCAACATGTTGAAGGCTTAAGGTTCAAATTCCAGCCGAGGTTGGATTACCCAAATACAAAAGCCATCAGCAGAATTTTGGCTCTACTAACGTGGTGATCCTGGACGATATACGAGTAGACCAATAATTCCGATCACCCGATCTGGATGAAGTGAAGATAGATATATCCAAACTTAAGTCCAACAAAACTGCTAGAGCGGCAGGCAATGACTTGGCTAGGAGCATACACCAACTTATCTGTAAAACACGAAAGTATGCCCGATGAATGGAACCTCAGCGTTGTTTGTCGGATCCTCACGAAAGGAAACCCTCTGAACTGCGCCAATTACAGAGTTATAGATTCCCTCAACATCAGATATAAGATCTTATCTTATCTTATCTTGTCAGAACGCCTAAAGCCGTTTGTTAACAACCTGATTGATACATATCAGTGTAACTTTAGACCAGGAAAGTTCACCATCAACCAGATATTCACAGTACCGCATATCTTGGTAAAAACCCACGAGCTTCAAATCGGTACACGTCACCTATTCATCGATTTTAAGGCCGCGTATGATAGCATATATAGAGACGAGCTAAACAGAGCAGTATCTACATTTCCCATTGGTGCCAAACTCGTCTGTTTGTGCAGATGGAGAATGTAAAAAACTCACCGAGACCGTTGATGTCATAAAAGGTTTCAGACAAGACGATACACTGTCTTGCAATGTCTTTAACATTATTCCTGAAAGAATAGTGCAAATCTCATGCGCCACAACAAGAGGCACACAAAGCCGCGTGATGTCAGTCGCGCTTTCGCGAGTATTGAGGAAGAAGCGGCGAAGATGGGTTTAACGATCAATGAGGCCAAAACCAAGTATATGCTTTCAACAACACCTACGTCTCGAACAAAACGTCACACTCGACAGATATAACTTTAAGATAGCAAAGAACTTTGTCTATCTAGGCTCCGCTATCAATTCGGATAACGACATCAGCGCTGTGATCAAACGAATAATACCTCTTGCCTATCGCTACTTCTTTGAGCTCAGAAGATAATTGATTAGCCCTCTCTCGAACAATAAAAGTGTGCATCATCATTTTATCAAAATGGATAGCTGCTTTGAGAGGAAAATTCTTTGGGTGATTTTCGGTCCCTTCTGCGTAGACGGTGAGTGGAGGAGAAGATACAAAGACGAGCTGTATGCTGCACGAAATTCAGCAACATCGACTTGGATTGTTAAATAGAGTGGATAGCCAACAATGATTGGGTCCTAATCTGCCCCCGATGGACAGTGGCACATGCAAATAGAAGCGGACCTCAACCAACATAACGTGCGAAACTGGAGATAGCTAAAGATCGAGCTGGCTGGAGACGTTTGTTGGTTGAGGGCCAGGTCCATCTCGGACTGTAGCGCCGGTTTAAGCAAGTAAGTAACGAGTGATACAAAATAAAGCGGCCTGTAGATGGTTATAACGTCCGCAACTTTAGCCGACCCCACAAGCATCGCATTGGCAATACTCATACTTGGGAGAAATATATAAATACAATATGTAGCATTAGATGTAATTAAATGCGTTACATATTGCAAGGGTTATTAAAAAAAGAAAAAGATATGGACAGCGCTAAGATCTCAAAAAGTATCAAAGACACATTTATTGACTGATACTGGAATTTGCTAGTTAAAAAGGGTCAATATTGCAACAAAATTGCAACAATAGTAAACAGTGATATAACAATTTTCCAAAACAATTTTGATTCTAATCCTAATATAACATATCTATTGTCGTATTACAGAATACACAAACCAAATCTCAGACATCTGGAATACTTAAATAAATAAAAAATTAAAATATTACGGACATAAGCACCAGTAGGCGGTGACCGTGGCTCAAGTGGTAGTGTATTGGCTTCCCAATCGGATGGTTCGGGGTTCAATACCAGCCGTGCCCCAAAGACATAATTTTTATCAGGCAACAAGTCAATTTACACTAACAATTTAGTCGACCCATTAAATGTTGGAAGCCAACATGGAGCATACAATTTTCCAAAAAAAGTAATATCCTCTTGAGTGTTAAGTTTCAATTCAATTCAATTTATTGCTATAAACAAATCGTACATTAAGATGTCTCTTATAGTACTACTCGTAAGTGATAATATTTAGTTACAAAATGATAAGTAATAGTAATTATAATTATAATAATAAAAAATAAAAATAAAAAATAAAAAGGAAAAAGAAAGATAAAAAAAAGGGAGAGGAAATAAAATAGTTAAGAAATTGGAGAAAGACTGAGGTAGAGTTGATAGTAAATAGATGCATAATTCAGCAAATTTACTTTTATTGAAGAGTTTAGCAACTTTCTAAGCGATTGCAAAGATAAAAATTTGATTGTAATAGGTGATTTAAATGTAGATATTTTAGATGCGTCTGACAAAGAAGTAGAAAATTATTTATTCCTTATGGCTTCGAATGGTTTTGAGAGTTTAATTAATGAACCAACACGTACTTTAACCGGAAGCTGTATTGACCACATATTTATTCGTCTGCATAGATCCACAAAAAATAACTTCTACGGGTTTGTACACGATCTAAAGCTAACCGATCATTCCATTGTTTGTCTAAATAATCTTCCAGATTCCGATAATGTTCAACATTGTAGCCTTTCAAAAATAAGCAAAAAAAGGAGGATAAATTATAGACAACTTAATGAATATCTTAAGCATGAATTCTGGGAACCGATTTTCTTAGAAAATGATCCTTCAATTGCATTCGATATTTTTATGTCAATATTTAATAAGCATATAAAAAACTGCACTTTCGATCTACCACCTTTAAGTAATCAAACATTTTTGAAGCCACGGATGACTCAAAACCTTTTAAAACTTATAAAAATAAAAAATAAGCTCGCCGTAAAATATAAAAACCATCCAAACAATTCAAGGTTAAGAAAATACTATAGTTGTCTATGCAAGAAAGTTCAAAACAAAATTGTAGAAGCACAAAATAAATTTTATATTAACTCCTTTTTACAGGCCAAAGGAAATGTTAGAAAAGAATGGAAAATTGTTAATAGCGTTTTAGGTAAAAAAAAGGAAACTGTCGGAATAGAAACTATAGAAATTGATGGTGTTAAATTTACCAGCTCCAATGTCATTTCTAATAAATTTAATGAGTATTTCACTGATATTTCCGAAAAATTTAATCCCCCTGATGAGTCAAATAGGACTTGCATGTGTTCCGTTCTTTCAGAGATTGGTTCAGATGTCATACAAACAAACAGTGTTGTTTTTCGTTCGTTTACATCTTATGAAACCTTCAAAATAATTTTGTCCTTAAAAAATAAAAATTCTTGTACAAGTGATGGTATTTCTGGTACGATGTTGTATAATAACTCCTTCTATATTGTGGATGTTTTGACTTATTTATTTAATTTCTCTGTTCTAAATGGCTGTTTTCCTAAGCAACTAAAACAAGCCGAAGTAATCCCACTTTTTAAAAAAGGTTGCAGAAAGTGTCTGTCCAATTACCGGCCGATCTCTCTGCTACCAAGCATTTCTAAAATCTTTGAGAAACTAATGAAGTCTCGAATGTTATCATTTCTTGATAAATTTCAATTTTTTTGTGTCGAACAGTTTGGTTTTAGAATGGGACTGTCTACTGAAGATGCTATCTTAAGAGTGTGCAACCAACTGTATGAGAGTCTTAACTGCAGCAAACCTACGATGGCTCTTTTTATAGACATGACTAAAGCCTTTGACATGGTTAACCACGATAGACTTTTGGACAAATTATACAACGCGGGTTTTAGGGGTATAATTCATAAATGGTTCTATTCCTATCTGAAAAACAGAGAGCAAAAAGTTACCTTAAATAACAGTTCAAGTGACTCACGTTTTCTAAAAAATGGCGTGCCTCAGGGATTAGTTCTTGGCCCTGTTTTATTCTTAATTTATATTAACTCTCTGTTTAAACTCAAATTAAATGGATTGCCCACAGCTTTCGCCGATGACATAGCCCTAACTTACAAATCCCAAACACACTTCGAGTGCATCGCTGAAATTTCTATGGACTTAGAAACATTGAAGCTCTGGTTCTTTGCACATAAGCTTATTATTAGCGAGAAAACTAAACTAATTTCTTTCAGCACAACTAACAATGTCTTATCAAATTTCAATCTATGTTTTCATTCATACGATTGTAATAAATTTCGCCTTCCTATTCATAAATGTGGCAATAATAACTTTTTTATAAACAACTCTTGTTCCAGTAAATGCTTTAATATTGAATCAGTACAACAATATAAATACCTCGGAGTAATAATTGATTATAAGCTGAATTGGAAAGACCACACGCAGTCAATCAAATCTCATGTGTTATTGGTGGCACGTTATATGTACCTGCTTAAGCAATTCTGCTCTACAAAACTTGCTAAAACAGTGTACTATGCTCTTGCCCACTCCAAGTTACAATATGGTATCACATGTTGGGGTGGTGTTTATCACAACACTTTCCTACCAATATTGAAAGCTCAGAAACACTTGATTCGTATTTTATGTAAAAAAGATCGCTTTACTCGGAGCTGGCCTCTATTCAGTGATTTGCGTATCCTACCAGCTAGACATCTTTACGTTTTTAAGGTTCTAAAAGATTTTTATAAACGGAGTGGAAACATCCCAAGCAGATGCTCACAATTCTACAGTCTGCGTGTTAATTCATTGCATTTCGTAAACGTTCCAATGGCTCACAGAACTCATTTTACACATTTTTATAAATTTACAGCCCCTACTATTTATAACAACCTTAATTCCTCTATTCGTTCCATTTCCAACATTCACTTATTTCTAAAAACCCTTAAGAAATGGCTTTTCACGATTGACCATGAGAGAATTGAATCTCTTTTAAATAATTCATTTTCATCAGCAGCATAATTTGTTCTTATCATTGTATTCTCATTACTTTTATCTTTTTAATTGTTCCTTATTTTCTCAATTCTTTTGCGATCATTATATATATATTTTTTAATTTTTTCGTCACCAACTTACTGAGTTACAGAATGCTCACTATTATTTTCTTTCTTTCTTAGTAATTTAATTGAATTGTATATAACTTAAAGAGAAAATAAACGAATTCAAAAAGAAGAAAAGTACACATATAAGGCAGTTTTGAAGCTAGCAGTATTTGACAAGCACTTTATATGAGACGGTAAGTTATTCCATAGTCTAATAGCATAAATGAATCAATTTGCAACGCTGAGTGCTAATGTTGAAAGTTCTTCTGGAAAGGGAAAATTCCAGTTTGGAGTAAAGGTAAGGGGGTTGCTTTGTATTTATAATTTGATGAAGAAATAAGCAATTTCTGAAATCAAGGTACTTTCTCAATGAGCAGCCAAGAAACCGGCATGAGAATTCCGAGATTCTATCGTATCGTTGCCTTGCAAAAACATACCGAACAGCATCATTATAAGCAACCTGGAGCTTGCGAAAAGATAGTGAGTCAAGGTCACTGTAGACAGCTGCAGCATATGAAATAATGGGTATTATGAGGGTGAGCACAAGTTTTCGGCGAGTATTCAAGGGGGTAAATTTGGCAGAAATCCAAAGTACACGCGACCAACAACGATGTTAATGTGGTTATAGCCAGAAAGCTTTCGGTTTATGGTGAAACCAAGACTTGTAGCCACCTCAACTAACCTAATCTTACTACCGGCTAAGCAAACATCAGGAACTAGACTTAGCTCAAAAGACTTGTTTGATATTGGAAGTACTTGACATTTTTTTGGGTTCAAAGCTAGTCCATTTTTAGTTGCCCATTCAACAATAGAAGCAAGATCCTCATTTAGTAGTGACACTAGTTCACCTATTTTATTAACCGGATGAGATAGGTAAAGTTGTACATCGTATGCTTAGAAATGAATAAGTGCATGCTTACAAATCGATGCTAAGTCATTTATGTACATGCAGAACAAAATTGGGCCCAATATTGATCCCTGCGGAACTCCTTGAGAAACTGACCGGAGACCTGAGCGAAACAACGACTATTTGTGACCGTCCACATAAAAAGTTTCGAATGAGCCTTACAGCTCTTTCACTAAAACCATAGTAATGGTGCAGTTTCCAACAAAGAATGGAATGATTCACTCTGTCAAAACCCTTAGAGAAATCAAGCAGGCAGAGCAGCGTCACAAATCCTTTGTCAAAATCTTGCCTGATATCATCCAAGATTTTTACCATGGCGGAAGAACAGCTATGGCTCTTCCTAAAGCCCGATTGGAATGGGCTCAACAGGGAATTTTCAGCCAAGTGTTTCTGAATTTGTGACTCTATTACCTTTTCAAAGACCTTAGACAGGCAAGGTAAGATACTGACAGGTCTGTAGTCAGAAGCATCGGAAGCAGTAGTATTTTTAGGAACAGGTACAACCTTAGCGCATTTAAATATTAGAGGAGTAGTAGATGTTGCAATACAGGAATTGATTATATGTGTTAGATGGCCTATGACGTGCGGCAAAATAAGTTTTATGAAACGAAGTGGCAAGCCGTCTTCACCAATAGCATTTGATTTTAAACTTTTAATAATACAAAGGACATCAACCTCCGTAACTACTTCAAAATCAATTTACTGTTCAAGGCCTCGTCATACTCGAAACAATCGGCAGCAACATCATTTGAAACAAAATAGTCGTTCATTTCATCTAAATCAATAGTACAGCTCCTGTCACTACTTACACCAATGCCAACTTGGCGTAGATTTCTCCACAGTACCTTGGAGGGTAAAGAAGTGCTCAGTTTAGATGAATAGTAGTGTTGTTTAGATGCACGAACAGCATCGGTTGCAGCATTACGAGCAGCTTTGTACCTGTTCGCGTTTTGTCTACGCTTCCACTTACTGTACAGTCTGTTTCGCTTCTTTAGAACACCAACTACCCCTTCCGTGAACCAGGGACACTCACTGTTTCGGATCGCGACTGTTTTTATTGGTACATGATCATTGAATAATTGCATTACAAGCGTCTGGAAAATGATTAGCTTTTCATTTGGATCGGCAACCATTCTGCAATTCAACCATGGGACCGAGTTTGCTGCGGTCGTTAGTGCTTCATAATTTATTGATGAGTAATCCCTATAAACAAAGGAGCTTGAAGAAGAATTGTGGTTAAAGACAACATTGTAGGTACAGAATAGGAGATCATGTTCGCTGACACCTTCAAAAGAAATCTGGTCAAACAGTAAGACAGAAAGTGAATCAGATACAATAACAAGATCTAAAAGGCTCGGTGGTGCACCTGGCCGGAAACATGTTGGATAGGAATTATTTACAATTTCAAGTCCACTTGCCGCCGCCATATCTTTCACTTGGTAGGACCGCGAGTCGTTTTTAAGCATGTTGGCATTAAAATCACCACAAACGACAATGTTATTATATAAAGGGGAGAATTCAGATAGAGAAGAGAAAAAAGGTTCAGTTGAAAAAACACGGTTTGGACTGTAGCAGCAAGCAACCAAACATTTCACAGACCTATCAGAAATTTCTACAATCAAATACTCAACATCAGTTCCTAGCGATTTTTTTATGACTTTACATTTTAAGGTTTCCTTGCAATATATCGCAACACCACTTCCTGTTGATTCCGTAACCCTATCATTACGTGCGAGCTCATATCCAGCTATTTTATAAAAATAATTATCAATTCCAGGTTCAAACCATGTTTCATCAACACATATAACATCAACAGAAGAGTCATTAAATAGATAATTAAGGTAATCAAGTTTAATTTGGTTAAGACTCCGTGCATTAATGTGACATACCTTAAACCCTCTTCTTTGACACGAAAGAATGTTCAACATTGTGCGAGTCTGAACTTCATTCATGCTACGACCATGACGAACGTTTGTGCTATCGAAATTCGTAAACAAATAAAGTGCAAATCATACCACAGGCTTCCGTGTACAGGTAAAGAAAAAGAAAGTGAAAAGAGGAAAAGATATCAAAATATTGCAGAGAAGAGATAGGACAAAAAAGGAAAAAAACAGGGAAAAAAACTATACAATTAGTGTTAAAAAAAATATTCCGAAGAATAAGAAATACCAAAATTCCGAGTCTCTCTGAAAATGAGTTAGTGCGGTTATTTAAAACAGCAAACCAGGGATGAAATACGATGAACATTATTTTTTTCCTTTCATATTATGTTTCAAATATTCGATACTACTTTACATAATACTACAATATATCGTAATAAAATGGACTCAAAACAATTTCACAAAATGTTTCTAAAGCAAGGTTCATATGAATCGCAAATGTATCTCTATCAGCTTTAACTTCACAAATTCCTAAGGGCCTGTTTAGATACAAAATATACAAGCAACGCTGATCAGCCTAAAAAAAATTGAGACAGTGGAATCGATCGTATCCACGAGTATAAACTTCGTACATACCAGTTCAAAACTGGAAATCGAAGTAGCCACGTGCTTGTAATTTCTCCTAAAAATAAGAAAAAAATATCCAATTGCCTCTCACATTTACATCGATTTATTGCTTTATACCTAAATAATGAGAGTTGGGACCCAAATTTTGTAACTATATTTGGGAATGTCGATAAGATCATTTGGCGGTTATTGGACCTGATAATAACAGAAATCAACAGAAATAATAAAAGTAGCCAAGTAGCCGGTTTTGGCTTCTCTGAACAGGCATTAACCACATCCACGCTGTCAATTTCTGTGACCGATATGTATCTATAACACTTAGACTAGACAAAAAGCCACTCAAAAATTAGCTCAACTAACTTTCCCATTTTATTGGCCTATGCAGACTCCCTTAGTGGATGTTAATACTTATGATATAACTTTTGCAAAACTTACTGTGTATTTTTTTAATAACATTGACTTACAATATTAAAACAATGAATATAATTTTTGATAACAGATATGCTGCAAAGCCATGGTTAAAATATTGTAAATATGAGCTAATATCGGTTATTTTGTAGTTCAAATAATTTTCGAAATCGAACTAAAAATATCTTCACCGATTTAGCCCCTTTAGCAAGCGCTTGACTTGAGTATATTGCATCTACAATAAGAAACAAAATCATGTTGATAGCGCAACATTGTACTCGTAGCATACCCATATGTCTGACTCAGTCTGAAGATGACATTTGCCGAAGTTAAATTGTCTTTGATGTGTTCCAAACCTCATGACTTTTGATTTTAATTAAAACGCAGTTAAAAATTCTGTCTACATAAATTTTAAGAAATATCATATTCCACAATTAGCATCAACTTATTAATGGCCTCCGCTAACCATATTATTACATTTTGAGTTTTTATTGCCATGCGTTCGTTTATTATTCTCCTATCGCATAAATTGTACAAAAACTTAATAAAAATATCTTGCCTGCAGCGAAACTCAGAATTTGTTTTTTTTTGACAATGTTGCGATTTAATAATCAACACAACTTTTTGCCGTTAGTCCCATTATACTTTGTCGGTATCTCTCAAGTATTAATAGAAAAAATAAATCTATTACATCGAAATATCGAAATATATGATAAACTATACATTTGTCATAATTTTTGACGATATATCGAAGAAAAGTGTTATATTGTAACTGGCTTTACTAACAAAAACAAGATTGCTATTTGTAAGTACACGATATACCCCCACATATTCATATTTTCAACACGATATTGGTGGTTTATTGATGTTTAGTATTGCTACAACACTTACTGCAGTTAACAGCGTGCTACTTCTAGTCAATTTTTCCACGGGTTATTGTTAATTGTTTTAATAAGTTTTTTTTGTGCTTTGGAAGAGGTACACTAATTACATATAGTTTACAATATGCATCAAAAATGTTTTGTTTTGTTTGTAAGGAGTTTATTTCAAGTTCCAATCCAGAACGCCCTACGCCGTTACTAGATAACATTTACAACTTATATTTTGGTTTAAACATTTCTGAGAGTAGGTATTAATATTCTTGGCCCGGGTCTACCCCGGACAACTTTATTAAGCTTATTAACAAGCAAAACTTAAAGCTAGACTTAAAAACTAACAAAGGTATACTTAACCTAATGGGGCAAGGAGAAATGGTGGACGGGGGAGATGTTAAGGGAGTGGCATATTGAGCAGCGCTTTTTTTATTTCTTGTTTGCTGCTATTTAGGTCAACGACCTAGGCTTAGTTGTTCGTTATACGCAACATTCTAGATATGGGTTCAAAGTGACCGTAGTTGGTGCGGTGAGTTCGGATCAGGAAGAGTGGGACAGATCTTAGATTATGGGGATTGGCAGTGAATGCAATATTTTGCGTTATTCTCGAGCAGTCGATATTTCCAGTCAGTAACTGGTGGAGAAAAGGTACATCAGCGACTTCACGACGTTTAATTTTAGCCTATTTTCATATGGGGGTAATCCATATGGATCGGCCCAAGGTAGACCACGAAGTGCGAAACGAATAAACCTGCGTTGGACTGCTTCTATTCTTTGAATGTGGGTTAGTTTATAGGGTGACCAAACTTGGCTGCAATATTCGAGAAGAGGCCTTACAAAAGTAATGTTAAGGGACTTTGTAACGTAGGGGTTGGAAAATTCTTTTGACCAGCGTTTGATAAAGCCAATAGCTTTATTTATTATGCTGTCAATATGTGATTCGAAATTCGATTATCTGTCACAAATTATTCCTAGATCCCGTACTTGGGTAGTGGAAGGAATAGGCTCATCGCAGATGAAGTAGCTTGGCATTTGTTGACATTAAGCTCCAAAAAATTTTGTTTGCACCATACCGAAAACTTATTCAAGTCATCTTGCAGGCAATGGGAGTCAGAAGGCAATGAGATGACTTTAGAAATTCTCATGTCATCAGCGAAAATAGAAAGATTAGAATTCGTTAAAATGAGATTTATATCGTTAATTGTGAGGATAAAGATGATTGGACTAAGGTGACTACCCTAAGTTGCTTTAATGGGGTCGGATATTAAAGATCTGAAGATGACCCTGTATTCTCGGTCTTCTAAATAGGATTTGGTCCATGTCACAAAATGAAGGGAAAAGCCAAGTTTTTTTAGTTTAAAGATGATAAGTTGGTGAGAAATTTTGTCGAATGCCTTGCTGAAATCTGTGGAAATTGAATCGACTTCATCACCGTCTTCTAAAGCATGAAGCGTCCTAGAGACGAACTCTGTTAGGATAGTAGTCGTTGATTTACCTTTCATGAAGCCGTGATGATTTGTTCAGATTTGGCCTACAGTACGGAAGCAGTTGTTGATAGACTATGCTTTCAAAAAGTTTGGGTTTGCAAGAGAGTTTTGCCATGGGCCTATAATTATCGATTTCGGCCTTACTTCCTTTTTTTATGAATTGGGATGATGTAAGATTCCTTCCATAGGAAAGGAAAAGTACCTGTTGAGACAGACAAGTTAAATAGGGCAGCAAGAGGAGGACTCTTTTATTACAACAGCCGGAAGGCCATCAGGGCCGGACGAGAAATCATCTTTAAATTTGGTAATGTTTTCAGATACCAAAGTTGTTGTTACTATTTAGTGAAATGGATAACGTCTCAGGATAGTTTCTCATATAGCTAAAGTAACTAGGATCGGGTTCAGCTGTTTTCGTAGAAAAGGATTTGTTAAAATGACAGGCAAAGAAATTTGCAATGGTTTTTGGGTCGGCAGAAGATTCACTAAGAAATTTAAGAGTAGATGGGTAGCTGTCTGACTTTCTTTTGGTATTAATAAACTGGTAGAAGCATTTAGGGTCCGAGATTAAGCTAAATTACATGAGGTATTCAAGGTAAAGAGACTCACAAAGTTCAGAAAAACGATTGTATACGAATCAATAATTACTGTAGTCGGAATCAGATCGAGTTCTTAAGAATTTGTGCCACAACTTGTTTCTGTTATTACGGAGAGAGCGCAACTCCTTGTTATACTAGGGAGGAGCTGATATGCAGTCCTTTCGGAAGGTATCCGGAACCGATTGGGCAAAGCAGGAGAAAATTAAGGAATATAACGTTGATAGGGCAAGATCAATGTTAGTTGTCTCAGCAATAAAGTCAAAGTTAATGTTGCTGATGAGGTTTTTAAGTTTGTTAAAGTCGGTTCTTCGGAAGTCAAATGAAAATGAATTTTCCGAATCGACACATGTGTTGCCATTTTCATATGAGTATATAATTGACAAGGGGGTATGAAGGCGGTCTAGGGTAGAAAGAAGATGATTACTCCTATAAACGACACAGTTATCTGAATCGGATGTGAAGACAAGGTCGAGTTGTCTGTTCATTGTATTTGGTATTAAACTAATCTGATGTAGACTTGAGTTGGTTAGGCAGTCCACCATCAATATTTCTATTTCAGAGGTCGAATTAAGAGAGACAAAATAAGACGCATCATCGGAAGGTTCCCATATAAGGTGAGGGAAGTTGAAATCTCCTACTAGAACAATGCAATCTTCAGGTTGTGCATCATCAGTGAAAAAAACAACTGCGTGAACTACAGGTTGACAAGACTCAATTGGTTGAGATGGGTGAATGTAGCAACAAAGTACGTAAAGACAGCGCTTGGGGAGCGAAATGTTGACGCATACATAGTTCCGGATTGCTAATAAAACACCTCGTCCATAAGGATTATCAGCTCTTTCAAATCCATCTTTTCGAAAAACGTTGAAATTTGGAGGAAACAGCTCATGGTTTTTAATGTCTGGAATTAGATTTGTTTCAGTAAGAGCAATTAGGTCATAGGGAAACTTTTGAGAATTGAGATATACCGAGGAGATATTAGAGCGCAAACCTCTTACATTTTGGTAGTAAATGGACAGGCATTGTGGACTGGAGGATACAGAATTCAGTTTGTTAGGAACTGTAATAGTTTTTTAAAATTTGAACGAGTTCTATGCAAATGGGAAAGACGCTTGGAGCTGACATGCGAAGACAGCAACAAGCATTTTTTGTTCAAGATGTGTATATTATTTAAGAGGATGCTTTAAAGAAGCCTTTTCTAAACCTGTAATTTGAAGGGAACAAAAATATCATGTAAGTGACTGTTATCTCTGTTTAACGAAGCTGAGGGGATATTCTTGTAAAACAAAAGGTAAAATTGTATAAGTTAATTCTAAACAGTTTGTTTCCCACAAAAACTTCATTTCTGATGACAACTGACATATGACAAGCATGGGTCATTAATCTTCACCAGTGCACACGTCTCTACAATAATGCTGGCAAAGCGTCTGGCAACACTGAAGCTGACCTAGTTTAGTATTGCAATAGAAAGTATCTTTAGATATTAAGAATAAAATTGTAATCAGTCTTTTAAGTGGATTCAATAAAGCAACAGGCATAGCATGAAAAATAATTTTTGTGTTTCTGTTACTGACAGCCCACCACCGCAACCTTCAATGAAGGAAAAAGATGCAGAGGACACCTCTAAGTCGCAAGATTATGTTGTCAATGAAAATGGAACACATTTAATACATCAAGGTGAACTAAATTATTTAGTGAGAGACCCAAATTTGTCTAAAGCTCAAGCTGATTTCTTAGGTTCCAGACTTCAACTATGAAATTTACTTTATCCAGGTATACAAGTTTAAAGAAGAAAGTGGTCTTAAATATTACAGTGATGTGCAGGGGATTATGAGTAAATTAATATTCACCAGATCAATAGAGACTATTCATTGATTCTTCAAAATTAAGTTTAAACGCAGTTTTACTATATAATGGCAAGGATCTTTCATCTATACCTTTAGCACATGGCATCCATATAAAGGAAACATATGCTAATAGAACAATCGTCTTTCTGGGAAAATATGTGCAGATCATAAAGTTATAGGAGTATTGCTTCGGTTGCAATGAGGCTACACGAAATAATGTTTTTTTTGTGAGAGCTGGATAACAGAGCTAGTCAACACTACATTAAAAAGAAATGGCCAGTGAGAAGTGATTTCGTTCTTTGACAAACAAATATTTCTGAAAACCTCTTAGTAGAGTAAAACAATATCATTTTACCCCATTTACATATCAAATCAGGCCTCATAAAAAACTTCGTTGAAGCCATGGAGAACTGGGGAGAGTTTTCAGAATTTGTAAACTTTGTTTCATTGATTGAGCGAAGCTAATAAAGATAGATAATAAATTTTTGTATTGCCTGATATAATAATGGACATAAATGAAAATAATTCCATTTTTTGTTGAAGTTGCAAACAATTTTTTTTGGGAAACACAAACTCAGATAAATAGAGGGCTTCTGAACTACTACATGCTAATATAACCTTGGGATGTAATATGTCTTTGAGGATTCATTTCCTTGATTCATATCTAGACTTTTTCCCGAAAACTTAAGTGCTGTAAGCGAAGGAGAAAAAACACCAAGGAAAGTGGTTATCGAAAACGCTCGCAGATTTTTGTTGGACAGTTATTTTTGTTTTTTGTATAAATATATTTTCTTAATTTTTTTTAACATGCCAAGATATGAAAAACAAAACCAATTGCGAACTACGGAAAAAAAATATTTTTGTTGACCAGTGTTATTAATACTTTTATATTTAATGATTGGCAAGCGTTATTTTTCAGTAAGCCAAAATTATATGAGAAAGGTGCAGAAAAGTGAAATTATTTATTTTTGTTGATACCCGTGGAAGGATGTGATTACACAAATTTTATTTTCATTTTTATTTTCAAGGGATACAATATAAATAAATTTACATCTTCCGGGATATCACGGTGGGGTATACTATGCCCGGCGGTTACAAATAGTGCATTTTTTATAAGTATTTCAAATGTGTATGTCTATAAGATGCTAAGCATGTACATATATTACTCGTATTATGTCTTGTTTACAAATTTTAAGATATTTATTTCTAATCAATTTATTGTTGTATATAATTAAGAGTTTGTCAAGGTAATAATACAATATTTTAGATTTTAACTTCATGCATTGTTTGTAGAGGAAATAATTTTGAATTGCTGGGTTGTACTGAAGGATCTAATAATCCTTCGAGGTTAGGAACATTTCCCCTGAAGTGTTCTTTTGTTGTTTTACAGCATTGCAAAATATGTTTAACTGTTAGTATTTTTCTGCAATGTTTGAATGATGGCTGGTCTTCTTTGTTTAAAAGATAAGATTTGTTAAACATTGTATGCCCTAGTCTCATTCGTGCAATCTGTACTGCTTGCGATCGGTTTAAGTCTTTGTTATAGGTTACAGGTAATAAAACAAGCTTGTGTGTTCTCAGAAACGATTTTGATTGATTCCAACGATTTATTAGTTCCTCTTGAATAAGCCTGAAAAATTTAATCCATATAGAGGTTGCAAATGGTGGTATTTTGTATTCTAAAGGCATTTTACTTGCTTGGCGTGCACCAGCGTCTGCTTTTTCATTGACTGGAATTCTGAACAGAGGTAAGCTCTTAGAGTTTGAATGATTTGAATACTGCTTCTGTTGTTTGTAATGGCCAGAATTGCGCTTAGAGAGTCACTGCAGATAGCTGTTTTGTAAGTTAAATTTAAGGCATATTTAAACGCTTCTACTAGTGTCATTACTTCTCCAGTATACACATTTTAATGTTGTTGGTACTGTCAAGCCTATAAACGCAGTATCCGGTTACTCCATCTTTAAACGAAGCGTCCGTGTATAGAACGTAACAAAAATTGACAGTTTCTATGATTTCAGCAAACTTTTGTCTTTAAACTTCATTTGGTGTACTTTCTTTTTAAGGTTTTCTTAAGGAAATATCTATAAGATATCCAGGAAACAGCCAAGGAGGATTCTGGTCATCATAATAGTGCATATCAGGTATGCCTATCCTTGAAGCTTTAATCTTGCGAATTGAGCTGTAGATGGCACTTCTGTTCTTCGAGTTTACGACTTGAATCCACCCTGATTTGTAAATATCAAACAAGTTTATTTTGCGCTATAACTTTCATATTCTTAAAGCTTAAGATATTACTCGTAACCTCGACCAGTAATGCTTCGATGAGAGTTGAAGGTAATACTCCTAAAGCGGTTCTTAGCGCAGAATTTATTTCTACTTGCACGTTTTGGTCGTTTTGCTCAGTCCAATGAGAATATACAGTCAAGCCGTGCTGGATAGCTCCTCTTAAAAGCGTTTTTGCTTTATCGATTGCAGTGTTCATATAAGGGTCCTTGTACTTGCTGCAAATTATTTTCTTTGCTGAGTTTTTGCGATATTATTCTTTCATGAGAACGCCATTTCCAAGTTTTAGTGCAGACCAGTCCTAGAATTTTAGCGTTGTTTGAAAGAGAAATGTTGAATAATTATGTTTCCTGCAAACATGTAATGCATCCATTTTATTTATTGGCATTTTTGCTCCAGATTCCTGACACCATTTGTGTGCGTTTGACACTGAAGAATCTAAAGTATCTTTGACTACATCTTTTTATCCTCCTTTTATCTTTAAGCTCTGATTGAAGTATTTGAAAAAGTGGATTTACATAAGGATTGTATAACACTGTGTAGATTGGTGAACCTTGCGGTATTCCACTCTGAAGAAGTTGCTTGTTAATCTCCCAGTAACTACACAAATTGTTTTTAAAAATATTACATTGATCGAATGTACGGAATGAACACATATCTGTAAGCAAATTATATAAAGTATTATATAATACTTGGGTGTGATTTCAAATAGAAACAACTTTGTCAGAATCTAATGTGGGTACGATACTAAAACCAAAGGTACCGCAGTAGATTAGTGCGAATTATCTAGTCTTCATAGATTGGTTTTGGTGTCAATAGTTTAGATAATATCTTACTAACACCGGTTGTTTGTAAAGTAAGTTCTCTATCTGAAATAATTCATGGGAACTGAAGTTTTGCCATTCGAATTTTATGCAGCTTATTTTGTTTTCTATACATCTCGTTAAAAGAGAAAACTATTATAAAAACATCCCTTCTGCAGATTGTTCAACGGCGGACACGACCCAAAGTCCACTGTCAAGAAGCACGAACCGTTCAACTTGGGCTTGAATCCCAAAATCTCCGCACTCTCGATAAAAATGAATTTGAGATAAGATATGTTGACGGTCTATCTCCCCAGCTATTTAAAGCAGTAGGAAATTTTTAGAATGAAACCTCGGCACCATATTTCCAGATCTATAAAAAAAAGCGATCGCAAACTGTTTCCTTAAGATCGAGCACAAGATATAACATTATTTGCGGTACTGGTTGAACGGTTTTATACCGGCTAAATCCAAAACCAAGAAATGCAATATTTATGGAATCCACCTATACAAAGCCTATCAAGGTTTGGCATTCGTGCCAACTGGTCAGATTTTCCTGGACGACATTGAAGAATCCTTGGAAAGAATCTTTTGATCTCAAAAAAGGGTTGAGGCAAGAGGATGCTGTTATATTAGTTTTCTGTGAGAAAATTATTCGTAACTTGCAAGCTAATACCAAGAAGCACAATTCTCCTAAATTCCGTGCAACTCATTCATACACTGATGAAGAGCTATCACTGGAAGATTTGCAAGTACTGCAACTGAAACGGCAACAATGAATTTCACTGCGTATGACAGCAAAAACAATCATATGGTGTTCATAAGAAGGAACGCATAACATCAACGAATTGGAATGGCAAATGGTCCAATTTTCGTTGAGCTGCTTTAGAGAGGGAACTTTATGTGATGTAGTACAGTGGCATCAGCGTTGTCAGGCGAAAATGCATCAGTCACTTGAGATATTTAATATACGAGGGCTATTCCAAAATCAACCACCGATGTGTTACAATTCATTACATACGTGCACTTCAGTGACGTGTTCATGTCGCAACCAGTACATTATTCTGTAATAATATTGCCAAGTTTCGACCGTTTTCGTTCAGTATTTTTCTAATAGTTGCCGTTTTAACATGGATAATACAATTTTATCTCCCGCCGCCTGTGAGGTAAGAAGTGTAATTCGTTTTTTGCAAGCCGAAGGAAATGGCGCAGCTTAAATTCATCATCGGTTATGATTAGTTTACGGCAATACTCATTCCCCAAACAAGCCAAAAAAATTCAAACAAACTTTTTCCTATGGAAAAATGATGGCCACAGTTCTTTGGGACAGTAAAGGCATATTGTTGACCGAGTTTATGGAACCTGGAAACAAAGTAAATGCAGCGGTTTACTGTGAATCTCTACGTAAGTTGAGAACAGCAATCCAGAACAAAAGACGAGGAATGTTTACCAAAGGTGTGGTGCTTCTGCAAGACAACGCACGACCACACACTGCTGCACGCACAAAAACTTTAGTTGAGGAGTTCAATTGGGATATTTTTGATCACCCTCCCTACAGTCCTGATTTGGCACCAAGTGATTATCACCTTTTCCCAAAATTGAAATCATCCATTGCATCTCAACATTTTGGAAGTAATGAGGAACTTATGAACGGTGTGAATCAATGCCTCAACGCACTGGCGCTGCCATTTTTTAAGGAGGGTATACAAAAGCTCGTCCCACGTTACCAAAAATGTATAGATTTAAACGGTAACTATGTAGAAAAATAATTTAGATGTTAATAAAACTCTTTTGTGCAAAAAATTGATGTTTTTGGCTTTTTTAAAAAATATTTTTCACTTCGGAGGTTGATTTTGGAATAGCCCTCGTATATAGAGCGAGTTAAAGGACTTGCCTTAAGAGTGAGTAACTGAAGGCAGTTATTCAAGAATCGCGCTAACTGGAGTGGATTATTAGCTGATGCCTAGGTCCACTTAATATGAACTAGACCGGCGCGACAGGTAAAAGAACACAGATATGGGAGATGAATAATACCGGTTACGTCTTTAGTTGTTAAAACATGTTAAGTTGATAACTGGCATCGTTTTTAACTCAAAGAGAATCTAACCCAAAATTACAAGGCAATATGAGAAAACTTTACTTACTTAATGAACTCCACCTCAAGTCAGAAAACAACACTCGACCTCGATGTTGCAAAAAAACAATTTGGCACAACTTTTTAACGAGCCCACCCAAATATCAGACCTTGAAGGCATGCCTTCAACAGAGTGTTTAGAGCGGACTGTTTTTTAATTGTTAACCCTGAGAAGTACACCATTTGCGTTCTTTCGCCTCTAAGCTCGGTGTCGAAAAGGCCGTTTACACAGCCTGTATCAAAAAACGGCTTAAAAAATCGCTTCTTTTCAAAATCATAGAGACATTCATATATCGTTAACTCATTAAATTCGTAATAACCGGGGTAGGCGTATCGCAGTAAAATATTCACAGACAATCTCATGTCATATCTCAACGAAAAGTGAAGCCAAAGTCCACACCAATCGGATAAAAGTGAGAAAGTTACTTTTCTTGCTTCAGAAGCATTTTACAAATGTTTAGCATCAGCCTCTTTTGGTGAAAATGTGTCCATTTGAGTATAATTAATTTGAAATAATAATGTATAATGCCTTTAAAAGTTTCGAATCTAATATTAACAAAATAAATGCTGCTATACCCCAGGCAACAGTTCTGTCTCCGACGCTCTTTTTAATTTCCATACCTGATCTCGTATTTGCTCATTTACTATTAGTAGTCCAGTTTATTCCTATGCCGACAACATAACTCATCGCTTCTTACGTCCATTCTCTGACCCACATGTTTTTATTCTTCGGCTGTAGAACACGAACGGTAGAAAATTCTAATCTCATTCGGTTCCGTTATCGATAAAATAGCCGTTTAAGAAATGAATAATAGCACTTGCATCGCTTAGACTTGTAAGCTTTCCAGTCTATATGTCAAAGAGAACTTAATTTGGAATAACAACATATTTGGTGCTGCAAAATATTCAGGTTTCCTCCACTAATGGACTGAATAAAAGTGAATAAAACTGGTCAGATTCTCTTTTAACCACATTGACATAATATGATATGATAGAGCTCAATACTGTGCGATTTTTTATTTATTTATAAGATACAATATTTTATAAGTTTGCCTTAAGCTTATTTTACAAGAGAGACCTAATATAATATTTTAACAATGGTTAAATGGTATGAATTAATTGATACACATAAATTAAATCTTTAATTAGAAATGAAATTAACAAATTTACTAGAAAATTCTTTTTTAACATCTTTTTAATGCTTGTTGCATTCTGTGCTTCTTTAATGTAACGCGGTAGAGAATTCCACTGACGGCATTGACAAAAAATTGACTCTCGGATGTTAAACAGGAAAAACGAGGATGAATTAACTGACGGGACCTACTCCAGGATGATATACTAATTCTTTCAAAATAGCATTGTGGCTGTCGTGTTAGCAAAATATCGGAAAGCAATGTTACACTTCGAAGTTGAAGATATTTTCCAAAGGCATACCAAGCAGACGATTAGCAAAGCCAGACAATATCTTATCTTCGTATCCCAAACGTCACATTGAGCTTTCTTTTACTAACATGGTTGCACCTACACAAAAGTTCACACCCGTAAATTAAAATCGGTAATACCAATGTCTTAGCAAGTAACATTCGTGTTTTAACTGATGTAAATGACTGAGTTACCCACAAGGTACGCAGTACGCCATATACTTTACCGACGAGTGAATTAATGTGGTTATCTCAAGTTAGACACTGATGAAAATCACCCCAAGATTTTTTGCAGTTTCAACCTATTCAACACGATCGAAGGAAACTAAGAGAGATCCATACTTTTCTTGATATTACCAGACATTTCGACGTTTTGGGTTTAAAATAAGGCCACTTAACTGGGACCAATGTAATATCTTCTCTAAGTCTTCATTTACACAAAAACGCCATTCTCAATAAGACCGATGGGGTGTCTTAGGTACCGTTGCACGTCATCTGCATGCATGTGAGCAGTTCTCGAATATAGATGGAAGCTCATTAATGTAAATCAAAAACAATAGTGGTCTTAGTATGGAACCTTGAGGGACGCCGGCAACGTTTGGGAGAAAGTCGGATAAGATATCACCAACCAGCACTGCTTGCTTTCTATTAGTTAGGTAGGAATAAAGTAACTTTGTGGCACCAGCTGAGAAGTTATATTGCTGAATAAGCTTTTTACATAAAATATCATGATTAATTGTGTCAAAAGCCTTCGAGAAATCAAGCAATACCAGAAAAGTTACTTCATCCCTGTCCAACGCCTGCCTAATATCGTCTGTGACACTTAACAAGGCTGTGATACAACTGTGCTTTTCACGAAATCCAGATTGTTTTGGGGTGAGCATATTATTCGCCGTTAGGTGAGCACTAATTTGTTTTAGAAGAATCCTTTCAAACACTTTCGACAAAAAGGGCAAAATTGAAATGGGCCCAAAATCATCCTCGTTAGTGTTTTTTGGAAGGGGTATGATCTTAGCCAGCTGCCATAGATCGGGATACTTGGCTGTCGTCAAAATTGTATTGAAAAAATAGGTTATGTGTGGCATTACAATGGGTAAAATAATTTTTAAAAACGAGGGATTAATTTTGTCCAGACCCACAGAATTTGTTTTTATAGAAAGCATACCTTCCACAACATCGGCATACCACTCTACCGCAACATCTACCACTCGAAAACCAAAACCAGAATAGTCCCACTGATCCGCAAGCGAAAAGGAAGCTTCTGTAGTACTCAATGCACTTAGTGAGGGCACGGAAACAAATTTTCGCTTTAGAGTATTATTTTATGTGACATCAATACTGCAAAGTCAACTTTGACAGTACTTCGCGCAACACTCGTAGTTTACCCAGAAATCCATCAGCAAAACTGTGATTGTATAAATGAATGTCTCGACGAAGCCGTCATTTATTAGTAATTCTAACCCGCAAACGTTTTAATCCATATGAAGCTGTCCTTATTTTCTCCTTAATTGTACTTCCCTTCGCGCTATATGCAAACACTTTAAGAGTGTCCGTGATCCATTCTGTATGCGCTAATTAAATACAATATATAAAAAATACCTATTGTAGGTATTGAACTCGAAGCTTACTGAAACATTATATATTTCTATGAGTTTCTGTCTAAGAACGGAAACTATTTGTTTATTTATTGCTTGATCTTGGCTTTAAATAAATAGTTAGACCTAATCCTAACTATTCATTTTTTTCCACAACATTTTTGATTACTTACGATACGTATGATTTAGATTTTTCGACATTTTAATTTAATATTCAGAACTTTCTCGGTGATCAAGAAATTATAGTCTAAATAATCTTTTTGTTTTCTCAGAGATTTATCATAACTATGTCTAATATTTCTTACACATCAGAGTTTAAACTACAGCCTTAGGTACTCTAAAGTCTAAATATGTAAATTTAAAATACAAACAACATCCCGTACGGGTAATTTTTTTTCCTGTGATTACTCATGCCATTAAAATTTTAGAAACAAACATTAACTGAATAGAAAATATCATATCATTATTGTTAACTGTCAATAAACTTGCTAAACTCTCATAATTTCTTCATATCCCACCACTGTCAATTAATTCTTGACAACAACAACTAAAAATCGCGGAATTACCAATTTTATTTTTTTTTTTCAAATTGTTTATTCCCAAACAAATATATTAGCCTATCAAATTTGAGACGGATACTCCAAGAAAAATAAATAAATGAAAAAAAAAATCCCGTACACCTCAACAGCACAACAAGCAATGACCATCACAACACCAAAATCAACCATCAGCTCACCAAAACAATTCTCAGCGAAAATTCCATCACAAAACACAACAACCTAAAAGATACAAGCAAACAAAATACAAATCGTATCTACATAAGTATCAAATTTGAATGAATTTATTGAGCGAAAATGAACTTTGTAAAACAAAAACTCAGCGAAAATGTTGATGTAGGCCCCTAAAACTCCAAGACTCTTCAGTGTGAGTGCAATTTGACCTCAAACCATCCCATCCCCCAAAAAGCATCACAACGAATTCCATCTGATCGATGAAAGCACTGAACGGGGCCAGAAAAGTTTGCCGCTCATATGGTAGGTACGAGTAACATAGATAGGTAAATCGTCATCTCTCATCAGTCAGCGCGAAAAAGTCCGTTTTACACACAATGACGACACAACTTAACCCAATCGACCATCATCTCACTATGGCAACACAAGTCTGGGTATATAAAAAGCTGCCTTAGCAAAAATTTTACAATCAAAGTACGTCGCTTGTTTCGATCGTGTGTGCTTAAGATACAAAACGCCGGTGAATATTAAGGAAACGGAAAGAAGATTTGTTATTTATTTATTTATTTATTTTACTGCATCGAGTGTTAGAAAGGACATTCACAGAAGGATATTGAGTTTAGTGCATCAAAAGAATAATGTAAGAAAAAATTAATGGATTTAATGGATATTAGTGCTATTTATGGATATTACGGATATCTGCATATAAGTGCATATCTGAACATTAATAAATCAAGAGAAAATTGCAATAGCTACCAAAGTTCGAGATTCGAAATTACACTCAATTATCAATTCGTGTCTGCCTGTGGTGCTTGTTTTTAAAACACGATTTTTATCATATCTTTCATGTGCTTATCGTTACATCAAGTCTATTAGACAAAAGAATGAGAAAAATTCTCAAACCTCATGGATTATAAGTGGATAGTGTGAATAGCAGAGCTTTGGCCTGTAGGAGTCAAAAATAAATTCTGACAGAGTGATTTAAAAATATTTTCTTCGAAAAAAAAAAATTAAAACGAACAACAAGACACTACTCAAGACTACCGCTTAATTAAAGTGCTTGCATAATTAATGACTACGAAAAATATTTGAAACTAATATATTCAGTTTTTTTTTTTTTTTTTTTCGTTGGTCTCTCTTTTACTATTGGAACAGAAATTGCATGGAAATTAGGAAAAAACAAATAAAAATATAGATTGTTTAAAAATTCAAGGAATTTGGAAATCCTGGACTTTCCGTTACATTCTTTTTGGCTTTATTTTTATCGGTGACATAGATTCGGGAGATTCTCATTTTTTGCTTCTACTTGGCAAGCTACATCCGCATTTCGGCATAGAATATTTATGAATATCTGATTTGCATAAAACGCCCATCAGGCTGTCAGAAGACGGAGAAAGAATCAAAATCTCGAAAATATGATACAAGATTTTTATAACATTCATATTTGCGTTATTAGTGGAACGATTTCGATATTAATTTGCTTTCTCATTCTAAAAGCAAGTGTTTATCAGTTTTCCTAAAAAAAATAATATTAAAAGTGCAATAGTACGTTGTTAATAATTTTTTATTTCTCTTTTCTTTCTGAAACTCACTCACGTCTTACGAATTTATTTTTCAATAGACTTTTCAATTGAAGTGCTCGTACTTTGCTTTAGTAGAGTAAAGCCGAAAGAGTTGAATGAGGAGCTGTTTTTGGAACTTTAATATTCTGTTAGGATTTATTCACTGAAAAGTTTATCTACTCTTCAATAAAAAAAAATCCAATTCACATTACGATTATAATTAAATTAATTTTAGAAAACACTTTCTTATCTACAATCAATGAATATAATTAACAGAATTATTATTGCTGAAAGCGTGTTTTGTTTTATTACAATTGCATAACTGATCACATTGAGGTTTAATCTCTTCAATGTTGATAATTCCCCTCAGTTTTATGGGATACCTTACAATTTTCTTCTTTATCTAACCACTAAAAAATTATATTTATTTATTTTACGATCTTAAAAGTTATTAAATAACTACATCAAAGATCGCAAAAACGCTTTCATGAAACGGAATTGAAACTTTCCCATATATCACATCAGAGATAAAAATCTTGACTGAAATGCTGACAGTAAATCAGCAAGAGTTCCATTTAGCTGAAAAGTGACGCGAAAATTACATAATTTGTGTCAAAAAGCGGATTTGAGATAATTTAAGATTTTGCATAGACTTTTACTAGTCTAATTAATTTTTTATTTAAAATATTGAGTATGTATAATTTTTTAATTTTATTTCAGAGATAATGACGCGGTGTAAGCTATTACCACTAGCGTTTCTGCTAGTTTTGCATTCAGCGCTTGGTGATGTGGGCTCAAATATTTTCCTCTCAGGAGAATACAAAAATTCTATTGATTCTCATCCGATTACATCGAATCCAGCTAGTAAAAATATATTCCTAGAACATGCTGTCTTCAGTAGACAAGCTAAGCCATTTACTGCCCCAACATACTTGCCACCCAAGGATTATATCAAATGTGGTGGAGGACAACAATGTGTGAAGAAGAACGTCTGCGTCGGTGGATATTTCACCAACAACCCATATGGATACATTCAAGTGAGTTTCATTAATTTTTTTCTTCATTCATTTGACACTGAAGCAGTAGATAAGTGGGTATCTAAGGAGAAAAGTAGCTAGATTTGTTTTAAAGCTAATGTTAATATATTTTAAAAATAGAACTACTGCCGTTAAAATTAATTAATGCCCAATAGTTGTATGATTTAAATCAAATTAATTATATTCTGGACGGATGTCGTTAACATACAAAAACTATTTTATTGTACAAGTGAACAGAGACATTTATATTCTGTCTTAAATAATTTATTACTATTAGTCATTTAGAAGCAAAAAATAATTATTTGCAAAATAGCACTCCATATAGAAGCACAATTAGCAGATCAATTTTATTACACATTACCCTATACTTGACGCAATTTTGATGTATTTTAAGCACATAAACGTCTCATTGATGGGAGTTAAATGTTAAAGGCGCTTCTATGTTAATTTTTACTTTCTCAAAAGATAAACATTGAAATCGTAATGATTTCTATACCAAGGCCAGCTTTAGAAGGCACATACCTTACTAACAACTCTTCCCAAACGAAGCCCTTCCCAAATTAGTAGCGGACAACATTAGATCATACTCATCAAATGTTACGACATGCATTTTTATTCAAATTGTATAAAAATAACAATTAATAATTCAATGATCAATGAATAATTCCAAAAACCTGCTCCGACCTACCTTTTCATAAAACCGAAACCAGTGTTTTGATCTTTTTAATAATCTTTTTCGATTGATTGTTTGATTGTTAATAGAGAAATTATTTAAATCATAAATAGCCACCCTCCCCAATGTGGAATCGATAATTTTTTGCTTCGACATTGACTTGTGGAGATGAACTTCATGTCTGCATTTTTTCCACTGACCATGATAATTTAGTAGTGAACAAAATTTGTTGATGCTAATAGACAAAGTCGATACGGTTTCAATTGTCGTGCCAAACGATATGTCATTAAACCTTTAGCCTTCATAGATTATGACTTTTCAATCAGACGAAAACAAAAAAACAAAAAATCAAAAGGTTGAATGAATGCAAACTTGCCCCCTTGCCAGTCAACTTATTATGCAGGCTAAACAACTCGAGCTCCACTCAAAACCTCATGCATAAAAATTATAAAAAGAAATGAAAAATTACATAATAAATCAAGAATATTCGTATTTTTCAGTCTCCGACATATTATGTCCCGGTGAACCACAAACAGCTCAGAAAAACAAAATAAAAAAACTCCCTTAAGTGCAGTTTTGTGTACACATTGTACGAGTACCAGTCTGCTCTGCTGATACGAGTGCACTTGTGCTTGCTGCCAAAAAGTACTTTGTGTAACCCAAAACCAAAATATTTCGTAATGAAAAATTATTTTCATGATATTTTGATTTCATTATACGAGTACTGTTCACGTATATAGAGGTATTTTATATATTTTATTTTTACGGTGGCAAAATCATATAATACAACAATAATTCCTGCAAGTACTTGCCTTACTTACTGGCAAAGCCAAAAGAAAGCGGTCAGATCACCTGCTGCCCGAATTGTTCGCTTCTTTCCATGCATTGCAATTTTTGGCGCAAAAACTTGATTAACAATTTTTTTTACAATTTATTTTTTTTATTTCTGATCCTCTGTAATCTGTAGCGTAAAGTTTATGAAAGAAAGCTGAACATATTGATTACCATGAGTTTGTAATCGCATGTAATGAGGTGGCTGGTGAGTTTTATTTTTGTTCCATCAAAATATTTATTTTTTTTATGAGTATGTCATTAATGACCTTTACCAATGATGACTAAAATAAGAGAGAAACAACATTACTCACCTACTCGTAAGGCTTACAAATCATGTGCACTTACCAGTACTAGAAGTACCACCGCCACCTCCTAACTCTGGCATTTACCCAACCAAGATTACAAGTATCTATCGGTATGCGTATAATAATTATTTATTTGCTTAACAGAATTATGATGGAAGTTTTGTTTTGAACGAAAAAAAAAAAAAAAAACACAAAACCACTTGTTGTGTGCTGATAGGTGATGGCGTCTAATATCCCGCAGTCTCTCATTTATTTACCGATTAAGAACCTTCTTGTTGTAGCTTAAGTTATTCGTACACCAGGGGTTGTGCTCGATAGGAAGCATGTCAAAAGGTCAATTTGATGAGCATCATCAAGTCTGGACATTGCTTATTAAGATGGAAATCATATACGAGTTTGTACAACTGGGAGTATCTCTTCATTTATTCTTCAAAGCCGACAAATACTTGAGGCGTTTTATGGATTGAATTCTCAAATCAGAGAATATCATCGGCGTGGCGTTGGAAACTGCCACTACTCAAAGGTGGTGTCTTCTTTAAGAGGTATATTAACTTGATAAATCTTTTCGAGAAGTTGTTCTTGCGCTAAGTGTTGTCAGAGGTATTGATGGTATGGTTTTTTTTTTTAGAAATAGAGAGAGAATCTTAGTCACTACATTCGATCTGTACAGGAATGTGGCATTTATCTGTGAAATTTTTAACGTTTCAGATAATCTCATCAAATCGTCATACTTGTCGTTATATCACAAACAAAGTATTGAAATGTTCGCAGTGACAAACGTAAGTGTTGAGCCATGACTGGGTGATTGTTTGCCTATGCAAACAGCATTCATCAATTATTTGGAGATACGTATGTAGTTATTGTTCGGAAATTTATTCCACTGAATTGGCATTTCATGGTTCTTCAGGCGATTACTACCTTTTTTGCAGTTTTCTTCGATAATTGTTAGTTTGATTGTATCCGGATTTAGATAATGCAGATATCTGATAGGTATTTGACTGATTGGTCAACGAAAAAGGTTTGACATGAATTTTTCGACAACAGACATTGATTTATGATGGCTAATCTTCTTGGAGGCAGCTCAGACTTAAAGTTAAAAGATAGATAACACGTTATGTGGTAGCAAAAAAAAAAATCAGAAAAAAGAAATATAAATTAGTATTGTTGACAGCATCTTTGGAAAAGCTTTACCACAAATTACTTTCAGCTCTACCTCTAATAAATCCATACGGCGGACGTATGGTATACTTCCGAATTTTTGCAAGACAGTTCTTTATGTGTTGAAAAATTTGCATATTGTATCTCTGCATAAGATGTACCATATGTATAATACGAAATCACATCAAACTCTTTCCTTGATACTGACCTCAAATTGATTAGGCACTTTGACTATAGCCGCCATATATGTGCAACTTTTGTGAAAGTTGTCTGGGATTTTTAGAAAATGTTTTTTTTTTCCAAAATATTGACATATTTTATAGGTGTACCCCTTTGCCAATTTGGTCAGATGTCTCCTTATTCAGCAGAATTTGCTTTCAAAATTTTCTGAGTTGCCTGTATTTTTAGCAACCAATTAACGAACAAACGATGTTGTCCATAATGGACTGACTTCAGTTCGGCATTTTTTATGCATCACCCAAGGTTACATTCCATTTTATACAATCCTTCAGTTTATGTTTGACAAGTCCATATCTGGGAGTTAACTGAGGATTTTAAGTTCCCACCATTTTTGTTAAAACAATACAAAAAGTCAAAAGTAAGAAGCCAAAAATTTAATAGCCTAATTTATGAAGAAACTATCACCAATCGATTCCAATTAGGATTTATGTATAAGAAGAACAAAAGAGTTGAGTAACAAACTAGACCTTAGTAGCCTAATTTATGAAGAAACTGTCACCAATCGAACCCAAATAAGATTCATGTATAATACATATAGGAAGAAATAAAAATCTGAAAATTCCTTTTACAGATAATGTTCTCACGTTAATAAATTTGGTGTTAATAAGTTTTAATAAAACAAACTTAATTTCCGTCCCAGATGTTAAGTGGTACAAATCACTGATCAATTTAGGAAATAAAAAACCGGTAACCAAACGGATTGTTACGAATGATCGATTTGCATTTGAAATGAGAACTCGTGGAATGATTCAGTATCCGGGAAGATCACATCAGAAATAAAAATAAAAAATTAAAAAAATCTGGCACCATTCTTTAACAAGTTTCATTAATTCGTGTGATTTATAAAAGTGTGCTGTCAGTTTGTCGGGTGTCAAAAACCAAAACAAAAAAAAAAAATGAGAAGCGAAACCTGACTACCGATAAAATTGCACTTGACTTTGGGACTTTTTGATGTTTTTTTTCTTTTTTTTACAAAACATCTCCGGTTTGTGCATGGGTACGTATACGAGTTGACCTAGTGAACAGCAATTATTACTTGTATCTCACACGTAATTGCAAATATCATGAGTCTTTACTTGACTTTTACTTGAGTAGGATTGAGTCTTAGTTGCAGTTATATAGGAATTTACATAAAAATTAACATCGAGTGTGAATTAAAAAAAAAGAAAAAAAACCCCATGATTCAGACGCCCATAAAAATATGTGAGTACACAATTGTACCATAGCAATAGCTTTACAAGAGTAGAGCTCAACCCACGTTTCGTGTTCGATTACGTAGGAGGCATTGCTTGAAGTTTATATTCGAAGCAAAACCCACTTTGCTTTGAATGTTGTTACGTTGCATGATAGTTGGATTTCTGAATTTTTCCCCCTCACTTCAAGAATATTTGAGTTTGAGTTTGGGTATACGGATATGCATACTCGTATCTGAGTCACGGTTAACGTTCGGATGAGGATGATAGCATTCCTATTTCATTGTTAACTGATTACAGTACTTTTTTCGTAGGTTCATTGGAAATAATAATTTACCACCCCTAAACTAAGCATCAATGAGTGGGTAAAGCTATTACCATCTTACATCACACAATAAAAATATTTAACAGTGAGATTAAAGGTGGCAACAAAACAAGAAGTAGAAACAATCAATAGAAATTAATTGTCCACAAGTATGTGTCTTGCGTCAATATTCTAGTGGGCCTTGAAAAGTCTACAATCATATAGTTGAAGCATCTCTACACATCGGATGGATGGAATTAAAGTTTGCTTAGACATTCAAGTGAAAGAAGAAGACATTTTGATAAATTGATAGCACGTTTCATGGTGTATTCTTTTCTATGCTGGAAAACAAGATATTTGTATCTATTTCGATTATATTTCCATACAAATCAGCTTAGAATTGAGGCGATATTTGTTGTTTTTTTTTTTTGTTTGAAGTTCAAGTTAGTTTAAAATCATTGAACCTGTTTGGTTTTTTAGCTTGTGTTCTATGCACACACGTTTCGCGGTTTAAGATTAAGAATTTAACACTCAAAACTGGTATTTTATACTAATTTTTAATGTTAATTTGTTGCGATTTTTTCAACTAAAAATGTCAACATAGCAACAATAAGCGAAATCAATGTAATGTTTAAGAAAAAAAAAAAACACAAGACACCACTTGCACAGTCTTAGGTAGTAAATCGTTTGCATGTCAAAAGAGTTTAATTAAAAACAACACCCTGCAACTTTAAAGAAGATAACCCCAGTAAATCATCCCGACGCTGACTATTGCGATTGCTTGTCTTAGTCGAAGAAAAAACCAACCGGCCAACAAGGATAGATTAACGTAACCATTTGACCGATAGTCTTACGCGTGAAATGTTAAAGTTATCATAAGACTGCACAAAACTCGTAGGAAAGTTGTTATTTTGGTATGGACTAAAGCTCAAATTTCACAGAAGCAAGCCAGTAAGCTGTCAGGTTATAGATAGTTACTTAATTTTTCAAACGAAACAGGTCCAATTGAATGTTGTTGCTGATGATGCTAAAAAGTTATCCATACTGACCTCTTTTTAATTTCTGTTTTGTTTTATTTTTCTTTACAGGACTGTGAAAAAGATGTTGATGTATGCTGTACATACAAGGCACCAGTTACAACAACTACTCAACGACCATATGTTCCATGTGGAAGCGATTCAGACTGTGTTCCACCAAATCAGTGTAGCAGAGGAACTATAAATGTATCACACTATGTCCAGAAACCATCGGTGAGTGTTATCTAAAATATCACAATCCATAATCCAATTGACAATCCCCAATCCCCATTGATAAGTCATCAGTTGCCAGTAAATGACAAATATGTATATGACGTTATGACGGAGACTCATATACATATGCGGGCTCGTGTAGTACCATTTAAAAAAATTATCATCTTAAGAGGAGTTTTTATTATAGTGGAATTCCAAAGGGTTACTCAACCTTTTTAAAATGATTTTTTTTTCTCTCTCAGTTAACTCCCATGCTCTGATTCCAATAAGCGTGCTGGTATGCATATTATGACAGATTGCTTTTGGTTTTGCATTTTTTTGTTATTCCTCTTCCACTTCAATTTATTCCTGATTGAGATAAGATAAGCTCATGCCACTGTGCAGTAACAGCGTGCCTCAAGTCACGCCAAGAGTTCCACTGCCACACAGCATGTACTCGTAGTGGTATCTTCCCAGATACGGCTCAGACTCTTGAGATGAATGAATTACAATTTGTACACTGTGTGATGAAAAGAACTACATGTTGCACATTTCATTTCGGTATTACATAATTCCCACAAAAGAATGCAACAACAAGATAACAAAAGGAACCTACAAAAACGCCACATCAGAGGCACAAAAACCTGCCATCATTTTTCCCTCCGCTATTGGGCGGCAGTGCTGCAGTGCGGCGGCCAGTGTACCAGTTTGTTTGCTTTTAAATTTTAATGTGCAAGCGGTGCACAAGATACAAAACGAAAAACGTCCAATTTCAACAAAACAAAAGCGAAGATCATCATCAAAACAAAATCGTTGGCAAGGTCGTCTCGTGACGTTGATTATGCGCATCGTTTATGATCAGAGAACGATTAAATAATATCGAATACCAGCATAAGACAAGTAGTAACTGCGCTTGTCTGTTGGTTAGCCTAATGATGATTGTTATAAAATCTGTGACCATCGACAGCTGGAATGCATACACCAGTTATACGAAAAAAAAAGAAGACTATACAGATACAGATATCCATAAAGTGGCACTTCCTCGAGTGATGACTCTGATGTCGATGATGATTTCATCTAAAATGGGAAACATGAATTTTAAGTGATACTTTGAGGGTTCTTAATTAAGTAGTTTCAAGTCGAAATAGTTTCAAAACATTCAGACCGGAATACGACTTTTAGGAAGTTTCGAAAGGAATGACCTAGGCCTTCGAGATACTCTAGATGGTGAGTTGCACTTAACATAAGTTCCTTTCAAATAATAGGAAATCAACTTTCTTACTTGAGACAAACATTGAAAAGAATACGTTTTTCAATACAGAATATGCTAGTAAAATGATTTCATCATATGCATATGTATAAGAAGAATATCAAACACTTGTTCCTTTTCGTCTATTAGCTCTTAAGACTGCAGGAACTCTCATTATCATCCATGATGAATTACCTTAATCATTTAATGAGATCCACTAAATTCCCGACTACGTGCCCAATCTTAGGCATCTCTAATCTGTTGCATTTGATCACGTTCCTTCTTTTTTGACAATTTCTTTAACTTCTTCTGTGCAGCACAGCATAAAAGAAAGAAAATCATCCGCAATCATTGAGGTTAGTCGGTCGGTTGGTCGATCTAACATCTGTTGTTTGATTTTGCTTTGTACGTGGATTCCTTTTTTTCGTTTTATATTTTATTCATTGATTGTGGTATGCGCAACTTACACCAGACGGAGTAAAATCAGTTAATTAAATTGTCATTGTATGAAAGGGGGAGAAAAAAGCTAAACCCCTTTACACAACTGTTGTGAGAAAACGAAAGAGTTGAGATGCGAACTTTTTTTTTTGTTATTTATTCTAGAATTGGACACTTATTTGATTAGTGATACACACGCGATTATAATGTTAAGTTAATTGATTTGTATATTTAGTTAGACATTATTGCATGGGTTTTTGGAGCTGGAAATATGACTGAGCAGAGTTCATTGTACATCCGCATTGGATGGGGAAAAAAAAATTTCCTCAATTTCTAGGAAATCCATTCCGGACATACATAATTCAAGTGCTTAATAAACAATAATTAATTCTGAGAAACTAAATATCATTTGCGTTTGCTGGCCTATTAGTAGAATATGCGAAAATGTAAAAAGTAGAAAACTTCTCAGTTGTTTGGTTAAATGAAGTAAAATCGACTGCAGCGGGAATCCTAACTTTATTCAACCATCTCATCATAAGCTTTTTTAGGCCTAAACCCTGGAATTTATAATTTATAGATTTTAAATCCATGCCAGTTCCAACCTTAATAATGTCGTTCTATCCAAATATTCACTTCAATTTGGAAACAGCATTGATCTAGAAAGATGTGCCCTTGCAACAAATAGAGATTCAGAATGCATTCAGGCAAAATAGTACAATCCAAAATATTAAGCTTTAAAAGTTTATTCTTGTAAATTTTTGCAGTCGATCAAAACAAGTTTAACTTTCCGAAATTGCTCTTTCATTTAACCGGTGAATGTTTTTGACCGAATTTCACTGAAACTTTGCGATTTCTTTTCAGTTCGAACAACCCAGAATGCTTAGTTTGTCTATTTAGGATTTCTTCTCATTTTGGCATTTAACTTAAAATTTCTAGTCAGTCTTAGGTTGAAACGAAATCGTGGGAAATGAGATAACTTACAAGACAAGACTCAGATTCTTCCTACGAAAGACTGAGCAATTCCATTAAAAGGAGTACTATGGCCTAGCTTTTGTCTGAGTGCTCTGTTCCTCAAAGAAAATATTACCCATCTAAGAACGACATTATGTTGTTTCCTTGGACATAATATTTGTGTAATGTACCTTCATCGAATTCAAATCGATTCACAAAACTGACTATCATCATTCTTCCAGCAGCCAATATCACTCATGTCAATAATATGTCATTATTTGTATGGTAACAACAAAAAACATGAAAATTTGACAAGTTTGTGCAATACCAGCCTAGGCAGTTTGCAAAAATAAGCTGTTTTACGAATATTCAACAGTTTTTTGCACGGGATAAGGTACTTGCCATAAAGGGACATGTTGTGCGGCTTTACATTAAAATATATCGCATTCAAAGTTAAATTCATTCAAAACCAGACTTCACAAACATGACAGATAAATCGTTAACAAGTTATGGTCCCGTAATCAAATTACTGTCGAAACAAATGCAATGAAACTTGTCTGTAATCTTGACAAGCAGCCAGCTCGCCAGCACCCAAACCGCCACATATATTCATAAACCACATTCACTTACATACTCGTACGTCGATCGGTCGGTCGTTACGAATTGTGCATACTCGTACTTTAACCACCAAAATGATAACCATCAATTTAATTAATTTCCTACTCAGAAGCATTGTTCGTCTGAGAGAGATCATAAAATTTATTGGTCTCCCCATTGCCAATGCAATTCAGCATGTGATTGACATTTTCCCTCCAGATTTTCATTGCAATGCAACTCGTACAATCGTTTCGTCTTTTAGACGTTGGAAACTCGTAAAATGTTGTATCATGTAACGGCAATATAACGTTAAAACCAACGTTAAATTGCATCATCTTGAAATTATTTCAAGCTCGAAAAAAAAAAAAATAATACAAATAAACAAAAACTATATTTCTACCCATGGTATTGTAAGCTCTGCATCTTGTTTCTCTTGGATCATGTGGGTTTCCAAATAACAGATATTTAGCGCTTAGCCTACCACATCATTAGTCTTCCTGACAAAAGAAAATCTCACAAATTCAAATCAACTTGGCGCGAACTCAAAAATGCAAATTTCCCCTCTCAAACCCCCATACGTTGTAGAAGTAAAAAATTCCAAATTTAATATGTAAATGATTGAATCAGAAAATCATATGCTCATGGGTAGGTAACCTTGTGCGGCCTTTTGAAACCCGCGCGTTCGCATATTTATTCAGATCTTTGACTTTTCTATTAGAATACGAGTACTCGTTTGTACAATATCTGAGCAAATACTAAGTATCCTCTTAGCTACTGTCAACTAAATATTTACTTAACGATTAGAGTCAGAATGTGGCAAAGAATCACCACCGGTGTTATACAGAAGATATTAACTCATTTTAAAAATTAGTTTCCCTCCATGGAATTTATGTTTGACCGACGCACGATTAAGAAAAACCACAATGTAAATGGCATTGTTTTTGATAGAAAAAAAAATAAAAATAAATATAATCGACTCAAGATTGACCAAGACTGCTATTAACCTTCAGTAGTAGGCAATGGTATCCCATGATAGTAGATGGTCCAGTCCACCTCGGTTAAGCATTTTTATGAAGCAATCTAGTTAGCTTCTACTACAACAACACCAAAAAAGAAAAAAAAAAAAAAACATATTTATTTAGCAATTCACCTTATCTTCCGACTATTCATGCCAAGTCAGGTCTTCAGGTTCATTCAATGGCAGCAGGTATCCATTTTCGGAATTGGCTATTCATAATAACAATATCGTATATACGATCGTACTCGTACTCGTACATATTAAAATGCTATTCGGCAGTTGCTTACACGATATTTGACACTTTTCTTTAAGTTTTGTTTTGGTGGCGACGTTCCTACTTAGCCATCGTTGGATAGTTAGTTTGATCTCTGCAGAGGTTATAAGGTCTTACGTTGAATTTGCATGCAACTATGCAGAAGATAACGTTAATACACGTTCATAGTATTTGTGTGCTTATAGCGGTAGATGGAGACGAAGAATAAAAGGCCATTGCACAAGAACTGCAGCATTTACGACATAATAAAGTTAATTGCGAGGTTTATTAATAGTACTCGCTCGTGCTATGTATTAAAAGGTGAGAGGATAAGGATTATTTTATTTAAAAAAACAATTTTTTGTTATTTTTTGCTGGTTCTGTAGCTTAAGCAAGTGTCAGAAGTGAGCTATTCAAATGACTGTTAGTAATCTTTAAATGGTGATGATGATGAGGATAGATTATTCAAAAAATGTTCCTATGCATATACATAGGGTTTTCCAATAAGGGGTTGACAGCTTTTTTTTAAAATAAAACGCAAACCATTTGAGATAGTTCAAAAACTTTATTATCGGCTTAAAGTACAATCAAAACATTTATGAATGGAACTCGACTTCGTTCATATGGCCACCGCTGGCGCGTTTGCAGCTATCGATTCCTTGGACCCAATTTTCAACGACTCGGCCGCTAGTTCGCGTTCAATGTTGGCTCTGAGCTCTTCCAACGTCGTCGACGTGTTGGCATAAACCAATTACTTAACGTAGCCCCACAGAAAATAGTCAAGCGGCGTTAAAGCGGTCAATCGACTGGCCCATTTCTTGAGAAAACACGCTCACTATACTTACTCTTCAATAAATCGATTGTAGCGTGTGCTGTGTGGCTTGTGGCATTATCCAGTTGAAACCACATGTCGTCCAAGTCTATATCTTCCAATTCGGGCCAAAAATAATCGGTGATCATGGCGCGATAACGCTGACCATTCACAGTAACGTGACGATTGTTATCGTCGACGAAAAAATATGGCCCAATAACGCCGCCGGCATGCAAACCGCACCAAACAGTTATTTTTTGTGGATGAAGTGGTGATTCATGAAGCACATGTGGGTTTTCACCCGACCAATAACGCATATTTTGCTTATTGACGAACCCATTGAGCCAAAAATGAGCTTCGTCACTGAAGATGATTTTGCGATGAAATTCATCATCTTGGCGCATCTTCTCCAGAACCCAATCGTTGCTTCAAATGGTCCATCTGCTTCAATTCTTGAGTCAGCTTGATCTTGTATGGGTGTAAACCAAGATCCTTACGCAAAATACGCCAAGCGATGCCCAATTCTTGAGAACGCCGTGGAATTGACTGATTTGGATCGCTGGCTACGGACGCCTGAACGGCAGCGATATTTTCGACACTTCGACCAACCCGTTGTCTCGCTGAAATTTCAACATCACACAACGAATATGTACAGTCAAATTTTTGCACTAAACTTATTATTGCCTGTCTACTAGGGCGAGAATTACGACTAAAAATTGGAGTTAACGCTCTTAAAGTTGCAGTCACCGACTCCGAATTTCAGTAGAAAATTTTTATAATTTGCAGACGTTGCTCGTTCGTGTACTTTACCATGATGAAAATGTTGAGTTTACTGAATAAATTGACAGTGACAGTTTGATGATTAGTGAAAGACTGCGTTCACAAATTAAATTCAAAGTTGTCAAGTCCCTATTGGAAAACCCTTTACAATCACACTGCAATGACTTGTATGAGGATGTATTGAAACTTTTTTATTTGACGTCGCAGTATTTAGAAGCTCCGAAGAGGATCCGTCCGGCTGATTGATTGAAATACCTATATCGCTCTATTTTCACATCGTGTCGGACTAAAAAGTAGCTTTATTGCTAGGTTAGCAATATTGACGATTAGCAATTCCCTCAATTGAGGAAAATGTGTGAAAAAATGTGAATTTTTATTACAGTCTTTCTGAAACTTCTGTCCCATTATGTCTAAAGTCATGAGAAATAGTTAGTTCATCTGTAGGACCACTTCGAGTTTCGAGTACCAAATGGGCGTATTTGAAAGCAATGCATTGCTAGCTCGGTATCGTTTAAACAAATTTCGCAACTAGTCCATTCAAGTTATCTAATCGGTGTTTCATCTTCTGGATTACAACTCCTATAGGATGGTTACTTCATCACTCTACTTGGCGTTTTCATATACTTGTGTTCTATAAAATTGGGTTGATAACCTAAGTGATATAAGTGGATTCCACCGATCAACAAGATTTGTGACTAACAAAGTTTTGATTCTGATTAGATCGAATTCCATGAACAGCAGTGTTAGCCATATCTAGGAAGTTTGTTGTTACATCTCTCGTAGTGAGTGTTGTTATCTAACTTTTCTTGATGACATAAGCTACTTAGATAATATATTACCCATGTCCACAAACTGACCCTTGTCTTAGAATTCTTTGCAAATGAAGACACATATCGTAGTAAGAACACTTAAATGCCATAGATAAATCACAATCTTGCAAGGGGTTACATCCCGACCAGGTACGTACATACGAGTATATGAATTGCCAGCAAAGTTAAATATTAAATATTCATAACCAGAAATAATCAATAAATATGTCTCGTTAATAACCAAGAATGGATGAAAAAAAATACTCAAGTAATTAATAGTTATGTTAGAGAAACATTTAACTTGGCATCTTCGCTGCCTCAAACGGACTAATCAATTCCAATCTTAAGGAACGAGTTTCATAATCATACAAACACTAAGAGATACCTTACATTTAAAATTAATTATGAATCTTAATTATAAATTTCGCTTCTGAGGGAAGAACTTCTGCAAATATCTACGGAGGTTAAGTAACTTCTGTGTGACTGTACGCTTTGCTCCTTTGGTTCTTTAAGTCACGCAATTTTCGCACATCTCGAAATTAGACAGACAGAATGTCTATTTGGGGAGATTATCTATCAAACTCTAAGTAAGCTGCAAAAAAACCTGATTTTTTAGTCATCTGATATACTGAAACAAGTTTCATAAAAATTAGCACCCACCAGAGCGATTAAGGTCGAACAATATATCAGTAGATGCTGTTGTTAAGTAATCTGAATGAATAATTAGCTTACGACCGAATTTAGACAAAGATTCGAGTAATAAACCAATTAAACCTTTCACCAGATATTTGTCAAATTAGTGTTGACCCATTGTTAACCCACACAGTGCTTGATATTTTTTGTTTTCTTGATTCATTATTGTCTAGTAATTATTGCCACCCACCTAGTGGTTATGAAAAACTGAAGGTGCATATGAATATTTGTATTGGTAAACGTTTTGGCACTGAGCTATCATTTAAATTTACAACCGCCATCGGTATATTCGTATACAAGTCGGAGGTGTACATCTTTTTCCTTCGCAATAAAAAAAAATCGCACCCTCGTCTTAACCACTCTACACGAAGATGCTTGATCTTTGGTTCTATAGGCATAATTGAACGGTTTAACGCAACAACTTCTGGGTTAAGTAGTAATCAGCATTTAAATATGCGCTGAGTCTTGATATACAAAGGAAAGGTGCCTGGCCTTTAACTCATTGAGTTGAATACTGATTTATGTATGAAATTGCCAGGTAGCAGAAAATTTGTTGGCCACTGGATAATTTATAATCTATCTTGAGTGTAGTGTTTGAATGTTCATTAATCATGTGTCTAATGAAATGAATCTTTTTGTTCTTCTTCTTACAGTCGAATAGTTGTTATGCCCCTGAAGTGTGCTGCCGTCTTCCAGCTACTGCTCTAACTCCAGATGGTTATGTGTTGACTGTTCCACAAATTCCTTTCCCACAACCACCATCACCACAACAGTACACTCCAGCAGCATCACAATACACTCCACCATCAACAACGCCAGGAGTATATATTCCCCCAGCACGTCCATCATACCAGCCGGCAGGACCACCTGCACCACCAGCTCTACCAGCATATCGACCACCAGCGCCACCAGCACCACCAGCATACCGACCAGCAGCACCACCAGCACCACCAGCATACCGACCACCAGCACCACCAGCACCACCAGCATACCGACCACCAGCACCACCAGCACCACCAGCATACCGACCACCTGCACCACCAGCACCACCAGCTCCTCCAGCATACCGTCCACCAGCACCTCCAGCTCCACCAGCACCACCAGCGTACATTCCACCAGCTCCACCAGCTCCACCAGCACCAAGACCACCACAAGCATACATTCCACCAGCTCCACCAGCACCAAGACCACCAAGACCACCACAAGCATATATTCCACCTGCACCACCAGCTCCTCCCGCACCACCAGCATATAGGCCATCAGCACCACAAGCACCTCCAGCTCCTCCAGCACCACCAGCATACAGGCCACCTGCACCTCCAGCTCCTCCAGCGCAACCAGCATACAGACCACAGGCACCACCAGCACCTCCAGCACCTCCAGCACCATCAGCATACAGACCACCAGCACCTCCAGCTCCCCCAGCACCACCAGCATACATACCACCCCCAGCATCAGCACCAACACCACAAAAATCACAAAACCCAATATATATTCAACCAGCTCCTCAACAACCACGCCCACAAGCAGGACCTAATCAGAACTACCTACCACCCAAACCACGTCCAGAATATGCCTATACCCCACAAACACCAATCGGAAGTTCATCAAATCAAGTGCCAATTCGTGGTGAAGATATTCTTTCTGAGCCCATTTTCCCAACAAGGAAGCCATTCAGCAATGAAGTATCACCATCTGCGCCACAGACATGCGCTGCCGCTCTTGTCTGTACCGATATTAACTATTGCGACAGCCGTGGTACAATCAGTGAATCTCCAACAAATCTTTCACCACAACAAGCGATTTTCCGTGCACCTTTGACCGATTGCACCATTGAAGGAACTGGAGCTCCAGGTAAATGCTGCCGTGATTCCAACTACGTTGATCCATGGCCAGTGAATCCAACCGGACAGTGTGCCACCAGAAATCGCGTAAGTACTCGTACTCGTATATCCCCTTCATTGATTCGCCTTTCATTTGTTAAAACTATCCATTTTTTTTTTTTTATTTAGAACACTAAGCCACGTGGTGTAACCGAGGAGGATACTTCATTTGCTGAAATTCCATGGCAAGCAATGGTTCTGAAGGAATCAACCAAGTCCTTGCTTTGCGGCGGTGCTATTGTCGGCTATGCTATGATCTTAACAACTGCATCTTGCCTTGCTGGGTAAGTGTCTTATACTTATGTGCAAAATTTCACTTTAAACACGCTCCATTGTAGAGAACCAACTCGTGATATCCTGGTTAAGACCGGAGAATGGCAGCTCGGAAACGATGATGAGCCACTTCCATTCCAATTGCTACGTGCTGCTGAAGTTGAATTCCATCCTAAATATGACGCAGCGACCGGAGAGAACAACTTGGCCATAATCCTTTTGGAATCAAACCTGAAAACCGCTGTACACATTAGTCCAATTTGTATCAGTGATAAGGACCCAAGCCCATCAGAAAATTGCATAGTCACAGGATGGGGTAAAAATGCTTTGAGAAGTATGTTTTCACACATCATATACCCACCCGTAAATTGGTAGTATCTAACTTTCTCCATTGTTTATAGTTCACGAGCAAGGTGCTTTAATGCACCAGACACCAATTGAAGCTGTATCCCGTAGTGAATGCGGAGCCAGCTCATCGCAAGTCTGTGCCAGGACAAAATTCGATGCCTGCAATGTTGATTATGGCAGTGCGCTGGCATGCGGTACAGGCACCGGTTACGTGCTTAAGGGAACATTCACCAACGAAGACCAATGCGGCAACTCATTGGCAACCTTCACCAAACCAGATATTGCATGGATCAATACTGCCTTCAATCAAAACAGTCGTGCTCTCAAACTCGGTTAAGTTAATTTAGCTTTCAAAAACAAGATTTCGGTACCTTGGTGCAATTTTCACATCCTATATTTCGGTGTAAAGCTGACTTGATAATTTTGTTTTGATTGTAATTTTTTTATTTTTGTTTTTGTTTTTTTTTTTTTTTTTTTTTGTGAGAGAATTCAATTGAAAAAGAAACAACCGACAAAACAAACAAATTTACAAACTCATGCAAGCGAATACTGTCATTAGATTAAAATTTAATATAATTTATAAGTTTAGTTTATAATTACTGTTTCGTAATTTTATTATTGTATAACTCAAGCTTCTACCTGTACCTATTCTACTGCGCAGAATTACGTCTTTGGCGTGCGTCTCATTTGAGCAGGGACCTTAGCTAGCTCCGACAGCTACCTTCCTGTTCCAGCTATTTATGTTTAATTTTTATTTTTTTGTTTTATAAATTTTTTTTAGTTTATTCTTTTTATTTATGAACCATATCTGAATTTTTATTTTTTTTTATTTTTTATTTACCATTACCGAATTTTTCATTGAAAAAAAAAAAATTATAAAATAAAAAAATGTATACAAAGTTTTAGTTGTAATTGTGCTTAGAGCAAAATCGTTCCCTAAATATACATATCCTATGTCCTAATTAGAACATCCCAATGTAGCTTATAGGTCATAGCACCTATGAAAATCTAGATAAGTCGATTTGTCAGTACTTTTTGTAGGCTTTTATTATCACAGTGTGTGTAAAATAGTAATTTTTGTTCTATTTAATAATAATAAAAAAAAAACATTATTTTTATATAAAAAAAAATCAAATACTTTTTTTATTTTTGAATTTTTTTTCTCAATTTTTTGCAAAAGGTTTTGCCCTTTTTGTACGAAATTGATGGACCTAATCCATTCAGCATGCGAAAAGATTAAATTGTTACAAAAATGTCGCGGCATAAACGAACAGAATCAGAGGAAGAAAATATCGGGTTTTCCAATAAGGACTTGACAACTTTTTTTTAAAATAAAACGCAAACCATTTGAGATATTTCAAAAACTTTATTATCGGCTTGAAGTACAATCAAAACATTTATGAATGGAGCTCAACTTCGTTCATATAGCCAACGCGGATTCGTTGGACCCAATTTTCAACGACTCGGCCACATATTTCGGCCGAAACGGCCGACCGGGCTTCATCGGAAAATTTGATGAGAAATTGTCCTGGCGATCCAACAGTTAACAAATCGGCGACGGTGTGCAAATGAAGATCAACGTTTAAAATTCGCCATAAAGTGCCATAAGTGAGCCCCAATTGTTCGGTTCGGCGACGAATTGAGGTGTCTGGCTGGTTGTTCGCTCACAGTGTTGTATTGGCGTGTACGAGGTGTGTTCAAAAAGTAAGGTGACTATATATTTTGATAAAAAAATATTTATATATTCATCAATATTAATGTTGTCCCCTTCAACGTAATTCCCTTCAGTGTATTATAACTTGTGCCAACGCTTTTTCCAATCCTCGAAGTACTTCTCATAAGCACTTTCCAGTATAGCCTTGAGCTCTTCCAGCGATGCCGTTTTAATATCCTCAATCGTGCAAATCACCGTCCTTTCATAGGTCTCTTCATTTTTGGGAACAGGAAAAAGTCGCATTGGGCCAATACCCATGATTCATCACCAGTTATGACGCTTATGAGCAAATCAGGATCATCATTGACGTCATTCAAGAGCTCCTGAGCGATGCTCATGCGACGGTTCTTCTGATCAAAATTTAGAAGTTTCGGAACAAACTACGCTGGCACATGTCTCATGCCCAAAACATCGGAAAAATTACATGACACGAACGACCGATATGCCAATATTCTCAGCAATTTCTCTTATAATTCAACGATTTTCCAAAACAATTTTCTGCACAGCTTCGACGTTATCATCTTTTGTTGTCGTCATTGGCATCTTCTCTTCCATCTTGGAAGAGCTTGTACGACTTGTAAACATTTTTTTTTTTACTTAGAGCAAACTCAGCGTATGCCACTGTCAACATTTCAAGTGTTTTAGAGCACTTGATTCCATTTTTTACACAAAATTTGTAACAAATTCATTTCTCCATTTTTTATAATAATTAAAAATCGCCGAGCGCTCTAAGCTACTCTAAATTCTTATAACTATGTCTTTCGACTTTATGTACATTTTACTTAGAACTATTTATTTTGAATACTTAAGGCTAAGAAAAAATATTTGTTAAGAAAAACTTAGCATATGGACATGATTTTATTTTTTTTATAAAAACTTAATATCTAACTTAAAATAAACCTTAGCCTACCTAACCTATATACACAATACACACATACACACACATAGACATTATACACAATTATATACATAAATTAGTATATACATTTGTATATACCAATATATGTACATATTTCTTAAATGCTAACCTAAACCTATGCAAGCTGGCCATCGCTATTCACAGAGAAAACGGATTGGTCAGCTCTGCCTCATTAGTGAGGCTGGTCCGTAATTGACGGAAACGACGACGAAACATCTTCCCCATCATTCAACCACCAGAAATGCTGGTGCTGCCGAACGACATCCCTCTTATCGCAATTCCCCACCGCCCTACTGAACCTGAGGCGATCCACACTGCCGTGTGCGACGTCTCTGTTGTAGTTGAGTCGCCTGTCCCCAGCTCTCCGAGCGACATGGAAGATTAACGGCACCGCTGATCTATCCTGGATCAACCCTATCTGATCTAGGTAGAGGAATGCTTCCGGTGGAACGAAGCCGTCAGAGCGCACATTCTCGTGGTAAAGGTAATTGGGGTAGTAAGCCCCAGATATCAGGTTATTCGTCGAGGTCATTGCTCTTGCAATGTGCCTTCGAGTCAGCTTAATTACGAAGTTGTCCACTCGTATTAGGTTCGCCCTATTGTAAAGGACCTCATTAGGATAAAATTTCTTGTACTCCGACTCTGGTGTTCTGTACAAGCGACGACAAGCCCTAAGGCAAGCCCTCTCAAACACCCGAATCTTTTCCATTAAGCTTGCTCGTACATTGAACCACACGGGACAACCAAATACCAGCATGGGCCTGATAAGGGCCATGTAGCAGATTACCTTTACCCTCGCACAAAGTTGGCTGCTATAAAACAGTCTCCTTGTAAGGGCAAAAGCGCCTTTAGCTCTGACCAGAGCTGCATCTACATTTTTGCCAAAATACAGAAACTGATCAAGCCAGATCCCAAGGTATCTGACTACATTTCGACAGGCAAGAGGCTGTCCGCGTTGTCCAATGATCGAGAACTTTCGCCAATTTTTTCTGGTGTCCCTAGAGGCTCCAGACAACGGCGTCCTAAAGAGAATGGTTTCCGACTTCTCAAAGTTGATTTTCAACTTCCAGTCATCGCAAAATCGTCTTATTTTATCGAAGTCACGCTGCAAGAGAGTATTAATGACTTCGATTTTTGGACCTGTTCTGTACGCTACCAAATCGTCTGCGTACGCAATAGTATGGGGAAGTGAACCTATCAAGTCGCTTGTATATATATTGAATAGGATCGGCGAATTGACCGCGCCTTGCTGAAGACCATTTTTAATTTGAAATATTCCAACAGAAGTCACATCGCCATTCTTCACGATGAACTGTCTGTTGTGTAGCATATTATAAAGAATGTACAAGAGTGGTTTACCGATCCCCAACCCAGTCAGCTTATAGAAAAGACCCTCTAACCATACGGTGTCGAAGGCCTTCTCTAAGTCAACAAGGCAGGCACCAATGCATTGTTTTTTGCCTTTGTTCCATTGGATATCGGACACCAGTTTAGACGCGGCATGTGAGATATCATGTCCCGCCTTAAAACCGAATTGATTATCCGGAACTATATGTTTGTCCTCAACCCACCTAGACAGAGCTCTATTGATTACCTTTTCAAAAACCTTACTGATATTCGGAAGGAGACTTATCGACCGGAGATTCGCCGGATTGGATATATCCTTTCTCTTTTTGGGGATAGGTTGAACTACCGCCGTTTTCCAATGCGCTGGATAATGTGCATTATTCATTGCATTGTTAAACAGGGTGGTGTAAATGTCCACCGCTTCTAGAGGAAGATGTCGAAGCACGATGTTCGGAACACCATCGGTCCCGACCGATTTCTTAGCCCTGATTGTGTCGAAGATCTCATGGAGTTCTTCCCTCGAAATGAACGGGGGTAGGTCACCCTCTCTGGCAATGACGTTATTTGCCATATTTTCGTCGCTAAACCGGGTGAAACCAGAGCCCTCGGATCGCCAGTTCCCTATTTCATTTCGAATGCAGAAGTCGTGCACCAAGACGCGACTGTCCAGGTCGTAATTAGGGTCAATGATATCAATGGCCTTGCATACTTCCTGGAAAGTCGCCCCTATGGCCTCGACCTTCTCCTGTGGATCCTCGATCACAAAGAAGTCGTCATCGTCAGCGGCTTCATTTGGATCAATACCTGCTATTGTCAGTAACCGTTCGTTGTCTGTTGTCCGGGCTATTTTAAGACACTGAAGGTCGTTTTGATTTTTTCTCCGAATTGTTTATTTATTTGCGGAAACATATTCGGGTTGCTGCTGTTTACAGCCTGAACCTTGTTGTTCCAATACAAACTTACAGAAATTCTGTAATTTTCTTTTATTAGCGTTTGGATATTTTTAATCGACGACTTCAGTGTCCTAATCTCCGGGTCTTGTCGGTCAGTTAACTGTCTGTACAAGTTTTTAAGTCTTGACAGCAGTCTACTTTTCTGTCGGTGCAGTGCGTTAATAGTAGGATTGCGGAACAGGTCTTCGTTAGTCGTACGTCGATACCGCGGTATTGTAGTGTCCATAGTTTGTTTAATTGTCTCGTCCATTTGTTTTAGGTAATTGTCGATCTCCTCGTTTGACAAATTCCTATTGGACGGTGGGTGGAGCGTATTCGAGGAGAGCGCTCTTGTCAAGTTAGCGGAGAAGCGTGTCCATGGAGTCTTACTGTAGTTGTAAGAATATCTTTGGACAAACTCCTCCAATTCCGCAATTTCGTTGGGAACTGTAATTTCGGTGCTAAAACCGCAATGGTCACTGTCATACACGAATGTGCGCAAACAGTTTAGCGTTTGTAAATTCGTACCTATCAGCCGTATGCTTTAGTCGTACAGCAGTAGATCCAAATAAGACCCGCCTCTGGGAAACGACGGGTTATCCGTCGCTTTAAGACCAAGTCTGTACATGACATCGTGCTGACCCCACCAATCGAGTAGTATCTCTGTGTCTAGCGTTGAAATCTCCGCCGATTATAAAATAATTCTCCCCCGATTCCAGCCTCTGCCCTTGGATTGCGAGCAAGATGGCCAGCATGTTAGGTGCAGCTTCCGTTGTTCTCGGCGTTGGCGCCGGAGAAGCAACAGTCGCTTGCTGTACCGTAGCCCCCCTACCTGACGCCATTTGGGCGTAGGAAATTTGGGACGAGACGGCTGGTGTTTGAAATCTGACAGGTGAACGTTTGACCTCCACCTTCTGCTGCCGAGACAGTTTTGCTTTCTTTATGTCAGCGAACTTAGGACAACCCCGATAGTTTGCGGTGTGCCCCACGTTTCCACATAACACGCACGTAAGCTGCGACCTATCGGATGCTCCGTCAACACCCAGAGCACACTCCTCGGAACTGTGGTTCTTAGCGCACTTCACGCATCGAGGCTGCATTTGGCAGTTCGACGCGGCGTGCCCGAACCTCTGGCAGCGAACGCATTGTATAATGCCTTCGCTCCTTTTTAGTTTTTCCCAGTGAACCACTTGGTAGTCTAGGACATTGACACTCCTTAGACTATCCAGACGGCTTTCGGGACTGAGCTGCACCAGGAAGAACGGCAGACTCCGTTTCTCCCGCCTCGCTCTAGCTGTGGTAAATGGCTTTACCCCCACAAACTTGAGTCCTTCGCACTCCTTCTCTTTGAGCAGTGCCAGGATCTCCTCAGGGTCAGTAGACGGTTTCAACCCCTTCAGCAGCATCGATTGCCGCTTTTCACACTTTGGTGTGAATGAGTAGTGCTCCGTCGTCGTTTCCCTCAGGAGCTCTTTCACTTTCGCTTAGCCCTCCACTGTGTTACAGTGGATGGCATGGCGATCGTTTCCCAATCTCTTTATATTAAAATTATTACCAATGACCAACTTACACAGGTCCTTGGTAGCATTTACCTCTAGTTTATAGGTGTTGATCGGAGGCACCTTCTCCTTCTTCTTCTTCTGCTGCTGCTGCTGTTGTTGTTGTTGTTGCTGCTGCTGCTGTTGTTGTTTTTGTTGTTGCTGTTGTTGTTGTAGTCGTTGGTGTTGTTGCTGCTGCTGCTGCTGTTTCTTCAGCTGATGTGCTTTCAGCTGTTGTTGTTCTTGCAGCAGTTGCTGCTGTTGCTTTTGCTGCATTTGTTGTTTCGGCTGCTGCTGTTTATGTTGTTGCTGCAGTTGTTGGTTCTGCTCTTGCTGTTGGGAGCTCTCTGCTTCCTGTTGCTCCCTCTGCCTGCGTGCAGTTTGCCGTTGCCTAATAGCAAGCATTTCTTGTTCCAGCTCTTGGATACTGGTTTTTATAATATTGATTTCTTCATCTTCGTCTTCCGACTCAGATGAAGCTAGAGAGGCAAAGTTGTTGGTGCCCTCCTCCTCTTTGTCATTTTCAGCTGTTAAAATAGCACTTATTTTTTTTTGGTTAGATTAGGAGGTGTTTTCAACCTCTTCTTCCTTTTAATGGCTTTCGCCACGGTTATGGGAAGAGCGGGGCGCTCTCCACCATTCATCACGTGATTTTTGTTTGCTTTTTTTTTTTTTTCTTATTGCTTGTTGGTTTTGATATGTACGAGTATTACACAGTTAGAAAAAAAAAAAAATAAAAATAAAAAAAAAACAAGAAAAAAGGTTCCAAATTTCACTCGGGATTTGAACCCCTGTCCAACGATTTGTTGACTGGCGGCGCTAACCGCTGGGCCACCGAGTCAATTGACAAAATCGCAACTAATTATATGTATTTATTTGTATTTATACACTAAAAGCCGAAAGACCGAAAGACGTCTATTCTCACCGGAGATTTACGAACGACTGTCCTATATACTTGAAACTATGAACACATGTTCGGGACATATGTACGAGTACCAACACAGCAAAAAAAAATCGATAATCGAATTACTGTTCAAAAGTCACATTACTTTTAGAACACACCTCGTACATGCTGGCCGAGCATGCTGATATGAAATTTGACCCGATAACGAACCACTTTCTTAAAAACACTTCACCATTGCATGAATTCCGGACTCACTAGGGTGATTTTGTAGACCGAAAAATGCACGAATTGTACGAAATGTTACTTTAACAGATCGCCCATTTTCGTAATAGGATTAAATAACATAAATGCGTTGTTGCGTAGTAAACTACTACATGACTAAAATTGGCAGAGATTGTATGACATCTGTCAAAAATATCAATCCATCTTGTTGGCTCACATTTGTAATACATCTCTTGTGCTCCATATTAAGTTTTTTGGTTAACTTAGTTTCGATAATCAAATACATGACACAGGGCTACTTAACATTTAATTTACATTCAACGCAAGGGTTTTAAGAGTTTGATCCACCATGTTCGTATCTATTGCGATTGAAGGTGCTTTAGGTCTTGTGCTTATAATAATCATAAAAGTAGCTCCGTCATCTCCTTTTTCTCAGCTATTTCCGAATATTGCGCCCTCTATGAACACTTACTCGTAATTATTTGTGGGGATTTTAATGTGGATCTTCTAAAATATAATTCGCTGGCCTTTCAATTGAAAGACTCAGTTTCTTCAGTAGGAATGCATCTAGTAAACACAACTTACCCTACACGTTTTGCGAAGGATAAAGTACCCAGTCTTCTTGATCTTATAATTGCTTCGTGTTCGTCGCTGGTTCTCTTGTTTGACCAACTTTCATTTGATGTTTCAGACCATGATCTACATTTTTATTGTTATGATATCAATTTTTCGAAAACCGCCATCTCTGATACTTTTACTTTTAAAGACTTTAATTCTATTGATGCTAACGTCCTTCAAGCTGCGACTTTTTCTGCTCCTTGGGAGCAATGCCGATTGACTGGTGATCCAAATGAAAAAGTAAGACTGTTTCAATCAATACTACTAAAATTGTAGGATGAATGTGTGCCTATGAAAACAGTGAAAGTTCAGAATAAAGTATGTCCTTGGTTTACTTCGGAGGTGGTCTGGTCTATTAAGACGAGGAACAAATTATACAGTAAATGGAAGCGTAGGCCATCTAATGTAACTAGGTCCGCATACAAAGTGGCTCGTAATTACTCAACCACCGTCGTGCGTACGTCAAAGAAAAACTTTTATGCTTCTAAACTAAATTCTTCCCTTCCTGCTAAGAAACTTTGGAGCAACCTAAGGACAATCGGTATGTCTGTCGGAAGGAATAACTCTCAGTGTGCTCTGGATCCAGATGACTTGAATAATTTTTTCCTGGGTGATGCCCCCACTGCTGGTAGCCCAACTTCTAATCGAACTGTAGACTGTGTAGGCTCTGTACCAATGTTCGAAAGTTTTGAAGTAACCACGGAAGCTGAAATTACTCAATGCGTTACAGCCATAAAGTCCAATTCGATAGGTGAGGATAGCTTTCCAATTCGATTTGTTAAACTTATTTTACCTGAAATGGTCTCCCATATCGCTCATGTAATCAACTGGTGCATAATTACGTCAACTTTTCCACAGCTCTGGAAATTTGCAAGAGTTCTGCCAATAGCAAAGAAAACAAATACATCTTCTCCTGTTGATTTTACTCGTAGACCGGTTAGCATTCTACCTTGTCTATCAAAGGTTTTTGAAAAGGTTTTGGCAAAGCAGATAACGAAGTACTTGTCACTGAATCATTTGTTGTATGCTCAGCAATCTGGCTTTAGAGCTACAGCTATGGTGAACCTTTTTGAAGAATTACGAGTAACTCAGGAGTGTGACAGGGCTTATTTTTCGTTGCTGTGTTTGCTAGACTTTTCTAAGGCATTTGATAAAGTTAATCATAAAGTTCTATGTTGGAAGCTCAATAATCACTTTGGTTTCCGTGAAAGAGCAGTAAAATTGATCAGTAGTTTTCTCTTTGGCAGATCACAAAGGGTTAATTCTGGGGAACGTTTTTCACTATTGAAAGGAGTAAAGCAGGGAGTTCCTCAAGGCTCAATATTAGGTCCGATACTCTTCTGTATGTTTATTAATGACCTTCCAATAGTCTGTAAACATACTTCAGTACACCTTTATGCTGACGATGCCCAACTACATTTAGCGAAGCCTTATAGTAACCTCAATGAACTTGTTCTTCTCATCAATGAAAACTTAAAACATATTGCAACCTGGTCTGTAGCTAATGGGCTGCTTCTTAATCCATCAAAATCTCAAATAATACCCATTTCAAAAAATTATTTCGACCCTTGCCTCCTTCCCGATGTTTACCTTAATAATAACAAAATTAAAGCTGTGGACTCTGTCACTAGTCTAGGCTTTATTATCAACCGAAATTTGTCTGGTTACAATCACACAAATGTGGTCGTGAGTGGTATCTACGGATGTCTTCGCAAATTGTGGATCAGTGCTTATTTTACCCCTCAGGAAACAAGACGAAAGCTGGTACAGTCTCTAGTTCTACCCCTCATAACATATGCTGAGGTGGTCTATTGCTGTCTTGACTATTCATCCAAGCGAAAACTGCAAGTTGCCTTCAACGACGCGGTGCGTTATATCTATGGCTTACGTAGATATGACCATATTTCTGCATTTGCCAGGGGTTTGCTTGATTGTAATTTGGTACAATATATCAACGGCAGGAATTGTATGCTTTTGCACAAAATTATTATAACTCAAAGTCCGTCTTACTTGTTTAACAGACTCAATTTTACTCGCTCCTCAAGAACCATCAAGCTCATTCCCTATCGTTACAATAACCTTAACTCGTCACTTTTATTTTCTATCCATATTATAAGGCTTTGGAACTCTTTGCCCTCTCAATTGAAGAATATTTCAAATCCAACTAATTTTAAAAGTGCAGTCTTTCAACATTTCTCCAACTTATCAATTTAAATTCTTTCCGTCATTATCTCATTATCCCTCAGGCAATAAAGATATTAGTGCAAAAATTCGAGTCTACATATTCGTTGTGTGATGTTGCCGTGTCAGTAAGACAACGGGTTGGTCGAAGTGTCGAAAATATCAAATCAGTCAATTCCACGGCGTTCTCAAGAATTGGGCATCGCTCAGACCTCATTATGGCGTATTTTGCGTAAGAATCTTGGTTTACACCCATACAAGCTGACTCAAGAATTGAAGCCGATCGACCATTTGAAGCGACGTACGTTCTCCGATTGGGTTCTGGAGAAGATGCGCCAAGATGAACGCAAATCCATCTTCAGTAACGAAGCTCATTTTTTTCTCAATGGGTTCGTCAATAAGCAAAATATGCGTTATTGGTCGGGTGAAAATCCACATGTGCTTCATGAATCACCACTTCATCCACAAAAAATAACTGTTTGGTGCGGTTTTCACGCCGGCGGCGTTATTGGGCCATAGTTTTTCGTCGACGATAAAGATCGTCACGTTACTGTGAATGGTCAGCGTTATTGCGCCATGATCACCGATTATTTTTTTGTTAGTTTTACATGGTCGGCAGTATCAAACGCCTTAGTGATATCAATAAAAATAGCAGCAGCATATTTATTATTCAAGCTGTAGTAAGTAGTTAAAGCTGCAAAACTGTACGAGGGCATCCCCTCTAAACCCAAACTGATTATTACTAAAAAAAAAGAAGATTTATCAAGAAACACCATTATTCTATCTTTCAATGCTTTCTCAAGAATTTGTGAAAACACTGGAAGCAGAGAGATTGGCCTATAAATATCATATTTAGATTTTTACTATCACATTTCTTTGACATCAGTATAACTTCTTCGGTTTTTAATGCATCTGGAAATATACCACTATGGATGCTTTTATAAAAAATCGGCGTTAAGACATCAACAACATTTAATGAGATTTTCTTAATAAAATTATTAGACAATCCATCTCTTGTTGACGAATTGGAATTTAGAGAGTTTATGATCCGAAATAATTCAAAAGATGAAATCGGGGCATAATAAAAGCTATTGGCTTGACTCCATTCACTGCTAAAACATTCTTCCACACAATATTTTCTGATGGCATCACCTCTTTGCCAGTAAGAAACTCTTCAATAATGTTGGTACTGTCATTCCAAGCTAATTTTATTCATCATTACTAATGTCAATACTTGCTTTAGTATTAATTCGTTTTTCGAGGAAAGGAAAGTGATTGCTTATCAATTCCGGCCATAGATTCGCATATAAAAGCTTGCCTTGGCATAATATTGAGATTTGTCAGCGAAAAAAAAGTGTTAATCAACTACGTACAGTGGGGCAGAATGTCCTAAAATGTGGTATTAAATCAGCCGTTACAGCTAATAACCTGACATTTTTCAGGTTAGCTTCTTAGACCAGTTCCAAAATATTTGTAAACCCGCCCACCCGGCACGCCCACTAAAAATCCCACTTTTCTGAAATGTGCCTATTTTTCAATATTAAAAACTTAAAGAAGATTTATTGAAGATCTAATTTTTATCAACTACACTTACCGTCCCCACCCAGTTTTACGCCCCCTTTTATTATGAAAAAAAAAACGAATTAGTAAAACCATTTTTTAAATTGTTCGTAGGTATTTATTGAGACTTATAAATTAAAAATAAAACAATTAAATTAAATTTGTCCATTAAATACAAAACAAAACCAAAAATTGCTGTTATTTCCTTAGATATCATCACTGTCATCACTGTCATCATTATTATCATCAGCCTCATCTGACTGAGGAAGAGCGTTTAATTACTGGACACTTGGGGGTTTTAGCAAGTTGAGTGCTTCTTTGGGAAAAGACTGGAATTTTTGTTTATGCAATTTTTGCTGGGATGTTATAATAGGATCCGAGCTCAGTAAAAAGAAATTAAATACATGTTCATTCGTTTTTTCACGGCTTGATTTTCTTGAGAAGTTCTCGCGGAAATTTTTAAAATCTTTGTTGCGTGCTTCTTGCGCTTCCTCCGATCGGCAACAGTGCAGATGATATAATTTCTGAGCCATGAATAAAATATTTATGCAAAGTTGGAGGTATATGATACCAGGGATATTTATTGACGAAACATCTCGCTGTGTCATGTGCAAATTCCCTGAACTTTTCTAAATCAATCTCATATCCACTGGCAACTACAATCATTATGGTGTACATTTTTTTTATATGTTCTATGTCTAAGAGTTCAGGGTTTTGAAAAACCGCCTTACCGTGTTGCCATCGTTCGTATTACCAAATCCCGGTTTTGGTTTATCGACAGTAAATCCACATCGTTCTCGGAATTCCCTTTGAATTCGGCCCTTATTTGCTGCCACGACTTCTTTGTCACTTTTTCGAGCTCGCCATTTTTTAATAGATAATTTGTATGCTACTCGTAAATGCAGAAAGCATTCAAACATTCGTATCCAACCATGTAAAACAGACATTCCGAAAGCTAAATGTTCCGTTTTCACTGGTCGTGTAATCATATCTTCGATTTTGTTGAAATCCTTCGTTCTTAAGTTGCTCCATATAAATAACATTTTTGGGTTGAGGTGGTTTCAGTTAAACTTTTCCATCAATAATGGTGAAAATTAAAGAATGATCTACTTTTACACACCTGTTACCAATTACTACGGAAGTTTTTTGAAGGTTTGCAATCTGTGCAAAGAAGAAGAAGAAGTCTCAAAACTCACTTCCGGACGACTACGTTTCTTTGCTGAATCTGGTGATCTATAGAATGCAATAGAACTGTTTAGCCATTTTTCATTAGCTTTAACAATTTTTTCTTCGATTCTGCAAGCTTTGAGCCACCGTATCTTAAAATCAGTTTTGAAATGCGAGAGGGTTTTCTTTACAACTTCTATTTGGGTATTTTTTGGGCTTTTTGTCATTTTAACAAGTTCTTCTTTTAAGAAATTGAACTGTTCTTCAACAATCACACTCCCAGAGCCTCTCATCATACAAACTAGTTCACCTATTGCCAAAAGAATGAAATTAATGAAATTTAAAATGTGATATTCGTTTTAGCAGATCCTTATTATCAAAATGTTTTGTTCGAGATTTTACTTGTTCTATTAGAAAGTCAAACTGCTCTGCCATGTTTAAATATCCAGAACTTCTAAGAATATCCACAAGCTCCTGCCTGGTAACAAATAGTGTATTAGAACTTGTTCATAAATCAGGAAAAATTAATAGAAGTACGGGAAAAGAACAAGAAGGCATTTATTGATACACATAGCCACACATTAAAAAATATACTATAAAAAAGGGGGCAAATACGGGCAGACAATTTTAACTATTCCTAAGTGCCCAAATTCCACTCTTTAGGATTCAGTAAAAAAAAACTTCAGGACTGACCCGGAACATAACCAATTCAATCGATCTTTGATAGTAAAAGAAAAAACAAATTGCCTTTTCGCAGTGCCATATTAATTATAATGAAAAATTTCATCGGAAAGCACTATTTTAAAAATAACATTTGCTTGAAGCTACCTGATGAAAAATCGATAAAAAGCAAAGCTGAAAGAACACAATTGTTATCACTTTGAACTAATGCCTGCAACTGGTGCATAAAGGGTCCGCCATCTAACGTTTTTTTTTAAACTAGTGCTTTTTCGTGAATACTAACACTTAGCTCATGTCTGATTTGACAGATAATTAGTTTTATCCTTCCGGTTAATAATGGAAGATAATTTCATTCAAACGGCTGCCTCGGCTGACCATGCAGTAGCCTACACGATCGGTCCAATTTTTAAGCACATTATCGATTGTGTGCAGCTGTATTTCACCAATGGCTTCACGAATATTGTCCTTTAAAGCGTCAATTGTCTCTGGCTTGTCCGCATAACACTTATCTTTTACGGCACCCCACAAATAATTGTCCAACGGTGTCAAATCGCAGCTCCGAGGTGGCCAAACGACATCAGCTCTGCGGCTGATAATGCGATCTTCAAAAACAGGGCGCAAAACATCGAGTGTAGCTTCGGCTGTGTGGCGTAGCGCCGTCATGTCGAAACCAAATATTGCCAATATCCTCCTCTTCAATTTTTGTGAACAAAAATTCGTTCAACATGGCCCGATAACGATCGCCATTGACTTAACGGCCACTCCTTGCTCATTTTCGAAGAAAAATGGCCCAATTATGCCTCTGGACCAAAATCCGCACCAAACAGTGACTCGTTTTGGGTGTATCAGCTTTTCAATGTATGCGCGCGGATTTTCTGTGCCCCAAATGCGACAATTTTGCTTGTTTACATACCCGCCAAGATCAAAATGAGCTTCATCTGAAAAGATGATTTTTTCGGCAAAATCGGCATCTTCTCTAAGTCGATCGCAGGCCCACTTGGTGAAGCGTAGTTCAAGCATATACACAACCATATTCGTTCAGCGGAACGATAAAACTAATTATCTGTCAAATCAGACATGAGCTAAGTGTTACCATTCACGAAATAAGCACTAGTTGAAAAAAAAACGTTAGGTGGCGGACCCTTTACTTCAAGCCGATAATAAAGTTTTTGAAATATCTCAAATGGTTTGCGTTTTATTTAAAAAAAAAAGTTGTCAAGTCCTTATTGGAAAACCCTATATTAGGGATGAGATTGGTTTCTGCGTTGGCAAAAATGTCGTAGGCAAAATCTGCGAATTAAGATTACGTTTGCTTACGTTTTGATAATAAATGGACAAACATTTGGGGGCTTCGTCAAATAATTGAGCGGCGGTTTAGGAGCGATGGTAGTTTTTGAAACTAGACCGTGTTCTCTGAAGGTGTAGTATACGTTTCAAACTTACGTGAGACGCGAAGGAAGAGAAATCATTAGCCACATCATTAGAAGTCATATCTAATTGCTATGATATAAACGAGTACCTGACTTCTTGCAGAATGGAAACCATTGAATTGGCAGAGTCCGGCTTATCATGTAAATAAGCGAGATATAAACTAACATTATCATATTCTGCGGTCTCTTAATTGAGAGAGAAAAGTAGAGCAGCTTTTAGAGATTTGGAGGCGTGCTAATCCTATAGATAGAGCCAACTTCATTAAAATTCAATTTAAAATTATATAAAAATTTAATAGATAACATTTATCGTGTCACCAGTGGAAACGAGAAGTTCCTACCTCTAAGTACTAAGCAACTATTTTACTAAAATCCAAGATTTATTCCTGTTTAGCTTCATTTACTTCGTCCTTTCCAGGACACTCATCTATTACTGTGAAGGATTCATTCTGACTCTAAAAACACACAAGTGTTTCTCTCATTAATAAGCAAAGTGTTAGGGTGACTTCGTAAACGTCATACTAACAAAAATCTGCGTTACTTGTGTTCATAAACTCAAATTCAAGTCGAACTAACGCAGGCCGATCGTCAATTTAATCTGTTCTTAAACGGCGAAAATATACAATAAACGAGGCGGCGTCGGGCAGATAGCGCAGCTAAAATAAAAGAACTGCAGAAGAGCAGGCAGATTTATTATTACTATTATTATAATTTATTAGCATATAATTAAAATTACATACTAACTTAGGTATAGAGCACTAGCTGCCAGGGCTTACGGCTCTATTGTACATGCTTAGATATCTATATTTAATTTTTTGATGAAATTGTGGATAAGGGTTATATTATTACTGGTAGGGAATTTAAGCAATTGACAGACTGATGGATGTGTGTTTTGATTGCAGCGTGCGAGCCCCAGAATGTGGTTGATGTCGTACTGTCTAGTGCAGGTGTTGCACGTTGGGGGGGAGGTGCCTTTAAGTAAGTGCTGGTGTGTAAAAACTGTGTGTACCAAGCGTAGTCTAGTGAAGATGATGTTTGATGTTTTTGAGGTGGAGTTAGGGTATGTTGGGCTGGAGCGATCTGGATTGAGCGACGTGTAATGATGTTGATAATTTTCCCAGTTCGATAAAAGTTTAGCGTCAAGTTTGTTCTTCAGAAGGCGTCGGCTATCTTGCTTAGTGGTAGTATCGAAAAGGTACAGCGGGGCACGGTGAGCAAGACCAGCTTCTGTGTCTGCTAGTTCATTTCCCTTTATACCTATGTGGCTTGGAACCCACATTAACTTGATTTTTTTGGGTGCCTTGATGATGCTGTTGCGGATCTCCGAAATTATTCCTGTGTCTTTTATAGGGTTTCTTATTGCATTTAGCGTGGACAGACTGTCAGAGCAGATCACATGTTTACCAGAGTGTTTTGCAGTTGTGGCTATAGCAATGTAGGTGGCTAGGGCCTCTGCCGTGAAAACAGATGCATGTGTAGGTAGTATACCTGCGCTAATTAGTTCCCCGTTTTCTTTGGTAACTGCAAATGAGGTGCTATTGTTTATCTTAGAGCCGCCCGTAAAAATGAATGTCCACCCTGTCTCCTTTAGGGATGAAGCAATGCGAAAGAAGTCAGCTAGATAAGTCTCTTTAGGAGTGTTGTTTTTGTTGTGGCACGCTAAGTCCAAAATTAGAGATCCTGGCTTGATGGTCCATGGAGGTACAGATGGAGTCTTTTCAATGTGCACCTTCTTTGGGAGGTCCAGACTTCTGGCAATGTTTATGGCTCTTGTTATAGCCGATTGAACTCTTATTGGACGCTTTCTAGTTTTTGCTGAATCAAAGTCCCTTTTGGTGATGCCGTTGTTTGAGTGAGGGAGCCTTATGTAGAGTTTTGCCTTAGCAGCTACTATGTGTTCTTCCACTGTAGGAAGTCCCGCTTCAACGAGAACATTTCTTACTGGGCTTGTTCTGAAGGCGTTGATGCTACGACGGGCGGCTTGATGGTAAGGAGATTTGATTATATTGATGATTGATTTTGGGGCGCTACCGTAGATACATAGGCCGTAGTCAATTTTGCTCAGGATTAAGGATTTTGAGATCTTACATAGAGTGTTGATATGTGTATTACAACTGACACAGTGCGACTTCCAGTTGTACTTATTATTAAATATTAGACCTAAGATACTTAAACTATTTACTCTAACAATGTTTATGTTATTAAATCTAAGTGATAATGTGTCGCTGTTGCAGGACCTTTTTCGACAAATGTGTAAAATTCTACATTTGTCGAGAGAAAGGCTTGCACCAGATGTGTCGGACCATTTTATGATGTCTTTTACTAGCGATGCGAGAATATGTCTAGTTTTGGCTAGATCGTTATTTTTACACAGCACGAAAACATCATCCGCGTAAATGCAATAATCTACGAATTTGTTATTATTAATTATAGTTGACAAATTGTCAAAGGCTATCATGAACAAGACCACTGAGAGTGGTGAGCCTTGCGGAATTCCGTTAAATAGTGGGAGGATTGAAGAATAGCTATTGTTGACCCTGACGCAGGCAGATTTAATTTACTGGAATATGGTTGAATTAAAAAAAAAATTAACTTAATGTAAATATACTTACGAGTATTTCAGGAAACAGAAACAGTGGAATTGCGATGATGTGAAGTTGCTTATTGCGACCCGATTGGCCATGGAGCCCGACTTTCCAGCAGGAAAAAAGAAGAAGCAAATTTTGTAAAGAAATGTGTCACATTAAATGCAAACAACAAATTCGCTTTTTTCTTTGAGAGGGAGGAAATAAAAAAAAAATAAAAATACTGTAACCACATATAAAAGAATAAAAGAAGGAAATCAGTAATCAGGAAGAGACACCACAACGTGAGAATTTTTTGAGACGCTTGATAAAGTTTATAAGGACAGACACGACATCGCCGCCAGAGGAATTAGTCGGAGCTTCTTTAGATTCCAATGATGGTATTAACCTGAACTAACCCAAAAGAGTATCCTCTGTGACCCCAAAGAGGAAAAAAAGAAACAACAAAGTTTAGTACATTTTTCGAAAAAGAGGCTGTGAAGATTGAAAAGCGACACGACGAAATGGTCAATCTGGATAAAGCGAAAATAATTACATTGATAAACAATGGTTTTGTTGCATGAAGTTTTTATTTCATTCTAAATGTATTTGCCTTGCTGATTTCAATTTTGAAGTCCCTTTTTCAATAGTAGCTCTAGTTATTGAGACACGAGACAGAGAAATTTGTACAAAAAATTTACCAGTTCTTTCATTACACAAAATTAGATTGAATAAAACTTTCTTTTATACGACTGTCTTACATGAGTCGACCCAGGAAAACTGTTCTGAATGCTCCAGTTGGTAATAATCAGCCATCATATTTGCATTCCAATAACCCTGCGAATGTCCTGAATGCACTTCGCTTCAGTCACCTAGATTCTAAAGAAAACGATCTAAATGACCGAAGAGGAAATGTAGTTTAATGCTCATGTTGCATCAAAGTTGCTGAAAGTGCAGCTTTAGTTGCTCAATGTGTTGAGGGTATTCAACCGACTTTTTATTTCCCATGAAATTTTTCACTGGCGAAACGAACTCATTCCACGCAGATTTTTCAACATTTCTTAATTCTCTGATACAAAGACTGTCAAAAGTACCAGCTTTTGTCTTTTCAGTAGGCAATTTTGAAAATAATTTTGTAATGTACTCGTAGGTACCTGAAACACTCCCCATCTTTGTTAAGAGCTTTTGCATACTATTTCATTAACCGTAATTTAATATGCAAAGAAGGAGGGGAACATTTATCACATTCAACCACCCCGGAACCAAAGTCTCCCTCAAACGCCAATCTTTCTTAATCCAGTGCTCAGATTTAGCTCTGCTCTTTCATAAGCATAGAAAACAGGGATGTGTGGTGTAACCACCTTGCTGACCCAAGAGGAAGTTTAACATTTTCAAATCTCCGCATACAACTCAGGTATGTTCCATGTACTTTATTTTCTCCATAACTAAGGATATCGTAGGATATTCTTTTTTAATGTACAATAGGCAAAGAACCCAGTGTATTGCCATTATACAAGAGTACGCATTTAAGACTGCGTTTCGATGAGTCCATAAATAAACACCATTCATTTAAGTTGTAGTTTTGTAATTCCATTGCAGCCAACCAGAAATATTTTTGTAAAATACCAAATCATCCTCTTCAGCAAAGAAAAAAAGTGTTTGGTGTTGCTAGATTTGTTTCTTTCAGCCGAGGAGCTAGAAGATCTGATCCATTCTTAGACAGTCCAAGATCTCTGATCAAGTCATCTACAATAGATCATTCTGATTGAGCGGTCTATGTCCGAAAGGGCAATAAAAGTCACTAACTTAACAATTATCACTGCTTTCTGAACGCTTTTTAGATGCTAGATTGGGTGTACTGAGTTAGCACTGTGGTACTCACTCATCACTATAACTCAGAACAGGTCTAATAGCAGATTGCAAGCTAGGATAAATCCCCTTGGAAAGATTTTTGTGGTTTATTCCGGTAAAATTCACAACACAAAATAGCAGTCATCGTGATAATTTGATGGTTCACTCCAGATCATTGGACTTTTGTACTCAAAAGTAGGTCTTATTTTATTTATAAATAAACGCAAAGACTCAACACAGCTTTTGTACACCAAATTTGGGAATCAGGGTTTGATATTTATTTCTAATGGCTTCCCAAATTAGTTCATGTAGGCTTGTTTTACAAAGTCAAACACATTCTTAAACATGTAATCACCACAAAGGAAAAAAAACTATTTGGATTGATTTCAGAAGTTCTTGTTGATCTGGTTAATTATAATAGGTGAGCACGGGACTGAAAGTGCCGGGAGTAAGTAATGCCGATTGGAATATCTTAAAAATGAAGAGAGATAACAGTAGCTCCATACTATGTCGCAGAAAGCCTAACATAAGCTCATAGGTAACAGCTGAGATGCAGCTGAGAAACGAAGTAGGCGGCTGTGTGTGGTTGGGCGCTCTATCGATACGTCAGTAGATATTTTTGCATTTAAACTTTTTGGTCAAGAATCTTCGCTTTTTAAGCTATTAGTGTAAGTATTTCACTGAAATCCTGGGAGATTAATTACTGATCGCTTTTCGTATTAAAATTTCAATTCTGTTGAATACAATTTTTTTTATTTAGTTAGAAGTGCCTTTAAAGTGCGACACAACCATCCCCAACTAGAAGCGCTTTTAATTTTTTAAGTATTCTACTTTTGACTACTTCTGTTTCGATAGGATGAGGACCTACAAACGGAAGACAGAGAGGGGACCCATGTGAGCTTCTACAAAGCTGCTGATGCGGTTATACAAGACCGCCGTAAATTAAAGACCGTGGCATGTGAACTGGAGATACGCCATACGACATTGCAATGGTTTGTCAAAAAAATACAAAAAGTACAAACTCCTTCAGTTGGATACAAACCTAGGGTGATATTTAACGTAGAACAAGAGAAAGCACTGGCGTCCTATGTTTTAACGTGTTCCGCTATTTACTTCGGCCTCTTGCCAGAAGAAGTAAAAAAACTTACATATGAATGTGCGATGAGATTTAATGTCCAAAATTTTCCAAACTCGTAGCGTGCAAATGAAATGACAGGAAAAGATTGGTTTACTAACTTCTTAAAAAGAAATCGTCTTCTATTAGAACACCAGAAGCGACAAGCGCTTCTAGCGCTATTTCTGTTAGTAGATACAATGTGAAACAATTTTTCGACAAGCTTGGAGAAGTGATCTTAAAACACAAGTTGACTCCCTCTCGTATATGGAACTTGGAATAGACTGAAATCACAACCTTGCTTAAGCCAAAATAAATTGTTACAGCCAAGGGTATTAAGCAAGTAGGAGCAATCGTATCTGCAGAACGTGAAACTTTGGTTACTGTGGAATTAGCGACAAATGCTATTGGGAACACAATTCCTCCAATGTTTGTGTTTCCACGACTAAAGTATAAGGATCTATTCGGCCCCCCCGAATCTATTGGGGCTGGTAATAGCCCGGGTTGGATGACCAGGAATGAGTTTCTGTTTTTTATGGATCATTTCATAAAATATACTAAGCCCAGCCCTTCTGAACCCATCCTATTACTGCTAGATAACCACTCGTCACACACTGACATCAAGGTGATCGGAAAGGCAAAAGAAAACTCTCATCGTGCTTTCTTTTCCTCCACATTCTACTCACCGACTTCAACCCTTGGACGTTGGTATCAATGGGCCGTTCAAGACGTACTGTGCAAAAGCCCAAGTTAACTGGTTGCGGAATAATCCCGGAAAGACAATGATAATCTACGAAATACCAGGTATTGTAAAATATGCCTGGTCATTAGCCTCTACACCAACTAACATTTGCAATGCATTTAAAAAGGCTGTTATATGGCCCTTTGTCCCTAATGTGTTCACTGAGGAAGACTTGGCACCATCTTTTTTACAATGCTTTTGTTATCTTTTACTTTTTTTCTTTTATTTTTTTAAACGACCCAACCAACCTCACGATTGGAACAACACGCCCAACCGCGGGGTCGATTGTGCCTCGTAGACTCGTTCCACTTATTACAGTCTTGGCTATAAACTATAAGAACATTGCAAACTATTCATATATATTCAAATACTATATTAAATTTGACACTAAATGGTCTACATATTTAGCACACTAGGTTTTATTTTAATAGGTAATTCAAGCAATTTTCCAAAATCGGCAATTTCAGCCCTGCGCTCCCCTACTACCCCATTAGTAACGAATGTCGACTAAGAAGTAAAATTCTAGGAGGTACTTGCAACCCCCTAGACAAGAAGTAACGGTAGATTCGGAATCAACAACGTCAAATTAGTAAAAAACAGTTGAAAAAAACTCATGTAACAGAAAAAAAAGTGTGATTTTGTTATTGAATGCAGGAGGCTTGGGCTTTTACCTGACACCTTTTGAAAGTTGTAGACAAAAACTAATAATATTTATCTACTATCTATCTATATATGCACTTACATATATCAATCCCGTGTTCAGTATTATTTTATTTCTATTTTTTCTAATACTAAATTGTTTTCTTTTTCTTTTGATTCAATTCATCAACAATTGTAATTGTTTCTTCTTTTCGCAGTAGATACGAGTATTTCTTTTACAATCCTTTTCGCTGCCATTATGATTGTAAATACAAATGTATCAGAATGAGTCCCGCCTGCTTGTCAACTGCGTGCAGAAAAACGATATGTTCGATTCGCTGGCAGTAAACAGGCATGCGGTCGGACTTTCGCATACCATATGACTGCGTTTACGAAGGCACCCATACGTTCCGAGTGGATGTAAGCTACGATAAACAATCCAAGGAACCCACTCTTTTACTTCAGTGGCTTAAGGGATTTATACAATGACGAGGCCCACGAGTTTTATTACTGTAATATTCAGTCAAATTTTACTCCAGTCATTCCTCTATAGGGGTGCAGAGAAAACCACGGATAACAACCGAACATGAACATTTTCAGGCTATTCTCCGTGCCTACTAAACAAGTCCTACCCAAGGTATTTATGTAATCGGTACATAACGGGTGGTCTAAATACAAGTAGGTCTGTTCCCACGAGATTTTTGTAACAATTTGTAAAAGAGAATTTTTTGCTTAAAGTCCCATTTACAATACTGCGAGATGCGATACGTTGTTCGAAAACGAGAGCGCATGAACTGTCAAAAATATTTCCGTAACATGTAATTCAATGTGTTCATTTACAATAATGCGAATCTCGCAGCGAACATCGCAATCAATTTCGAAAATCTGGAAAACTCTCGCATCTCGCAATGCGTGACAGCTAAATTGTTGTTGCTTTGATTTTGGGCTTGTTATTTGTGAGTGGTGTTTTGACGCATCATTGTAAACAGACGTCCGATGTCTCGTATCGCATCTCGCAGTATTGTAAATGGGACTTAAGTTTGAGGAGTCGGAATAAATCCTCTCTTACTTAAACCCAAAATCTCGTGGGGAAACGTTTTTGTTAAATGTGTTTCAAACGTCAAAAGTAACAAAAACGAAATTACTAGGCAGGAGGAAGACTTTTAAATTGGCTATTATTACTATTTTATTAATGTAATATGCGTTTAATGAGTTCTATTGTATTAGGTGAACAATTCTCTTCAATGTGAAGCTCTTTTTTCTCTTCTCTGTCCATGTCCAAGTCATCTTTTAAGTTAATTTGTATAAAATGTTCGCAGTTCACACAAATTTAAACATTTATGAATTTGACAGTTCTTTTCAAGTTGAAGATTTGACGTTTTTGCATTTCCTGCCCAAAGAAAAATCTCGTGTAGAAATTTGTAAGAATTGACAGGGTGGGGAAATGAATTACTCTCTCAAATGCGTTCTCTTTTACAAATTTTTGCTCGCGGGAACAAGTTTTTATACAAATTAGGAGTCCTAGAACAGACCTACAATAGTTTCTTTTTGAATCATATGTTGTTTTGACACTGATCTTGACTGTGACACAGTATCATAGCTCCGCAAGACAAAATAAATCACTTTACACTTGAACATGGTTCAAAATTGAGTGCAGTGTTGGCTAAACAGTGCGTTTATTGAAAAGAAATGAAGCACCCACCGTGCCTGCTGTACGCAAGTTTGTGCAAAACGTTAGTGAAACTGGCTTATTTGCGGACAACACTCATGGTCCCTGTCGTCATACAGTACATACCGACGAAAATGTTGCTGATGTGGCCTAGAGTGTTCGACTCAATCCAGGAACATCGACTCGCCGTCGATCTTAACAACTCAACATCTGACGAACCAGCCTGATGAGAATTTTACACAAAGATCCCAGATTATTCACTTAAGAAGTCCAATTGACTCAGCAACTGAAGGTAAACGACAATCCGGTTTGTTGTCGCTTCTCATTTTGGGCCTTGTAGCAATTCGAATTGGACTTCGAATTTGGCCGAAAAATCAGTTTTCTGACGAGGCGAATTTTTATCTCGGCGACAATGTTGCCACATCTGGGGATCGGAAAACCCGAACGTGATTGTCGAGAAGTCAATGCATCCGCAGAAAGTGTCAGTTTGGTGCGGATTTTGAAGTTGTGGCATCATTTGCCCATTTTATTTCGAAAATGCTGCTGGAAACGCCATTTCGGTCAACGGTGAGCGCTTCAGATCCATGATTACCGAATTTTTGTGGGCTAAAATTGAAGACATTAACTTGGATCATCTTTTGTCCACAACAGCACAACTGCATGCCATGCCACTCAACCCATCAAACAATCGATCTTTTGCGTGCTAAGTTAGGTAATCGTATTATCAGGCCTTGGCAATGTCAATTGGGGCCCTTAAAGGTCGACGTTATCCGGACAATCCAGAAACAATTCAAGCCCTTAAAGCGAATATGAGATAGAACCAAAAACAGTCAACAAGGTCTTGGAACATTGCGCTGACAGTATTTGGTACTGCGAAGCAAGCCGAGGCAGCCACATGAGTGAAGTCGTATTCCATAATTAATGGGAATGTACACTCTTTCTAATAAAACCGTAACATACCGAAAATAATTGATACTTGTTCATTTTATTTTATTTTTAAATCGAAACTTGTATTTACACCAATCTGTACTTACGGTCAGAAACACTATAAACAAACCTGAACTAATGCCGTCTCCCAGCCGTGCACGTTGTGTTCAATGCAATAGTCCAAGATTTCTAGCGATTGCTTACGATTGTTTTACAACCGGACGTTAAAATTATTTTTTTTTGTGAACTGCATAAGTTACAGGGATTCGAAGATCTTCTTTCTTCTTTCTTAATGTGGCCGAAACAGTGCAATCTTCTACACATATCTTAAGCCCATTTGTCCTCCCTCAGACACATTCAAATATTATAAGTAGAATTATAATGCATGAAGCAGAACGGAAAGACGTTTCCTCTTCTTCCTCATCCCTGTATCCTTTACTTTAGACAGTCTTGCGGCATGTCTTCCGATTAGACAGTCTCGAGTAATGACACCTATGATGGTACTGATGTCCAAGCGATTTAGCAAGATTCGGCTACGGGATAGTTGATGAGCTAACTTAGGTCAGATCTCTCTGGTGACATGACACGCTGCACCGTTTGCCCATCTGAGGTTCGCTTTATCAATCGCAGCCTGTAGAATTATCTTTTTACAAGAAACCAGAGGCATGTGCAAAGATCCAGTTTTTTGTGAAATTCTCAGTGTTGTAAGTACCAGCAAGTTAATCTGCTCTACGGTTTTCTGGAACGTCACAGTGGCCTTGCACTCAGCAAAGGTGAATATTTCACTGCTCAGCCATCTCATTAAGAGGTGCGCGGTTCTTGATTTCAAAGTGACTTGTTCCAGGGACATAATAGCTGCCTGGCTATCAGTGTAAATGCAGATATCTTTGACCGATATCACATTCCATTTCATCCAGGAGAGAGCTTCTTTGATAGTTATAACCTCTGCCTGATAGACACTGCAGTAATTTGGGAGGCGGAACAAGATAACAAGATTTAATTTCTTGGAAAATATACCAGCTATCACCCCTTCTTTGGTTTGTGAGCCATTCGTATGGATTTAGATGAATTCTTTATCTGGCAATGTGCCATCCACCCAGTCTTAACGATTCGAAATAATAGCTTTGAAGCACTTATCGCAGCAATATTTGGTGGTAATCTAGGATTATGGATATCCGTGTGGATATATGACCACTTGAAGGAGGCTTTCAACCTTATGGCTGCATTGCCAGCTAGTTGTTTGCCGAAAGAGAATGGTGTCCAGTGCAGCAGAGGGTGTGGTCCTAAGAGCGCTATCGATCCACATGCAGCCCAGACGCTGCAGCTTCCTTAAATTGCGTTGTCCAGGGCAGTCCACCAGACAATAACACCATACATTAATATGGGCTTTACGCCAGCTAATTACAGGCAGTGCGTGATACGGGGTTTCATACCCCATTACTTCCCAACCACAAGAGTAGAGGGTTGTAGTGGTTTTCCTAATTCTTTCTCGTATATTAGCTTTTCAGGTTAGGTTTCTGCATATTCCGCAATGGGAATACATGTACCGTCCATTTGTGGAACTATGTAGTCCGGCTTAATATAGATTGATGACTAGACCACACCGACCAATTTAAGAACTTGGAAAAAAGTGATCATAAATTAGGCGCTTAGTTGAAAACAGTGAAGGAAGCCATTCGTCACTAAAAATAAAGATATAAGATTTGTCCGATACACAATACACAACCTTAATTGGAGTCTCTATAAAAATCAAGTCATCAAAACACCGCTCCAGATTGCTGGTTCCGTTCGCATTGAAGGGATTTTGGGAAGGAGACATGAAACCAAATTCTTGGTGAGAGAAGTGTCAGTTACCTGAGATAGCTAAGACATGTAACGTCTTCCATTCCTGCATGGAGCAACAAACCAGTAGAGGAACACCTCCCCTTCGGTGGTACGCACAAGTTTAAGAGGATCTCAACAGTCTTGTTCATCAGAGTAGCAGCTACATATATATTTTTGTTATTTATTTTGATCTAGCTAAATCCAAAAATATCTGACTACATTTCTACGGTTGGCTGTATTGCCCCACGATCGAAAATTGTTGGCAATTCTTTATGGTATCCGTACAAGCCGCAGACAAAAAGAATGGTTTCCGACTTCTGAAACGCGAGTATCACTAATCTTATCGAACTCCCATTGTGTGATTATGTTAATGGCCTCGATCCTTGCACCTGATCTGTACTCTATGGTATAGTGATATGAGCTCATAAGACTAGTCGCAAGATGTGCGAAAAACCACACCTTGTTACGGGCAGTTTGTGAAGTAGTTTACTAATGTCGAGGCTGTTCAGTTTGAAGAAGCACAATATTCGACATAGCATCGGTTTCCACAGATTTCTTACTTTTCACCGAGTCGAAGATCGTTTGGAGCTCTTCCTTCGAAATGAGCGGGAGTAGCTCCCTCTTATCTGCGAAGACATTATTTGTCTTATTTTCTTCATTGAACTCAGTGTTCTTAAATCCAGTTCTCTGTATCATTTCGAATATAAAAGTAGACATATTCGGGTTGCTACGAGTATGTTAACAGCCAGAATTTTGTTGTTCCAAGAGAATTTTTGTTCAAGATTATTAGTCTCTGCAGAAGTCTGTTTTTGTATTGTTGAAGTGCGTAAGGAGTTGAATTGAGAAACATGTTTTTGTTGTCAGTGCGTTGATATCGTTGATGTCCATTAATCGCAGGCACCTGTCAATCGCATTTGAGAGTACTCTAGTCAATGTTCGCGAGAACTGTGTCCATCCCACCCTACTGTAAATACACCTTCAGTTCCAAGATTTCAGTTATCTCTCAGTGACCATCTTAGGCGTAGACAATTCATACTATGTCGATTTGGTTTGTACCTGGGGAGATCTGGGGATCTACATGCCGAATGAACGGGAAACTGCTGAGTGCCCTATAGTTTGGATTTTGCCAGCGGCGTAACAGTCAAGTTCGTAGCGAAGTGCATGCCTTGCCTCCCAGTGGTGGTCCCCGGTAACTGCAAGGCTAAAATGACAGGGGAATTCACGGGCAGTAGCATTATACAGCCCTACGAAGGGCTCACGGAAGGGATTAAAACGATGGGAATAACCAACTAATGGCCTTGGCTAAAAATGGATTCACTGTTGGCGACTCTTGCAAACGTTTAGAGACAAAAACCTTCGCATCTGCACGTAGAATGTTCGGACCCTTAACAGGCCACGTGCAACAGCCGAGCAATTAGCAGAAGCCCTTGGTTGGTGTCACGTAGATATCACCACGATCCAGGATGTGCGATGGTATGAGCCGGACATAAGGAGGAAGAAAAACTGTGATATATTATATATAATCGTACTAGGCGATTTTAACGGCTCAATAGGAAAGGAGGACATCTTTGGTAGGACAGTTGGTAAGCATAGCTCACACGACACAACGTCTGGCAACGGACTTAGGCTTATTAACTTTGCGACAGGACGAATATCACTAGAGCAAGGAGACGGTTGTTTTTTTCATCTCAATATACACAGCGGTCTCCGAATCATGAAACGCTAAATCAAATTCTCCGGAGCAGGAAACTCTAAATCTAATTGATCACATTGAGATAGACGTAAGGCATGCCTCCAGTATTCTGGACGTCCGAACGTTCCGAGCAGCCCACATTGACTCGGGCCACCACCTCGTTGCATCCTATGTGCGAATGCTGGCAGGCGCCACAACAAAGAAGGACTACTGTGAGAAGATATAACGTAGAAAAGCTGCAATCGCAAGAGACTGCTAGAGTCTTCGACGAACGCGTATACCAAAATCTCTTAACAACTCCTATGCCGCCAGCATCAACTACAAGTGGCAACACTACCAACGTGACATTAGAGACACCGCAACTGATGTGCTCGGTTTCACCCGACCACCACCAAGAAATCTCTAAATCTCTGGTTTGATAAAGAATGCAAATGGAGCTAAACAAAAGCGGCGCTGCAACGAAGGACGAAAGCTGCTCTTGACCTGTACAAGCAGAAAGGGCACGAGAAGCGCGCGATCGACGATATTGAGAGGTTGCACTGCAGGAATAAGGTAGATAAACAGTTAGCTGAAGGACGGACAAACTGGAGAGGCTTGTTAGTTGAGGTTCAGGTTCACACCGAAGTAAGTAAGTAAGGTTTGTACCTGACAGTTGTATCCGTGTCCGATTTTTTCCACGATTCCAACACGCTTCACCGATTTCTGTATTTCTGCTTATACTGGGTGTTTTAGCACTGTTAATACAGTGCATGCATACACAGCATAGCTTGCGCGCTAGATTATTGCACTTGATTCATGGTATCTCAAAGCCATTGCCACAAATTTATGGTCCTGACTAGTTCCGATGCAAGGCATTTGTTTTCACAATTTTAATTTGGACTTTATACTGCCTGCCACTGCGTATGTTCCTCTAAATACCTTTGAACTGTTTTGTTGGCCTGCTTCGAAATCAATTACACGTCCTGGCAACAGACTTGTTAGTCTGTAATTTCGGGACCACATTGAGGTTGTAATAATAGAAATTTTATGTCAAATGTGTTGGATGGTTCTTTCCTTGTACTTTGTTCGTTTTTGTGCTGCTTGGTCTTCCTAGTTGTCTTCCCAATCCTTGCTAAAGCACTAATTTCTATGAATGTCTTCACATTCACCTTGTAGCGTATGGTAGTACTGGGGTAGAGTGTCTTACCCAGATCATTTTCCGAATTTGATTAGGATGAAAGCATGCCCGAAAACTCCTAGAAACAAAATCTTAGAATTTCAGGTCGATTTCCAACACAGATATCCTCATTAACTTAAAATCAATGAGAAATTTGTTCTAGCAAGTTGTAAAGCGACAGCCGAATTCAAGATCTTACTCCTTCCCGGAGTGCGCCAATAAAGCCTCTAAAATCGTTGAACAAGCCGTAGGCCCTTGTTTTAAAGTAAACGAATCAAGAGCAACACTTACTATCCGTTGAATGCCCAAAAAGTCAAGGTATAAGCTTTGAACTCATAGAAGTAATCTTTGCTCTACAAATCTTACCAGTCTTGCTATGAGAAACCTAATGCTCCAACATAAGTTAGACAGTTTAGACGATTTTAGAACCCCACGAAAGAAAATATGCTGCGTCAGATGTTTGCCTCAATATCACAACGAGGCGGCAAAAATCCTCTATCGCACTAGTTCGAATGTACGGGCAGCATCTCTCTAGCCACTCGGAACGTTGAAGGGTGGGAAAAGGCTCTAACCCAGAATATGAACTTTGCAAGCCAGATAAGCAAACAAAAAGATTTGCCTACTGTTTCGAAACTTAGTAAAGATCTCGCTGGGTAAACTTAGGAAATACGTCAAACTTTTTTCACTTTTTCTACATTTCTAAGATTAGCACCGCCAAGATTAATTTTTTTTTCATTTATAAACAAAGCTGGGAAACAAAGGTTGAACATTTCAAAAGATCGTTGTTTTATCACTTTTTGTACGAATGTTGCTACTTGCGAGCAATCGCGTAGTTGTCAATGAACCACTGTACCGACGTCCTTATTGACTCCTCAAAATCGGAGAACTGGAAATCCGGCTTCAGACTCCTCAACTTCTTGTTGGAAGCAGTCTTCTTGTATTGACCGTCAGCTTTACTCGTATCGAACACAAGTTGACCCTAAAATATAAATGAGAACATTGAAAAAAGGAGTTGTCGTAGTACATTTAGGTGGCAACCTTAAAGTTAAACGCTTTGGCAATGGCTTCAGCTACTTGTGCTATTGTCACTTCATTGGCTTCGTCAACTAAAAGTATTTGGCAGATTAATTCGTCACACTCGGATAGAGATATGCTGTTAAAGAATTTACCTGACAAAATAATAGGATCAACTTGATCATACTCTCTCAGCACCCAAATCATCAGCTTCGCCAGGTCTAAGGAATAAATGAATTGCCTTAGCGGTTTCCCGCTTCCAAATACGCTAAAAACTTTGTCTTCCTCCTTAACGCTTTGGTCCCCATTGATTAACTGATACATGCGGTAGATCATTCCTGGAATGACATGGCTAACGTCCGGGTTGTAATTGTCGTGCGGCCCAAAAATGTTGCACGGTATCACCGAAGTAAACATCGACCCATGCTTTTCGAAATACGCTCGATTTTGTACATCAATCAGTCGCTTAGCATATGAATAGCCGTAGTTTGAATCATGCGGCGGTCCATTGTGCACCATGGTTTCGTCGATTGGATATGAAGTCTTGTCTGGGAAAATGCACGTCGAAAGGCAGGAGACAACTTTAACACAGCCGTGCTCGAAAGCGGTTTGGAGCACGTTGTCGTTAATTTGGAGGTTTTTTCTCTGGGATAGATAGGAAAGAGTTAAAACTTGTTTGAAGCAGATATACATGAGTTTTACCAGAAAATCTAAATTGTTGTTCATGTTGTGGAACAACCCACCCACCATCGCAGCCAAGTGAATCACATGTGTGGGCTTTACTTTATCAAAAAGTGCTTGTGTCTCTGATAGGTTTCTAGAGGAAACATATTTAAATTTCTTGTTCTCTGTTAAAATGTGTTTGTATACGTTAAATCTGCATCCTTTGAGCCGGCAAAATACCAACTTTCCCCACTTGACTTTTCATCGTTGATGACTTTTTCCAGAGCTTTGCCTACGAGACCAGTGCCTCCAGTAACGAGAACTGTTTTTGTCATTTTAATTGGGAATGTTTTTCTTTGTAAATTAAAATGACTAGATTGCGTCAAACGTTTAAAGTAAAAGGCACCTACAAAACAATTTTCTTTTAGAAATAAGATAATTCAAATGACAACCTGGCAAAGTGACGTTTGTTGTTGACACAGTAATCATTTCATTTAGGGTGGATGTACAATGTTGCTGGTAACCGTGTAGTTTTATACATATAATTAAATATAATATAATGACATTTGCTTTAGAGAAAAGAACACTTCCTCTTATCTTCTACAACATAAAGTTTGGATTAAACTTAAAAAATAGGCTTTGGTCGTGTCTTGAAGTGACATAAATTATTCCAGAATGGACAGTTGAACTCGTTTGTGCATATTTATTTTTTTTTGTTTCCGGAGTCATTAACTGTCAAAACAAGTGAGCCCCAGCCAAATTATCAAGGCTTCGTCCTTTAATGAGGTTGTCTAATAATGAACGGGGTCAGAGCAAAGTACTGGTCTTATCGTAAACATCTTCAGATGACGCTACCGAAGGTTGCTACGATTCGATCAGTCACAAGTTGCCGGTCATAGGTCTTGCTGGCGGCTGGACCACCGGTAGTCCCTACCAGGACTTAAATCACGGTACCATGGGAGTCAGGAGCCCCCGGATCTCGGTCTGAGCCAGACTTGTTAGAGGTAGGCCCCCTTGTGGGAGCGTCATGGTGACTGTGGTTTAAACCCAAAATCGCGGGAAGGGTTTCGGCCCAATGCAGAGTTGCAATAAGTACTGGGTGCTGCCACCCTAAGAGTAGTAAGAGGTTTTAGGTCGGCCTCGACTCTTATCTACCAAGGGTGGAACTTATGACGGCAACACAGTTCCGAATTCGTATCAGTGGATTGACGGTGAGCGATGGCAAGGCGTATCCTTGCTCCCATGGATGTATGGGCATCCCGTAGGTTTAAGCCCTTACGTTAAACACAAGAGACGTTGTGTCAAAGCAAGTAAAAGTTGCAAAGCAAGTTCTTGCTCCGAGTTGAAGACACGATGGTTAGCATTAGCTTCTATGATCTATAATTGTGATTTTGTTGTGTCATTTTTGTATGGGATTTTTCGTTTCGCATCAGTTGCAAACCCAGCTTTAATTGAAAATTAATAAAAAAATAAGCCTGATGTCATAAATCCATGCAACAACATATTTTTTTCTGTTTCAACACGATATGTGCTCTTAAAAGGATAAAAAATGAGTAGCATATAGGCATCGAAATCTTATAGTTAATGGAATCACAATTAAGTTACAAATTGGAAAACGAAACAAACATGTTAACTTGTTGATATCTTCCGACTCTATCGTATGGAGTTTGGTAAAGTCAGCGATTTGTGCTGCTAACTTACTTAAGTTTTGGTTGCGCTATCTGTAGGCGATCTGGACCTCTGTCAATTTATAGAGGGTCTAATTGCGCCATCCAAGTTGGCTGAGTGTCACCTAAGGCGAAGTTTTCTCTACTCCGTTGTCCCCTAAGCTTGGATTCGAAGACATATCCAACCGGAGCGGCATAGAATCCTAGCCATTGAAGCCTTTAGAAAAAGCGAATGTCAAAGAATTTTTATCTCGAAGCAGTTAAGCCCATTTCCATCAGCTTCACGTCTGCACTTAACAGTAGGATTAGGACGACAAGGGTCTTATACTTTTCGTTGTATTTTTCATTTGTCTTCTTAGTCCAAGAAAACAGTGAGCGGTAAGAGTGTTGTTTCGCTTGATCTTCTTAACTGCAACTATTTGAAAAGAACTTTTCACATATGTTTGGCAAAATATTTGGCGTCAAATCGCACGATCTTGACGGGTCCATTTCTGGAAATGACTCTATTGCCAAATTGTGTTTTCAATAAAGTAAATTATTAGTTGGTAGTGTGGGGTGGAGCACCACCCTGTTGGTACCATAATTCTTTCACATTGATGTCACATAAGTAATCGTTAATCATGGCATTGTACTGCTGTCTATTCAGAGTAACTTGTGCTCCGGCTTCGTTTTTGGAGAAATAAAGACCGATAATACCACCGACGTGCAATCCGTGTCATACGGAAAAGAGCTTCATCATTGAGCATCCGACGCATTTGGATATTATAAGCCTTGAGGTCGAGATCTTTACGCATAATTTTCTAAGTAGTTGATAAACAAAGACCAATTTCTTGCGAACGAATAGATGAATTGGGGTCCTCTTCAACCCAAGCTTTCACATCCGCAATATTTTCTTCCGAACGTTCTGTTTTCGCTCTTGTTGGTGTGTGAGTATCTAATAGCGTGAATTGGGTGCGGAATTTTTCAATATGATGTCTACCGTAAATTTCACGAAGCCCTCTGGGGATAAAATATTTCAACGATTTGAAATCGCTGTTGTTGCGTCAATCTTTCCATGATGTAATGGCAAACTGCACTGAAAATAAAGGAAGCAAGGCAAGTCAATGTGACAGCTAATTTGGCCTTTAATATCCTTTGCATAGATTATTTGGGAAAATGCATGACAATAAGCCAAGTATAAACGTTTAAGCGTCGCCTGTGTTGTCGTAGACGAAAAACAATTTAGCTTTGAATCGTACGACGTTTTCCATTGCTTACTCTCCGGAAGTAAGTCGCTTCGGATTCTAATGAACCATAAAATATTGCTTTTGATTCTGCTGTCAAAATTGTTACATATGTAATATATATTGGTCAAATGTCGTTTTTTTATATCGCATTTTTTGTTTTTAAATAGCAGAACCCAATAAAATATTTATTTCTGCTTCCATTTTCTTTAATTTTTAATATTTGTTTGTGAATCAATTTGAAGGTTTAAACAAAAATCTGGTTTGATACTCAATACTATTTGACGTTTATATTTATATGTGTTAGCACATTCTGATATAAAATCCAGAAGCAAGGTCGTGCTTATGAAAAAGTGAAAAAATAAATGCTAATGGAACATTTCCAGAAGATTTTTACTCTTCGGAGTACAAAAAAAGGCTTCTGTCGGCCAATTGAAAACTCCAGTAACGTGTAGTATTGCCGCTGCTCACTTAACTGATATTGTAAATGAGCATCGCAACCAAGTTCGGATATTGTAGGACATACGAGAAAGAACTGCCGAATAAGGAAGACGTAACATCTCAAAATTAATCCATTGTAATCATCTTGAATGTAAATAAATATAGTTTTAAAAAGAATTTATATGCATACATACATACTTTATTTTTGAAATAATTTGTCTACTAAAACTAATTAAATGTAATTTACAATAAAAACATGCACATTCGCTTGTAAAGTACGTAATATTTGGCAATTATCGCTTGATTTGGCAGCACCGAGGAGAATGGAGAAATATGGACCATTCGACACCAGATGACACGTCTTGTTAGGTTTTGAAACGAACTAGGGTTATGCCTTAAGGGTTTGGGTATGTGATTGTTGACTTTGATTTATTTTAGTGAGTACCGGTAGATGGCATCTCGTTACGAAAACCCTAAAAAATAAATTTGAAATGAAGCGGTATATTGGAATAGTTTTTAAATTTGAGCAAAAACTCGTTGCTCATTTTTCGTTTTGGATTATTTGTTTATTCATTCAACAGAACCTTTCGAACCGTCGCCAAAGAGAGGTCACATAAAATCTTTTGATTTCAACACCAACAGCTCAAGATTGGCTCATAGCTTAACATGTTTCGGAGAGTTGTCCTATGTTAAATTATATCAAAATATGCAGAAATATAAAATACTCTTATTGCAGGCCGATATAGAAGTATTTTTGGTGATAAGCCTATGCCACTGCAAATAGATTCAGAATAAGGTGACGGTCTCCGGGCGAATGTGCTTCGATCCGGTTTTGTGGTGTTTGTTGAGCCAGTCTTGTCATCTTTATTAGTAAAACGAACGGTATAAGTTGCGAGATTATAACCCGCAATGGGGTTTCGCATGGTTTAGCAGGCAGTTGCTAAACAGCAGAAGAAGCAGAACACCTTGTGTTGAGAATGTTGACCAAATCAGCAACCTGTTTCAGACTACTTTGGGAAACTGGAAACTTATCGGCTGTGATAGATCCTTATAAGAGGCAAATTCCAAGAAACTATATCGGAACTCCTCCAGAGGGCACACGACCGTGTTGCTGACTGATGCAAGAAAGTTGGTCTAAAGGCCAACCCCAAATAAAGCACCATAGTTGCCTTAACCAAGACCAGAAAATTGGACAAACTTAAAGATCCGACACATTTTGGCGAAACCATAAAGTCTTCAAGTGAAGTGAAATTCCAAGGAGTTACCCTGGACCAAAAACTCACTTAGAACACACATATCAAAGAAACCATCGAAAAAAAACATGACCTCACTATGGACCAGCAAAAGTCTACTGGGGAAAACTGGAGCCTTAATCCAAAAGCGATACTATTGATATACAAAGCAACTCCTAGTCACTTATGCATCTCCAATATGATGGCATAATGCTGGACATAACAAATTTCAGATTCTTGCCTGTGTTTGTGCTACGGATGCAATGAGAACAGAGTTAGAGGTTCTACTGGTATCCCACCCCTTCGTCTTCACATACAGAAAGAAGTTTTGGCAAACGCGGATGAGAATAAATCCGAAATAATTCACGCAGAGCTGTTACTGCAACTCAGACGAAATGAACTATTAGGAATTACTCTTACGGAAGGCGGCCTGAAGAAGTAAAACTTCAACCATAGCTTCAAGGTTACATTCCCTGACCGACAGACGACAGAACTGAGAACAGAAGAAACCGCTGTTCACAAGAGATTCATTGGTGTGGTACACTGACGGATCCAAAACAGGAGTTAGAGTGGGGATATATGGAGAAACTACCAATACCTCACTGTACGCAAGTATGGACAATAGCATCTCTGTATTTCAAGCCGAAATACTCGCCATACATTAGAAAAAACTTAAACAGGTCAGCCACCAAGGAGAACATTTATATTCTCTCTGACAGCAGAGCGGCCCTACTTGCTACCAAAGCTTATGAGATAACCTCAAACATTGTCGGGGACAGCATTATACTTTTCAAAACACTAGCTAGCACCATTTAATCGGGATGGTAATCTGGGAATGAAAAAGCAGACAGATCGGTCAGAAAAGATTCGTTCTCAACATTCATATTGCCATGACAATTCCATTACTGGACGGAAACTGATGGTACCATGCAGGCCAACAACTTTTTACCAATACCTTGCCTCAAAAGAACAAAACAACTCTTACAGCTTTCTAGGGGCCAGATACAGACAGTAACCTGTTTCTTAACGGGCTACTGCACAGTCAAAATCACACTATGGCTATGGAGATAGTACAAGGCGACAACTGTCACGAGGAAGAAGAAACAGCAGAGCATATCTTCTACCACTGTAACCGCTTATGCAGAACATGTCTATGTCTTCTAGGTAAGCCATACCATGATACAGGCAGCTAATTCAAAAGTACCATTGCCAAATTTATTAAAATTGCGGGCATCATTGGTGAGCTTTGATTTGAGGAAACTACAAAAGGCCTAACTTGGCCACAGTGATAAGTGCACTCTCGCCCCACATTCTAAATCTGAATCTAGCAGAAATTACTTACTCCAATTACGTGCAAACGTTCTTTTTATTAGTGGCTACAGCTTCTGTATCAAATGTGTCTTTACAGGATTTCAGATTTCATAAATCCGTGTATTCAACTGTAGTATAAGATATTTGCACAATTTTCAAATTCATCTATAGTTAAAGTGACCATCCTTTCTTTAGTCAAGTGGAAAACGCTTTCTTCTGTCCTGCAATGTTTTCAGTTTAATAAAAAGACACATCTCATCATGATAAGTAGCGTCTAGAGAACTGCTCATTTCGAACAGCACAATGTCTATTGAAGTTCTATTCCAGAAAAGCCATGAAAGGAGTCGCTGCACCCCTTCCTTCAAATAGTTGAAGGAATCTCAGGAGGCTTCTTACTTCAAAAGTACGTGAGTCGTCCAGGTTTGTGATGATACCGGGGATGGTTCACACATCCCAGTCATTAAGTGTAACTAAAGTGATTACTCCTCCTTGCTCTTTCTCATCCAAAGTGTCAAAATTATTGTGCCTGCATATTTATGTCAAGTTCGACCCATTCAATGGAACTTTGCGCATGCGACTCATCCGTTCTCTCATTGCCTGTGATATCCAGCATGGCATTACCATATTCGTTCTCAATATTCCGCAATACATTTACTCGTAAGGCCAATATATCATTTCTGGTTTGAAGCCTGCTAGGCTTGAACATCTTCTTACCAGAGCAGAAAGTTAGATATCCTTCTTCTAATCGATTTTTGAAAGGTAGAAATTGTGTTGGAGTATAGAGTTCAAACACAGTTCTTCCAATCATGGTGAGGATCGATCTCTTGTTGGTTGAGGGAACAGCTTCTTTTAAAGAAATTACTTTTAGCACTTGAAGAAAGTAGAATCTTTCAAACATTTTCTGTAGAAGCTTGGTTGAACCTTTCATTAAGAACTGAAGGGAATTTGAGCGACATCAGAATAGCGAAACTGTCAGCATAGGGTGTCAAGTTAAAGCAATAAGATAGGCGGTGAGTGGATATCAATTCAGAGAGTTCCTCTGAACCTTTGTTCCCCAGCTTGCGTTCAACAATTCTGCTGCAAGACTTCTGTTCATAAGCTTTCAGCAGATTATGTAGAAGCGGCTGGTTATTAAAATTGTTAAACAATTCTTAAATGTCAAGGAGAGCCCCAAGGATGAATTCGTTTAGGTGGACGTATTTGTCCATCGTTAATAATGCTCGAAGTCTTGACTGTCAGTCAGTATCATATGCAGAACGGAATGAATCGCTTAACGCTTGAACGACGTTGGCAAATATTGAAACTTATTTCAAAAGTAAATGCTGTGTTGCCCAAACTGAAAATAAATGTTGGCTCAAATGAAGCACCCACCGCATCTGCTGTACGCAAGTTTGTGCAAAAAGTTAGTGAGATGGCCTCCGTCGTCATATGGTACGTACTAAACTCAATAACTCAACACTTCACGCAGCAGCCTGATCAGAATTTTGTAGAAAGATCGCGGATTATTTTTTTATAAAGACAATCTGGTTAGCTATCGCTTCTCAGTTTGGGTCTAACATCAGCTCGAATTGGATGTCGAATTTGCCCAAAAATAATTCTTTTTTGACGAGGCGCATTTTCTTCGCGGCAGCAATGTTAAAAAACAAAATTTGCCACATCTGGGGATAGGAAAACCCGAAAGTGATTATCGAGAAGCCAATGCATCCGCAGAGGATAACAATTTGGTGCGGATTTTGGAGTGGTGGCATCATGGGCCCATTTTATTTCGAAAATGCTGCTGGAAACGCATGATTACCGATTTTTTGAGGGCTGAAATTGAAGACATGGACTTGGGCAATCTTTGGTTTCAGCACAATGGCGCGCTATGCCACACAGCCCATCAAGCAACCGATCTTTTGCACGCTAAGTTCGGTATTCGTTTTATCAGCGGCCTTGGTGATGTCTATTGGCTGGTTCGGAGCTGCGATTTTACTCGGTTTTTTTGTGGAGTACCCTTAAATATCGATGTTATGCGGACTATTCAGAAATAATTCAAACTCTTAAAGCGAATAGGGTTCAAGTCATTCGTGAGATAGAGCCAGTCAACAAGGCCTTAGAAAGGTTGTCACATGAATGACATTGTATTCCATGTATTCCATAACTAATGGGAATGGGCACTCTTTCTAATGAAGCTATAACACACTGAAAATAATTGATTTTTGTTCGCTTTATTATATTTTTAAAAAGAAACTAGTATTTGGACCAAGTCTACCAATGCTCTATTTGTGTTCGTCGTAATTAAATTGATTTTATCGCTCATCTTTTGAAGTTGTGTGTCTTGTATTTACTACTTTAGAGATGATGACGATGACAAATTTAATGCATCTGGGGTAGATTTGTATGAATCTTGGAATATCGATTTATATTTACCTACCCCTTGCATCATCATTGGTCCAATGTACCAGCTCTTGGTTTGCATTTAAAGAAGCCGGGTCAATTGATCGGCCACGGAAACGAAAGTAAGTTACGAAGCAACAACAAGCCGCGGATACGGACGGATCTACTGTGGATAACCCTTGCAAATGAAACAAGGACAATGAACTTCGAATCTGCGCGTGGAATTTTAGGTCCCTTAATATGTTACCACCGGCAATAGCAGCACCAATTTGCATGCGGATTCGTTGTTATATGCAGACATAGGAAAGAAGTCTTAAGTTTCCGGCATGTTAACAATCCATATCAGGGCTAAATTAGACAACATTAGCTTTATATGTGCGCACGCCCTCACAGAGGAAAAAAATTATGACACAAAAGATAGCTTCTACGGGCTCTTGGACAAGATCTACGAGCAGTGCCCTAGATTAGACATTAGAATTGTCCTCGGCGATTTAAATACAAAGCTAAGAGAGAGCACCTTTAGACCATAATCTCTAAAGATACAGCCTGTACGACAACACCCCTGATAACGGATTCAGGCTAATTGACTTTGCGACAGGGTATCGTAGCTAGCACGCGGTTTCCGCATCTCGATATTCGCAAGGGGACATGGAGAACTCCTGATCAATCAACCGTCAACCAGATTGACCACATTGCGATCTACGCAAAGTACTCCTAGAGTATTAAGGATGTTCAAACGGCTAACATAGACTAGACTAGATTGCAACGGCAATCTAATGGGGAGTTTGATGTCAGGCGGCTACAATCGCAAGATGTCGCGAGCTCTACGAGCAGAAGAGGACAGGGGAACACCAGCATCTCAGGAGGAAAAATTAGGAGCGTGAGAAGGGCGCGATCGAGAAAATTGAAAGACTCCAGGAATGAGATTCAGAAGGTTTACCAAAAGGCAAAAAAACATGCCACGGATACGAACCCCGAACCGAAGCCTGAAGAGACGAAACATAGTAAATAGTAGAGTTGCAGTCGATGTTAAGGATTTGGAAAGAGTATTTCTATAGACTGTATAACCAAATTCTGTCAAGCAGAATGCACCTTTCAACCTGGACAATGTAGATAAACTATTCCGTCTGTCCATATCTAATCTTAAATCAAACAAAGCTGCTAAAGCGGACGGCCTGACTGCCGAGCACTTCAAAGCGGCAGGCCATGACTTCATAAAAAGTATATACCAGCTCATCTGCAAAATATCGTTGATCGAAAGTATGCCCAATGAATGGAATCTCAACATTGTTTGTCCGATCCTCAAGGAAGGAGACCCTCTGAACTCCACTAACTATAGGAACATTGGTCGTCTTAAAATTGCCTACAAGATCCTGTCTGCCGTATCGTGTGAACGCCTAAAGTCGTTCGTTAAGTGAAATATCAGTCTGGCTTTATGTTAGGAAAGTCTACCATTGACAAAATATTCACACTATTCACACAGCCGCGTCTAACAGGATCCATAGAGATGAGCTATACAGAGCAATATCTAGTTTTTGCATCTCTGCAAAAGTCGTTTGTTTGTGCACGATGCACGCTGCTCCATCAAGGTAGGTAAAGAACTCACTAACACTTTTGATGTAAAAAAATAATTCAGACAAGGCGACGAGCTATTATCTTCTTTAACATAATTCTTGAAGGAATACTGCAAGCTCACGCGCCAATACAAGAGGCACAATCTTTCAAAAGTCCTATCGACTACGTCCTAAAGTCCTAGCGCTTTCGCGAGTATTGAGACGGAAATGGCGAAGATGGATTTAACGGGCAATGAGGGTAAGGCCTAGTATATGCTGTCAACAAGAAAGGATACCCAACCCCGACATCACTCTCGGCAGATATACTAGTAACTGCAAGGTAGTTAATGACTTTGTCTATCTAAACTCCGTTATCAATTCAAATAACGACACCAGCGCTTAGATCACACAAAGAATAACTCTTACCAGTCGCTGCTTCTTTGGGCTAAGAAGGCAATCGACTAGCAAAGCCCTCTCTAGACCAACAAAAGTGATCCTATATAAGACTTTAAAAATCCCAGTCCTATCCTATGGCGATGCATGGACTTTATCGAAAATGGAAGAGAGTGCTCTTGGCTGCTTCGGTAGGAAAATTCTTCTGGTGATTTACAGTCCCGAGCTGTACAGTGAGAACGATTAGCCGGAAGAGTGGAGGTCCAACGACTGAGGAGGCTAGATCTTGTAGAGCGGACACCAATGCTCTAGTCCAAAAAATCTTCGAATCCGCCCTCAAGGCGCAGGCAAGAGGACGGGGACTTCAAACCAACATAGCGTGCGAAGCTGGAGGCAGCTAGCTGGCTGGAAATACTTGTTGGTTTAGGCCCAGGTCCACTCCGAACTGTAGCGCCACCGTAAGTAAGTAAGTAATTTAAACAAGCAAAGCATTTTATTTTTTATACCGCTATACTGTCGATTATTTTGTCTACCACCTTCATGGTAGCCGTTCTCTCCAGATTAGAAGTGCTATTACCAGACATGGGAATGTAGGCAGGAAAATGGGAGTTCATAATAATGCCTAGTATCACTTCGTGTGAATCAATCCAGTAGAAATCGCCTTTTCGAATGTCAGCGACGAAGATGCTCACCGGTTGATTGCATATGCCCGCAAGGGTATCTCTATTTCATCTCCCTCTTCAATTGCTTCACAATTTATTTGTAGACAGGAAACTCTTGATTACTTCTTAAGTAAGGTGTCACGCTGCTCTAAAAAAGCCTAACATTCCACAATAGCAGACATTTTCCGCCTTTTGTCGTACTAGCTTTTCGATATATTTTTAATTGGTCATCGGTAAACTGTGTCTCATATTTTGCTTTGACAAACATGGTTACGGTACCTATTGGGCTTTGTTCTGCAATGCGTAGCAGTTAGTCTGTGTGATGGACGATTTATAGTATTTTTCCGATTTCAAGTGACTTCTTCGTCAACTTTTTACTTTCTATTACCGGATTAATGCTTCCTTTATTTGGTTGGTAAAACGAAAGTCCATCTGAAGTAGCCCTCGGGATGAAGTAATTCAAAATATTACATAAAACTTTTGTCAAAAACCAATCTACAAAGAGACAAAGCCGACTACAATACAACAATGATTTCTCATCTATTAAAATAGATTTCACTCGTTAAAGTGGCGAGCGACTCCAGCAAATCACGACCCCTTCGGCGACCACGAGGCATCATAAAGTACACAACACAACGTCGCTCCCCTCAATCGCATAAAGCTAAACAAATATTTGCACTGACTAACATTTAATGCCTGCTTCCTCCCAATGATTTCCACCTACAAATCGATTCCAATTATGATTGCGCGCCATCGATAGACGCCACGATTGATAATCAACGGTGATCATAAAATTCCTCCAAACATGAACTCCACTCTACAATTGTGCCTCTTCACACACCGCCAAATTGGCTAGGAACAGGTTCCATTCTATTGACGAAAGCGACCATGGTCAACTCAGGGACGACAACATCAACATCAACGTCAACGTCAACATCAACTATTAGCTCCAGACATCAGATGATGTTTATTTAGTTTACGAGCGTCAAAGGTTACACTGGGTCGGTCATTGGTGGAACACAGCACCGAAGACTGAAAATCGTGCAAATTCCATTTGACGAATTGACAGCGATCCTTAACTTAAGATCGAATGTGGTTTGGTGGTGGGTGGGCAATTGCTAAATCCCCAGCGGGGTGTATTAATGAAATCTTCGGAAGTGCTCCGTGTCGACTGGTCTTCATGACTAGAATCAGGAAGAAATTTCTACGAAAATTCATTAAGTCCTGGCACGTTTTACAACCAATGCGAAGGCTTTACTCGTTAAAACCAAAGAGTTGAGGTGCAAACTTGAATTCTTTGTTCACGTTTGTTTCATACTCGTTCACTGCCGAAAAAGTCGTTAGCCCACCCCAGTTAGCTATCCAAACGACGACTTTACGGTTTTGTTAATCTCAACACGTACATGCGATTGGATTATGGGATTTTAATAAGACAGCATTGCTGGAATATTAAATGATTCTCACACACAATCTGGGATATCTAGACGGGTTGAACTGACGAAAGTGAATGAATTTGGGCGCCCAACCGCGATAAAGAATTTCATGGCTCAAAATGACGCAAAATTCAGTCAGAAAAATTTCAAATGTGTTGTTGTTGTGGGTTTCATTTTGGTTATGAGTCGTGTGGGAGTAGTCGGGGAAGTGTCAAAGAATGACGAACCCGAGAAATGCGTGCTTTGATGTATTAATGATTTGTTAGACTTGATTAAGTATCCAAGAGACTTGTGTAGTAGGCGGGAGTTCTTTAGATGTATGCCTGAATTTAGCACTCCATCTACTCGTATGTAGCAGTTTGCAGTGCACATTTCTTATGGCTTTCCGTGTCGATTTTTCAACTTATTTCACGGAGAAAGTTTTATGTCACTAATTTATAAGAAAAGGCCTCGAATCATATTGCCGTTTTCGTAAGATATTTGACTTAAATTAATTAGAGGGACTGTTCCATATTTTGACTTCATATTAATGCCAAGATACTTTTGACCTGTCATCAATATAAATATAAATATATTGGTGGCGAAAGTAGATAACTAAGCGTCTATAGGGGGAATATTTGCTCTTTTAGTGATTACAGATCAAGCTGCTCCCGTTGACACAGCAAGCGAAGTTCTGTGATAGAGTCTCACTAAGAGCGATTTTGACGAAAAAAAATAAATTGTTAATTGCTTGAGAACTCGAATAGTATCCGCAAATGCAGGCATTGGCAGATGAAAAGTGGCCGACATCAAATTGCCGGTGATTTACAAATGTGAGCGACCTGATAACCAGTGAGTTTTAGTTAGCTCACAGGATAGAATATTAGTAGAAGAATGCCCTTTAAGGACCTGCGATCCATGGCGAAAAAAAAATTTAGGAACCCGTTTAAATCTGTTGGAATTCTTAACAGAATCAAGTAATTGTATAATATTTTGCGGCCTCATTTCAATATATTTGTACACCTTACTATACGCTTTAAGAGGCATTTACACAAAAATTGGTGTGCCATTTCGTACATTAAAGTACTCCCAGCCAGCTCTCAATGAAAATATGAGGCTGCAAAGTTTCAGCATATCCAATTTAACTTACTATAGGGCGTATATGACTTGCAATAGAGGTTTTTCAACGTTACAGCTCAGCCTTGCTTCGGCACACAGTTTAACGTAAAAGACGTTTCGGTTTCAAAAAGGTAGGTTAGTTTAGGTTAAGTTAAACAGGGTTGTGATGGATGTGCCATCATATAGACACTAGGCACCAAAACGGGCCCATCGCGGTTCCTCTTGAACCAATTGAATTTTTCTTTAAATGGAAAAAACCTAATCCATCGCCCTGGTGAAACACGCAATTTTCTTGTAAAAGCCAAGAAGGCCTTTGAAGTTCGTGCCGTCTATTTCCTCTAGGTTTTCGAGAAAATATTTCCCTAAAAATTTTTCTCGACTCCGCGATATTGTGTGTTATGTCCTCAACAGCTTGCAGATCACCGCAGAATCTGCAGATATCCGTATCTGAAAATTTGAGTCTCTTTGCGTGTTGCCGCAGGAGACAGTGTCCTATCAGGATTCCTATTACTGTTCTAAACTTATCTCTGCTTAATTTTATTAACTTCCCAGATCTTGTCAAAAGGCACCCAAAGAGCCTTGGATACCCTGTGTCCTTCAAGGCTTGACCACCTTAGATTTGCAGTCTTTGTGATTTTTTCCTCGATAGTGTCCCTCACTTTGCAAAGGGGTGGTTTGATGTTGGCAACCTCCATTTTATTATTTCCTTTAATACCGCAGTGTCTTGGCACCCAGCACAGTCTTACCCGGTTCTGACTGCATAGTGTCTTGAGCATTGTGCGACAGCCCCTGATTGTATCAGAGTTGACGTTGGTTGATTCTATTGCCTTGAGTGAGACCTGGCTATCGATGTAGATAGCGATATCTCTTTCGGATACTGATCTCATCTGCATTAGCTCAGCCGTTTGCGTCCGGTAGTTTTATAGACACTCTTAGTTCTAGGTCTTCTGAGAAGATACCAGAGCCTGTTCCTTCCCCTGTTTTTGAGCCATCTGTGAAAATTGCAATTTCATTTTGTCCTGATTATTGCATTTTTTTCTAAGTCCTCCCTCTCCAGATAAATTATATCGTACGGAATGCCAAATTCGACCTGGGAAGGAATTTCATCCGTTAGAATTGGATTGCCTGGCAGTAGCTCCGTTAGTACGTGCCATGTCCGAAACTACTGCTCTTAAGCGGTGTTAAGTGCAAAAAGGTATCTAATGCTGCCGTAGGGGTGGTACGGAGCGCACCTGTAATGACTATAATTTGAACCGCCGCTAATGTTCCTTAAATCGTTTTCTTAGTATGGGTCTTACCACCACCATATACAGCCAATACACCATAATAGGTTTTAAGCCCCAAAATTTTCCTACTGTTCTTCTGCAGATAAAAAGAGTATTACACGCCTTTTTGATTCTTTCCGCTACGTTAAGATTCCAGTTCAGTTTTTTGTCCAGAATCACACCCAGATACTTCGCGCTATCCGAAAGGGACAGTTCCACTCCGTTGAGTTTTGGGAGTTTGAATTGCGGTATCTTGTTCTTTCTGGTAAAAAGAACCAGTTCCGTTTTGGAAAGATTGGCATTGAGACCACAGCTTTTTGCCCAAGTGCTGATCGTCTGCAGGGTCACCTCCATAATTTCGCCTAAAATATTTAAGTATTCTCCCTGCACAATTAAGACCACGTCATCTGCGTATGCCGTGGCACTTATACACATTGAACTAAGTTTTTGAGGATGTCATTGATTACCAGCACCCTAAGGGGTTCCCCTGGTTACGGACATTCTGACCGATCTTTACCAGATGGAACAGTTTATTTTCCTGCTTGCAAGCAAGTTGCAAACCCATTTCGTAATGCCATGTTCAATGTTAGCGTCTACTAGAGTATTTTTAATAGCGGTACACTCCACGTTATTGAAGGCTCCTTAAATATCGAGGAAGGCCGCCATCGCAAACTCTTCGAAGTGTAGACTCTTCGCTATTTTCCCCACCACCTCGTTCAGGACGGTTTCTACAGATTATCTTTCATGTATACATGCTGTGACTCAGTCAAAAAGCCATTACTGCAGCTATTCCTAATGTGAATCTCCAATATTCGCTCCAGGGTTTGAAGCATAAATGATGACAGACTTATTGGTCTGAAATCTTTTGCTGTTATATGCCCCTGTTTGCCAGCTTTAGGTACAAAAATCACCTTCATTTCCCTTCAAGCTATTGGTATGTATGTACCCTATTTTTAGATTGTGTCTACGAATTTCTACAATTTTTCCGATTGTTACCTCCGGTACTTTCTGTAGCATAATCAGTAGAATACCATCCGAACCGGAAGATTTGTACGGCTTAAAGGACTCAACTGCCTACCGTAGTTAATTCCTATTAATAAGAACACCTATTTCCTCTTCGGAGAGAGAGAAATGTCAATGTTCTCAGTGTGCTGTAGCATGCCAGTATCGCCTGATACCGCGAATCGCGGAAAGAGGGTTTCCATCAGTGTTACCAGAACCTCTTGGCTGCTTTCAGCCCAAGTTCCGTCACTTTTAATGAGGAACGCTCGCTTGCTTTGAAAGCATTTTGCGTAACCTCGAAACCTCATCTGTTACCGCGATAGATTCGCAGTACTTATGCAATGAAACCCTTTTTGACTTTCTAATTAGTTACTTGAATTATTTCTTACATTCGTAGTACTCATTCCATGTACTGTCGCCTCTGTAAAGCTTCACCTTATTACAGAGTTTTCTGACCTCTTTCCTTTTTAAACCTATTTCTCTATTCCACCATTGGTTGAGCCATTTTAAGTGTTCGAACGCCATTGTTAGTGCCTTATTAATATTTCAACCGCCCTATCTAAGTTAACAATATTATCGCAGGTGATTGATTGGGTATCCAGGTGTATATTTACCACTTCTGTAGACTTGACCTCAGTCCTCCTAGGATTTCTTTGAAAACTACATCCTGCTCTGAAAGTTCGCCCTGCAGCGTATCCATCGGTGATGCGACATTGACGCTTCGTCGACTACTCTCCATTGCCTAATTTCCAACCCTTCTGTATTTGTAGCAAGGGTCTCCTGCCTATTTTTCACTACAAAGGTGGTTGGAAGATAAACAAAATCGTACAAACACTCACCTCTTGGGTTGATATCATCACTTTCCCATTGTGTATGATGGGTGTCACAGCCGAGTACCAGCATCCAGCTTTTCTGCCTTGCCAAGTCTTTTAGTTTGGTCAGACAGAGTGGTCTGACCTCCCTTTCTCAGGAAATGTCACTATTTGGTTTTTCATAAGCATGCAGATCCTGATCTTACCTTCTGCCTTGTCGTAATTTTGTATCCTATGACCCTGAATCTTGTTGTCCTTAAAATTCAACGGAAATTGTCTTTCACCCTACGTCCACAAGATCGCGAAATCCTTCTTTTTTAAAGAGAATGCTTACCTGAACAGAGAAAAAAATTTGAATCCATAGTGGCTTACCACAGTAACAAAAAGGCTGTCAATTCAACCTGCTGCTCGTAACTGAGCATCGTGCACTATGGCTATCACATTACCTTGGTGAAAGGAAACCCTAACCGAGCTCCTGAAATCTGCATTTCTGGTGCACTTAGGATTAAACCCTTCTATACTTACTCCCTTATGGTGTAGTCATTGAAAATCTGGCTTCCATCTCGCCGCTGACACTAAGAATCATCTGTCAATGGGTAATGCCAACATCTAAGAAACACAACTTTATCTACTTTCCCCCAGAAATTATTTATCATCGACATACTTACAATAAATCACTGTTCACACTGCAACCTATAGCAATTAAGGATGACAGTCCGAGTATACCGGAACATATCCTGAAGTTTGACAAAATCTCAAGGAAAGTCTGATGTTGATACCAAGTCATAGGACCGCTGTCGACTTACAATTTTTCGGTGTTAAGCTCTTGCCGTAATGATGTCGTAGCCGCTGAATTTTGATCGTTGTATCTCATATCGTTGACATGAGCGAAACGCAGTGGTTAAGTTCGTCGACTACTATGTAAGAGTTACTGGTTCCGATTTATGTGATATGTTTTAAAGTATCGCACATGAAGTCCAACGTTGCATTTCTCGCAACGAGTTGGTGGCTATAGATGGCATAACCTGCAGCGCGTTCGGTTTTCTTGCTCTACCACGTTATGATCTATGTGGTCGAATCTTGAGTCCACATTTTCCAACACAGATGGACGTGAAGGACCTCTTTTCTTAGGCTGGCGATTAGATGATAGAGCAATTCTTCGTCGAAATGGAAGTAGACACATATTACCGAAACTTTGCTTTTGTAACTGCCAACAATTATTGAAGGTTACATCGAGAAGATACGATATGAGCGGATTATACCATTTTTTTCCTCTAATATGTAGATGTTCGGTATGACGATATGTTTTGATCAGCGTGGTCCACCCCACCCACACTTTTGTTGTAATGGCTTTGAAGGCTGGGTTGCTCCACCAATTTCAATTTCTTTTCGACTCTCGAAAAACGTTTCCGGAATTTCATTGGGTGAACAATTTCTGAGTTTGAGGCCATGGTAACCAAATTTACTTTGCTTCGCAGACCGAATAATCATATGACCCCTTTGTTTTTTCTTCAACGCTTTGTCATCTTCAAGGGGACAGTTTTTTATTTGGTTGCTCCGTATTGTTCCTGGAAAATAATGTGGATAACAACTGAGTATTGATGTCTCTTTCTTTCAACTCTGACAGCCGATCCAGCGATGCAAAAAAATTGTCGAAGTAGACATGGTAATTTACAAACGACGACTCTGCAACACATCGCAAAAATTCAGCACCACTCGCGCACCAAGGCCCATGGCTTTGTAATTTTGGGTTGTATCTGCTCCTTGGTACGGGTGAAGCCATAACTCATACCAGGACGCTGTTGCTCCAACCCACAACAATTCTAAAAAAATTTTATTCAACTAGTCGAATAATGGCCGAATTTTGCTGAACTTACGAGTATCACTTTGGTTTAGATTATAGTTATCGCAAAAGTAAAGGTTGGACATTATGGCATTGAAGCGATCTCTTGAAATACTGGTTCACATCCAGCATCTCTTCCCAATACATACTTTTTTGAGGAAACATGTTATATCCACTTAGCAAGAGTATTCCGAAAAAAGACTTTATTTCATGTAATGAAACATTTAAATGTATGTTCTTTTGCATGGCGTAGTTATTGGCGAGACATATTGCCATTTCGTAGAATCCATCATCGAAAAATTGTTCAAATATCTCTATTGGGGCTTGATTATTGAACACTCTACTAAATATCGTCTCACCTGTAGCACACTGTAAATCTTTTTTCTTCCATGTCGTCGTCAAAATCAAAACCATTCAGCACCAGCAAGTAGTTGACTGCGTGGTAAGTTGGATATGCCCGCTTCATTTTCTTCTCCTGAATCTTCATCCGTCAATTCTCCACATGCATTATTTGGCGGTAGCAAGGTAATTGTGGCCGGTGCTGAACTCGATTCTTCTTCTTCCAATACAGCTAGGATTTCATCAACATTCATATTTCTACCAAACAAAGCAGACATGAACTCTAATCTCCTACTGTCCCATATACCACCTTGATCAAAACGTTCCCGGAATAACCACCGTGTGGCGCTAGCAGTGTTTCGATTTGAGTTCTGTTTTTTTGTTAAGTTGGCAAATCTGTTGTTGACATTCCCTCTAAATCTTAGCTTTACATTTTCAAAAGTTACGTAGCCAAGAGTACATTGTGTGTGTTGGGGATTTTTTACAATTTTAGAAATGGATTTAAGTTTGCAACAACGAACTTGTATTAAATTTTGCGTAAAAAACGGATTTAATGGTGCGCGAAAGTTGGAAATGTTAGAAATGTGTTTCGGCAATGATTCTCTAAAGAAAACGGTCGTTTACCAGTGGCACGAGTGGTTCAAAAGTGGTGGTGAGTCAATCGAAGATGATGAACGCAGTGGCAGACCTTCGACATCGAAAACCGACGAAAACATTGATGGAGTAAAAGAAATTGACCATCAGAGAAATAGCGGAGGACTTGAACATTGTCTATGGATCCGTCCAAGATATTTTGGTTAATGATTTGGGTTTACGTCGTGTAGCAGCAAAGTTGGTGCCAAAAGACCTCAATTTCATACAAAAAAGAGACCGTGTTGACGTTGCAAAAGAGATGATTTGCGAGGCTGAATCCGATCCCACATTCATCAAAAGGATCATTACTGGAGACGAGACGTGGGTGTAGGAGTACAACACGCAATCTAGACATCAGGCAAGTGAATGGCGTTCACCAAATGAGCCGAGACCAAAAAAACACGTCGTTTTCAGTCAAAAAAGAAGGCAATGCTCACGGTTTTCATGGATTACAACGGTGTAGTACATCATGAATTTTTGTCAAAAGGCCAGACAGTAAAGAAAGAGTATTATTTGAGCTTTATAAGACGTTTGCGTGAAGCAATTCGCCGAAAAAGACCAGAATTATGGGCAGAAAACTCGTGGATTTTGCACCATGATAACGCACCGTCGCACAGTGCCACCACTACGGGGAATGCGTTTCAGCAGCCGAGAGGAAGTAATGGAAAAATCGCAGGAAGCACTGATGGACATACCGAAAACCGAATATAAAAAATGTTTCGAGGATTGGATCAAGCGCTGGCATAAGTGTGGTGCAGTCGGTGGGGATTACTTTGAAGGGGACAACATAGATTTAGATGAATAAACTTGTATTTTTAATTTTCTGATTAAATTCCGGTACCTTTTTGATCAAGGTGGTATGGGACACCAAAACTATAATTTTGCAAAACCCATGAAGGATTTCATAAGTCTTACAAAGGCAATACTATTTATAACATTTTTGTTAAAACTATGTCAAAATTACATTCTTGATGACGTTGTTTTACCAGTTCATACAAGTTCTGTGAATGTCGATGAGGACACATGCGCTGAGAACAAGTCTTATAAATTAAACAAAGAACAAACGTATATATTGATTATTTACTATAAAACAAAAACATTTGAAGTAACAATGAAGTGTAAATTGTGTGTTTTAAAAATCGAAAGAATCGATCTGAAAATTCAGCGCTCAAATTGCAATGAATATTTTCATGCAAAGTGCGCCAAACTTGAAGGAAGAGAAACTGAATTCTACGGAAAAAGTGAGCAAGGTTACAGATGTGATAGCTGTGTTAGTTTGCGAAGAAAATCGATCATGTATGATCACACTCTTGTAAACTCCCCTTCACCCGTCACCACACTTAGGGGTCCACCTGTAAGTCTTTTCTCAACCGATTGTGATGTCGGCAGCAACCATCAGCCCGCTCTCTCTACAACCATAGGAGCTGGCGGTGAACCTTCATCATCTGAAGACTATAACTCTGGAGATACTGTTTGCTGAAATTATGAAATTGCAACAACTAAATACCGATGCACTCTTAAGAATCAAAGCTCTGGAAAATAACAATGAATCTCTCAACAAAAAGATCGTTTCCTTGGAGGTGGAAGTGAATTTGCTAGAGCAAAGAGAGAAACAGTGTGCAGTGGATGTTGTTGGTATTCCTGGCGTCAGTAATGCAAATGCGCGTGAGAGAGTGATGAAGCTTATTACTGCTGTTGGTGTGCCAATCGCGCCGGATGAGATTGAGTCTTGCTACAAAAAGAATACAAGAAAATCGAAGGCAAAAACTAATACAACTGGCAATATTGTGTGTGTACGTTTCTCATCTCTTTCAACCAAGGAGAAGATAATGTGCAAATTGCGCATGGACAAAATCAAGCTTTCTGCTAGCATCTACAACAACAACAACCGTGATAGTGGCAGCGGCAGCGGCGCAAGAGGTGGCGGCAAGATTTTTATCAACGACTCCCTCACTATGTACACAAGATCTTTTCTTGAAAAGGCAAAGCAGCTAAGACTGGACAATTGTGTGGACAAGAAACTCATCAGTGCTCATCAGAAAAAAAGAAGGAGATAAAGTGATCAAAGTAATTAGTTTTGAGGACTTTAGTAGACAAGAAAATTAAATTCTTTTTAAAATCTTAACTTATGATTAATATGAATTCAAATAATGCATCTATTAGTTCTCATAATAATTCAAGTGATACATTTTCTTCCTTAAATTCTGATAGTTTTACATGTTTTTGCATAGATCATCCAAACAAAATGTCTTTTTTAGGTCTTTCTGTAATTCACCAAAATATCCGTAGTATGCTTAAAAATTTTGATACTCTTTTAACTCACCATGCATCCTTAGATCACTTACCGGATATCATCTTTCTATCTGAAATATGGATATTTGATGATGAAGTTTCTCATTATTCCATACCCAATTTTACATTCAAAGCAGCCTGTAATAACTCTTATTCTGCTGGTGGCGTCGCAGTATTCTATAGAAGCGATTTGTCGTCAAACGTTGTCGTTGATCGTTTTAATATAAATAGTGTCGATTTAATTAGTTTAAGTTGCGAGATTTCTGGCGCTCAATACTGTTTTGTCGGGGTTTATAGATTTAATTATTGTACAGTCAATGCCTTTCTGGATGATTTCTCTGGCTTTCTCGATAATCTTGTGTGTAAAAATCTAATAATTATGGGTGATGTTAACATCGATCTTTGTAGTAGCTCAGTTGAAGTTGATAATTTTCTATCGATTATGTCTTCCTTTGGCCTTGATAGTTTGATATCACTTCCTACTCGTGGGGTTTACCATACAACCTCTTGTTTGGACCATATTTTTATTAGATTACATAGAAATAATCCTTCTAAATTTAGATCAGCTATATTTGACCTCAAGATAAGTGACCACTGCCTAACCACCATCCAATCTGACCTTCGGATCTCCAGATTGAAGCTATTTGAAGTTAAAAAGTTTACAAAAATGGATTTTTCAGCTCTCAAGAAAGTTCTGGGATGAAGTCTACAGAGAGCAAAATCCATCTATGGCCATTGATTTGTTTATTAATAAATTACAATTGCACTTACTTCGCGCAAGTACACAAATAATAAAGAGCAACAAATTGAAACCTCTTAGAAGTGGATGACTAGTGCTCTAATCAACAAAATCAGAGAGAAAAAACTTCTTTATAAGCGTTTTAGAAAACACCCAAGTAACTTGAGACTAAAAAGGTATTATGATAAGATCTGTAAGGAGCTAAAAATGGAAATACCTCTCCAAAGGAATACTTTTTATTGTAATATATTAGCCAATAATATTGGTAACTCTAAAAAAGAATGGCAGGTTGTCGACGACATTTTGAATAAAACTAAATCTAACGTGGATATCGCAGTCTCAAATAATAATAACGTGATTATATCTGAGCCTTTTGAAGTTGCCACTGTGTTTAATGACTATTTTGCCAATGTAACAAAGTCTATTCGGGATTCCACTCTTAGTAATGGTTCTGATTGTGTATGTGACAGCCCTCTTACTCATGACCCTTTCGAAAGACAAAGTTTTTTCTTTAAATATTTTCCTTCATTTGAAATACACACCTACATACAGTCTCTTAAAGCATCTGATTCAACTTCATGTGATCAAATTCCAAGTAACGTTTTGAAAAATATATCTCTTCTTGTGTCAGATATATTATGTCATATCTTCAATCTAAGTATACAAAAGGGTATTTTTCCAGATTCACTTAAAACAGCTGTTGTAATTCCACTACATAAAAAAGGTGATACAATGTCTTTGAATAATTACCTTCTAATTTCCCTTTTATCAGTCTTTTCAAAAGTCTTCGAGAAGGGGGTCAAGTCAAGAATGCTGTCTTACCTAAATAAAACAAATTTCTTCAGTGCTTCGCAGTTTGGCTTTCGTAGTGGCAAATCGACTGAAGATGCCTTATTAAAGCTGTGCGGTGAAATATATAATAGTCTAAATGAATCTGATATCCCTGCTTCCCTTTTCATTGACATCACTAAAGCTTTTGACGTGGTTGATCATAAGATATTGCTTAATAAACTTTATAACGCAGGTTTCAGAGGTTTTATTCATGACTGGTTTACTACTTATTTAGAAAATCGTAGTCAGAGAGTTAGAATTCGAAATTGTTTGAGTGAAAAAGTTCTCATCACTATAGGTGTTCCACAAGGATCTGTTTTAGGTCCTATTCTGTTTTTAATTTTTGTAAATTCGCTTTTCATTCAACATTTCAAAGGTAAACTCACAGCTTTTGCCGATGACACCGCCTTGTCTTATCACGGTAAGTGCTATTTCAACATTTTTTTGGATATAAATTATGACCTAGATTTAATGAGGAGATGGTCCAAACTTCACAAATTGGTCATAAGCAATAAAACGAAGTTCATGTTTTTTAACATAATGAGTAAAATCTGTGAAGAAATGCCTTTACACTACCACTCACTCAATTGCAATAGATTCCGATTAATTAATTCCTGTATACACGATAATAATATACACACTTTTGATTGCCATTCATATTCCTCTGCCGACTGCTTTGTAATTGAACGCGTAGACAACTTTAAGTACTTAGGTATCACTTTGGATTATAGGCTCAGTTGGATAGAACATACCACGTCATTAAAGCAATATTTAAACAGTGCTGTTAGACATATTTGCCATCTTAGTCTATATTGCAGTTTGCCTATCTTAAAGCTAGTCTATAACGGTCTACTTAAATCTAAGCTCCAGTATGGTATAGCTTGTTGGGGTGGTACACATTCCAATAAAATAGAGCCTCTGTTAATCAAACAAAAACATGCTGTCCGTATTTTATGTAGGGTTAATCGTCGAACTCATAGTTTTGAGCTGTTTAAAAGTCTTGGTTTTCTACCTTTAAGATATTTGTACTGCTATAAGGTTTTAAAAATATTTTTTTTTAAATTCCGGATATAACTCCTCAAGGGTTTATGATAACCAAAATCTACGTGTTAACACCAGAAATTTCGTCAATGTACCCACCATAAAAAAATCGCATTTTTCTCGCTTTTTTTTTTGTTACTGCGCCCCGTTTATTTAACAAAATGCCTTGTAATCTAAGATGCCTGAGAGTTAAATCCGTTTTCCTTAAAAATGTTAAGCGTTGGCTTTTTTCTTTAAACTATGATATTATTGGTGACTTGCTGATTCCTTTGGTTTAATTTTTTTTTCTTTTCTTTTTGTTACTGATTATATTTTTTCGAAATTTTCAAAACTTTTTTGTACTTAATCTCTCATTTTATTTTTCATTTTTTATGATTTATTTTTGTCTCTGCATTTTATCGCATCCCCGCATTGTTAAATACGATTCGTACATTCGCCTCTTGTCAGAATCTGACAACAGAATGTATGTAGCTATTTCTCTTTAAAGCTAAAAGCTGTATTCTTTTAAAAAAAATGTTTTTGTAGAACTATTGATTTATCTTTTGCATAGCTTTAAGTTTTTTTGAATGAAATAAAGATAGTAATAAAAAATAATAATAGTTCAGTTCACTTCACTTAAAAACACTAAATGCGAAAATAACCCGCGAAATATTGCTACGTTTTATTTTTTGCGTAACTAGGCAACATATTCAAAGGAATTGAATAATCCTCAGATATTAAATTCAGATAATTGAATCAATTAAAAAAAAAATCAAAATTCAGGTGTTCTACATATGCGGCAGTGGGAGAATATGGGTACAATTTCGACAGGCAATGGCAAACCTATTTATTTATTTTAGCGGTAGGAAGTTAGCGATAGGAATTTAGCGTAACAAATTCAAGTCCACAAATGACAATGAGAGTTATTTACGAGTATTTGTTGGAGTGCTTAAAGCTAATGAATTTTTTTCTGAATTTTCAGATTAAAACGCACAACTACATCTGACCGATTTGTATCCCCAAAGCTGGAATGGGTAGTATAGTAAGATAACATCTCAGTAGTCTCACCTCTAATACTGCTCTCAAGGCTATGAAGTAAGTTTTCTAACCACTCTGCTTTCAATTAGACTACGACCACTCATTCACTCCACCTGTTTCGAACACTAATGTGGTGAGTGATCAGATCAGATGTCGCTCCGATATGTTCAGTTTTAGAATGTGTTAGAGCCACAGAATAAGCTTTCAAATGATTCGCAGATACATTTTGTCTTTTAAAAGTCATTATTCAGGTGACAAAAATACTCGTGAGTCACTGTCTAATACACTATACAACTGGTAGACAAAGGTATTGAAAACAATGCAAAACTTTCAAAACTCCAAAATTCAACACTATGACTACCCTCCTTTCCCCTCCTCTTGTGTATAAATATGTTCTCTTCTACACTTTTGATGTAAAATGTCAAAGATAAACATCGCTCGGTGAGTAAGTGCTTCAAATGCTGATTGTCATTTGTTGTTGATTCTTTCATCGGACCAGCAATTCGCAATCCAGAAATATACAGATCCACAGATTCACAACCATCCATCGTTCTGTGTTTGGTTTTCAACTGTTCCAAGTCAGCCTACACCAAATGCAATCAGTGTAACCACTTGTGTTGTGTCGTCTCTCACTCAACCGAACAGAGCCGACTATGATAATCTCATCCAGAAACTTGGCGAGTGACGCTTATTAATGTACTTGTGCTCCCATTTCGGTCGGCAGTCATTGTTTCCCTTGGAACGCTTTAATGTCCTGTCTTCTGTTGTTGGTCGTTGGTCGCTTGTTGCTGCTTCAATATTGTTTTCATCATACGCTCCGATTCCTTGTCTTTTTTTTTCGTAGTACTTGTAGTATGCGCTGTTGTTTTCAGTGAACGCGTTCGCTTTATGTAATCTCCATGGGATTGAGATTGGTTCTTAAAGGTCCAAGAATCACGATCGCACGCGCAACTCCTTTCGGATATTTTCGATGTCGAATAAAGTAGCGGCGGCGACGGTGGTCACGGTTGAACAGAGAACCTTTTTGGTCATGGTACAAGCAGCCAGACCCATGAGCCATTGGGTACTCCTGTTTACTGTTTGCTGTTTGCTGTTGCTGGCTCCGAGAGAGTGATTCGGATGACATTTTGTGCAGATGTCTGAAATGTCAATTAAACTTGAAAACTATATCAATTTGTTGTTCGACCAGACATATGTCAGAAGTCAGCGAAATTGAAAGCTTTTGGTGGTGGTCGGCCGATGGGATTGGTGATTGCTTGGCGCTGTTCTCTTTGTGTCTGAGACTTGGTTGCTTTGTCATATATGTATGTATTGTATGTACGTATGTAGAGAGTACGCTGCGGAATACACTTAGTAAATGCTATCTGTCAGTGTGACGGGGAACAGATGTGTTGGGTGGTTTAAGGTACCTCCTTTTATTTTTTTTATGAATTGTAATCTCTGCGTGGAGTCGGTACCATTTTTCAATTCAATTCTGAAGCGATTATGATTCATCGTAGCATGTGGTAGGTACTTGTGTGTACATTACCCAATGCGGGTGTTTTATGAAATCCACAAGTGTGCGCTCTGTCATGTTGCGCGCGACGTGCGTTGAAAGTGAACAACTTTAGTGGCTTGTCAATGTGAGTCATGAGGTAAGTGTTGACAGGAAATTAGTTCGTTTCGGGTTATGAAAGTCACAGAAGAAAGATCATTGTGAACCTTGAGTGACTGATTTTTCAATAGTTTTTCGAATTCTTTTATATTGTCGAAGCAACGCATTCGCCATCAAGAATTTTTCTGTCGAAACAATATATTTACAGCTAAGGCACTAGTGTTTTTTTTTTTCCAAATATGTATATACCAGATTCACCATTAAAACCAGGAACTATATTAAATTCTCAAACTTCCGCAGTTCAAAAATAGCAGGTGAAATTTGCTCTATACTTCAGCTTTTTCTTAGTAGACTTCAAGAAGCAAGAAGCAAGACTAAGAGACGATGCTTAACTTATTCTAGTCCTCCAATTGATTGCTTTGATCATCCACATGTGGTGCTCCTTTGCGAAACTAGGATATCTGGACAGGATAAAGGTCGCTTTTCGTTGCCAATATGTGTATATGACAACAGATTTTTCCACTTCCAACTGTTCCTTAAAGATGATAGGCTAAAGAATCGCCTAGATTCATTGTATTAGAAAAAGGTAACCTTATTACCATGTTGACGGGAATACAATTAGTATCATAGAAGCTTCCAACATATACTATGTTAAAAACGAATTCCATGTTTTTTTTTTTTTTCAATTCAATTAATTTTTATTTTCAATAAAATCAACATTGGTTATGCGTTTCCGCGAAGCCTCAGGGGCTTTTCTGCAGAATGTTGTGTTTCTGACATTAATAATTGAAATAAAGTAAGCTTAGTTTAATAATAATTCAATACATGATTTACACGAAAAAAATTATTTGACATAAGTAATTTTGATCGCTTTGGATTTAGATTTACTTTAAGATTAAAACATATTAACAATTTAACTTATTTAACATTGTATTCAGATTAAAACATTAAACATTAAAACAGATGTTGGAATTTTGACTTAAGAGAAAGTTTTTTATGGTTTTTTTCCTAGTTTTAAAATTTCTAGCGTTTTTTAGTTCTTGCGGAATTGTGTTGAGAATTTCGGGCACATTGCATTTCAACTGTCTTCTTCCATAGTTATTGTAGAATCTGGGCTCTTGAAGCATACCTTGTGCACGTCTTCTTGTGTTTCTCCCATGGTTAATTGGAGTGGTGAATCTCGTGTCATCGTAATACTCTAATATAATCGTCATCTTGAAGATGTCTTCCACTTTAAGAACATTGAACCTTCTTCTCTCAGTTACATTTCGATGAGTAAATATATTTATCTTTTTCAGTGCTGCAGTTTGTAGTTTCTGAAGTTTTTTTTAAATGAGTTAACGATGCATTACCCCAGGCAAGTATTCCATATCTTAGTTTGGATTCCACTAGCGCAAAGTACACTTGTCTTAGAACAGATGTTGTCGTTTGGTACTGCCGATGAGTTAGTGCGTATAATGCTCTTTTCAGACTCGAACGTAACTCATCAATGTGCTTATCCCACAGAAAGTTATTGTCGATTGTCACTCCTAGATATTTGTAATTTTGAACTATATCTATAGGACAGCTAGTCGAGGTATGGCAGTCATCATTCCTACAGTATATTTGTTGTTCGGTAGCCTTGAACTGCGGATTTCTTATATGCATCATTTTTGTGTTGGATGAGTTGATCATTAAACCATGATCATGACACCATTTTACTGCATTATCAAACTCTTCCTGAATTATTGTTGTTGCCGTCTGCAAAGATCTGTGACATACCACTATCGCTGTATCGTCGGCATAAGCAAAGGGTTTGGCTCGCTTGAAAATGCGGAGAAGCTCATTAGCGTATAGTATAAACAGAATCGGGCCCAGTTTCGATCCTTGCGGGACTCCGTATTCTGCATGTTCTTTTTGGCTATGGGTCTCGCTGATCTTGACACAAAAAAGCCTGTTGTGTAGATATTCTTTTAGCCAATCGGCCAATAGTCCTCGTATTCCTATACGTTCGAGAGCATTTATTAGCTTTGAGTGATTGAGCGTGTCAAAAGCTTTACTAAAGTCCATAAATATGACCAAGACTTGATAACTTTTGTTAAGACTTTCATTAATATGATTTGCGAATTCTCCTAATAGTTTACCAGTGCTTTTCTTTTTCTGGAAACCGTATTGATTTTCGTGGATGATGGAGTGTTTTCCAATAAAATTCTGCAACCTATTTGTTATGACTTCTTCGAGGCACTTTTCTACTACTGACAATATGGATATTGGCCTGTAATTGTTGAGTTGACTTTTTGTACCACCTTTGTATATTGGCCTGACCACAGCAGTTTTTAAGGCTTCTGGAATTTTTGCTTGTGTAAGACTCAAATTAATAAATTTGCATAAAATCGGTGTAAAAATTACTGCGTGAGTTTTGATGTCCAACGCTCGAATTCCATCAATACCAGGCGACTTATTTTCGTCAAGCAAACCAATTATTCTTGACATTTCAAATACATTTCTTTCTTGAATAAAAACTGATTTGTCAAGCGTTTTATTTAGGTGAATCGATGTAATCGAGTCGTATTGGTGCACAATGTTTTCAATTTGTTCTTTAAAGTTTTTTGCACATTCGCTAGCGAGATTACTCACACACATTTGACCCGGGAAATTCTTAATTATAGTTTCATCTAGGCTAGGCTTTTTCCTTCCCATTATCTCGTTTATTAGGCTCCATGATTTTCTGGGGTTTGATTTGATCTGGTTGAACTTGGTTTTGTAAAAAAGAGATTTTTGCGTTGTTATTTCTTTGTTTAGTTTGTTTCGGAAAGTCTTATAATCCAGTTCGAAAGTCCTGCTCAATCTGTTATTTTTCCATCTTTTGTATAACTCGTCCCTTTTTTTTACACTTAACTAATAAGTCATGTGACATCCATGGGTTATGCTTTCTTTCCTTTTTTATTGTTCTTACAGTTGTAGGCTTTTCATATATGCTTTTCATTTTATCGACAAGCTTTTGATAAAGAGAAATTGCATCATTTTCATTAATCACTTCTTCCCAATTTGTTTCGGCGATTATGGGCAGTTTTTCTTTTACGACTGATTTTTGCGAATTTGTAAAATATAGGGTTGGGTAATGATCTGTTATACAGCTTTCAATCACCGCTGAATTTATTTGGTAATCCGTTGCACTAATTAAAATGTGATCAATTGTCGATTTTGTTCCCATCTTCGGATCTATTCTAGTATAATCAGTTATTACATTCAATAACCCCAGTGACGCCAGCATCTCTAGATATTCTTTTACGCAGTATGAATCTAGATCTTTAACATTAATATTCATATCTCCCATTACTGCAATATCTCTTTTTCCCAATTGTTCAATATCGTTCCTGAATTCTTCAATAAACGCTTTTTTGCCATACCCTGGTGGTCTGTATATTCCAAATACATATTTGTTTTTATTGTTTTCCACAGTTCGAATTCGGATGCTTTCGTATGACACGCTTTCAGATGTAAGTGGTGTGTATTATAAGCCATCTCGAATTAACATTAAAATTCCACCACCTCTGCGATTTTTTCTATTCAGAAATTTTGTTTGAAAGCCATCTAGCCTATAAAACTTTTTTTCTTCTTCCTCTATATTTGTTTCAACCAATACTATAATTTTTAATGCATTAACAAAGCGGTTTATATTCAAATAGAAGTCATTCCAATTCTTACGCAAGCATCTTATGTTAAAATTCAAGTAGCAACATTTGTTTTTTGCTAATTTATTTATGTTGAAGTCGCTAAAACCATTCATCACCCTACAATTCAAATCAACATGTAAGCCATTGTTTCTATTTGTGTTTTCCATTTTGACATTAAAAGTTTTTGTGTTTCGTTTTGTTTACAAACACTGTAATTATTGTGTGCGTGCAATTTTTATAATATCGTCAACGGAACTTATTAATGTGGGTTGCGTACTCTCATTTGGCCTGGCCAATATTCTTCCCGCACTCTCCCACACAAATCTCCAATTTTCTTGTCTCGCTTTCTCCTTTGCCATCCACATCAAGTGTTTGTTATATTTAGTCAGCTGATTGTTGACATACACCGTAGCATCAGGCAGAGCTGATCTATCATGTATGTATGATAGACCACAGAAAAGTGTCCTTTCCTGATACTCGTAAGTGTCATAAGGGAAGAATTTTTGTATTTAATCTGGCAACATTTATCCTATAAAAGTGCTCGTTTGACGTTCGATTTGAACAAAAGCTCCATGTATTGTTCCATTGTCGTACACAAGATGTTAATGTTGTTGATTCAGGTTAAGCGGTTCAGATTGACCTTCATTTATTTCTTATGTACTTTGCTTAACTAGAACCATTGAGAGTTTCAACCTGAATCGGAGTTTTTGCTTTCGAAATCTTGTGTTGCACTTAGCTAATAAAGGCATTCCATGCATTTTTCTTACTTACTTACTTAAGGTGGGGCTACAGTCCGGGGTGAATCTGGGCGTCCCCAGCCAGCTCGATCTTTAGATAGCTGCCTTCAGATTTGCACCCGTGCGCCTCTTGTCGGATTGTCGGATTGTCGGGTCGGATTCAAAGATTTTTCGGACCGGAGCACTACTGTTCATCAGCTCTACATGACTCAGCCACCTCAATCATTGGACCCTCAATCTTCTGGCTAATCGATGTCGTTGTACAGTTTGTCATTGTATCTCCTCCTACACTCACCGTCTATGCAGAATTTTCCTCTCATGCTCATGCATTCTTGGTAAAGTCAATGCCTTGGCGCAATAGAACAGGACTGGGATTAATAAGACCTTATATAGGGTCACTTCTGTTGTTCGAGAGAGGGCTTTCGTAGTCAATTGCCTTCTTAGCCCAAAGAAGCAGACTTATTTTTCGTTTGATCTTAGCGCTGGTGTTGTTGTCTGAATTGATAGCGGAGCCTAGACGGACGAAGTTCTAAACCACATCCGTCGAAGATCACGTTCAGTCCGAGACGTCGGTGATGGGTGCCCTTTCTTGGTGACGGCATATACTTGGCCTTCTGCCTCGCTGCTTTCTTCCGATTATGTCAATATCATCGGCGTATGCGAGTAATCGGATTGAATTTTTGAGGATTGTGCCTCTTTTCTTGGCGCGTGAACTTTGCACTATTCGTTCAAGAATGATGTTAAAGAGATGGCATGACAGATCGGCCCCTCGTCTAAATTCTTTGTTGACATCAAAGATCTCGGTGAGTTCTTTGCTGACCTGATTAGAGCAGTGTGCACAAACGGACTAGTTTGGCAGGGATGTCAAAACCTGACATTGCTCTGTATAGCTGATCTCTATAGATGCTGTCGTACGTGGCCTTAAAATCGATAAATAGGTGGTGTGTTTCGATTTGGAGCTGATGGGTTTTTTTTCCAAGATCTTCCGTAGTGTGAATATTTGGTCGATGGTTGGCCTTCCAGGCCTAAATCCTCACTGATATAGACCAATCAGGTTTTTGACGAACGGCTTCAGGCGTTCACATAATACGACAGATAGAATCTTGCAGGCGATGGTAAGAGGACTGATGTCTCTGTAGTTGGCGCAGTTTCTGAGGATCGGAAAAGCAATGCTGATGATCCATTCTGTCGTCCGACCATATTTTACAGATGAGTCAATGTATGCTGCTTTTCAAGTCACCGCCCGCCGCTTTAAAGAGCTTGGCAGTAAGGCCGTTCACTCCAGCAGACTTGTTGGCCTTAAGTTTAGATATGGCTACCTTCACTTCATCCAGGACCGGTGGACGCAATTATTGATCTGCATCGTCCAGGTGCATGTCTGAGAACGGCATTCGGTTCATCATCGCAGTCTCTCCTCTTCTGCTCGTAGAATTCATTAGCAGCTCTAAATCTTCTATGCATCGTCGCTTTGTATGCCTCTTGCTTAGCTGCATGTGCTTGCCGGCACTCGTCGCCAAACCAGGGGTTTCATTGTGGTGTTCGACTGAAACCCAGAGCACATCAGAGGCGAAATCTCTCTCGGGTATTTCTTACCAGCTCAGTCTTTTTCATGAATTTTTCTGATTAATATTACTTCAATATCTGTGCATAGCTGTTTAACTTTTTGTGTTCTAGCCCTCGGAGCATTTGGATAGTGACTTCTTGCCTTACATCTCGACGGTGACTTTACATTTGGTCTCGCATGGTGCGACGAGATAGCTCGTTTGCTTATGAGTGCCGTTTTCGGTTACAGTGATGAACTTCGAAATCATTTATCTAATTTGAACTGCAAGTTAGAAAGCGGTACTGCATGGTTACTTCAGTGCTGCATGATCTGCACAAAGGACGAACATCTATCTTATGAAAATACTTCGTCGCTAGACAGAAGACGCAGAGAGACATAGGCATTATTGCAAATCGAACTGAATTATGGATCAAAAGGATATACTACTTATATACTTCAATAGCAAAAAAGGATAAACAAACATCGAGTTATTATCAACTTGGAAGTATATTCTGTCGAACTTTCTTAATAAGTGCTCAAAAAGTGCTTGGCAAATCGTCAATCTTGTTGGATGTTTCTTCGCTTGGAAGTTAACACTCCAAGCAGACCTACAGGGATGTGTGTATGGGATAGATGTTCATTCAAAATTTTTTTCTCATTTTCAAAATTATTGAGACCATTTAAGTCTAAAATGTTTTTTCATGTTAAGCCCACAAAACCAACTCTATAAAATTTCGATTCTGGCTGAATTGGTTTCCATTTCGTACTCTCTCACATTCCTATACAACTTAATTTCCCTATCCCACCCAATCCATCGCATAATCTAAGCAATTGTTGTTTTTTTTTAAGTACCTACATCCAGTAGCCATTACTCATGCAAATGTCCTCAAATACATTTTGTCCAACACCAAGTCCTAGTATTAAGTCCTCGTTGTTGTGACATATCTCAAACTTTAATCTCCGATTATGGCTCCTCCACGGCAATTGACATTATAGCCTGCGCCATGGTTGCTGCCCTTTACGTTTACGTTGATCGGTCGTCCATTGCGACAAGACACACTCCGAATTACATTAACTGATCCGTCGCGTAAACAACGTGTTCACTTTATTTACTCTACGGCACGTTTGCTTCGGAGGCTATCCACCATCTCTCTTCTCAATGATTAGACAAATTTGCGGCCATAATACCAAGTTTTCATGTCCCCCTTTTCTTCTGGCAGCTTCACCTGATCTCATGACCACCTTGTCGTCCCTACATCTCTACTGTTGTTGGTGCTGCTGTTGGTGAGACTGCGTCTTGCATTGATTTCGTTATTTCATCTGCAAATGCGCGTTTCTCCAGCGTCCATCCATCTATCCATCCGTTTGTACTTGGATTGGATTGGATTGGAACTTCTGCTGCTGCCACAAAAGCAGGCAATATAAGTCGCCCAGGCAAATGCCTGCACTTTGTCAAAGGAGGATTTATAAAGCGACCGGCAAAACTCATGAGTTGCGCCACTGCCAGTGCTAGTTTCAGTGCTTGAGCCTGTGTCTGAGTCAGTGCCATCATGTCCCATTCGTTTCGGTGTTCGAGAGACTAACGGCGGCGTTGACGGTGTTGCGGGGGGAAAACAATCGATTTATCTGAATAACCGCAAAACATTTATATGCTAATATATTGAACTGAAACAGTTGCCCCGTCTGTTTGTTGCAGCGAATGCGGTTTCTGGCGTGCGGCTGCGACTTCGACTTTGGCTAGGGCTACCCCGACCGACCATGAAATCACTTTTGCACAATGTCGTGTTTCAGTCCATCTCCTCGGACTTCGGCTGGTGGTTAAGTGCAGGTAAATCGAACTCAAATCGATCGGTCTCTGGGTTTGGCAGGTTAGGCGGCTGGACATCTCTCAAAATGCGCATAAAGCGGCCTACACACACTGTCCGAGTGTCTGAGAGTCCGCAACAGATGAATGAATGGTGGATTTGTTGGTGGCATTGGCATATGTCCGAGACGTAAGGTGCCTATGCACTGTTCGGTATTCATCCGCGCTTGATCCACGTCGATGGATTAAGCATGGCACAGAGCACATAAGAACAAAACAAGATAATAAATAAGAAAAAATAGAGTATAGGGTGCTTCCCAAGAAAAACCACCGAATGAATGCTAATCTGTGAGTTCAGCTTCGACGGTGGTGGTGGTGAAGTTAGAGGAGACGCCGAGTCGAGTTGAACAAATAACGCTGTAACGACCGACAACTTGAGCAAATAATTTAATTCCATTGTTATGTCACTGGGCTCAAGCGTTCCATGAACAATTCGACGCGCGATGGGATCCAAAAAAGCAAAAAAAGGTGTGCGCACAACAAACCACCGCGCAGCGCGATCAATCGAAGCGATCTTTATTCACTTGTCCTCCTCTTAAGATTGTTGGTGGTGGCTTGTGGCGGCTTGGATGGATGCGCGGTGTGGAAGTAGATGTAGCCATTCAAGTAAACGCGCCCAGAACTACGCCGATTTTGTGGCGAGGTCTGAGCTCTGGGCATATGCAAAGCGGAGAGTAAGTGTTGCTGTGGTTAACAAGAGTTTTTATTGTGCTTGGAATTCGTGTCGGAGTAGTGGCAACGACCATCAACAAGAGCGGTCGGTGGTGATGTAGCTGAAATTGTCGGAAGGTGGTGATGCTGGTGTTGCTGTGAGATATTTGCACAAAGTGTGCACTGAACGACTCACCACTTAGGACAGTTGCAGATATTTTGTCACCTTTAATGGTGGATGGTGTTGGGTTGTTGTTTTCACACCTGTAATGGCCTTCTTTTACATTGGTTGACTTTGATTACATACATACATAACATACATTTGCTTTGGGAAGTTGCTGGAACATGACAAATTGCTATTTTGCCTTTACTTTCGGTTGAAGAAGTTTCACTTTCGAAACGATTTGATGGTTCTTTTTAATAATTCAATGTCAGGAGGGTGTTGTTTGATGTAAATGCATAAGTATTTCAGGATTCGATTCGGTCTTTTTACTAACCTGAGCAGGAGTTTTAGAATTCATTCATTCACTTTTCTTTAAAATTCATCTCATAGTTTGTTCTGTGCGGGAAACCAAATTTTTGCCAGAAGGTATTAGTTTCAAACTCCAAAAAACCAAGAAACGGAAGGAGTTAAGTCATCGTCTTAGCAAACCTTTGAAAGTGGAATCTTCTGCTCGTGGAGAAGTTTTTTACTCCTGCCTTCGGAGTGGGGGAAAAATGATAGGGCCTGAAACGACAAGGCGAGCATCATAGTTGCCCGGTTGGAACTAAAAAAAGGCTTCGCTACTGATTTATCCTAACAATTTCCATAGTTCTGGTAGTTAAAGCCGTTTTTCCTTTCCGATACTGGGCTTATAGTTTACAATTGCTTGAGCATAATTGCTTATTTGATAGATGTGCCACTTCAACTTGACGAGTTTCCAACCTATTGAACCTGAGATACAGTCGCCATACAGGCTTCTTGAAAACCAAACACGTAGCAACCAATTACTCTGCTAGACTTTCTTCCGACTCACGTTTTGCCCCAAACTAGGAGCCGATAATACTTTGTCGTATCTTTGCCCCCTACTTCGGTTTTTCATGATTAAGCCCATTGAAACCAGGGATGCGTTTATCTCGTCTTAGAAGTAATGCGTCTTCCTACGGTGGAGTAAAATCTAACGTTGTCGTCCCTTAAAAAGACACCAGCCCCGCATCCTGCAAATATTTCTAGACCTAACTCCACTTATTTTCGGGCTCAGATTCCGGTCAAAACTATTTCTGGGCCCAGGGAAAGTTGATTTATTACCTTCTCAGCAACAGAAGTTCTAGTCGCATTCCTTTAGACGCCATATCCATAAGAGCAGAGCCCAAAGACAATTGGTACGCAAGGTCATCAAAACTCAAGTGATTACTGCTTGCTTCTTCTTGAAGATTGCTTTGAGAGTCAACTCAATCTCAGTTAACTCATCGAACGTAAAACTGTGCGGAGACATCAACAGTGATCTCTTGGCGGAGCATAACTTATCGATAATATGAGTTCACTTAACCTTTCTCCTGTTAACTCTTCTACATCAACTCACTTTACAGGCTCTTCTAGTACACTACTTGGTGTCTTCTTCGTTAGCGAAACCAGTAAAATTCTTTTTTGTGATCAATTGTCAGCTCCTGGGTTCTCAAAACACGACCTTATCTACCTTACATTCGATTTTATTCAGTTACCAGGTTTCAGCCAATACATTTAATTTTAGAGATTTCAGACATGTTGACTATTTGGTGTTGGAAAACGACCATGCGCAGCATAAACTGTGAGCAATTATGGTATATTTCATGTCTTCATCTAATCAACAAGGCGAATTCTTACAAACCAAAGTCCTTCAACTTTTCAACAATCACGTGCCCTTAAAGACAAAAACATCAAGACATGGACTAAATTCATGGTTTACAACTGACATTCAAATAATTATGAAAAAACGGGACGAGGCGTATGACCGATGGAAGCGCTTTAATATAGACGAGCATCTCATAGAATATCGAACTCTCCGTAATAATGTTGCTCGCAAAATTCGCGCAGCCAAAACACAGCTTTATTCTAAACGCCTGAACGCGTCATTGTCTGGTAAACTTTGTGTCGTATTCGCCTCTGATTGCTTATCCTCCTCCTTATGGTCCTAACCTCAACATCAGCACCAGTACAATGCCTTTCGAAACCTTCGAGTTTTCTGCTATAGAGCAGGCGGATGTGGTGGAGAGTTTACTTTCCATTAAATCTAACTCAGTCGGAGTTTATTAAGGTTATTCTTCCCATAATAAAGGGTTTTCCAATAGGGACTTGACAACTTTGAATTTAATTTGTGAACGCACTCTTTCACTAATCATCAAACTGTCACTGTCAATTTATTCAGTAAACTCAACATTTTCATCATGGTAAAGTACACGAACGAGCAACGTCTACCGAAATTCGGAGTCGGTGACTGCAACTTTAAGAGCGTTAACCCCAATTTTCGGTCGTAATTTTCGCCGTAGTAGACAGGCAATAACAAGTTTAGTGCAAAAATTTGACTGTACATATTCGTTGTGTGATGTTGCCGTATCAGTGAAACAACGGCTTGGTCGAAGTTTTCATGCCGGCAGCGTTATTGGGCCATATTTTTCTGTATACGAAAACGATCGTCACGTTACTGTGAATTAGAAGATATGGACTTGCACGACATGTGGTTTCAACAGGATGATGCCACAAGCCACACAGCACACGCTACAATCGATTCGTTGAAGAGTAAGTATGGTGAGCGTGTTTTCTCAAGAAATGGGCCGATCGGTTGGCCGCCTCGTTCGTGCGATTTAACGCCGCTTGACTATTTTCTGTGGGGCTACGTTAAGACATTGAACGCGAAATAGCGACCGTTTCGGCCTAAATGTGTTTATTAAAGTGAACAAGTATTCACTATAGAAAAAATTAACAATAAGAACAATAAAATAAAAATAAATAAATTGTAATATATAGAACTTTGTTGTGTTTATGTTTATAGTCGATCTCATAATAATTATAAAGTCTTATGTTTAAAATTAAGGAACAAGAAGTTCTATGTCTAGAAGAATGGTCAGAATGGTCATCTGTATGGTCAGGAATAGGATGACAAAGTTCAATCTTCTAATTTTGCAACATGGAATCTTATAATACTAAATCTAAACTACATTTTGGTTGGTAGGACCTTGGTGTTTGCTTGAATTGCTTGGACCTTGCTTGAATAAAAGAGGATGTGAATGGGTTCATTCAAAAGTGCTTGCAAATGGGAATCCATTGATATTCGTATCGCATTTTTCAAAAAATTGGCTCAAAGAACCTTGTGATTCTCAGCCGACGTGGACGGCGCTATTTTTCCCAGTTTCCCAATTTGTTACAGACAATCTGCCAGGATGATGACATTCTAGCCTACGTTCAACATGTTGTTGAATTAAATGTCCTTCACACAGACTTTAAAACTAGATTTGAAGATGTTTTGACTATGGAAATACCACAGTGAATTACCAATCCATACGGTGACGGTGGAGAAACGGATGTCATATTACGAGGAGATTTGATTGGAATAAATAGTATCGAAGAATTTAAGATTCAGATGAGAAAGGGATGTCGACAATTTTGGATTCAGAGAGACATACCTGTTACTTATCCTGCATTATCGACTATCGCGAGAAAGTTTGTGATAGCTTTTCCATCTTCATACCTCGTACATAGGGGTTTCAGCGCAGTTGCCAATTTTCTTATAAAAACAAGAAACAGATTGGAAATCATTGACAGAGGAGATTTAAGGTTAAACGTAACTAGGTAGATAGGTAGGTAAGAGCGGCCATAGGAAACACCAACCCACTGAAGCTTATTAGCCCATTGTGATGCCACGTGGATCTATGATCCTTTTACTAGTGGAATCAGTTTGAGCTTACGTTGAAGCGTAGGAGACTGTTTACGTCTATAGTTTTTTAGATCGTTCAGGTCATTGTAGAAGAAAGCTCCTAAGTAAAGTTTTCTTCTCTGAGAGAGATCTCGACATTTACAGAGTAGGTGGAGGATTGTGTCCTCTTCCTCCTCGCCCATGCATCTTCTACAGAAATCGTTTGTAAAAGCGCCAAGCCTTCTTGCGTGCTTGCCTATGAGGCAGTGTCCAGTGATGACACCTATGATGGTGCTGAGATATTTCCTATTTAGAAGGATCAGACTCTTAGAGCAATTCGGAACTAGCTTTGGCCAGATCTGTTTAGACATGTTGGTCCAACAGTCCACCTAAAATCTGTTCTTTTGTTGGCATCCAGCTTTAATATTAATTTGCAAGTGGCGATTGGTATACCTATGCTACTCTTTTCCGGTAGAATAGGTAGAGTGGTTCCAATTTCGGCGAGTTCATCGGATCTGCAGTTCCCTGTAATGTCTCTATGGCCCGGCACCCAACAAAGGTGAATGTTGAACTGCTCTGCCATCTCCATGAGAGTTGATCGGCATTCAAGGGCAGTTTTAGAATATAATGATACCGAGTCCAGGGACTTGATGGATGATATCACGTTTTTCTTCAGCCAGGACAGAGCTTCTTTAATCGCCAAAATTTCCGCCTGGAACACGCTACAGTGATTTGGAAGACGGAAAGAGAGGCATAGAGTTAGCTTATCTGAGAAAAGACCGTCACCAACCCCGCTATCGGTTTTAGATCCATCTGTGTAGAGACTTGTTCTCCATGAAAGCATCTTCTACCCAGAATGATCTAGAGGGAAAGCTTACATGGAAGTCTTTGTCAAACCAAAGTTCAGGTACGGTGTAATCGATGTTCTCTGTGAGGATTCCTAATGTATTGTAACGAAAATTGCCTATTGACCGAAACTACCGCCGAGTTTCAATCGGATAAAAAGAAAAAAAAAAACAGAAACTTCAAAAAAAATCTGGTTCTCGAGAGTAAACTTTTGTTTTTATTTTTTTCTTTTCTTTTTATAATTAAAGGTTTTTTTTTTATGGCCTTAGTCTTCCGACCTCAACTGCTCGAATATAGCCCAAAAGCTTTTTGTATCCTGATCCTCCTGCATAATGTCTTCTTTTTTTGGTCGATGTCCTTCCTTCAGCCACTTGCTCACCTTTGCTAGTGTTGGATCCCTTTGCTGTTCGATTGCCAAAGTGGCCTCCTCGGTTTTCAAGTGCAGTATCTCGTACCTCTCCTTTTCTTTGATGTCTGCCTTCGTGCAATGTTTGCATTCGCCACATGGTCTCCTGGAAAGCGCGTCAGTATTACCATGTCGAGGGCCAGGACGATGTTGAATCTCGTAGTCGTACTGCTGCAACCGCTCTAGCCACCGAGCCATCTGACCCTCAGGTTGCTTAAAGTTGCACAGCCAACGAATGGACGCGTGATCAGTACGTAAGAGGAATCTTCTGCCAAAGAGGTAGTGGTGAAATTGCTGTGTTGCCAAAACCACTGCTAGCAATTCTCGTCTTGTAACGCAATAGATTCGTTCGGCCCTATTTAAAGTGCGGCTAAAATATTCAATTACCACCTCCGAGCCCCCTTGCTTCTGACTGAGAACAGCACCAATACCAACGTTCGATGCATCTGTGTCTAGGACGAAAAGGTCGTCGGTGGTTGGAAATGCCAAAATAGGTGCACTTGTGAGCCTACATTTTAGGGTATTAAATGCCATCTCACAGTCTTCGTTCCATGGAAACCGGCGTTTCTCTTCCGTAAGTTCTGAAAGCGGTTTGGCAACTGTCGAAAATCCTTCGATAAACCGCCGGTAATAGGAACAAAGTCCAAGGAACCCTCTCACCTGCCGCTTGGTCTTGGGGTTCGGCCAGAGTTGGACCGCTTTGACTTTCTGCGTATCCGTGCTCAATCCGTCAACCGAAACAACATGGCCTAGGTACTTTACTTTGGATTTGAGAAACTGACACTTACCTGGGCTTAATTTTAAATTTGCCCTTTGTAACCGCTCAAACACCAGTCGCAAGTCGTGTATGTGATCCTCAAATGTCCGAGAGTAAACGATGATGTCGTCTAAGTAGACGAGTGCCGTTCGCCATGAAAGTCCTCGAAGAACTTCGTCCATCACCCTTTCGAACGTCGCCGGTGCATTGCAGAGGCCAAACGGCATGACGTTGAAGTGCCATAGCCCATTACCATTTGTGAAAGCTGTTTTCTCCTTGTCTTTAGCATCCATTTCTACCTGCCAGTAGCCACTTTGGAGGTCCATCATAGAAAACCACTTCGCGCCGGCCATTGTGGAAAAGAATTGATCTATACGCGGCAAGGGGTAAGAATCTTTTTTTGTAACCTCGTTCAGCTGTCGGTAATCCACGCAAAACCTCGAAGATCCATCTTTCTTCTTAACTAACACAATCGGTGCAGCCCAGGGGCTATTTGAACGTTCTATAACTCCTCTGTTGCTCATATCCTTAATTAGATCCTCCATCTCTTCGCGTTTGGCCACTGGGACTCTTCTTGCCGGTAGCTTGATTGGTTTCGACTTTGCGGTATCGATTTTGTGTTTTGCCATCCCTGTTCGTCCAAAGTCCGCTGGTCCTTTTGAGAACACTGCTTGAAATTCCTCCAATAGTTTCTCAAACTCCATCAGCTGCCCTTGGACAATTCGGGGGATACTTCTTGTAAAAGGTCCTTTATGCCTGTAAATTTGCCAGCGGCCAAACTAGTTGGGACTTCGCATACTTCCACCGTTTCCATTTTCCCCACCACAGTGTTCTTGGGTAAGATTGTATCACGCGAGGAGAGATTGGTCATCCTAACGAGGAAACTTTTGCTGCAGGGGTCGATTAGGCTTCTACCGGTTGATACACCTTTTGGTAGTTCGAAACCAGGGGTAGGCTCCACTAACGCTGCTTTGCCTTTTATAGCGGGCGGTCGATTAATTTCCACAAGGGTTTCTCTTCCAGCTTTTTTTATCTCCGTTGCAACGTCTAAGATTCCACCGCTTGTTCGCCAACCGTTTTTGATTGGAGAAATCCTACGTCACAGGAAACGGCAAATATTTTCTTCGTTGACTTTTCATCGTTTGCTCCCCTTTCTTCTGTAGTCATCTCCTTTCTTCATGTTACTCTTATGGCTTACTACTTAATCATTTGTCCTCTTCGTGCGGCTGAATGCTCAGTCATGTTCGGCAAAGGGAACAAACCTCTTCAACTTGTCAAATGAAACCGACAACAACGTGATGCAGGTAGGTATTTCGTCGTGAAATAAAATGTTTTTTTTTTATTTTTCTGCAGTTTTCTTTCCTTCTTTAGGTTTCGTAACAGTATTAAGAATGTTAGCGTGGCCAAATGAATTATTTGTCCACTGTGTAGCTGCTTTAAGGGGAATAGCTGCAGTCGCGTCAAATGAAACAGAATGCCTAATGCCGCAGAGGGAGTAGACCGTAAGGCTACTCTTATGCTTAGACACGCTGTTCTTTGGACTCTGCTTAGTCCACTGTCCACCAGACTACAACCCCGTAAGTGAGTATCGGTCTTATGACCGAGATGTATAGCCAGTGTGTTATGCGAGGTTGAAGGCCCATTTATTCCCAATGGTTTTTTTTTCACGATAATAAAGCTACTGTAGCTTCATTGACTGTTTCTTGACCTATGGACTCTCGCACGGTTACACAAAGACAGCAATTCGCACAATGGTTTACTAAATTTCTCTTGATTCGGGAAGCTTACAATGATATTTTGGCTTTTACTTGTTCTAACAGTTATCGTAATCCGTGGGAGTCCTACAAGAAAAACCCCTTACCAAAGGTCTTGAGAAGAATTTGTTGCTGCATTTGGGAAATTTGAAGGTTTCCATAACCAACATCGATTATAGGATAAAAGATTGGCTGAAAAATCCAACTTAATGTAAACTGAACAGGGCGATATGTGAAATAATACAACTCAATGTGTAAAGTTAGGTACAGGTTTTCCTACGGCTTTATTAAGGTGGTTCCACGTATAATATGTAAACTGATTTTTAACAGCTTTTTTAAATATTCTTCTCCCTAAATAATCACCAAAATAAAAAAGAAAAAAAAAGAGGTAACAGAAACTGGCCAACTTTTACTGTTGAGGTAGCTCATAAAAATTATTTAAAAATTTTCATATACTGAGAAGACGTAAAAGCCATAATAAACAGGGCCAGGTCAAAGCGTTTATATCTTAAGCCGATACCGTTCTTCATGAGGAAATTCATATGTTGATAGGTATAAGTTACTTTCACTTCAAAAACGATAAAAGCCCTGGTACTCATAGAGGTACGAGTACATCCATAAATCAATAAAAAAGTTTCTCCTCATCCCATGTTGATGAATTTCCAATTCAATAAGTCCCAACGACTATTAGAAATGAAAAATTGATCACTTTGTCTCCAAGGCGATAAAATACTGTATCTGGCATCTTTGTTCACATTTCGAGCGAACCAGACCTGCGCAACCATTTGACAGTTGCTTCTTATGAGTGCGATTCGATCGTACTCCGAGTCTCACTCCTTGATCGCGAATGGGCATAAATTTTCTTCTCAAATAGCTTGGCGCAACAGTTCGGTAGTATTGGTGGTTGTGAAATACATCACCACAAAGCGACAAACTGAAATGCGTGCGCTTCTTTGACATCGAAATGATTTATTCGCTGTCTAATGTGACACAATCGAGAACTGAACTCGAATCACATTTAAATTAATTAGACTTATAGGTGGGAGTGCATTAATTCGAGTAGGAGTATGGACTTTGACTTGGAGTTGGGTGTCGTTTGAGTTGGAGTGAAATTTTGTCGAATAAGCTCAGCGCTTAATTGGATTTGAAGTGAAGCATAAATCACGATTGTTTCGTTCTTGATTCTGACAAATTAACCGTGACATGTTGTGCAGCAAATACTGACAGATATACTCGTAGTCGTATGATCTATGCCATTTCATAAACGGATGTTCTACAAGCGCAGTGTCACCCCCACATGGCTAACGTATGATTACGATGACGATGACGATGACTGGAAGTAATAGAGATACGAGTATAGTATGTCATGCATTGCGATATCACTTGAATATCAAATGCTCATAAAATGCATGCATGTATGGGTGGAAAATTATCGGAACAGTGTGAATTCCTAGTTTATACGAATATTTGAAGTCTATCGCGCTTTGGAATGTATCTCCACGTATGTACTTGAAAACTCGATGGCCTATTGTCTCACTAGCTGCAACTCAATATGGATGTCCAAGTCTATGTATGGAAGTCGAGCCTATCACAAGGAAGCAATCTGGTTCCTGTAGGTACGAGTAAATTGAACATTGAAATTGGCTTGGAATTTGACAGCGGTCTCAGTTTAGCGGTAACATGACATGTGGCATGTAATTTATAATTTTTGTGGACCTCTGTTAAAGGTTAGATACCGTTGAATACATATTTAGTGTGGCCATAGAAAAATCATGAGCCTGGGGTTATACCATATTCCTGTAGGAATATAGATCATCATAGATGCGCACGGAGGTGTTGCAACAATGTTGACTGACCATATACATTGCGTGCCGGAATATATTTTACTATGTTCGCGGATTAACTTGTTTCCGATCGTATCGTTATGTTAAGCATAAAATTGCTTGTTAATCGCTGCGGTATACAGGAATATGTTATGGTTGCGACAGGGCTTATTAATTATATTATTATCCCTTGAATAAGACAGCGCAGTTTGCAACAAATTATATTGAATGTATGTTGAATGTAAACGAGTCCTTGACTAAGTGACTTTTAGAACATGCTTTCCCAATGATCTATGGATTTATGATTGAAATGTTTGAGAACGAAATAGTAGACCATGTGATGCAGAAGTGGTTTGCACTTTCAATTATAATTTTTTACTGGCGGCTTGGGTGTTATTGGTTATTGGGTTACGTTAGTTAGTAAGATTAAAAACGTGGGTTGATTTAAGGTTATACAGATTGGTATGTATATTCGACGATAAATTGAAGCAGTGCGAGTACGGTGGTTACATTTTTAAGAAAACTGTTCACAGAAGTGATCGTCAAAAGGCGGTTAACTCTTCGATTCATATTACGTGAGTATAGTAATAGGAGATCAGGGCTGATATATTCTAGCGTGACTTCACATATCCATGTAGGGTAAAATAAATATTAGAAAAGTGAATTTTTTTATTCGAGCTCAGGAAAGAGAAAGCAATTGTCTCAATTGCTGTACGGCGAATGGATTTAACCCTCTCAACTTAAATTTTCATTAAAAAATTGTATGCAGTTCGAGCGCCAGGTGAGAATTACTGAAGACCGTCCTAAGACGGTCATGTCGGTTTACGTGTAAAGAAGTTACTTTGATGGAATTTATAATTCAAATTTTTTTATTTACAAAAAACAAGAAATCAATTATAAAGTGTTTTATTGTCTGTGGTGATAAACCCAAAAACAATTTTTGTTAGGAGTACAGCACATGTGAAGGTTACATTTGGAACAAACGAGCTGCGTGTCAGACTTTTTATAGTGCTTACACCTTTTCTTTTCGGTTCTATCAACCCAAATTGGAAAATGATTTTCACCATCATAACGAACATCAGCAACAGGGTGAACAGCTCTTTTTCCACAACTGGATGTGCCAGGAACTGCTAATGATGGTTGCTCAAAACTTTGAGTCGATGATGGTCGTCCTACCGGTCGTTTTTCCTTGAAGGAAACAAGTCCGGCAGCTATTTCTTTTCGAAATTGTGGAAGCTTCAGAGCCGTTCTCCAATTCTTCAGTTTTTCGACACGAATTCGTTCATACAGAATATATGCGTTCGTTGCGGCCATGTCAATAAAATGGTAAAATAGCCTCGTCATGATGTTGCGGGTTTTAGCTCGAATATAATACCGACCCATAAGCCCATTCATGAGGTCTACTCCACCCATATGACCATTATTCTCGCGGATAATTTGGGTACTGTCGATTTCGATGAATCATTTTTGCTTTCTATCGTATCGAGCTGCCTTTGATTTGTTTTCATCAATAGGTGGATGCCAAACGAACACACTTGTTATCCTTCCATAAAACCGTATTTACATTCACTCCATCGATTGACGTCATATATTCTATGGAATATCCTCTACTTTCTTTACTGACTTGACTGTCAGTTGGCAACTTACATGCTGGTATACGATTAGCTATATAAAAAAAAATTAATTTTACCTCCAAAAACCAATTTAAAAAATTACACACAGTGAGACCTAAACTGAAGATTCCTCGGGCTCGTAAATATACTAAAAGAGGAAGCGATATGTAAAAGTTATTGAAGTAAACAATATGGTTTGCAAATTCAGGAATTGTTTGTGATAACCGAACAATAACATTGGAAGTAGCTCCTAGATCCGGTGTACCAGGTAAAATGACGTTATCACCCGCATCGTTGTACACCTCAAAACGGTAAGCAAATCCATTTGAGTCGCAGAAAACAAACAATTTGACCCCCCACTTATGGGGTTTGTTTGGCATACATATACTGACGAAGATGGTGTTTCGTCTTGGTGCTGCATATTTGTTCATCGACACAAAGTCTAGCTGTTTTTGGGATCGCATCGAACCGTTCGTTGAGCTCGTTGGCCAGACTACGGATGCGAAACAAAGGGTCGTAGCCAGGTTTACCTTTTTTTCTAAGTTCTGATTCATCTTGAAAAGTGCTTCCCTGCTTGTCGTAAAAGGCGACTAAAATGAGGAATCAGTCATATACAGGCAACTATAACACCAAAAATGAGCCTGTAACACTTTAACACCTTTAAAACTTTCCCACAAGTTCGTATGCATTCAGTGCGTTCCCACGTCTGGCGACTACCGGTGGGATAAAAGCAAAGTCAACTAACTTCAACTGAGCATACGTGTGTCAAATCAATCTCGTACGAAAGTACAAAAAAAACTTCATGGAAATGATCGCAAATTGTAGAACTACCCCGCTGGGCACCACGCTTGCCACGCATTCGGGTGATCCCAGGGCAAGCAGAAATGCTTGTGTCAGAGCCCGACGGATCCCGCGGGCAAAATGAAGTTTCTAAATTTTACTAAACTTCGGTTTGCAAGTTGGAACGTCGGATCCGTGACCTCAAAAAGCTTGGAGATGGAAGCAATAATGCGTCGCAGAATTCTCCATGTCATGTGCGTTCAGGAAACGAAGTGGTGTAATACCGGAAATAAAGCGCGTTTTCTTGATTTAAAAACTAAGTCATTTAAGATGTTTTACCACGGAACGGTCAATGGACGAAACGGTGTCGGTGTTATTGTCGCGGCAAATCTTCTTAATAATATCGTTGGTATTGCAAAAATAAGCGACCGCTTGATGAGTGTAAAACTCATTATAAACAATGAAATGTGGAACATTGTTAGGGCGTACGCCCCACAAAACGGTTGCGATTAATCGGAAAAAGATAAATTTTGGTCACATTTCGGTAATTTACTCAGAAATATACCCATCGAGGAGATGCTTTTCGTAGGCGGAGATTTAAACGGCCACGTTGGAGAATCAAATGTAGATTATGAGAACTGCCACGGCGGTAAAGGCTTTGGAACCAGAAATTCTGCTGGTGAAGACATCCTTGCAGCATGTAAAGCCCACGGTCTCACTGTTTTAAATACTAAACGTCTAAACATCGACGACATCTTATCACCTATAGCAGCGGAGGCCACGAAACACAAATAGACTATTTCCTTTGCAAAAGATCGATGAGAAACAGTGTCAAGGACTGCAAGGTAATCCTTGGAGAATCGCTAGTTACCCAACACCGGCTGCTCATTACAGAATTCTTCACAGTGGAACCACCAAAAACACGAGAGCTTTTTAGAAAGCCTAAAATCCGGTGCTATAACTTATCGAAAGAACGAAACGCAAGATTTATTGCACGCGCTAAAGAAGTACTTCTTAATATAAACGTTATCGCAGACTCACTTAGCCCGCAAGAAATGTGGAACAGCATGCTCGAGGCTTGCATGACAACCGCAAAGTCTCTTCTAGGAACGATAACAGGACATCATCACATCGAGAAAGAAGCATGGTTGTGACCGACAAGAAGCAAGAATTTCAAGCGTGGACAAAATGTGATCGGAGCAACGATATCGAAAAGTCTCGACTTGCACTTGAATATGAGCGACTTAAAAACGTTACAAAGAGAGTCCTGATCCAAACCCGAGCGGCAGCAGCGGAAAACCTTTACCAGGACTTGGAACAAATATCCTCACGATCGGCACATAGAAGACAAACTATTCAAGAAGTTCAAACGTCGTGCATTAGTAAAGTGCCAAATATTTTTAAACTCGCTGCGCAAAGGCGAAAAAATGCGATGGAAATACCGTCGCCAAAATACATCAAAGACTCCTACGGGCACTTACTAACAAATGAAAAGGACATCTGTGATAGGTGGCTTGAATACTGTAAGGACCTGGTTAACAAACAGTTTCCACGTGATCGCGTCCCTGCAGCTGATCCATTCGGAGAAGAAGTTGCTGACTTTTCAACAGAAGAAATAAGTATAGCTATCGGAAAAATGAAACGCGGGAAAGCGGCGGGACCAGACAACATCAGATCAGAGTTTTGGTCGAAGATGGAATGTATCGGCAGTGAATGGCTGTCAAAACTCTTGAATAAAATAAAATGCGGACAAACTATGCCGAATCAATGGAGAAGTAGCTTTTTGGTTCCGTTATACAAAGGTAAAGGCGACACGCGAGAATGCAACAACTACCGCTCAATCAAGCTGATGTCACACACGATGAAAATCGTTGAAAGAGTTTTAAACGAACGTCTTCGCAAAATCATAAAGCTCGACGATAGCCAGTGTGGATTCGTGGAAGGAAGATTGACGGTGGATGCAATCCAAAGCTTGCGAGTGACTCATATAAAGAATCCCTCAAATTATACAAAAAAGAACTGAGGAAGGCAAAGCGACAATCCTGGAGGTCATTCTGCGACAAAAGTACAGAAACCTCTGAGGCTTCGCGGCTAAGAAAAATCCTCTCCACAAATCTTATGATGACTAGCTGTTTGAAAAAAAACCGATGGCTCTTAGACAACCTTAAGTGGTGATCAACCTGCTTCTGGACACTCACTTCCCAGGTAGCTCCCAACTCGCGGCCAGTAGCAGCCCAAACAAGCCTACTGCAACCGTGACCAAAATTCATGGTCTGATTACGAGAGACAAACTGCTCTGGGCGCTGCATAGCTTCAAACCATACAAGTCTGCTGGTCCGGACGGTATTATACCTGCCGAGCTACAGAGATCCTCAGATATTATTCTGCCTGTGTTAGAAAATATTATGAGGAGCTGTGTAGAACTTATCCACATTCCACTGTTATGGAGAGAAGTCAATGTAGTATTCATTCCCAAAGCTGGAAAATGTTCTCATGTAGTCCCAAAGGACCTCAGACCTATAAGTCTATCATCATTCCTTCTGAAAACTTTAGAACGACTGATTGATATCCATATTCGAGCTAAAGTTGATCCAAGACTTCTGTCTACGGCTCAACATGCCTACTGTAAAGGAAAGTCGGTGGAAACGGCTTTGCACTCTCTGACTAGCCACATCGAACGATCCCTACAATATAAGGAGTACACAATGGTTGCTTTCCTCGACATAGAGGGCGCCTTTAACAGCGTCAACACATCCGCAATCACGACTGCGCTGTCAACTCTGCAGGTAGACGGCTCACTTGGGGAGCTGATTAATCTAATGCTAACAAGCAGGATAATCAACTCCAAACTGGGTGAGACTTCTGCTAAAAGATATGTCAGTAGGGGTACGCCGCAAGGCGGTGTCCTCTCCCCCCTTCTCTGGAACTTAGTGGTTAACAAACTACTGATATACCTGGAAGCGGGTGGTAGCAGAGTGATTGCCTATGCGGATGACGTTGCCATAGCCGTCTCAGGAAAACATCTAAATACCATTAAGGAACTCCTCCAAGTAAATCTTAACAGATTAACCTGCTGGGCAGATCGCTGTGGATTGGGAATAAACCCCCATAAAACTGATCTTGTCCTCTTTTCTAGGAAATATAAAATTCCAATCATAGACCCTCCTTTAATAAACGGTACCAGTTTAGCTTTCTCCGATACAGCAAAATATCTGGGTCTCATTTTTGACAGGAAACTAAACTGGAAACCTAACATTCAAGAAAGAGTCAATAAAGCTACAATAGCTTTATTCTCTTGCAAGAAAGCCATTGGGAACAAATGGGGCCTTCAACCTCGCATAACCCACTGGCTATACATCTCGGTCATAAGACCGATACTCACTTACGGGGTGGTTGTCTGGTGGACGGCCTTGGAAAATGCAGTCAACTGCATTAAATTAAGCAGAGTCCAAAGAACAGCATGTCTATGCACAAGCGGAGCCTTGCGGTCTACCCCCTCTGCGGCATTAGATATTCTGCTTCACTTGACACCCCTCGACATTTTTAGCAAGCAAGTAGCTGTGACTGCAGCTATTCGCCTTAAAGCGACTAAACAGATGACAAATAATTCATTTGGCCACGCCAACATTCTTAATACATTAGGAATCCTCACAGAGAACACCGATTACACCATACCTGAACTTTGGTTTGACAAAAACTTCCATGTAAGCATCCCCTCTAGATCATTCTGGGAGGAGGATGCTTTCAGGGAGGACAAGTCAATCCATCTCTACACAGATGGATCTAAAACCGACAGCGGAGTTGGTGGCGGTGTTTTCTCAGATAAGCTAAATCTAAGCCTCTCTTTCCGCCTTCCAAATCACTGTAGCGTGTTCCAGGCGGAAATTTTGGCGATTAAAGAAGCTCTGTCCTGGCTGAAGAAAAACGTGATATCTGCAAAGGATATCCGCATATTTTCGGATAGTCAGGCCGCCATCAAGTCCCTGGACTCGGTCTCATTGTGTTCTAAAACTGCCCTAGAATGCCGATCATCTCTCATGGAGATGGCAGAGCAGTTCAACATTCACCTTTGTTGGGTGCCGGGCCACAGAGACATTCCAGGGAACTGCAGAGCCGATGAACTCGCCAAAATTGGAACCACTCTACCTATCCTACCAGACAAAGGTAGTATAGGTATACCAATCGCTACGTGCAAACTAACACTAAAGCTAGATGCCAATAAAAGAACGGACCTTAGGTGGACTGCTGGACAAACATGTCTAGCGACCAAACAGATCTGGCCAAGGCTGGATCTGAGTCGATCTAAGTGTCTGATCCTTTTAGATAGGAAACATCTCAGCACCATAATATGTGTCATCACTGGACACTGTCTCATAGGCAAGCACGCAAGAAGGCTTGGTGCTTCTACTAATGATTTCTGTAGAAGCTGCATGGGCGAGGAAGAGGAGGAGACAATCCTCCACCTACTCTGCACATGCCCAGCTCTCTCCCAGAGAAGGAAGCTTCATTTAGGAGCTTTCTACTACAACGACTTAAACGATCTAGAAAACATAGACGTTAACAGTGTCCTACGCTTTATTATAAGCTCAAACTGGTTCCAGTAGTAAGAGGATTATAGATCCACGTGGCATCAGAATGGGCCAATAGGCCTAAGTGGGTTGGTATTTCCAACAGCCACTCCTACCTAACCTAACCTAACCTCGGGCTAATTTGTTGCACCTATCAGAGATGTCCTGCTTTATTTATTTTGAGGTAATATTTTTTTCAATTTCAATTTCAATTTATTTATATATAATTCGGGATTGTACCAATATGTCTTTTATAGCAAGGGAAAGAAAGAGGAGGATTGGGGAAAGGAAGAAATAGAGTATGTTTAAGAGTGAGAGGTGGAAGAAGTATAGTTGTTGTGATTACGTGAGATGTTTTAAGGCGGCGTTTTTAAAAGATGAGGCTCCCATTATTTGTTTTGTTGTTGTAGGAAGGGAGTTCCAAAGTCTGGTGACATGGATGAAAAATAGGCGCGAGGAATTTAAGTAATTAAAGGATGGAATAATGGTATTTTGTGTTCTGGTTGATTGGGCGAATTGGATCTTTTCCATCAAATAGGCGGGAGAACTAGTTTGGATGATTTTGCGCATAAACACACAACATCTTAGTTCAAGAAACTGTTTTAAGGAGCAATCAAGGACCGAACTATGATGATGGGATACATGGTTGTATCGACACAGCCCATACACATATCTTATCATATCGTTGAACACAACAAGCAACTTGTGCTTTGATAGAGAGTCAAGCTTTGTCAACCACGACAAAGTAATCAATTACAGGCATACATAAAGTTTTAATAAGCCTGAGTTTAGTACCTAGAGGGGCGAATCTAGATGAAAGCCAACGTTTGCGAAGTCCAACGGAAAGTGAACGATTTAGTTTGAACCCGAGATTAGTAACAACCTCCACAAAATTGGGTTGCCTGTCGTTCAGAAATACTGGCGGTATTTCATCTGAGTTGATTTTGTTTTTAGCTATTAGAATGAGCTGCGATTTGGTTGCATTAGACTGAGTCCATTACATAGTGACCAGTTATATATTTGAGATAAGTCTTCGTTTATTCTGACGACTAGATCCTCAACAAGACCTAAAGGTCTCGAAAGATATATCTGGGCATCATCAGCATATAGATGAATTGCAACATTTGAGCATACTTTAGGTAGGTCATTAATAAAAAGACAGAACAAAATTGGGCCAATTATTGACCCCTGAGGTACGCCTGCAGTTAAGGCGCGGAAATCGGAAGAATCGTTATTATGAACAACTCTTTGTTGGCGATTGTCTAAATAATTAAAAACCATTCGAACTGTTATTTCACTGAACCCGAAGTATAATTTAAGTTTCTGGCATGGTACCATGTGATCAACGCTGTCAAAAGCTTTGGAAAAGTCTAGCAAACACAGCACCATCAAAAAGTCCTCATCATATTCTACTCTTATGTCATCAAGGATTTTAACCATAGCTGTTGAGCAGTAATTATTTGCTCGAAAACCCCACTGAACTGGGGATAATAAATTGTGTTTACTTATGTAATTCTCAAGTACTTTGGACAGACATGGTAATATACTTATGGGACGGAAGTCAGTTGGCAAAGAGGGGTGAGTTTTTTTTGGGACAGGAAAAGCTTTAGCCAATTTCCAAATATCAGGAAAGGTAAGCTGCTTAGGATATGTGGTAGAATCATATTTACAAATCGGATAGGTACACCGTCCTCTGCTATAGCATTCGATTTTAAATTGCGGATTTAAATATTGCTGAACGTAATGTTGGTCACGGTCAAAGCATTGTTCATTGTTAGCATATTTAATTTAAAAGTTTGTGGCGGCAACTTAGCCTTGCTGAGGGTTGTGATCGGGGTTTTGGTCACATGCTTGTAGCTTTTATGTTATTAAACACTTTATTCATATTCCATCTTACAATTCAAAAACAGTAAGTATAAAAATTTTAATATATAATGATGAAGCCATAAAGAACGAGATGCAAATGATCCATCGCTAAAATTAATTAACATTTTTAATTAATTAATATGTACATTAATTGTGCTCACTAAATGAATAGATTAAAAAGAACTGAATTTGTGAAGACAACTTGAAGAGACCTGACTAGTTTCTGTTTTCGAATAAATTTTTGGAAAATTATCCAAAGTAAAGAGACATTTTATAATTCCTATTAGAAACAAAGTATTCACGTTAATTCACATTCACATATGGCAATGAGTTAAATAATATGGGTGAAGTTAGAATAAACAATTTTTGTATTTACTCTTAAACCATAAACATTGCAACTTCTCAGTGTCGAATTATGTTCACTATGCAAGAAGAACACTTTAAGTATGGTACTACGTTTACTAGATTTGCCATATTGCAACTTTGAGTGAACAAGTCCCTTATATAACACTGAAATGTAGTATTTTTTTGGAGCAGTATGACTGAAACCTTGATCTCGGAATTTATTCAGAAAATTAAAAATACAAGTTTATTCATCTAAATCTATATTGTCCCCTCCAAAGTAATCCCCATCGACTGCAACACACTTATGGCAGCGCTTGATCCAATCCTCGAAAATTTTTTTTATATTTGGTTTTCGGTATGACCATAAGTGCTTCCTGCGATTTTTCCATTACTTCCTCTCGGCTGCTGAAACGCGTTCCCCGTAGTGGTTTTTTAACTCGATTGAACAGAAAGAAGTCACGGGGAGCCAAATCAGGTGAATTCGGTGGCTGTTGGATGGTATTTGTTGCATTTTTCAACAAAAAATTACGAATAATGATGGTCAACGCGGTCTCTTTTTAGCATGAAATTGAGATCTTTTGGCACCAACTTTGCTGCTACAAGACGGAAACCAAAATGTCTTGCACGGATCTATAGGCAATGTTCCAGTCCTCCGCTATCTCTCTGGTGGTTAATTTGAGGTTATTGACCAACATTTCTTTTACGAAAAGTCGGTTTTCGATGTCGATGGTCTGTCACTGCGTTCATCATCTTCGATTGACTCACGACCACTTTTGAACCGCTCGTGCCACTGGTAAACGACCGTTTTCTTTAGAGAATCGTTGCCGAAACACTTTTCCAACATTTACAATGTTCGCGTACCATTAAATCTGTTTTTTACACAAAATTTAATACAAGTTCGTTGTTGCAAATTGAAAATCATTTCTAAAATTGTAAAAAATCGTCAACACACATCTATTTATATGTACTCTTGGCTACGTGACTTTTATAAATGTCAAGATATGACGCTAAGATTTAGACGGAATGTCAACAACCGATTTAACAATTTAACCAGAACTCAAATCGGAACAATTTGAGCGCCACATGGTGGTTATCCCGGGAACATTTTGTTCAAGGTGGTACATTTTCCGGGTAATTGACAACACATATTTTTAAAGCTCATTAGTTTGTGCTTTGCAGTTCAAATTTTCATAAATTAAAACTTAAAATTATTAAAAAATTCAATATTAAAGCAATTATTTGTTCAACATTCTTTTTGATAGTAATTAACCCTTCCAAAAGAGTGTGTAGCTAAAAGCGGAGAACTTGTAAGTCTTTCAGTAATTTTGTCATAGTTTCGAATAACGTCCTATTTGTATATGAAAGGGCCATATTGTTCTTAAACGCTGTAACATTGCTCGTAAATGCTAGTTTGAAAATTTAATTTATAAGGAAGAGGAAGATAAGAAATAGAGTTGGACCCAAAACTGAACCTTGAGGTACGCCGATATCTATGATCAAATCATTACTAAACTATGATGAAAACCAATTACATTGTATCATATAATTGTGCTCAGAAATCGGCTTTGTAGAGCTTGTCAAGGAAAATCTTGTGGTTAACCATGCCGAATGATTTTGTTATATTAATTAATAAAGAAATAATACTTTTGCTGTTGTTGTAACCATCATAATTTTAAAATGGCATCTTCAGTAGACCTACGATTTACGAAATACAAGCTGATCATTATTATGGGGTGGCCGTGGTGTAGTGGTAGTAGCAAACGCTTCTCACTCGGAGGGTCCAGGTTCGAATCCTTCCCATGGCAAAATCAGTTTTTCATTGTATAATTGGAACTCAGACAAAAAAATTCTGCGTGTGAAGGCATAACACTGACACGTAGATTTGGCTGTTATAAGAGTTTCAAGCAATGAAAAAAAAATACTGTGATATACCTCGAATCACTCTGAGTGAAGAAAAACTCTTCGTCCTATTCGGACTCCCACCCCTGGAGAGCAAACATAGAAACCAAACACACCTGAGTTTCAAACCACTACAAAAACAATTTTCCTTTCTCCTCCTTCTAGCTTTCCGCCCGCGCCCTGGCAACAGTATAAAAAAAAAGAAAAAAATAAAATTAACATAGTTTTGTTCAAAAATGACATGACCGTCGTTTATTGCCTCTTCAAAAAGTTTTGAGATAGTAGGCAGCAATGAAATTGGTCTGTACTGATTCATCATACTTCTGTTTCCTTTTTTGAACAGCTTCCAGAGATGTAAGGAAAATACCAGAACTAACTTACTTACTTAGTTAAGGTGGCGCTACTGTTCGGGGTGGAATTGGACCTAACCAACTCCTTCTATTTGCGTACACCAACTGAGACACGGTCTGCCTCTACTGTGCTATCCCTCGGGGGCTGGTTTGCAGATTATTCAGCATTCGTGTTCATCCACTCCTCATCACGCAGCCACGTCAGACGTTGGACCTTCACTCTTCTAGCTAAATCGATGTTGATATACAGCCAATATTGTTAGTCGTTGTTACTCCTCCTCCACTCATAGTCTATGCAAGCGGGACCGAAAATCACCCGAAGAATTTTCCTCAGGGTATCAACCCCTTAGGTCCACCGAAAATATTTAAAAAAAAACTTTTGTTGCTCGGGAGACTGCTCTGCTAGTCAATTACCTTCTTAGCCCAAAGAAGAAGCGATTCGCAAGAGTTATTCCTCCTTTGATCTCTCTTGCTGGTGCCGTTGTCTGAATTAATAGCGGAGCCTAGGTGGACAAAGCTCTTACCAACCTTCAAGTGCATCCTCCATCATCATCCTGCACAAACAGGTGAGTTTCTCAAGAATACCAAAGACATTTCTCTGGGTGGCTCGTTTCTATAGATGCTGTCATACGCGGTTTTAAAATCGATGACTATGCGGTGTGTGTGGATTTCGAGCTTAAGGGTTTTTACCAAGATTTGCGGGTAGTACGAACATTTTCTGGCCTAAAACCACACTGATATGGCCCAATCAGGTTGTTGACGAACGGCTTCAGGCATTAACACTATACGGAAGGTAGGACCTTGTAAGCGATGATAAGAAACCTGATGCCTCTCCTTTCTCGTTAATCAGAGAAACAATGCTGAGGTTCCATTCCCAGGGCATACTTTCGTTCGATTATATTTTACAGATGAATTGGTGTACAGTTCTTACCAAGTTCTTCTTCTTCTCATATTCCTTATTTTTCGTTCTGAAAAGTCGGTGTTCGGCTCTCCTCTTCTGGTCGTAGAGCTCGTGAACAGCTCTAGTCCTCTTTGCAGCACAGCTTTGTATGCCTCATGGTTAGGTGCATGTGCTTGTCGGCACTTGCCGTTAGGGGTTTCGACGTGTTGGCCGAATGAAACCCAACAATATTGCCAATGGTCTTCTATACTTGATGCTGGCGGAATAAGGCCTCTTAAAATATTAAGGGTGATTCGATCGGAAAATTGTTTGACGATCTCTTTAGATTGTCGCCATCAGACGAGAAGCTTCCTCACAATATTAGCTTGCCTTTGCGATGTTCGGAATATTCGCAACTCTATTTTGGGTACAATGAGATAGTGGTCCGTGTCGATGTTGGCCCCTCATAACGTTCGTTCCTTGGGTCGATCGCAATGTGGTCTAGTTGACGGATGATTGACCAGGAGTTCTCCAATGTGGGAGATGTGGGAACTGCGTGCTATTTACAACAATGTTTTTCCCGCCGCTCAGCAAAGACGATTATCCTGAATCCGTTATCATTGGTGGTGTTGTGCAGGCTATACCTTCCAATAGCACTACAAAAGACGCCCTCTTCTCTTAGCTTTGCATTAATTGTTATAACTAGGGTACTGCTAGTAGGTCTTATCCAAGAGCTCGTAAAAGCTATCTTTTATGTCGTCATCTTTCTTCTCTGTGGTGGGTACGCGTATATAAGGCCAATATTGGCAAATTTATTCTTAATACGGATTTCTATGAGGCGCTCGTTCACATGCTGGAAACTCAGAACTTCTAGCCTATGTCCACCTCTAACAACAAATCAGCGTCCCAATAGAAGCTGTGTTTGCCGTCGATAACAATCGCTGTAGTAGATGCTGCAGTTTTTCGTCCTTTTTTTGTCTGGCCCATCCCATCACATTTTTTGGATGGCGGTAACATCGGCTTTGCAGTAGTCCAATGCGTCCTCTATTTGTTCATCTGCATGTGGCCTATTAAGGGAACTAACATTCCACGTGCAGATTCGAAGTTCGTTGTCCTTGTTTGATTTGCAGGTGCTGTCAACCGTAGATCCGTCCGTATCCCAGCCTTATTGTTGGTTCGTAACATAACTTCCTTTTCCATGGCCGTTCAGTTAACTCGGTGGCTGGACCCCAACCTGGAGGGCCAGTTCCATTGTAGATACCCCTGGGACGAGGGGTCGGTTAGGCCGAAGCCAGTAACCCGTTCGGAGGTGTGAGCGCTGCCGTTTGTCTCGGAAATCCTTACTGGGCTGACCTTCCAATTATGTCGGTGTAGCCCGGATAAAGTCTTATTTGATTTATTCCGGGATCTTACTTCACCGTTGAATCAGGGGAATTCCTTCGCTGTCCCGTTTATAGGACTGCTATTTTTGTCTGCCGATCAGCACTCGCGCTTATAAGTTTGGGAAATCAATTCGGGATGTAACTGATGGTTAGCACTCGGAGGTAAAATAAGCACAATTGCTGTGTAGAAATAGTTACCGGACTGGATATCGCCATATCAACTATTATAATGGGAATCTCTCAACCAAAACTTCCGCACCGTGTCTTAACTGGACTGGTATGGTCATCCATTAAAGCTAACGCAGTTAAGCTTTCGCAATTTCAAATTTTAATTTTTAATCAGATCTTTTAGATAGGGTAGGTAGGTAGGTAGGTAGGTTGTTGGAAGTGCCAATCCACTTAGGCCTATTGTGATGCCTCGTGAATGGAATGGAACCAGTTTGAGCTTATGATCAAGCGTAGGAGACTGTTAACGTCTATATTTTCTAGATCGTTTAAGTCGTTGTAGAAGAAAGCTCCTATATGAAGCTTTCTTTTCTGGGAGAGAGCTGGACATGTACAGAGTAGGTGGAGGATTGTCTCCTCCTCTTCCTCGTCCATGCAGCTTCTACAGAAGTCGTTTGTAAAAGCTCCAAGCCTTTATGCGTGCTTGCCTATGAGGTAGTGTCCAGTGATGACACCTATTATGGCGCTGAGATGTTTCCTATTTAAAAGTATCAGACACTTAGAGCGATTCAGATCCAGCTTTGGCCAGATCTCTTTGGTCGATAGGCATGTTTGCCCAGCAGTCCACCTAAGGTCTGTTCTTTTATTGGCATCCAGCTTTAATGTTAGTTTGCACGTAGCGATTGGTATACCTATACGAGTACTACCCTTTTCCGGTAGAATAGGTAGAGTGGTTCCAATCGGCTCTGCAGTTCCCTGGAATGTCTCTATGGTCCGGCACCCAACAAAGGTGAATGCTAAACTGCTCTGCCATCTCCATGAGAGATGATCGGCATTCAAGGGCGGTCTTAGAATATAATGAGACCGAGTCCAGGGACTTGATGGCGGCCTGACTATCCGAAAATATGCGGATATCCTTTGCAGATATCACGTTTTTCTTCAGCCAGGACAGAGCTTCTTTAATCGCCAAAATTTCCGCCTGGAACACGCTACAGTGATTTGGAAGACGGAAAGAGAGGCTTAGAGGCTTAGCTTATCTGAGGAAACACGGCCACCAACTCCGCTATTGGTTTTAGATCCATCTGTGTAGAGACTTGTTCTCCACGAAAGCATCTTCCACCCGGAATGATCTAGAGGGGAAGCTTACATGGAAGTTTTTGTCAAACTAAAGTTCAGGTATGGTGTAATCGATGTTCTCTGTGAGGATTCCTAATGTATTAAGAATGCTGGCGTGGCCAAATGAATTATTTGTCCACTGTTTAGTCGCTTTAAGTCGCTTTACTTACCTGCTAAAAATGTCGACGGGTGTCAAGTGAAACAGAATATCTAATGCCGCAGAGGGGGTAGACCGCAAGGCTCCGCTTGTGCATAGACATCTTTCATGATTGATTCGACTTCGTATATGATCTGGTCAACGCGTACCCATCCCTTTTCAATCCAGAAAAGTTAATAACTGACAAAATGTGCACACTGTGTGAGTTTTTAAGGAAAAAGGAAAATCGCTGCTACCTCAATGTTTCTAAATAGGTCATGGATAATAGCGTAAGTTTTGGAGTAATTTGTTTCACATAATTTGAACGAATTGTATGAGTCTATTAACCCAAATCAAAATCCTATAAATACAAACATACATGTGCGTCTAATTTCGATAATATCGATACTGTAATTGCTTTGCAGGATATATGATGGTAAAATAGGATTGTAAATGATTCTGCACACCTTAAAACCGATTTCCGATAACGATTACCTTTAAAGTACCGTGAAGAAGAAGTATTATGGCCAAAGTACATTATGTAGCATTTCTAGAACTACAAAGGAGACTTTAAGGAAGACTCTACCAGCTATACCATGACATATCATGGTTACAAATGCCACAATCAATCACAGATCCAACTGGAGAGACAATCCACACAAGGTGCGTGACTTAGTTTCCAAGATAAGTTAAGAGACAGTTGAACCAACAGGAAGTTGACAAGTTCACTAGACTTCCGTGTTGATTAAGGTTAGGTGCAGGATTGTCTTTCTTATAATCTTTGTTCAATTTAGGAAGTTTTTGAGTATCGGCACGAGTATTCCTTGCAGTTATATCCCATAAAGTTTATGGTTGAATTCCTGTTCTATCTATTACCAATGCATACCATAGTAAAATAGTAAAGCAAAAAGTGTCAGGGGCATTTGGTTTAGCTAAATCGTATTTCATTATCGTGAAGATAATTCATCAATATATGCTAGTTAGCGACAATCTAAAGTCCTGCATTTGACGTGAATCGGCTCAATTAAGTGGTTTTAAAATAATTTCCTTGAAATATTTCGTTTCTGTCAGTACAAGATGCCAGAGTGGGAGTTTTTCTGGTTACGGCATTAAGGAAAACATTTTCAACGACAAAGATTCATTACTTCTCCGAAAGCCTTAAATTTTGATTCCCACAAATCCCTCAGTTACTCTGTATACCTTTCTGCCTACGTACTGTGAAACATAATAAAGTTTCTCCTTTTTCCCTGGAATGCGCTTTCCTAACTACTCACCACAAAAAAAAAAAGAAACAAAAAAAACAAAAAACAAAACTAAAAAATTAAAAAGCAATAAAATTTATTATTTCCCCATCTGTTGTTGCTTCTGGAAGCGGGTAATTCGGTACCACTCAACACTCGTACACGTTGCCTTCATCTCTCCATTCAGTTGGCATATCCGTTAAAGGCCGCGCAGCTTCGACACGGACGTGAACGCGAACGCGAACGCGGACGTTTCGTGTGGTGTGAAAATTGTTGGCGCGATAAAATCGTGACTTTAATAAAATTTCATCGCGCATTTAGGCACAAAAGTCACATGACCCGAGCTTCTTTGTGATGATTCTTCATTTTGTAGGGTTTCCATTCCAACTATGGAAAGTGAACAAGACTCTTACTTTCATCATAAAAAGGATCTCACTCTCTTTAAGGGGCAGAGCGATGTACTGTATCTGTACGAGTATCTCATCACCATGATCACAATCACAATCATCATGATCGTCAACATCACTGCGATCGCTAACTGCGGCCATATGACTGACTAACAAAACGGTCCTTTGTAATCTGAGAGTCCATTGTTTGGCTAGGAGTCGTGCACTGGTGCGCTCAGTTTCAGAGTGGTCTCCAGGAAGAACACTTTCGATCTTAATGGCATAACTGTTGTCTGTTGTCTGATGTTTGGAGTCTGGAGTCTGGTGTCTGTTGTGTGTTGTCTGATGCGCCTGTTAAGGGAGTCTATTATGATTGTCGGGACTAATTTAGCAGCTGAAGCGATAGCTATCGCGCATTCGAGTTTTTATGTCGGCATGCATAGCCCTTTTCTAATATCGAGTCGGAGCGGGATTGAGCTCTGAAATCTTTGCATCTGGTCAGGTCTGACTGACAATTTGACCTGGATTCGAAGGAGTTTTGCGTGAGCCAAGAAGAGTAAGTGGTTAAGCGCGCTATTTGTCTGCCTTAATTGAGATTGAAAGTATGATAAATCGTTATGGCTTGCATTGGAAGTTGGCTTTTGTTAGTTCGGTTGTTGTTGTGCCATTTGGGACGGGTTTGATTTTAAAGACTTGAGTTAACGTCATTATTCATAACTTATTGCACATGGTTTGAAAGTTTGAAAAGAGTTTTTGAATTTGCAACCCAATTCCTGAATGCCAACAGTAAAGGATATTTGACAACTCATTCATCATAAAGAATGGAAGAGGAGACGACTTGGTGACTGGCTTTAATGGAAAGTGTTATGTAAGAAATTTATTCACGTTGATATTCCTTCAACGGGTAATAGGGAAGCTATATATTTTTAAAGCTGATAGGTATTAGTGGAGGAGAAACTACTGATGTTGCAAGATGACACACTATGTGGGATAAATTTTTTTTTTTTTGGTACTACCGCCATTTATGAAGAAATGTATAACTATCCAGCGCTGCTATATTTAAGTCTGGTCAGTATCGAATCAAAGTTTTCAGAATTCTTAATCTAAAGTTTAGTTTTCTTTTACTTATACCTACGTATAAATATGTACATCGAATGCTGGATATCTCACCAACACATCTGCACTGTAAAAGTGCCACAATACCATTGCGCCCCTCATGCTTAAGCTAAGGTAAGGCTAAGTATCTGAATCAATATGTATCAACAGTCAGATTCCTTTTAAGGGCTGCTTTAGCATATTTGGAGTTGAGATCAATAAAAATGTTTCAGGACTATTTGGGGGTTGAAAAATGGCTTTGAATGAATCGTTAAATTGGATTACAGGCTCAGGAATATCTGACCACTTTTGTCCAAGGGATCTCAAATCAAATGGGCCCCAGGTTGTTAGCTACCCGACCATACTATATTCCAACACGAAGCAACCAACAGCCTTGGCTTCCGAAAGTTGTACTGTTTATGACCCTAAAAACAAAAAAAACAACAACAACGTTAGAAGTTGCACGTGTAATGTTATCAATTTAAATAGGTCACGCTCAGCCGAACAACTAACGAAAGCTCGAAATGATGATATACGCTATGGTGACTGCTACTGAGAAAAAAATTAGTGCCCATTTGGGTAGAGGTTTGTAGTAGGAAAGTTTTGTCCACGTGAGTGGACTTATTATAACAATCCGCATTAAGACTAAATCAGCCATGCGCAAGCTCTCACAGAATAAAATACGATTATGAAGTTAAAATTGTAGGTGATCTTACCCTGAAAACAAAAAGGGACGCACATCATCGACGAATCGGATAGGACGTCTCAGTAGGCACCTACGACTTTGAAATAATTAGGGATCCTGTCTTCTTCTGCTCCGATATTAGTTCTCATAAAAAAACAGCCGGTGAGTGACTTTTGATTCCGTTTGCATTGAGGGACGAATTGCACATGCTGTACTGCAACATTCACATGATTCGAAAAATGCGTATCATTCACTGAAATGGATAGATCATGTAGTGCGGAGGGACTACTCAATAAATCTTGGAGTTAGGAACTAGAGGCAGGTGGTCAAGCACCGCGTTAAGGGGTTCATTGGTTGAGGCCCCGATCCACCCCGGTCTGCAGCGCTATTTGAGTAAGTTTTATAAGGCTGAATTTAGGGTTAAGTAAGGTTTGTGTCTACCATTAACCATACATTCTATGTGCTACCGGTTCCATTCCATAATTTATTGCCGGAATCTAAATTTGGGGCTAACTATTGTAGATTGAGCGAATCTAATACCATTCCCTCCCGGTATCGAATTACCACGGATATCATGGAAAGAGCCGTCCCACAAAGCACACAAATGAGAAATAATATTATAGTACAGTCAAAAAAGAAGAGTGGTGAGACTGAGAAGTGATATTTCTTTTGCGGTTCTTGGATTACTGCGATCAAGCATTTCCACTTCATTCTAGGTTCTGCACATGGCAAGTATTGTAAACATTTTGGCCTTCCATCATTTATTATCTATCTTATCTGTCTTTGCCTTTCTAAAAAGCAGGCTTAAATGGAGCGTAATCCTCAGTAGAATTCTGGGAGGCTGTGAAGCTCATAAATGAAAAGAGGAATGTTATTGCCACAGGCTAAAAAGGAAATATGCCCAATCAGCACAATGCTAATCTCTCCATAAATTCAGTATGCGGCACTTTGATCGTAGATGGGTTCTCAGGTACTCCGATCACATTAGACGAAGTCCAAAGTACAATTAAGAATACTAAAATGAATAAATCGGAGCTACGAAAGTGCGGATGTCCCTGACAGCTTTCTCAAAGTAATAATATACCCATTGCACATGAGGAGAGACTACGAGGACCCAGTTAATTATAGGAGAATATCATTCCTGAATGCATCGACTAAATTATTTGCCGCAGGGATTTTCAACAGTATTACCGCATGCGTTGAAAACAAGAAAATTCTGCACGAATTCCAAGCAGGTTTTAGAAGAAAGTATTCAACCAAATAGTTATTATATATATAGATTTATAAGGAGCTTTTGATGCTAAACCTTTTCTATAAACTCGACAAAATCGGACTTTCAACAAAAGTCATTAACGTTTCGAGGGCTATGTACGAAAATAATATGGCGTACATTAAGATGGAATCCACTTATCTGAGGATTTCCAAACGGCAATGGGTGTACAATAAGGGTGCATCCTTACCACATTCTTCTTTAATTTATATACTATCGACATAACAAATGCTATTAGAGGAGAAGTAGAAGAAGACAGGCAAAACAAAAATGCCGCTGTTGCTTTTTGCAGATGATATGGCTCTCCGCGTATATACTGTATACTCGTACTGTAGAAGGTATGCTGCTGATGATAAATGGATTGGAAAACTATTTCAAAACATGGAATTTACCTCTTAACCTAGTAAAGTCAAAGATAATGAATTTGAGGGACGGCGGGGCTAGGTATTGCCGAAGAGAAAAGCGAACGTATTAGGGTGAGTAAATTGAAGTGGTGCAGGAATATAAGTAATAAGTACTTAGGAGTTTCGATTGCTTCAAACCTTAATATAGGCTTTTCCAATAAGGACTTGATAACATTTTTTTTTAAATAAAACGCAAACCATTTGAGATATTTCAAAAACTTTATTATCGGCTTGAAGTACAATCAAAACATTTATGAATGGAACTCGACTTTGTTCATATGACCACCGCGGGAACGTTTACAGCGGTCGATTCGTTGGACCCAATTTTCAACGACTCGGCTACACTTTTCGGCCGAAACGGCCGCTATTTTGCGTTCAATGTTGGCTCTGAGCTCTTCCAACGTCGTCGGCGTGTTGGCATAAACCAATGACTTAACGTAGCCCCACAGAAAATAGTCAAACGGCGTTAAATCGCACGAACGAGGCGGCTAATCGACTGACCCATGTCTTTAGATAACACGCTCACTATACTTACTCTTCAATAAATCGATTGTAGCGTGTGCTGTGTGGCTTGTGGCACCATCCTGTTGAAACTACATGTCGTCCAAGTCCGGATATTCCAATTCAGGCCAAAAATAATCATCGGTTTTCATGGCGCGATAACGCTGATTATTCACAGTAACGTGACGATCGTTATCGTCGACGAAAAAATGTGGCCAAATAACGCCGCCGGCTTGCAAACCACACCAAACATTTATTTTTTCTGGATGAAGTGGTGATTCATGAAGTACATGTGGATTTTCACCCGACCAATAACGCATATTTTGCTTATTGATGAACATTGCGGCAATAATGAGCTTCGTCACTGAAGATGATTTTGCGATAAAATTCATCATCTTGGCGCATCTTCTCCAGAACCCAATCGGAGAACGTACGTTGCTTCACATGGTCCATCGGCTTCAATTCTTGAGTCAGCTTGATCTTTTATGGGTGTAAACCAAAATACGCCATAATATGGTCTGAGCGATGCCCAATTCTTGAGAACGCCGTGGAATTCACTGATTTGGATCGTTTGCTACAGACGCCTGAACGGTAGCGATATTTTCGACACTTCGACCAACCCATTGTCTCACTGACACGGTAACATCACACAACAAATATGTAGACTCAAATTTTTGCATTAAGCTTGTTAATACCTGTCTACTAGGGCGAGAACTACGACCGAAAATTGGAATTAACGCTCTTAAAGTTGCAGTCACCGACTCCGAATTTCGGTAAAAAAATTTTATAATTTGCAGACGTTGATCGTTAGTGTACTTTACCATGATGAAAATGTTGAGTTTACTGAATAAATTGACAGTGACAGTTTGATGATTAGTGAAAGAGTTCGTTCACAAATTAAATTCAAAGTTGTCAAGTCCCTGTTGGAAGACCCTTTATATACGAGCAATAGATCTTTGTCCTGATAGTAGCTTGGTTTGTTCAGTCGCAAACAAGAGTTCGGATTCTGAATGAGAAGATATTATTTCTTGGATGGAGCGTCTTTTCGTCTTCACAGAAGCCGCACTAAAAGCCAATAAAGGCCTACCAGCAACACGTGAAGTGAATGGGACATAGTCGCTGATTTTCAAGGAATATTCTTTAGCCTTGTACAATTGGAAATTTCCTCTAACCAAGAGCAGTTGATTTTGAAAAAGCGATCTAGCCGTCTACCAGCACTACCATATTCCACTTTATCTTCATCTTTGAAGAAAGCCTGGGAACATTTCTACGCATTTCGGTTTTTTCAAATTCAGTGCACTCTATATTCAATAGAATATTGTTCAGAGTAGAAGGAAAGTGTAACTATTTTAATTTATTTTTATTTAATCTGGAAACTCTAGAAATCAACTTTTATTAATTACATTGTCTTGTAATCACAGTTTCCAGCAAGCCATCAGTTGCATATTTGCTTTCTCATTGGTAAGTTCGTGATTGCTCCAATAAAAATTGAATTGTCGCAAAAGTAGTTTGACGAGTAATTTTTTACTCTAAAAAATCGAAATTTAGTATAAGACAATGCTAAATCAAACATTGGTGACCCCGACGTGATAGCTAGTTACATTTCCGTTACGTTCGCGGCATTCGTTTTATTAAAAATAAATATATATATACCATATATCGGTTGCACATTTATGTTGTTGGCTGTATATGTACGAGTATATTGCGTTAAAGTAAATAGATCCCGTTCTCTGATCAGTCGATGCCGTCGTAACCGCCATTTCCGGTTTTTATTCCTTGCCAGGTTAATTTACCGATTCGTTGTTGTAAAGTAAATAATTCCTGTAGACAAAACTTTCGATATCGCTCGAATTCTCTGCATCAGTGTAACCTCCAAAATGACTGGTGGAGTGAAACCTACGTTAGGCGCTTCATTTTTTAACCGCAAGTGTTCGTCAATTACAAGGCGGCTAATGGATATGAAGAATTTGTTCACGGCAGAATATCTTCAGGACTTAGATGAAGCTGCGCTTATGGTAAGTATCGAATCCCTAGACATCATGCAAACAAATTTCGAAACCAGCCAAGATAGTTTGGAAAAGGATTCAATGAAATTGATAGCGACGATCGCGCAAATTTTTCTACAGCTTTCATGGAAACTAATTCAGCGATTTCTCGTCAGTTGAGGCAATGCCATTCTATGGAAACTCAACAGTCATCCACGGTGAGGAACTTTTCAACAGACGAGCCTCATCCTTAGTTTATTCTAGCGCAGCCTAAATCACGGTTATCAGTTCTGCAGATTCCCCAATTTAGTGGAGACTACACTGAATGGCCTGACTTCTATTCAATGTTCCAGACTGTCGTTGATAATGATAGTGAATTAACCAAAATCGAGAAATTTCAGCATCTTCGGTCTAGCTTAAGGGCCTCAGCGTTGGACACTATCCGTTCACTGGAAATTAGCGACGAAAATTACAAAATAGCAATACAATTGTTAAAAAAAAGATTTGATAATAAACCTTTGAATTTTCAGGCTCACATAAGGGAGGTATTTGCACTTAAAGGTGTGGAAAAAGGAGGGATTTCGAAGCTTCGTGAACTAAGTGACAAGATAAACTCCCATCTACGAGCACTACAGACCATGGGTACCAACGAACAACTCGCAGGTTGTCTATTTATACACCTTATTGGTCACAAACTTGATATAACATCGCAAACAAAATGGGAAGACCAAACGCCAATTGACGTCATACTCACCTGGAAGTCAATGTCAACATTTTTAGAAAAGAGATGTCAAATGCTGGAGAACGTGGAAAACGCTAAGGTAACTGAAGCACCTAGCAAACAGGTGAACAAAAAATTATTTCAAAACACCAACAATAGGTGAAAGGTATTTCTGGCATCCAATAATAATGCCAATTGTTGTACATTTTGTGATTCTCTCGAACAAGCTATTCAAAATTGCCAACAATTCTCAAATTTATCTCCTGCCAATAGATACAAAGAGGCAAATAGGTTTCATTTGTGTCTTAATTGCTTAAAAAAGGGGCATATGGTGAGAGATTGTAAGTCAAGATGTTGCCGTTACTGTCCATCAAAGCACCACTCTTTGCTTCATTTGAATCCTGCAACCACTCCTAAAACTTCCTCAATTCTCGACTCAGCTTCACAAATTCATTGTATTACAAGTCGAATGGCAAATCAGCTACAACTTAAGAGGACAAAATCAATAACGTTCATTTCTGGCATAGGTCAAGCAGATTTGGTCTGTAGTGAAGCCGTTGAAATCGTCTTAAAGTCTCGCGTTGGAGACTTTACAAACACATTTAATGCTACTGTAGTTCCGACTATAACGGACAATCAGCCTAATTGCACTACCCATGACATCAATTAGAATATTCCTTCCAACATAGAGTTAGCAGACCCTTGATTTTTCAAGTCTCAGCGAATAGACTTTCTTATAGGTGCTAGTATGTTTTTTTGAAATTATGTGCGTTGGGCAGATACGTTTGCATGGAAATTTGCCACTTCTTGAAAAAAACAGGCTAGGATGGGTCGTCTCTGGTGGTGGACAACAAATCGTGGAAAAATCATTGTGCTTAACTGCTGTTCAAAATTTGTCATTTGAGTTTAAATCCGACGCCCGTTTGCATGACATTTCCATAATTAAGAAAAAAGACTTCAAAACTATAGCGATATTTAGAGTCCATAGAAGAATATGCTGCCCTCAAACACATGTCACCAATAAAATCCGTTCCTCCTGGAATACCTGCATTTTTCTTGCCGCATCATTGCGTATTGAAGGCTGACAGCACAACCACCAAATTACGAGTAGTTTTTGACGGATCTGCTGCTACTTCTTCGGGATATTCATTGAATGATATTCTGTTTGCTGGACCGACCATTCAGCCAAAACTATTTTTCATTTTATTGAGATTCGTTCTTTTAAAATTGCATTGACCGGTGATATTTGTAAAATGTATCGGTGCGTTAAGGTGTCATACCCTGATAGTTATCTTCAACGCATATTGTGGACAGACTTTTAAGCTTAATACTGTTACATATGGAACCAAACCAGCTGCATTTCTTGCCATTCGGGCAATGCATCGATTAGCTGCTGATGAGGGAAAAAATTATCCGGTTGGGGCAAAAATCGTTCGTAGGGATTTTTACGTAGATGATTTGATATCTGGCGGAGATTCAACAGAAGAAGTCCTCAAAATCATGCAGCAAACGACTCAATTGCTAGGTAAAGGACATTTTAAATTACAAAAGTGGTGTTTAAATGACCCAAAAGTTCTTACTGACGTCGCAGAAACAAACAAAGAGCAGTTCCTAAAATTCCATGACGGATGTGATGTCATCACAAAAACTCTTGGACTCGTGTGGGACTCCAATTCAGATAACTTCTTGTTTTCGTCCGTTGCTTTTCCTCCCAACCAAAAGATTAAGAACGCACTGTGCTATCTTTCGTTGCTCGATTTTATGATCCACTTGGGTTGATAGGGCCTGTGATCACAAAGGCAAACTTATACGACGGTGCTCATATGTCATCTGATGCTCATACTCTCGATGAAATTCAGCAGGGAACATATCTTTTAATTCGCACGATTCAAAACATATTTAGCTGCAGAATATAGCACTCTCGATCCATGGAAAAAAAGCAACTGTTCTAGTAGCATTATTTCTCTTGATGGTAATGGTCTGCTGCGAGTGGGGGGGGGGGGGCGGCTACAAAAATGTGTATTGAATTACGAATCGAAACATCCTATCATTCTTCTCAAGCAATTGAACGGCTGCAATCCAACAGAGTTTTTTTTGTTACTGGAGTCGATTTTTGTGGGCCATTTTACTATCAATCAGAAGTAAGAGGTAGGCCTCCTACAAAGTGTTACATTTGCTTGTTTATCTGCTTCGCAACCAAAGCTGTGCATTTAGAACTGGTAAAGGATTTGTCAACGTCAGCCTTCCTAGCGGCACTAAAACGTTTTATTTGTACCAGGGGCAGGCCGAAATGCATTTGGTCCGACAACGCTACAAATTTTGTTGGTGCAAAAAATGAGCTAGCTGATCTTCGAAATTTATTCCTGAGTGATAGTCACAATCAAGCAGTTCAACAGCAATGTCTCGAGGATGGGATTGATTGGAAGTTTATTCCATTAAAAAATACCAAAAATACCATTTTTGGCGCACAGTTGCTCTTACAACTTTGAATTTTAAAGAGCTTAGAACATTGTTTGTCAAATGTCTGCAGTCATAAACTCACGACCTTTGTGCCCCATTACAGATAACCCTGATGATCTCGAGGTTCTTACTCCTGCTCATTTTCTTGTGGGGGCTCCATTTATATCTATAGTTGAGCCTAACGTTACGATGCTTAATATAAATCGCCTCAGCAGATGGCAACGTATGTGCTTCATTGAACAGCTCTTTTGGAAAAAGTGGAGCACCGATTACTTGACTACTCTACAGCAACGAAATAAGTGGCGTTCATCAACCTGCAATATAGCTGTCGGAAATATGGTGTTGCTGAGGGATGAAAATCTTCCACCTTTAAAGTGGCCTCTAGCCAGAGTTATCGAAACCATTAAAGGAGCAGAGGACATTGTTCGGGTAGCAGTACAAGCACTGGTATATCAAGGCGCGCTGTTGCAAAATTATGCGTTCTCCCAATTGATGATAAGTCAGTTGAAAGCCTGGAGAATGTTCAGGGTAGAAGCAAAGTGTAGCTATTTTAATTTATTTTTATTTAATCTGGAAACTCTGGAAATCAACTTTTATTAATTACATTGTCTTGTAATCACAGTTTCCAGCAAGCGATCAGTTGCATATTTGCTTTCTCATTGGTAAGTTCGTGATTGCTCCAATAAAAATTGAATTGTCGCAAAAGTAGTTTGACGAGTAATTTTTTCCTTCGAAAAATATAAATTTAGTATAAAACAATGCTAACTCAAACAAATATATTTTTTTGACTATTTCATCGACGACATTATTTTTCGAAACGGCTTTCCAAATTTTAAAAAACTTCCCCTTCGTTATGCAATTCGGTTGCCCTATAAAAAAAAGCATTACTTTTTTTGCGCACGTTTACGCCCTCTGGTTTTTGCACAGTTTACAAATAAGAAGTCAAGCTTTATATTAAAAAAAATTGACCCAGGACAAGGTGGGGCTCATAGTTAAAAGTCTATGCAAACAAAAAAATGGTTCAAAAAAACGTTACAACTTTATAATTAAAAATCATTTTAAAAGAACAGGTAAATTAACTTTCAAAACTTATTAAAATTATCTACTTACTCTGATTATTTGTATCTATAACAATTTAGTTTGATTTTCCACACAAAGGAATTAAAAATGAACTAAACTAAGCTGATCACTAATTGTGCACTTGACGTTTGATTTAACACATCTCACTTTGGCTTGCTGTAAAATCATTTCCACTCGCTTAAACAAAGAGAAAATGTTGTTTACTTACCATATCATATACCTAGCATATACTCTCAATTTTGACATGAATTTTCTTAATTTTGTCCGCTTATTGGAGTGAAATGGAACAGTGTGCGCAGTCTTAAGTAGCCAAAGAGTCACGAGATGATCGGCTTGGTCCCCGTACGTAATTAGAGTAACCTTCAAAGAAACAGAAATCTGGCAACAATATAACTTAGTAATTCAGCATATCATAACGGTTCGGCTGTGATTTGGTTGGAGTATATACAAAAACTCATTAAAATGGACATCTTACAAGGGAAACAAAGCTTATAATTCCGAGAAAACAAAAAGAAAAAAAAACTAGTCAATATTAAGGGAAATGGCTCCGCGCAAAAGGCTCAAAGATGAGAATTACGCTAAAAGACGATAACCTTCATATTGCTGATAAAGTTTTTACTTGGGATATGTCAGAAGGCTTAAGATATGGCGAAGAAAACGGATTAAATGCACTAAAAGATATCTTTGGAGACATTTCAGAATTGCAACATTTGTTAAACGAATATGCAAATATAAACAAACTTTCAACAAGTGTCAAACCTGTCATTGCTGCCAAAAGTATGACAGCCGCTGCAACCAATTTGGCTGGACACACAAGTTCTAGTTTACATGATTCATAAGGAACGTCCGTCTACCGGACTGAAAACACTAGTAATTTAAGAATTTTAAGTTATAATATCGCTGGCTTAAAAAATAAGCTAATGTTTGTGAATTTTTTTAATTATGTTAAGAATTTTGATATATTTCTGCTTTTTGAAACGTATGCACTTGAAAATGAAGAGGAAATCTTTAAAAAAAAGTTTCTGAATTTTGAACTAAAATGGATACCTGCAATCAAATCGGCAAATTTTGGTAGGGGTAGTGGAGGAGAACTATTCGGTTATCGTAAAAATCTTAATGACGTGAAAGTAAATTTTAGAAGCTCGGAAGAATATGTAATATACGTTAAAATTAACAACAGCGCCCTCGCCATAATACCTGTTTACATTAATAGCAGTCACTGGCAACGCGATTACGACAAGCTTAATGAAACGTTACACAATATAGACGTAGTAAATCTTATGCTTATAGGGGATTTCAATGGACGGATTGGTGTGGCTCAGAACAACTTTGTAAGCGGATATAATGCTCCAATCATACATGTGAGTCGTAGATTGAAAGACGAAGTTTGTAACAATAAGGGTACAAAACTACTTGAGCTGGTTGATGCCTTCGATTGTAACGTTTTGAATGGATGCCGCGAAGGTGACTGTGATGGCGAGTATACTTTTATTCGGGGAACAGCCGCATCTGTAATTGACTACTGTTTTACCTCCGGAACATGGAAACAACTTGTGGCCGATTTCCGAGTAGGTGTGGAACACTTTTCGGATCACATGCCCCTCGAAATTAAATGCATCGTAACCGGTTCATCAAATGAAACCAACACCACCCAACTAAAATTATTACCAAAACTGGTTTGGAACGAAAAAATGCGTAGTAGCTTCCAGAATAAAATAAATCTCCACCTAGAGCGTTTATACGACTCAAACACTCCGTTAAATATTGAGGCCTTGACGAATGTTATTAAAACTGCAGTCCCACCGTTCAAACCGCAGGATATTAAAAGCCTCTACAAGCAAAGATGGTTCGACATAGAGTGTAATAATGCTAGATGCAGGTCTTTTGGCTTTTTAAAATTGTACCGAGAACAGAACACCGAAATTTTTAGAGCTACTCGTATGTACAACGAAGCAAACAAGGACTTTAAACACTTGTGTTACTCAAAAAAGGTAGCTTATGAACAACAAAAGATTGCTGTTGTAAATAACTCAAGATCATCCTCTGAGTTTTGGAGAGCGGTAAAATACGTAAATGGACAAACAAATACAATCGCTACCACGTTAAAAGCCTCACTTTTGAGAGAACACTTTCGCAGCCTTCTCAACACCACACAAAGTTCCGCTTTATTCCAGTATGCAGCTCCTCTCTTTACAAACGATTTTCTGGATGCACCATTTTCAATTCAAGAAGTACAGAAAGTAATCGATAACTCAAAAAGTCGAAAAGCGCCAGGAGAAGACCGTATTCCCTATGAGTTTTATCAAAACTGTACTCCTGAATTCGTATATGCGCTCACGTCAGAATACAATCGAATATATGAGTCGGCAAATATACCGGAAAGTTTTAGAAAAGCAATAATATATCCACTACATAAAAAAGGAGACTTCAACGATCCAAATAATTATAGAGGAATATCTTTTTTGAACACGTCAGCTAAGCTTTTTGCTGCCCTAGTCTGTTATAACAGACTAGCTCAGTGGGTTAAAGGTAACGACATTTTGTCAGAATTTCAGGCAGGTTTCAGAGAAAGCTATTCCAGTGTCGACCAAATATTTGTTCTTACTAATATTGCAGAAATTTATAAAAAGAACGATAAAAAGTTGTTGACTTCCGAGCGACATTTGACTCCATACCACGTGAAGCACTATTTTACAAACTGTACAAAATTGGGATCTCGAGTAAAGTCATTCATACTCTAAGAGCAATGTATGAAAACAATGTTGCGTTTGTGTGGGATGGAGAATCCATATCTGAAGAATTTACATCAACAATGGGTGTGAAGCAAGGGTGTATTTTGAGTGCATTACTATTTATATTGTTCATCAACGACATAACAGATGCTGTAGGCGAAGGAATTAATTTTTGCCCAACGAAGATCCAGGCGCTGATGTATGCGGATGACATTGTCTTCCTTGCTGACACGGCAAATTGTATGCAACTCATGATGAATAGGCTCAGCGAATACTGTAAATGCTGGAACTTGCTTGTTAATCTAGAGAAGTCCTAGATAATGGTATTCAGAAATGGAGGCGGCAGATATTCCAGATATGAAAGATGGACGTACTGCGGAGAGATAATTGAAAATGTGCGCTGGTATAAATACCTTGGGGTTCTGGTAACAAGCAATTTAAATCTCAACTAACACTTGAAGGCAAAGTTATCAGATGCTAAACGAGCAATTTCTTCCGTCTGGGGGCGGTGCATTTCGAATAACTGTGTGTCTCATAGTTCAAAATATAAACTGTTTCGTGCAACCGCTACGTCAATACTGTTATATGGAGCTCAAGTTTGGGGACACCGTCCTTTCCCAGCAGTAGAGATCTTCTTTCGATACTTCTTGAAGCGAATATTTCGCTTACCGTGTAATACACCAAACTATATGCTATATTTGGAAACTGGAACCCCTTTTATTCTTAAATTACACTTTGACTATGTAGTCAAAGTAATGTCAATGGATGGAAATAGGTTGCCGAAAATCGTCCTTACACACATTATTGCAACAGGAGCTATTTTCGTCAATGAGTGGCGGAATCTAGTGTCAGAGTGTGGCCTTAGCCTTGAAATTACAGAAAATTTGGAGCCTAATTTAATAAGAACTCAATTTTCATCCTTACTTAAAGAAAATGCTAAATACTTGTATGACAAATTTGCGAATGAAGCCCAATCATCTCCGCACAGGATGTATTATAGTAAATTAAAGTATCATCTGCAAGAAAGTACATATTTTTTAAATTCCTACTCAGCAGATAAAATAAGCACAATATTTAAATTGAGAGGAGAGCTGATAAGTCTCAACTTTATACCACACCGCCCAGAACTACCAATCCTGTGCAATATGTGCAACCTAAAAGTAAGGGAAGATATTTTTCATTTTCTTGCCATCTGCCCCATTTTAAGGGAATTCCGTTTACAATTCTTTGGTGCAAGCATCATAGATGAAGAAGAAGAAGCAATCCGCATTTTGAATGGACAGCAAGGATGGGATTTATTGTACAATTTTGCACTTAATGCCCTTCGCTATAGAAGACGTATTATCGAGGAGGACTTTTAAATTATATTTACATAATGTAGTTTATTTTTTCTTTATGTTTTTATTTTTGTACTAATTTTATATATCCGGTCTATTGATATACAAATAATTGTCAATCTGGTAGACGGCTATCAGCCATGCCAAAAAAGAGACTTAGAAATTACTGTTTTTGTAAACTACTTAAAATGAAATAAAAGTCATTTATAACTAACTAACTAACTTAAGGGAAATGGCTCTTGTATCGCCAAAGTTGGTAACATCGGCAATAGGTATTGTTTACAGGAATCGAAAGAATGTCTGAAACCGATGACATTTATGACATGCGGATCTGCAAGGTAGGTCAGGACTATGCAACAGAGTTCAGTTACAAAGTTAGATAGATAAGGTCAAGAACTTAATGCAAAGCATAAAGATAAGAGTTTGGTATAAGGATTCTTAAATGTGCAAAAAGTGGCACTCTACTTATAAAATATACACATATGTAGCTGTTTGTTATAGGTGGCAACACTTTTGACAGTCCCTAGGTGTTGGGCAGAAGTTGGTAAGGGTCTCATATTCCCAATCAAATAAAATGTCGTTGTGTGTCATTTACCAACTTTCATCTTACATAACTACAAGGTACGAAGGCCCATCAAAATTCTTTACGTTGCGATAGACCCTATTAAGTTTGAAATCTGATCACTTTAAGCCACCGAATATCACAGCAATTATATCACTTTGCATTTGGATTGATCCCACCACTGATATGCTGCAGTAAATACCGAAATGGGATACTCCAAAGTGGCCCAGCATTGTCAAATTAGAGATTTCGTTTCAGTCACACAAATCGTCACATTCTGCAGCTCTCAGGTATAAAGACAATAAAATACAATGACAACAAGCCCCCAATAATACCAACAACAACAAGACATACAAATTAATGATGCCATAAAAATCATTTTATAGATTGGTAATGGAATCCTCTACCCCTCCAAAGAAACTAAATATTGTACATCAACAAAGTTGAAGTTGGATTTAGAGTTAGAGTATATCATTAAATTTAATACGGAGTGCGCGCACCTACCGAAGAAGACGCCTACAGTTGTTCTTGACCCAATGCACAATAAAAAACAAAAAAATAAAACAAATGCCTTAGATTGAATCTCTCCCGTATGGCATGTGTGTGACCATGTCCGGCTGGAGCCATGTCTACGGATATTTCTGCGCCGAAAAACAATTCGATAATTACTCCAAAACGCGTTTATGGTAAGGCGTAAGGGGAACTGATGGTGGTATTGGAGAATTCTGTCCGTTCTAAATGATTGATGTCCCTTTGAGTACGGTAAACACATTAACGGTGGAAGTATTGTGCCATAGAATAACTCCTAGCGTTGTCGTGGGACATGTCTGAGAAAAGCCGAACACTCTATTGAATCTCCACATATTTGTATGCATGTGATTCTTCCGACACTTTGGGATCGTTTTGGTTGTCGTCATAGTTGTGCATAAATTCACATTCACAACCTGTGGATCAGTAAAAGTTTTATGTCGAAAATAGGTCTCCTTTGTGCTCATGTGATGGGGTGTGTTGATGGTGCTGTAATTTGATTTAGATTGAGGGTCAGTTTCGATTGATTTCTGGGAAAGGCTATGGTCAAGGGTGTTAGAAAGGATTGTTGACTACAAAATTTGGTGAAACAAAATCAAAACCAACCAAGGCAACCAACAATCGAACATCTTCTTAAATTTGTAATTTAAAAAAATCTTGGAAACTGTACTATTTACTCGTACATTAGTGAAGATTTCATATCGAAATGTTTGATTACTCTTGGAAGTGAGTTTTCCATCTGCATCTTAGCTTACTATCAGTGACATTACCTCCCTGAACGCTGCACATCCAGGCTCGTTGATAAAATTGTTTCATATTCGCACATTTGCGGAACTGTTTCATCGATAACTGATGGCCTTCATTTACAGAGTACGCATTGGCGTAAACCTTATCTTTCACATAGCTCCGAAGAAAGAAGTAGCATGATTCCGATGACTCGGCCAGAAAACTTTTTTTTGGTTTACGTATTTGTGTCGCATATAGCATCATTTTGTTGTATATAAACATAGCCTTTATCCATACGGTCTTGTTCCGAATTCTGATTATCAACAAAGCCTTCCAGATGGCAATGTGCCTAGAGGAGCAAAACAATTTTCTGTTAAATTCTTGATAAATTTCATGCATTTCAACATCCAATTGGCGTTACGACGTTGCTGATTCCTATGTCCATTGCGCGCTCAAGGGGTTTGTGTACCCTTAATGTGATTGTTCACAGCGCGGGCGAAGGAAAATCAGGGAGGATGAAAAGAGAGGTACCGGTGAACGCTGGTTTTAAATGTTTGAAAGTTATAATGACTAGGGCATAAAGAGCTAGGCAGGGCATTCCATAAGCGAGTTGTACGGCTTAGAAACGAATCACGATATTTTAGAGTACGTCCGAAAATGGGCTTGAGGGTATACTGATGAGCATTCATAGTGAGACGGGTGTTACGGTTGAAAGTTTGAATGGGCGGAATGCTACGGCGATTTCGGTAGAGCACTGGTGGTGAAAATAGCGATAAAACAAAGTGAGACAGGAGACATTACGTCGGTGTTCGAGCGTGTCAATTGATTGACTGGTATTAGTATCATCAATAAATTTTATCGCACGGTTTTGAATCCTATCTAGCAGGTGCACCTTTATGCACAATCCCTGAGATCGAGATGAAATCGAATAACCTGCATTCTCGGACTCACTTCGGGCTAAAGGAACAATTTTACCAGTTATTCCTGCGCGATTTCGGTTCTTCATATCACTAACATGTCCTAAAAGCTAAAATTTCTGAACCAATTCAATAAAGTGTGAGCAAGTGGGTGCTTTATCGAAATGGGACAAAACTTTGAGTTTTTTTAGCACATTCAGTGCTATTTTTGAAAGAAAACCTACCGAAATTAATACGTAATAAATACAAAATATCATTCAGTGTAATACATGTTAAAATAGCGGGCCGATCTTAGCTCAGGATGGTTGAGAACGTGGGTAAGCTAAAATGAATGGTGGTGAGGCGCCGAATAGGACGCTATTCTGTCGTTGATGACTCTCTATGCTAATTGAGGTAAAGGTTCATTGACTTTGAGACATCTTCGACATATATGTATTCGAAATATATTTTTTGAGTTATTTACGAATTCCCTTCTTCTACTTCAAACATCTCATCATTCAACACAAGTTTAAGATTTGTCGTTTCCTTTTAAATCTCTGCACTCATCTAATCCAGATTCTAGCGAAGTCATCTGGATTTTAAACTGTCAACTGCTTGCCTCCTGTTGCATACTCCAAATCACCTAAAGAGAGGTTTTCCTCTACTGCGTTGTCCTTCCAGGTTAGGTTCAAAGACTTTGTGGGCTCTACATGTTCTAGCCATGTCAGTCAACTGATGCGCGGTTTTTTGATTAGGGGTAGGGATCTAATATATTTTGAAGCATTTTTCTCTCGAAATAACTGAGGACATCTTCTCTCCATGCACTAGCTCCATAAAGTAGGACTGGTATGGGCAAGCTTTTGTATAGAGTTTCCTTGGTTTTTCGAAATAGGACCCTACTACTCAATTACCCTTTTAGGCCAAAGAAACACCAACTGGCAAGAGTTAGTCTTCGTTTTTTTTTTCCTATGGCGGTATCGCTGGGAGAATTAATAGCAAAGACAAGGTAAACAAAGTCCCTGACTAACTCGAAATTGTAGCTGTCTAAATCGCTGATATTGTGTGTCCCTACTCGATGATAGTATATACTTGGTTTTGTCCTCATTTACAGTTTAACCCATTTTGACAGTTTCAGCACCGGCGATAGTCCGCTGGGTTCTCTCATTTAAGTCTATATCATCGGCGTACCCGGGTAGACTTTTGAAAGATTGTAGCTCCAGTGTTCGCTTGTGAGTTCCGCATAATTCTTTCACGTATGATGTTAATGAAGTCGTTACCGACTTTGACGGAGCAGCGAGCATTTTCAATCGTCATTCTGCACGGACTGACGAGTTTGGCAGGGATGCCAAGACTAGACATGGCTCTATACCGCGTCTATATAAATGCTGTCATATGTGGACTTAACATTGATGAAAAGATGGTGTGAACCGATTTGAATTTCTTGAGTTTTTTCCAGGATCTGGCAGAGTGTGAAGATTTGGTCTGAATCGCACTGATTGAGACCAATTACGTTGATCTTGTGTGCGGTATTGAGGAGACATACGCCTCTATAGTTGCTACGGTTGAAGGGGATTCCTTTATTGTGGATCGGGCAAACGGCGCTGAGATTCCATTCATCAGGCATACACTCTTCTGCCAAGATCTAAGAAACAAGTGGAGAGAATACACCATCTCTCCACAAAGTCATTTCCAGCAGCTCTGTATACGTTGGCTAGTAAGTCGTCAGGTCTAACTGCTTTTTTGGACTTACTTCATTTTGGTTTTCGTCTAAGATGAATGGTCTACTCTGTCTTACTGCGGAATGTTGAGTTTCGATATACGAGTACAGTCTGCAGAAAAATTGTTCAACATTCTCAGCACCGACTCTGACTCTACTATACGGTTTCCATCTTCATTTCTATGGATTTCCGTACGGGTCTTCTTGACTTGACACAATGTTTTTAACTGTTGGAAAGACTTCCGTACGTTTTTCCGCACTTCCTCTGCTCTGTTTACTTCTTCTGGAAAAGCCAATGTTCTTTCCGTTTCTCTGCTCGTAGAACTCATGAGTAGCTTTCGTTTTTCGTTGCAGGCTTGTTTTTAACTGCATATGCTTGCCGGCATTCTATCAAACCATGGAGTTCTTGGTGGTGGTCGGGTGAAACAAAGCACATCAGTTGCGGGGCACATCACGGTTACCACTGGCCTTCGGTACTTAAGGATAGTGGTAAAGAAGTTATTGAGTGATTTCGGGATAGGCGTTCGGCGAGGATTCTGACGGGCTCTTGCAATTTCAGCTTTTCTACGTTATATTTTCTCACAGTAGTTCTTCTTTGTTGTGGTACTTGGGAAATCATCGTTTGTACATTGCCTAAAATAAGGTGGGGATCCAAGTCAATGCTGTCTGCCCGGGACATTCGGACGTCCAGAATACTGGAAGCATGACTTACCGCAATGTGATCAATTTGATTTAGAGTTTCATGATCTTGAGACTGCCATGTTCCTTTGCGTATATTGAAATGAGGAAACCGTGTGCTTGCTATAGTGATATTCATCCCTTCGCAAAAAATTCAATAAGCTTAAGTTCATAGACAGGCGTGGTTTTGTATAGGCTATGCTTACCAGTTGACCTACCAGAGAAGTTCACCTTTCCTATCCTGGCGGATATTTTGGACATTGCTCATATGACATATAGAGGACCTCGTAGACACATTCATTGGTGTCGTCGTCCTTATCTTTCATAGGGGCATGGGAACGTAATAGGCTTATGTTAGCGAATTAAGCCCTGATGAGGATTGTTATAAGATCTTCGTTCGCATGTCGGATGTTGAAGACTTCTTGCCTAAGTCTGTCGCATATGGCAAATCCGAATTTAAAAAATGCGCTGTTTCTTTTCCCTATATCAATCACTACACCACAGCTTTTCAACCTCCTTTTGTTCGGCCTATTCCATCGCACTTCCTGGAGTGTTTCAGTGCTAAGAGTCCGAACATTGAATTTACAGGTTATAATCTGGCACTCTTGATTATTTTTAATTACCAACAACAGCCTACTTCCCATTTTTGGAGAAAATTTATTCTAACTTCTTGGATCAACAAATTTCTTCCTTGACCTTATGACACCTATTTTGTTTGCACACCGGTCTGTCTGCATTCATCTATCCAGACTTCTTTTAATTGATTCTTCTTGAAATTTCCACTTTCAGATTTAATGCAAGTCATAAATACATCAACCTCTTTCCATTATCGTACATCAAAAACCGAAGTGAAGCCATGACCGTGACGTCCTTCAATTGTGACCACACCACTATCGCCATCATCCAAAACAACCTCACACAATGCCAAGTGCGCTCCATTCATTCCACCGAATGGACAGCTAAAACCAAATTAACTTGCACTCCTAGAAGACTATGATCTCCCGCACAATTCCCACAATCGCTACCTAAAACACCAGCACTGACATCACCTTCACCAGCGTCATCGGCAGCACCAAGTGCGTCGCGTCGACGTAGTGGCAGCACCAGACATCCAAGATCTTCCTGATTGATGACTTTCATTTGCAACTTGGACAGTTGCACATTAATTTCATGGTGCGTATCGGCCTTCCCAAACGCACTGGAGGAGGAACTTGTGCCGGACACAGTTCCCTTCTAGAACACCCAGGAATTCTAAATATTTCAGAGCACACTCACATGTGTCCAAGTCCGAAAAGAACTCTGGCAAAAGATAACTATATCGCGAAGAATATTCCATTAGCATAATCTGTGCGAGACCTCATATGTCAAAGCCTCGGGGTAGTCTCCTTTGGTGAACTATTCCCTTAAGCCCTTTCCATAAGCACCATTGCCGTGGTTATTGGCATACAACACACATATACGGGCTACATGTTCTCTCATAGACGGACAAATGATGTTCCGCACTTAATGCCATTTCAAAGCGATTCGAGTGGTCAATTTGATAAATTTTTGTCATTTATATAGCCACGGGGGAATCAAACTGGGAGGACTGCTCGTACCTTGTTACACCTCATAAAGGCTGCATAGCACGCAGGGTCTTCCATGGCCCGAACATGTCGATTCCAAAGCCAATGCTAGCAGTCTGCAATGGTCTGTTACCATTTCTACTCAAAAGAGTTTGCAATCTTCTATCGTGTCGATAAGATCTTCCAACACTAATGTACGTATGTATGATGATGTCTACATATGTGTGAGTGTGTAATCCGATATTTTATTGATTTTAATGTTTTCGTATGTTTTGAGTCCTGGCATTATGATATCAATTTTTCAGTCATACGATCGAAAATCACCAGCTATTACGAGAAGATCCTGTCCTGAGCCGTGTACGTCTTGTACTCGTAGTTCGACTACGTGTATTTGTTTACCCAGTTATATGTGATGCTGGTTGTGTTGGAGAGTTTCGAGGGAATCAGAAGCTACCTACATGTACATGGACGGTGTATACTGCTTGTTTTGTTATTGTTACTACTAGGCTAGGGGCTCTAATCTGAGATAGAAGGTAGAAGATGGATACACAATTTGGATAAGGAGGTGTGGGGCGGCTTTACGAAAGAGCAAAGCTTAAGGAACAGGTGCTAACTAGAAGCCGATTCAAGTAGAAGACAAGAACAGTAATGGCTAGAAAAAGTGATCATTGTTTTAAGAAGTATTAGCATTTCAACCTGAGTCATCCCAAAATAGATTTGCCTAACTTTACATCTAAAAACATACTCATACTGGCCTTTGTGGAACTATGATATAGTAGAGAGTCGTCCAACAAGAGGTGTTATTTTAAATTGTGCGCCGTTGTTGAATTGTCAACATACACCTATCAGTACGATAGTTTTTGATAAATGGAAACTAGGAGTAAATACGGAACGATACACACTGCTATGACGTATTGAAATAGTAAAAAATCACTACAAAATGGTGAAAATATCTCGGAAATATTTCGTAAAGTTCATTCTGTTTTTGGTCATTATCAAGCATCTTCTCGCACAGCTATGACGAATTTAATCTATAAATTTGAACGTCACGGATAGATTAGTGATGTGATGAGTCCAACGTGTGTTCATCCAGCAAGGTCAGCTGAAAATATCGCCGCCATAGCTGACAATGTGACGAAAACCCAGGCTTTCCACCTCGTTTTGCATAAAGATCTTGGCCTACATGCTTCTAAGATCCAATTGGCACAAGACTTGGAGCCAGAAGATCAAAATGCCGTAAAAACATAAAGAAATGCCAAGTCATCTCATACTCCCAGAAGCGTTTAATACTTCCTGACCGAACTTACTATATCCAAATGCCCCCATTTATTCGGCTTAATAAAAGCTATAACATAGATATTAAACTTAAACTAAAACTTAAAACTAAGGTTGGTTGGAATGGTGAAGGAGAATGGATTTGAGGTAAGAAGTGGTGCGGTGGATGTCAAAGACGTTAGGGTTTGAGTTGATTTTACGTAGCATATGGGAGATTGGTTCGTTCGCGCCATAGGAGATGTGGTGGGTTGATAGATAGAAGAGTCGAGGGGTACGTAGATTACGAGGGTTAGTGTTGAGGAAAATGGAGTTGTGAAGGGACGCGCATTCAACGTGACCTGAAAGGAGTCGATGAATGAAGAGAAAGTCGGCTACATCACTGCGGTCTTCAAGGGTGTTTAAGTTGATAAAGTTGAGACGGTTTTGATTCGAGGGCATACCTCGAAGAACAAATCGAAGAAAACGGCGCTGGATGCTTTCAATTCTCGAGATATGAACACGATGAACTTGACTGGCGTACTCTAGGAGGGGGCGAACAAATGAAATATAGAGGGACCTGGTTAAATATGGATTGGTGAATTCTTTGGACCACCGTTTTACAAAACCTAGTGCAGAGTTGGCTTTGAGGATTATCTCATCCATATGTAAAACGGAAGTTGAGCTCCCTATCACACAAAATGCCGAGGCCGCTAAAAGATTGTACGGAGGAGAAAGGTTGGTTATGGAGAAGATAGAGTCGGGGAGGAAATTGGTTCTACTTATGTGAGAAAGATGGATTGGCATTTGGCGATATTAAGTTCCAAAGAATTTTTGAGACACCAGATAGAAAAACTATTAAGATCTTGTTGAAGGAGGAAAGAGTCAATCCGGAGAGGAAATGGTTTTGAAAAATTTCGTATCGTCGACGTAAAGGGAGACAGACGAGTGTTTGATGATCATATCGAGATCATTTATGGTTAATATAAAAAGAAGGGGACCGAGATGGCTGCCTTGTGGAACTCCAGAGGTGGCCAAAAATGGAGCGGACTGGGCTGACCTAAAACGAACACTGTAAAAACGGTTTTCGAGGTAAGAGGATATCCATTTTAACAATATGGGTTCAAAGCCGAGGGCAGGCAATTTAAAGATAATTAACCGATGAGAGATTTTATCGAAGGCTTTGCTAAAATCGGTTGCAACTACATCGACTTCATTGCCATTCTCTAGGGCAGAGAGGGCAAAGGATACGAATTCAACGAGATTTGTGGTGGTTGACCTACCCTTTAAGAAGCCATGTTGTCTAGGGGAAATAAGTGATTTGCATTGGAAGCTTAGAGCTTCATACAAAATACTTTCGAAGAGTTTGGGTATATGGGAGAGTTTAGCGATGGGACGATAGTTGGTTATTTCATTCTTTGATCCTTTCTTGTGGATCGGGGTTATGAAGGAGGTTTTCCAAACCTGAGGAAATTCTCCTTGTGAAAGGGATAGACGGAAGAGATTAGAAAGGGCAAGGGAAATAGAGGAAGAACATTTTTTAAGAAATATGGCAGGGAGGCCATCTGGGCCAGGTGTGAATTCGTCATTGAGTTGGTGTAATTTATATTCTATATAAGACGGGTCTAAGATATGAGAGAGAAGTGGGCCATTGGAGAAGTTCAGCAGGTAACTAAAATAGGATGGGTCTGGTACAAAGGAGTCGTTGGTGAAGGATTGTTTAAAAAAGGTGGCAAATAGGTTGGCAGTGGTGAGTGAATCGGTTGATGAACTGTTGTTGAAAGAGAGGGAAGGAGGGTAACCATCGGACTTTCTTTGTAGTTAACAAATTGGAAAAGGGACTTAGGCCCCTTTATAAGGTTGACTTGCGCATTGTTAAGGTAGCGCTGCTAAAGGGAATCGTTCGGTGAAGTGAAGATAAGCACCAAGATAGTTGGAATAGGAATCTGGTATGCAGAAAAACAGCCCATAATTTGTTTCTCTTATTTCGTAAGGAATGAATCTTAAGATTATCCCAGGGAGGACTAGTAGATGATGTTTTAAAGTGGGAAAACGGAACGTAAAGGGAAAAAGAATTAAATATTTCATTATAAAAAATGGATAAGGCATCATTTATACTTAGGTTGTGAAAGTTAAAGACGGATCTGCTGGGATATTCACTGATTTTGTGAAAGTTTGCTTTATGAAAGTCGTGGGAAAAGTGGACTTGAATGAAGAGTTATGAAAAAATGAAAGTAGAAGGGGGGGATGGTAGTTATCGATTGTTGAGAGAGATAGGGGACAAAGTGAGAACTAGGAGTTAATTGTTGTGAAAAGAAGGTCTAGTTGCCTGCCCATATAATTGGATATACCACTGACTTGGCATATACTTGAGTCTGTTAAGCGATCTAAGAAGAGACATTCCTTAGGTGAGTTGGCATTTGGAGCGATGAAAAACGATTGATCATCCGATGGAGTCCGCTGTAGATGAGATTAAAGTCGCTGAAATTAAGGATATCATCAATAGAGTTTGACAGGTCAATTAAATGGTCGATCGCATCGATAACAAATTGGTAAGATTTGATAGGTTGAGCTGGTAGGATGTAGCAACATATAACGTAAAGGGACTTGAGAGGCAGGGATATTTTTATTGCGACAAAGTCGGCTTTAGAGGATGAAGAAATTGTAATGGGAGAAGTGTTAAGGCTGTTGTCGATTGCCAGCAGAACGCAGCGACAGGGGGAATCATCACTTGTGCTGATAAGATCTTCGTCGCGAAAAACATTAAAAGTAGGGGGGAACAATTCCTGGTTCTTTATGTCGGGAATCAAATGGGTTTCGGCAAGGACAGTTTTAGAGCGAAGACCTCTTACATTCTGGTAGTAGACTGTAAGAGGGATGTTGTGGGGTGGAGGTGTGAGGCAGAATGGTAAGGGAGGCACGTTATGGACGAAAAAATTTGTCGCGGTCAGCTCGGCTTCGCTGTAGGTGTGAAACTCGTTTAGAGTGAACATAGTTGCCGAATGCAGCAAGGTCGTCTGCTACTTTCCGAGGGGACATGTTAAAAATCTCGTGGTAACTGACATAAAGGTTTCTGAGACTGATAGGGTCGGTAGGGAGGCCTTCCTGCTGGATGGAAACCATGACGCTGGTTTTGGTTTTCCCTTCGTAGCAGACCGAGTCCGATTTGTCATGTAGATAGGCAAGAAAGAGACGAATGTTTTCATATATCTTTCTTTCTCTTAGCCCAGAGAGAGCATATCAACTTTCTGTAGTGCCATTGGTCTGCTGTGTTAGTTTAACAGTGGGCGGAAAAAGGGGATCAAGAATAAGAGCAGTGGAGGATGGAGATGGAGATAAATGGTTGGAATGGAGTTCGATGAGGGATGAGATGTGGGATTTAGGGTATGAGAGTTAATAAAATGAGGGTACTTAGCTCCAGTTTTAAGGTCGAAGTTAGGAAATGAGTTGCTGGCTGGGTTTGGTGGCGTAGAAGGTTGGGAAGGAATGTATATATGTGAATAGATGTATATAGCTTCGGCCACGTTAATGCATGACTTGGGCGTTGTCTGTGATATTGAACTCATTTTCCACACCAACATTGATTCCGTAATTAATAGAATTAACTCCGAACTTGGCTTTGTTAAACGATGGTCCAAAGAGTTCACTAACCCTTACGTCACAAAATCCCTGTACATCATCTTTGTCATCCCGCTTTTCAATTATGCCTTCCAGGAATGCTCTCCTTACTATGAAAACCATATTCCACGTATTCGCTCTGCACAGGCTTCCATGGGCAACACACTACATCCTTCCGCCCTGTGATGACTGACTCAAATTTCTGCGTCTACTATCTCTGGAAGAATGTAGCGAACCCGCCGATATTTTCTTTATACTCGTACACCACCTCTTAACCGGCACCATCAACTGCCCCTCACAGCTGGATCAGATTTATTTTAATACCAACCCACGCAAATAACAACCGAACTGCACATGGTTATAGCGAAACATTATTTCGTATGAGACGTGAAGGTAATAGCACTTTCCATGTGTTCGATTTCCATTGCAGTAGAAGTACTTTCAAAAACGCCCTCAATTATCACCTCTCCCGGTTCTGATCTTCCCTGTCATTTGTTTTCAGTTCAAGAACAGTTTGTATTAAATTCAATAAAGCCGTCTGTGGTTAACTTAGGAAAGCTTGTCCTTTACTGTTTCCTCAACCTTCAAAATATTCGGCTTTACTACTCGTAGATCAGCTGAAAGAATATTTAATGATTTATGTATGTAAACTCTTAAAACCATAAATTCATCTCAAACTTAATTGGGAGACACTTGGCGGCTGACCCAGAACTGACAGTTGCCAATTTTACATTGGCTTTGTCACACAAAAGGGCATTATTTGGTAACCTGACTGTACGTGTAGTAAAAATACAGAAAACCCGATATAACCATCCGCTGCTACGCACTGCACGTCCAAGTGGCTGGTCATTACTCAACCTAATCCTAGTCCCATTTAGGAGTTGAAATGAAAAATGATTCGCGTTGTATTTAAAAATTTCCACCACGTAATCTAGGAAATTCATTTCCACCGATAGGCCAGGTGAATTCGCCTCCTCTTAAGTCGCAGCCATTTGCAGCGCTCTCCATGGGCATCTTACTCGGTAGAAGCCGCACAGCCTACCTGTGCCATGTTACCACAGAAACCACAGAAGGTACCTAGAGAAATTGAGTTGTTCCAGTGCTGGTTGCATTCGTAGATTCTAGTGATCATGAGGATCCGATAGCTGCGATGAGCGGTAAATATCATAATGGGATCACATTTATATTCATATTGGCACAACAGATGTCGTTGCTGCGCACCATCCTTTGGATTATGTTAACATAATGTTTTTTGTCTCTTTTTGGTCTACGAGTACCTACTCGTACTTGTATCTAGAGGTGGCTTTGTACGAGTATGCATACTCGTATCTTAGTTAAGCGAATAACGGAGCCTTAAAGGAGTATCATCATTTGAAATGAAAAATCTCTGTATGGTTAGTGTGTTCCTGTTGCATTGCACAAAATTTCGACGACCCAAGGAATCCAATTAATTGACTTTGGACATGTTTCGCTGGAAAGCCAAAGAGACTCTGGACTGTTTGAAAAGACGATGGAATGCACGTCCCATGGGGAATGTCATTGACATCTTGAATCGAGATGTCATTGCCGCGATTTTGATGATCATCGAGTTTCACAGGCAATCAAATTTTTCTGCTCTTTGTCGTCCATGCTTATGGTATGTTTATTTTCTGTTTCATCTTATTTTTGCTGGTCTAAAAAATCATTTGGTACTGCTAAATTGCCAACAATTTTAGGGGTTTCATTGACATAGCGATCGTGCGCGTGAGGGAAGGAGGAGTAAACATTCGGGTACCATATAGTGATCATCAGAGAGGGTATTTGATTGAGGCTGTAATTAAAATTGACAAATTCTCACCGATGCAATGAAGTTTGGACATATCTTTGACGAAATACTCATCGTGATGGGTTAAATTAACCAACAACTAAGAAGATGGAGTAGGTACACAAAATCGAATTTGAAGGACGGCTATTCCACCGATGAAACTTAGTGTTATTCAGATAATTAAGATACTTGAACATGCTTAGTTAAACTTATTGATTGAACGATCGTAATTACTCTGTTTTTGTAGAAGTTTTGCACTTCTAAGAAACGGTCTTTAGATTGGAATTTACTGTTGTTTCGGCAGGTTTTGAAATTTCAAGAAATTGTTGGTTTGTACTCCAAAGATCTTAAAGGTTGTGAGGTATGCCTTCAAAGAAATTCTTGTCAGGCTTTGCAGTACTGAACAACATTTAATGACTTTTAGAGACGTAAGATAATTCTAAGATCGATCCCAATGTACGAATGTAACTCAGTAATCGGAATTTGGAAAATGAATGACCGGAATAAAGAGAACGCTACAGAGAGATGAAGTATTTGAAGTTGGGTGAGGAAACTTGGTCTGGCAAACTGAAGGGATTAAGAGAATATCAAATTGTGCCAAAATTTATTTTTAGTAAGTATTTCCCAAGTGGTGACAAAAAAGGGGTGACAAATAGTCAAATTTATGATTTTCAAATTATTTTCAAATTTCAAATTGAATTAGTAAACTGCTTAGTAACTGCATACTCAATCGTTCTTACTACCACAAAAAATCACAAGTTGAAGTTTTTTTACATTAAGATAGGTTGCGGTTTTTTGACTTTGCTGTTGTTCTTGTCCAGTTGTCCAAGGTATCGAAACTACGAGTATTTGGCCATTCCGTTAAGAGATAAGTTTCAATTTTAAGCTATCATCGACGTGCAGTGACAAAAAAAAATATCACACAGTGCGGGTATCCCACTTCTCTCGCTCCTGGTCGTAGTACTGTTGCCGGCACTCAATCACTGCCATTACTGTATTTACCATACGGTACAGGCAGTGGCTGAGTGTCTGATGGTTAGCGGATTGTGAGTGAAAATTATGTTGGTGCACTGTTTCATATTGTTGTAAGGGCATAACACCAACAACAATTTGATCCGGTAAATCAATGTCAGAATTTTCACTTCGCAGCCTTGCTTAGTATCGTCGGTGTTTGTGTTTTCTGTGTTTGTCTGTGATTATGACTAGGCAATTCAGGGTAGACTAGCCAATGTACGCGGGCTAAATAGTAATCACTTTTCTGCGTGCGTCCATGTCTGTAAGTACAGACCAGCTGTTTTGGCAATTAGTGAAACACAGGTAGATCCCCGCCCACACCTCTCAGATCATTCTGATCTGAAGCTACCTGGCTACGAACTAGTGCCATCATTCTTGATGTAGCTTACAAAACTCCACCACAATGTAGTCCCTGTTCCAATCCGGAACTCAATTTCATGTGGTTAAAATTCCATCTCCGTAAGCAAATTATCCACTACTGCTTTATTTACAGAAGCCCCAAACTGGACGGCAATTCAACTTTTAACGAGTTTGATGCGCTGTCTAACTCCATTCAAAGAATTGTATCCCAGTATCCTCAACTGAAATCGTTATTACGGGAATAACATAAACGGGGTTTGAGCGGATAAAAAAAAAAAAAACAACAAAATCACTGGTAACTAGGAACGTTTATTATCAAAAAAAAACTTATTGTAAGACTTAACACGGGATACTACACACATTTCGTGTAGTTCGCCTCTATTTATTACATTCAATTTTCTGGGTTGTTAATCGGCAGACGTAATGTCAGCGATTTTGCAATTGCACATATTTTCTGGGAATACACCGACCGAATTGAGGTGTTTCCAGGAAATTGAAAAAGAATTAATTATTTTTTGTAATCGACCGGATAAACGTGTCAAATTCATCGCCTGGTGCTGGCAATGGTGCTGGTGTTTGCACATATGTAACTTCTCCCTCCTTAAGAGTGAAATTCTCCTGAATTTTATTACTAAAGTTCATTTGTATCCTTTTTTGTTGTATACATAAACATGATAATATTAAAAACATAATTAGTATTGTTACAATGCAAGTTACATTTATTTTATAGGATACATCTTTCTTAAATTCTATTTCTTCTATTGCTTTGATATTTTCAAAGTTTTTTAAGATAATTTTGTCAAACTTTATTGTTTCAGTAAAATTAAATTTTTCTTTATAATTCGGATAATAAAATCGTTGCTTTTGTATATGTTTTACATTAGAATATTTTAGATCTAAGAAATACAAGGTGCAATTGACGAAATTGATTAAATAATTTCCTGTGAGTTTTATATCTCTATCATCACATGTTTGGTTTATCTTTAAGTTTACATTTTTAATGAATAGTGTTTCGTCATCTAAAGATTCAATTTCGGTTTGATCATTTTTGATTAGTTTACAATTTTGTTTTATTACACAATGTTTACTTTCGATTAATTCGTTTAGATTTTTGTCTTCTTCATATTTGTACGTTTTATTTCTATACTCTATAATGAATTCTTTTTCGGCATCAATTTCTAGAAAATTTGTATTAGGAACTGGAGTTAAAAGTTTAAGGGGCATAGTTACATAATTTTTTGGAATTTTAATGGCGAACATTAACATGTTTTCTTTGTATTTTGCAACTCCAAGTCTTATTTGTTTTAATTTGAAAAAATCTATTTTATATGCTTCGATTTCATCATTTGTAAGGATATTGGGGTGTAAAATGTTACTTCTTGCTGATACAATATTATCCTGAATATGTTCTATTTTTGACTCGATATACTTAAGTTTAAATAATTGATCAAAATAAATTTGCTTCATTACTAATTCTCTTTCTACTCTCTGTATAGTGTTAACCTGTTTTAAAATTGTTACTCTATCGTTACTAATGGTATCTCTAAGCATGTTAAAAGTACTGTTAAAATATTCGTTAATTTTAATTTGATTATTGGATGCTACGATTGCATTATGACTGTTCTTTGCTACTGTATCTAGGTGTTCTTCTATAGTCTGTCTGTCGTCGTCGTCCATGGTTCCGAATAGCCATTTTTGTGTCGTACCTATAATGTTAATTAGACCTCGTCTTTGTCTATGTTGTAAGGGTACTAAAGTCCTAATCTTGTATATGATATTTGAAATTTCTTCGTTTAACATTTGTCTTTGTTCGAGTTGTAATGGGGCTAGATTAATAGAAATGTTTTTTTACTAATGCTATTATTTCAGCTGGGTTTATAATATGTAGTATAATGTCTGTCTCATTTGTAATGCTTATGTCAGTCAATTGAAGTTTAACGTATCCGTTCTGTTCGTTTATCGTCTGTACGTCAAGGAGGTGTTGGCAATTAATCTGAGTAGTCAGTGTCAGAAGTACTATCCATGCTATTACCTGTAAATTTTAATGGTCGCTTAATATTTGTATAATGGATATTTTTCAAATTTGCTTTCTTATATTTTGGCTCATGCTTGTGTCTAACTGCCTTGTAATTTTTGATAAAACCCGTTGCCCTCTGTTCTTCATAATCTTCTCTAGTCTTATTTAATTTTCCTAATTTTCTTTCTTTTACTTTCTCTATATTCTGGCGAATTCTTTCTAGATCAATCTTATGAGTATGTGCGTAAAAAGGATTGCATTTCATGGTAGAGTGGAATCTATGATTATAATTTCTTACAGCTTTTTGTATAATTCTTTTTACTGAAAGTTTATTTTTATTGAATGAAATAATTCTAAATTTTTCTGCTATAGTGTTATGGAAACGTTCAATGTCTGCATTGCCGGTATGACTATTTGGCTTTGTTAAATGTAGAGAAATTCCCTCTTCTTCTAAGAATTCCTTTATCTGAACAGCTTTGAATTCGTTATCTGCTATTATTTTATTTGGTTTTCCTATTTTTGTAAAATGCTCTTCTAGTTGCTCAATTATTGTAGAGTGGTTTCTGTCTGTTAAATGGTACGCCGAACCGAATTTAGAAAATTTATCTATTATGGTTAGAAAACTTATTTTTCTTATTACGTATGTATCAATATGGATTATTTGATTGATATCTGTAGGTGTTTCCGTTTTCTTAAATTTAGCTTTTATGGGATTGCGGTCATATTTGACTGCTTGGCATACGTCGCATTGGTTTATAACAATATGGATAAATTCCATTAGCTTGGGATAGTATATTTTATACTTAATTTGGTTATATGTTTCCTGTATACCAGAATGTTGGCTTTCCTTAATATGGTACAGAGCTATTTGCTTCACAACTTCTACCTCTGTTTCGATGTCTTGTGCCCTAAATGAACACTTGACGAATCTTACCGAGTTGTCATTCGAATACATCTCTCTTATTTTTTCTTGGAGAATATTGTATACGTTATCCCCTAGTTCTGAGAATATGCCTACTTTTCCTTTTTTTATAAATCTCCTTAGTATGTCTCCTAACCTGTCAAAGTCATACTCTGCTATGTAGATAATTCTTTTACTGTGCAGGATCTCAATTTCCCTAATTTTGTTATTTGTTAGTATTAGCTGAGTTTTGAACTTATTGACGATGTCTTCGACAATTGGAATGTGATCCATTAGTTCTTCCTCTGCCGAATGTACAGTTTCATTGTCCTCGTCTTCTTCTACATTAAATACAAGTTCTGAATCACTTTGATTACCTTTAAGCGAAAAATTTTCTGTTAGTGTGGGATTCTCTCCCTCCTTAGATTTAACGTCCTCGTTAACCTTTATTCTGCTAAGAAAATCTGCTACCCTGTTTTCTTTACCTTTAAGGTACTCTATTTCAAACTGATATTCTCCTAGTTTAAGAAGCCATCGTTGATGTCTAGGTGAAAGATCTTTTCCTCTATATTTTGCATGAAGATACTTAATTGGCTGGTGATCTGTAAAGATCTTAAACTTATTACCGTAAAGGTAAGGTCTAAAATAATTTATTGACCACATTATCGCTAGGAATTCTTTGTCTGTAGCGGAGTAATTAAGTTCGTGCTTGTTGAGAGTACGTGATGCATAGCATATCGGGTGTCCTTCTTGAGAGATTACCGCTCCAATCGCATAATTGGATGCGTCAGTTGTCAGTGTAAATTGTTTTTTAAAGTTGGGGTATCTTAATATTGGGTGACTACTTATTAGTCCTTTCAATTTTTCAAATGCTTCTATGTAGTTTGGATCATTTGCATTTATTTTGGCATTTTTCTTCAAGTATTTGGTAATAGGTTGTGCTACTTTAGCATAATCTCGGATAAATTTCCTATAGTATCCGGTTATTCCTAAAAAGCTCTTTATTTGTTTCTGGGACTTTGGAAGTTCTAATTTTTCAATACAAGCTATCTTATCCGGATTAGGTTTTAAACCGTCTTTAGTGAGAATATGACCTAAGAATTCGGTCTCTCGCTTCATAAAATTACACTTATCTACCTGTATCTTAAGTCGTTTAGATTCTAATATTTTAAAAATGTTTGTTATAGCTCTGACGTGTTCTTTCAATGACGTACTAAAGATAAGTATGTCATCCAGATAAACTACGCACGTCTTATTTATATGGTCTCTAAGAATATCATTCATCAGCCTTTGGAATGTCGCAGGTGCATTCTTCAAACCGAATGGCATTCTTATAAACTCATATAATCCGTGGGGGGTGACAAAAGCTGTCTTTTTGCGATCTTCTTCTTTGATTAATATCTGGTGATATCCTTTGGCAAGATCTATTGTGGTGAAGTATTGTGATTTCCCAAGTTTGTCTAATATTGAATCAATATTTGGCAAAGGGAATTTGTCGTCAACTGTGATTTCGTTCAACTTTCGATAATCGATTACGATACGAAATTTCTTTTTCCCTGAGTTGTCCATTTTCTTTGGAACAACTATAAGTGGACTCGAGTATTTAGAATTACTCTTTCGAATAATTCCCTGAGATTCCATTTCTGTAATTTGACGTTTTACTTCTTCGTCATGCATAGGGGGGTATCTGTATAATTTAGCGTTCACTTGTTGATCAGTGGTTGTAACAATTTCATGCTCAATTTCTGGGGTACTTGATAATTTGTCACCTTCTTTGAAGAATAGATTACCAAATCTGTTTAACAGGTTATCTACTTCTTGGCGTTCTTCTTTGTTAAGATGATCTAATTTTATATGATTGATGCTAGTATCAGTAGTTTCTAGGGAACATATTTGATTTAATACATATGGGGGGTTAGTGAACTTTAAGCACTGATTGTTTAGATAAATATTTCCTTCTTCGAAGTTTATTAAAGTGTTTAATTTGTTTAGTAAATCCATACCAATTATAAACTGATATCCTCTATTGCAAAGTCTTTTGACTTTCCATCTAATAAGGGTGTTGGGTGACGCTTTGAATTCTTCTGGTACAGGTGTATGTATTTCATACGATATTGTGTCCCTACCTGTCACTGTAGTAAAGTGAATTGGCTCAATACGGAATTTTTCAAATTCATTCAACCTATCGTCTGCTATACTTAGGGTTGAGCCCGTATCTACTAATGCTATAAAGTTTTTTGAGCAAATAGTTATCCTAATTTGTGGTAATTCGTCCGAGGCTAGTTCATAAAAAACGCGGGACATTGTTCGTTTTGATTTCTTACATTTTCGTTACTTATTTCCTGAGGCATTACCATTCTTTGTCCAGATCTCTCCTGTTGATGGCTATTTTGGCCCGGAGATGATCTGAAGTGTCCTGAATTTGGGTTTTGACCTTGGGAGTTATTTATCTGTCTCCTATCGTTGTTTCCCTGAATATTATCAACCTCCATGTTTTCTGCTGGTGGATTTTGTCTATCAGGCTGCCTATGCTGCCCTGACAAGTTCCTTTGTTGTCCCTGATAATTATTTTGCCTATACTGACCTGAAAAATGTCTTTGTTGGCCCTGATTATTTTGTCGATGCTGTCCTGATCTATTATGATACTCATCAGCATAATTTGGTCTTCTTTGCTTTTCTGGTGGAACAATTGTCTTTGGCCTAACTACTCTTCTAAATTCCGGCCTAATGCAGGAATCCTCGAATCTTCTCTTTCTCATTACTGAGATTATTTAGCTTAAATCGTTTTCTTCATATATCCTGTCTAATAATGTGCCTTGCGCTATTTCTTTAGCGGTATTTATTAATATTACACCAATATTGCTTAAGTCTATATAGTTTTCTTCTTTATAATATACAATAAGTTCGTCAGTTTTATATTTAATACTTTGCAATTCTACTGCTAATTCGCTTACCGTATTGACCTTTAAATTTGTAATTCTTTTGTATATTTCGTGCGGCTCTGTGTCCGGTTTGTATCTAAGCTTCAATGTTTCCTTGATGGTAGTCCAATTGTCAGTCTCTGGTGTGTTGATCACGGCGTTCTTCGCTTCACCTTGAATCTTCTCGTGGAAAACAGCTCTCACTACAATCTTCCTTAGTTCTGGATCTTCTACTTGATTGAGGTAGTATTCTACGCAACTGAAGAATGAGTTGATCGTAACATCTCCTTGTCCGGTGAATATTGACATGTAACGGACATCTTTTAAAATCCTTTCCCTTTCCTCTCGGTTTTCTCGTTGTTGGAGTTGTACGTACGCTGACCTTACTTGTTCTAGCTGCTGAGTTCTTAGCTCTAATTCAGCAATAAGTTGATTTTGATTTTCCATGTTCCTGTTGTTATCGTGTATTTGATGTCTTTTCATAGACTTCTGTTTTTGCACTTCACTTGTGATTTTTCTTTTGCTTTTAGGTACACACACTAATCTTTGTCGATTTTATGGTATGTATTGCAAATTTTAATTCGAATTTTCACTGGGTAACGTGTTTATTAATTGAATTGTTTCATTTAGGAACACTTATATTTAATTAATTTCACACGACGTAAATTCGTTTCGCTGGACTCTTATTTTATAAGAATCCTACCGACTGCGCCAATAACATAAACGGGGTTTGAGCGGATAAAAAAAAAAAAAACAACAAAATCACTGGTAACTAGGAACGTTTATTATCAAAAAAAAACTTATTGTAAGACTTAACACGGGATACTACACACATTTCGTGTAGTTCGCCTCTATTTATTACATTCAATTTTCTGGGTTGTTAATCGGCAGACGTAATGTCAGCGATTTTGCAATTGCACATATTTTCTGGGAATACACCGACCGAATTGAGGTGTTTCCAGGAAATTGAAAAATAATTAATTATTTTTTGTAATCGACCGGATAAACGTGTCAAATTCATCGCCTGGTGCTGGAAATGGTGCTGGTGTTTGCACATATGTAACTCGGGCGACTCCAATATACACAATTCTGGGTGGCTTGACATTCTCGGCAGACAACACCCGAAGGACGGTGTGTTGAGATCTTCGCTGCGGAAAACAACCTAGCGCAGCTTATAAATGGGTCCAAGCGAATACCAGACGTTGATAGACATACCGCAAACACCCTGGACTTGTTTCTAACTTCTCACCCTGATAAGTACACCATTGATGTGCTCTCCCCTCTAGGATCGTTGGACCATTGTGTCATATCAGCTAATTTCTCGTACACCGACAAATTCACAGTTAGAGAAAAAATTCCAAAAAGAACCGTATGGCAATACGACGTGGATGCCGCTGCTGATATGAATAAAGACGCCATTCTCTTTGGAATGAGATCCTTTATTCCTCATCGGATGAAGAGTATCAAACCAAAAGAAAAGCCATGATACGACTCGAGCTGTAAAGAGGCCGTCAGGGTTAGAGAAATGATTTTTCAGTCCTACAAGACCAGCCCGACCGTGGAAAACCGAACAAAGTTTAAACGAGCCAGGAATGACTGCAACGTCTTTCTTAAGTGCGTGAAATTCCAATACTACCAAAAACTGAGGCAAAAAATACTGCAATGTCCCAAAGGCAGTAAAAATGTTTGGTCGTTCGTCAAAAACATTAGAAATTCCGCCTCATACTCCATCCCAACGCTCATTTACAATGACATTACAGCTGTCAGCTCTTTGGATAAGCCCAATCTGATTGCTGCACACTTTGCGGCCAGCTCAACACTCTCAGATTGTGCTTCGTCTCCGCCTAAACTTGAGTGCGTCGAATCTTCAATGGGACGAATCTACTTTCGCACTCGTGTAGTATCAAGAGTACATAAAGATCTCAACATACATAAATCCGCTGGTCCAGATGGTATATCTCCCCTTCTACTGAAGAGGTGTTCTTCCACGCTGGCTTTTTCATCAATCCTACCCTTTAGGACTCTTCCCGATCAGATGGAAAGCAGCACTTTTCCAGCCTCTCTCTAAAAAAGGCGAATCATCTTCTCTCTCCTCCTACAGATCCATTGCACTAACGTTCCTTCTTTCCAAGGTTATGGAAACGCTGATAAATCCTAAGCTCATGAAATATCTCGAAACACGAAAACTTTTCAATGACCGGCAATATGGTTTTCGTAGCAACAGGTCCACTGGTGATTTGATGGCATGTCTCACCGAAAAGTGGAACCAAAGCGTACATCAATCAGGCGAAAGCAAGATAGTTGCACTTGATATTTCTAAGGCATTTGACAGAGTTTTGCGTGCATTTGGGATCGACGACTCTCTTCTTCAATGGATAAAAATTACCTTTCGGAACGTTCAATTCAAGTTGGTTTGGACGGTTTCAAGTCTGATATTCACAAAATAAATGCTGGTGTGCCCCAGGGCTCTGTTCTGTCTCCGACACTCTTTTTAATCTTCATCAATGGTTTCTTGTCTGCTGCTTCTAATGCATTATATTCCTTTGCTGATGACAGTACTCTCTGCTTTTCATATTCGTTCCCGGACTCACGGCCCTGCTCTTCGGCTGTAGAAAGCTCATTAAATTCCGATATCAACAGCATAACCAACTGGGGAACTATCAACAGAATGGAATTTAATGCTTCCAAAACACAATGTTGTCTGCTGTCGTTAAAGCGAAATTTAAACAGCCAGCCATTATCCATGAATAGCACTTGCATCGTCGAAACCGAAAAACTTTCTATTCTCGGTATGTGTTGCAGTGACAACTTACGCTGGAATGACCACATATTTGATGCCGCCAAAAATACTGCGAAATGTTTAGGTTTCGTTAGGCGATGTAAGGAATATTTTACACCCTCTGATCTGCCCTCAATATATAACGCATTCATCTGCCCAAAATTGGAGTACAATGCCCACATCTAGTCAGGTGCTCCTAAAAGATATCTGCACCTGCTAGACAGGATTCAAAACCGTGCGATAAAACTTATTGATGATACTAATACCAGTCAATCAGTTGACACGATCGAACACCGACGTAATGTCTCCTGTCCCAGTGCTCCACTGAAATCGCCAGCAGCATTCCGCCCATTCAAACTTTCAACCGTAACACCCGTCTCTCGAATACCCTCAAGCGAATTTTCGGACGTACTCTAAAATATCGTGATTCGTTCCTAAGCCGTACAACTCACTTATGGAATACAGTGCCGATCTCTGTATTTCCTGGTCGTTATAACTTGCAAACATTTAAAAACAATGCACATCGGTACCTCTCTTTTCTTCTTCCCTAAATTTCTTCTGTCCGCGCTGTGAACAATCACCTTAAGGGTAAACAAACCCCTTGAGGGCGCGCTCATTATAAAAAACAAAAAAAAAAAAGTTTTTATACCGCACTGACAATCTGTGAGAGTGTGGATATCATACTCTATTTAAGCCAAAAATGGATTGAAAATGTTTTCGAACAGCGGCATTCTTTGTATAGTCATCTCTTTGCTGCAAGGTTATCTGAAATTTCCTCTCATATCCGTCCCTCAGTGATGCTTTCTCTATCGTCTACAGAGAATTATTCAATTATATTTGTCTCTATGTCCATCTGCACGCCCTCCGTTGTATAATCGTAATCTTCGCTCTTTACGTAACAAGCGAAACAAATTATGGGCAGTTTCCCTTCGATCCAATTCCTTTGCTGACTATTCCAACTATCTCGGGTTATACCTTCAATTCCCCCAGCTTTATAACATACTCTACCAGCGATACCTTGACAGTGCGCAATCAAGCGCAATCAATGCTTATAAATGATCCTAAGTCTGTCTACCAATTCGTTAACTACAAAAAAATATCATCAACCGATCCGCATACCATAGCCAACTTTTTTGCTACTTTTTTTAAGCAATCTTCTGCCAATAATGCCTTCGTGCCGGATCCCTTTTATTTCAAATACCTGCTTAACTTCCCCATTGGCCCCTCCATTTCTCAAAGTTTTGATCATACAGTGATAGAAAATAAATTACAACAACTTGCAGATGAATACTTACCCGGCCCAGATGGCCCTCCATTCGTATTTCTTAAAAAATGTTACTCAACACTTTCCCACCCCCTTTCAAATCTTTTCCGGTTATCGCTCTCTTAAGGTGAATTTCCACAGATATGGAAGGCTTCTTTCATAACACCGGTACACAAAAAGGTATTAAAGAGCGAAGTCACTAATTACCGCCCCATAGCTAAACTTTCACATATACCCAAACTCCTCGAAAGCATTTTGTACGAGGCCTTAAGCTTCCTGTGCAAATCTCTTATTTCCCCTAATCAACACGGCTTTCTAAAAGGTAGGTCAACTACCACTAACCTCGTCGGATTCGTGTTCTCTCAGCCTTAGAAAGTGGTAAAGAAGTCGATTTATAACAACTGATTTCCGTAAGGTTTTTGGCAAGATATCTCACAAACTAATCCCGTTCAAATTGTCCGTTATGGGCTTTGAACCCATTTTGCTAAAATGAATATCTTCTCACCTAGATAATCGTTTTTATAGTGTTCGATTCAGGTTTGCCCTATCGGCTCCTTTCTTGGCCACTTCAGGTGTTCCTCACGGTAGTCACCTAGGTCCACTCCTCTTCATCCTAACTACTAACGATCTTGAAAGGGTCATTCAACACTCAGCACTTTCTCTCTATGCTGATGATACCAAATTTTTTAAACTCATTTCCTCACTATATGACTCCAGCCTCCTTCAAATAGATTTAAGTTTTTCCACTTGGTGCATCAAGAACTGCTTAGAACTCAAAGTCAATCGATTACCTTCTCACTGAAGTGCAAGAAGTCTCCTCAACAAATTTACCATCTCCACAGCCAACCTATAACCCTTGTTGAGTCTATCCGCGACCTTGGCACATTATGCGACAGGCAGCTTAATTTCCGCTCGCATATTGATGAGATAATTTCTAAAGCAAACTCATCAATCGGCTTCGTTAAAAGAAGGTCGAAAGAATTCTGCAGCCCGTACGCGACCAGATCACTATACATCACTTACTTTCTCCCCCTTTCAACGAGTTCATGTGTCCCGTATTGATAGCATCCAGCGTCGTTTTCTTCGATTTGCTCTTCGAGGTCTACCTTGTAACGATCCTCTAACCTTACCTCCCTATCGAAACCGTCTCAAGCTCATTAACCTGAATACCCTTCAGCAATAAGAGATTTGTACGGAGGTCTGCACCTTACAAATCGCTGTCGCGACCTCTTGCCAAGCGTTATTTCCAGATTGAAATATTAACCCAATTTTTCCTTTCTAAGCTTTGAGTTTCACACCCTATCCAGTTTCGATGTTTTACCGATTTTCATATGAAAATCTATTGTTCAAGTGAATAAAAGTGTTTGGTAAGCTACGAGTAAAGCATTTGATTCGATTTCATCCATCACTGATACTTTCTTGCACCTTCCTTGTGGGGCTTACTTTTCTATAAAGCGCTCTAATCCAGGGTGGACATGGGCCACAAGCAATAAGTCTCTCTAGTTAGGTCCCGTTTCACTTGTGGCCGCACTTAACGCGAGGTCTATCATCCTAGCCATCTAAAACGACTAATGTGCACTTTTTTGATTGCATCAAAGTCACCGTACATCATACAGAGTTCGCAATTAAATTTCCTCCTCCAAAATCCTATAACGCAAACGGGACCGAAAATCACTCGAACAATTTTACATTCAAAGCGGCCTTTAATATGGACCATATTTATGCACGTTTAAGGAGGACGTTATCAGATTTAATGGCAAAGCCATTATTGTGACGTTCGATTCGTCGATGTTGTGTGTCTCTTTTTGCCCTCATTAACGACTAAGCCCATTTTTCTGCTGCTGTTCTAAGCAATGACAGCTTGTTGAGTTCTGCCAGTTATGCCAAGTTCAGTTTTTATGCATTTTTATTTTTTTTTTTTTAACTTAAATTAATCTTATATGCTAAACAAAAAACGCTTAAAAATTAGCTTAAATTACTTACAAATAATCTTATTCTAACTTACTGGCCCCATGCGGGCACTCTAAGTTAAACCTAACACTTAAACTATGTCTTTCGACGAATCTTACATTATATTTTTATTTTAACATTACTTAATACTAGAACTAAGAAAATAAATTATAAGTAAAAAACTTAGTGAATGGACATTTTTTAATTTTTTATAAAACTTAAAACTAAAAGCCTACAGACTACCTAAAAATAAATCTTATTCTACTTAAACCTACTTACATCTAATACGTACGCACACACATACATATATATATATATATACATAATACATATATACTTAATATATAAGTATATGTATATATATATATATATTTTTTGTTTTTTTTTTTCATTTTTTATTTTTATTAATTTTTTTTTTTTGTTTTTTATATTTTTTTTTTCCTAAAACTAACTTAATCCTACCTAAAACTATGTAAGCCGGCCATGGCTAAAAAAAATTAGGCTGACCCACTTTGCCTCAGATGAAGCTATCTATTGCTGGAGGTATTCGACGACGAAGCATCCTCCCCTTCAACTAGCCACCAAAATTGCTGGTGCTGCTGAGCAACATCCCTCCTGTCGCGACTCCCTACCGCCCTACTGAACCGGAGACGCTCCGCACTGCCATGTGCGACGTCTCTGTCGTAGTTGAGTCGCCTGTCCGAAGCTGTTCGAGCGACGTGGAAGATTAGCGGGACCGCCAATCTGTCCTGGATCAGACCTTTACTATCTAGATAGAGGAACGCTTCTGGAGGAATAAAACCATCAAAACGAACTCTCTCGTGATACATATAATTGGGGTAGAAAGACCCGGAGATCAGGTTGTTCGACGAGGTCATTGCTCTTGCAATGTGCCTTCGAGTCAACTTAATGACGAAATTGTCCACTCTTATTAGGTTCGCCCTATTGTACAAGACCTCATTGGGATAGAATTTGATGTACTGAGACTCTGGTGTTCTGTATAAGCGAAGACAAGTCCTAAGACAAGCCCTCTCAAACACCCGAATCTTTTCCAATAAACTTGCTCTCACGTTGAACCACACGGGACATCCAAATACAAGCATGGGCCTGATAAGGGCCATGTAGCAGATCACCTTCACCCTCGCATCGAGTTGGCTGTTATAAAACAGTCTCTTTGTAAGGGCAAAAGCACCTCTGGCTCTGGCCAGAGCAACATCTATATGTTTGTTAAAATACAGATATCCCAAGGTATCTGACTACATTTCGACAAGCAAGTGGCTGTCCGTGTTGTCCGACGATAGAAAACTTTCGCCAATTCTTTCTGGTATCCCTAGAGGCCCCAGACAAAGGCGTCCTAAACAGAATGGTTTCCGACTTCTGAAAGTTGATTTTCAACTTCCAGTCATCGCAATATCGCTTAATTTTGTCGAAGTCACGCTGCAAAAGCATATTAATGACCTCAATCTTTGGACCTGATCTGTACGCGATTATGTCGTCTGCGTACGCTATGGAATGGTGAAGTGAACCTATCAGATCACTTGTGTAAATGTTGAATAGGATCGGCGAATTTACCGCACCTTGTTGCAGACCGTTTTTAATGTTAAAAGTTCCAGCAGAAGTCTCATCGCCATTCTTCACGATGAACTGTCTACTGGAGAGCATATCAAAAAGAATATACAGCAGTGGCTTACTAATGCCCAACCTGTCCAGCTTGAAAAAGAGTCCTTCTAACCATACGGTATCGAAGGCCTTCTCCAAGTCAATCAGGCAGGCACCAGTGCACTGTTTCTTGCCTTTGTTCCATTGGATATCAGAAACCAGTTTCGACGCAGCATGAATGATATCATGCCCCGCCTTAAAACCGAATTGATTATCCGGAACTATATGTTTGTCCTCAACCCACTTAGTCAGGACTCTATTGATCACCTTCTCGAAAACCTTACTGATATTTGGAAGAAGACTGATCGAGCGGAGATTCGCCGGATTGGAAGTATCTTTATCTCTTTTGGGGATCGGATGTACCACCGCAGTTTTCCAATGCGCTGGATAATGTGCATTATTCATTGCATTATTAAACAGGATGGTATAAATGTTCACCGCTTCTAGTGGGAGATGTCGAAGCACAATGCTCGGTATTTCATCGGTTCCTACTGATTTCTTACTTCTAAGTGATTCGAAGATCGTTTGGAGCTCTTCCTTCGAAATGAACGGGGGTAGTACCCTATCGTTGGTGATGACATTATTTGCCATATTCTCGTCACTGAACTGGGTGAAACCCGAGCTCTCGAATCGCCAATTCACTATTTCATTTCGAAGGCAGAAATTGTGCACAAGGACTCGACTTTCCAGGTCGTGGTTCGGGCCAATGATGTCATTCGCCTTATATACTTCCTGGAAAGTCGCTCCTATAGCCTCAACCTTCTCCTGCGGATCCTCGATCACAAAGAAGCTGTCATCATCAACAGCCTCATTTGGATCTATGCCTGCTGCTGTAAGCATGTTCTCGTTGTCCGTCGTTCGGGCGATTTTAAGACACTGAAGGTCGTTTTGATCTTTTATTATATATTTTATTTATTTGCGGAAACATATTCGGGTTGCTGGTGTTTACAGCTCGAATTTTGTTGTTCCAATACAAACTTACAGATGCTCTGTAATTTTCTTTTATCAATACTTGGAGGTTTTTGATCGACGACTTAAGCGTCATAATCTCCGGGTTATGTCTGTCAGTAAACTGTCTGTACAAGGTTTTTAGTCTTGACAGCAGTCTACTTTTATGTCGGTGCAGTGCGTCAATAGTTGCGTTGCGGTATAAGTCTTCGTCGTCAGTGTGTTGGTACCGAGGTATCGTTTTGTCCATTGTTCGTTTGATTGTCTCGTCCATAAGTATTAGATACCTGTCAATCTCCTCATTTGACAGATTTCTGTTGGACGGTGGGTAGAGCGAATTCGAGGAGAGTGCTCTAGTCAGTGTTCTGGTGAAGTGTGTCCAACGCACCCTACTATAATTGTAGGAATGCCTTTGAACAAACTCATCCAATTCCGCAATTTCGTTGGGGACAGTTATTTCGGTGCTGAGACCGCAATGGTCACTGTCATACACGAAAGTGCGTAGACAGTTTGTAGTTTGTTGGTTAGTGCATGTCAGTTGTATTCGTGAGTCGAACATCAGAAGATCCAAATAAGAACCGTGTCTGGGAAACGATGGACTATCCGTCGCCTTAAGCCCGAGTCGATACATCACACTGTGCTGACCCCACCAATTGAATAGTAGGTTCCCTCTAGTATTTGGTGTATTATTTCCCCAATCACTATGTTTGGCGTTGAAATCTCCGCCGATAATAAAATAGTTGTCTTCCAATTCCAGCCTCAGGAATCGAAAAAGCGTCTCGAGCTCTGAGATGAATAAAGTGGATTGAGTAGCCTTAGGTGCATAGACAGACACCATGTACAACCTCTTTCCACTACGGAGGGGGATATACACGATGCATGCATCCAGCACCTGGACCCTACGTACTACACGACTGTATACTCTTTTAAACCGTATACCTTTTCGTACGAAAATTGCAACGCCACCTCCCTGAATGGAGTTGGGTCGGTTTCTCCGTACTATCTTGTATATTCTGTGCCTCATTTTGTGTCTTTTGGTAAGCTTAGTTTCGCTAACCAAAAGCACATCGGGGGCTTGGTCTTTAAGCAACTTGAATAGTGCGGCTCGTCGTTCGAGCCTAATCAGTGAATTCACATTCACAGCAAGGACCTTCAGGGTTTGCTCCGCCACGTACGTACCCATTACGGCAAAAGGTGCGTTAGGCCAGGCAGCAGAGCGTATACTTGATCCACCCGCGCGGTCTGTTCAGTTAAATGACGTTGTAGCTGAGCCATCTGCCCCTGGATAGAGAGCAAGATAGCTAGCATGTCAGGTACTGGTTCCGGTGCTCTGGGCGCTGGGGCCTGAGAAGCAACCTTCGCTTGCTGTACCGTATTTCCCCTACCTGCCGCCATTTGGGCGTAGGTAACATGGGGAGTAACGGCTGGAGTTTGCAAATGCACGGGTGGACGTTTAACTTCCACTTTCTGCTGCCGGGCCAGATTTATTCTTTTGATGTACTGGAATTTGGGACAACCCCGATAATTTGCGGTGTGTCCCGTGTTCCTACATAAAGCACAAGAGAGTTGGCTTTTTTCAGACGCTCCGTCCTTACCCAGAGCGCATTCCTCGGACTTGTGGTTCTTTCCGCACTTCACGCATCGAGGCTGCATTTCGCAGTTCGACGCGGCGTGCCCGAACCTTTGGCAGCGAACACATTGTAAAATGTTTTCGCTCCTCTTTAATTTCTCCCAATATACAACCTGGTAGTCTAGGACTTTAATACTCCTTAGACCATCCAGATTGCTGGTGGGACTTAGTTGGACCAGGAAAATCGGCAGTCGCCGCTTCTCCCTTTTGGCTCTAGCCGTGACAAATGGCTTGACCCCCACGAATTTGAGCCCTTCGCACTCTTTCTCTTTCAGCAGTGCAAGGAGCTCCTCCGGATCAGTCGACGGTTCTAATCCCCTCAGCAGCATTGTTTGCAGCTTTTCCCCCTTCGGGGTGTAGGAGAAGAACTCCGTCGTCGAATCCTTCAGTAAATTTTTGATTTTATAGTAGCGCTCCACTGAATTGCAGTGGATCGCGTGCCTATCTTCACTTAATCTTTTAATAAAAAAATTACAACCTATGGCCGACTTACATAGCTCGATTGTGTCCTTTAACTCCAATTTGTACGTGTTGATTGGTGGCACTTTCTGTTTGATGGATTTCTGCTCTTGCTGTTGTTGTTGTCTCTGCTGCTGTTGCTTTTGCTGATGTTGTTGTTGTGGCTGTTGTTGTTGCTGTTGCCGTTGTTGCTTTTGATGTTGCGGCTTTTGCTGCTGTTGTGGCCTTTGTTGTTGCTGTTTTTGTTGTTTAAGTTTTTGTTGAGTTTGTGCTCTTGTTCTTCCTAGTTCTTGTACAGGTGTCTGTAGTTTTTGCTTTTTCATCGGTGGTTTTTGTTGTTGTTTTTGTGCAATCTCCACGTTTATGTTTTGTTGTTGCTGAGGTCTCTGGAGAGTTAGCTGATTCTCCATCTCCCTCCTTGCAACTTGTTTTGCTCTTATAGCAAGCACTTGTTGTTCTAGCTGCTTGATGGTAGTGTTCAGGACTTCGAGCTCGTCCTCTTCGTCATCTGACTCCGATGCAGCCAGGGATGCAAAGCAGTTGTCTGCTCCCATGTATTGTCCTTTCCCTCCGTCAGGTACATGCGTACAGTCGTTATTGTCCGACTCTTGCCTTATTCGCTTTATTGCTGCGCTTGCCGATATCAGCGCAGCCCTCTCCTTCACTCTGCCATGCAGCATTTCCAACGATGCTGAAATGGCGCTCTTATCGAGATTCGGAGTCGAAGTCGGCTTCAGCGTCCTTCTCCTCTTTGTCTCGATGTCTGTTATTGTTGTTGATGTTGAATGGACTGGCTTAGCGGTTTGATCATCAGACGACATCATACCATCTGCTGATCCCGCTATTGGGATAGCGGACCGCTTACTTCCACTCATGGAACTGTTCTCTTTTTTTTGTTATCACTTTGTGTTTTCACTAAGTCTATTAACAAATTAAAAAAAAAATAAAAAATAAAAAAAAAACTTTTGCAGAGGCTGGGAGTCGAGTCGAACCCACAACCTCGAAATTTGTTGTCCGGGTCTTTATCACCTCGGCTACCGAACACTTGGAAAATCTACTGAGTACAAGTATACTTATAATTTTTCGCACTTTTAAAGCCGAATCAAGAAAAACGTGTGATCTCCGTGGAGGTCTATGAACGACTGCCAGTTATGCCAATGTCATCAGCATATGCAAGTAGTTGTATAGACTTTTGGAAAGTTGTTCCTCAAGTAAGATGTTGAAAAAGTTACATGAAGTCTCGAAAAGATTGTTTTCGACCTTTACGGAACAGCAAATGTTCTCCATCGTCATTCTGCACAATCTGACAAGTTTGGTAGGCTACCGACGATTGATATGGCTCCGTAAATTTCACCTCTATAGATGACGCAAACTGGGGCCTTAAAATCGATAAAGACGTGGTGAGTATCGATTTGGATTTCTTCAGTTTTTTCTAAAGTGTGCCGAAATGTGAATATTTGGTTGATTATGGACTTACCGGACCTAAAACCACACTGATAGGCGGTCAAGGTCTTATATGCGATGTTGTGGAGACTGATGCAGGCATACTTTCTGCCACACAAATCTTAGAAATAAGTTAGTGCATGGTATCTACCAAATCATCTTGCTGCTCGACAGGTAGACTGACCTGTCCAGCAACTTTGTTGCACTTAAATTTGGATGTTGCCAAAGTTATTTAATTTTAGCTCTGTGGGCCGATCTCTTGACTTTTGCTGTTTGGTTTTCAGGGTTCATACATTTACCCTGAAAGTGGAATTTGGGATGTCCTCGACGTTTATAAGTTTACAGAAGTAATGAGGGTGACTCTACTCATAAGTTTACTTGTTTATCTCTACAGGCCTCTGTTGCGTTCTTGTTGCTTTGACAGGTTCATTTTACTTTTTAGTAAAACTTCAGAATATTGTTCCTCCATCACGGGCTCGTCACACTCTTTCTTTTTCCTCCGAAGAAGCCTCTCCTCCTGGGCGGTGGTATCTGCCGTAACGTTTAAAATTTTTAAGTGCCCGGGTTGTTGATCCCTCGCACAACCCCAAGTGTCAGAGACTCAATTCGGGGGTATAAGAGATGAGAGTGATAGAAGGATATTCGTCACGGTATGTGAAGGGAGACATGGTCAGTATACGGGATACTGGTATTGCATCGGAAATAAGGATGGAAAAAGGAGAAAGATGTTTAAGTTTTTCAACTTTTCAACAGCGCCACCTACAAATGCATAAATTTTCTTAGCCATACGGTCATTATGGGAACAAAAAAATACATCTCCCGTAAACTCAATCATCTTTGTATACTTCTGCGGAGCCTGGATAAAAAAAATCAATTCTCTTTGCGAGATGATAACGAAAAAGTTTGCTTCCCAAGAACTGTAACGACTTCGCTGACAGCTTCAAGGATCAGAAATACTAACCAAGACTCTAGGGATTAATAGACATTCTCTGTAACATAATTGGATTATTGGTCTTACTTTCGTGAAAAAATGCGACTTTCAATCCACAAAAATTATTTTGTGGTGCCTGCAATACATCACCTTCCTATTCACAAGATTCTACTGCTGTCATACAGTTAAAATAGAGAATAAGGAGCTTGTAAATATATGTTTTCTCCAGGAAATTGTCCCTATCTAGATAACATACATATACTCGTACGTATCTCATTCCATTCCAGTCTGCGAGTGAAAGTCTCAAATTGAATCTAAATTCGTTTCCCCAAAATCTGTTACACAAAAACTATTTTTAGTAAAACTCCAAGCAATCAATTCAATCTATATAAAATGTAGGTACCCTAGCTCTAGCACGATGGCAATGAGAAAGCACGAAAAATTCAAATCCAACGATTGACAGTACAAGCCAACAGAGTCTTGCTGATTTGCAAACGAATTTGTTTCAATATTGTAGACAATTGTAGGAACTCGGTGGCCGTGTTTACTATCTCTGTTATCATCGCTATCGGAGACCATCAGAGACATTACTCCACAGTACGACAAGAAGCATTGATTTTCTTCCTCATCGGTACTACTTGAATTGTATCCCTGCATCGTAACAATAACCCAACATTCAGTTTTAAGTTTGTTGCTTAGCTGGTAACTGCTGAATGTTGTATTGTTGGATGCTTTTGGGTGTGCTGTTCCTTGTAAATTTAAATTTCAATCTTTCGACTTCCTATTGCTGATGTTAGTTGCCCAACTCCATTGTACAGTTGTTTTTTTTCTTCAGCGATGTAACCCTGTTGGAGATATTTACCTAATCGATTGTTCCCAAATTGTGGGTCAAACAAGACTGATAATTCCCATGTTTTTATTTAAATTCTGTGCTACTTTTGGGCTTCATCTAACAGTAGATGTTTGTGAAATTTTATTATGTGTCATCAAAGACTATTCGTACTTGTAATCCCACAGAAAGAAACGTGTAATGTTCAGCTCTAAATGGAGTTGATGATATTCCAAAGATTTAGTTGCGTCAGACTATAAGGAAGATGAGAGGTGTCAAATGATTACATTCCATCAGACACAGGAACAAGAACTGTACATATGAGTATGTGACACCTAAAACCATTTAAGCTTAACCTCTATGTCTTCCAAAACTGTCATGATAATTAAAGTCTCCACGTCAGACAAAGGTAAGGTGAAACTATTTACAAAACCATAAATCTATTCCACAACTATCAAAACGCGGAACATTAAATATAGATAACCTATAGCATCTGCGATTGTACAATATTTTGATCTTTACGCGTTGTACCTGTCATAGAGCAATGTCAAGATCATCATAAAGCTAATTTCACCCAAGAGATACTGTCTTCTCCAACTGAACCACGTGTTAACATATTGTTAAATCCAAATAAGATATGGCTATCTGTTGCTTGTAAGCAATTAATTGACTCTTGCTTTCTACGCAATCGCTCATGTAAAACAATGACGTTCCATAGAGCCTTAAACTCCAACAGCTGTAGAGTTAACGACAACACCATTACACCAATGGTGAACGGAACGTTTATGCCACCGCTGTGATCCATCATCCGCATCGCTGTTTTTTGTTTTTTATGAAAAAGTTAACAGTGACGGTTTCTTTTACACTCAGGTGTACGAGTACTTGGAAATGTTGTGTCATGGGCTAAGGTCACTCCATTAGGACCATAAAAGATAGAAAGGAGGGGATTTTACAGTACATGTATGGACATTTTGTACACATGGGGCCTTGCATTTACATTTAATTTTTAATTTCGATTTTTAAATTAGAATCCAATAGTGAACCAACGATAAGCTTGGCATACTCTAGTTATACATTGTGAAATGAATAATGGGAAGAAAATTCCTTAGTCCTTAAATAGATGGTATACTTATGTGTACCATATGTGTGTTTAAAATATAGGTCCCTACCTATTGATCTGTTAGCCAATATAGTTGCGGATTATTGTGAAAATTTCTGAAGACCTGCTAGTTTAGTTAGATTTAGTTTTAGTTTTAAATTCATTTTATTTTCTTAATCACTAACTCTTACGTACTAACAAAAAATGCTTAAATGCTAGCTTAAAATTACTTAACAATCTTATACTAACTTACTGGCCCCACACAGGCGCTCTAAGCTACTCTAAATCCTTATAACTATGTCTTTCGACTTTATTAACATTTTCTTTATGGATATTTATTTACTATACTTAAAGCTAAGAAAAAAAAATTGCTAACAAAAAACTTAGCATATGGACATAATTTTTTATTTTTTATAAAAACTTAGTATCTAACTTAAAATAAACCTTAGCCTACCTAACCTAAATGTACAATACACATATAAACACACATAGACATTATACACAATTATATACATATATTAGTATATACCTTTGTATACACTAATATATGTATATATTTCTTAAATGCTAACCTAAACCTATGTAAGCTGGCCATCGCTATTTACAAGAGAAAACAGATTGGTCAGCTCTGCCTCATTAGTAAGGCTGGTCCGTAATTGACGGAAACGACGACGAAGCATCTTCTCCATCATTCAACCACCAGAAATGCTGGTGCTGCCGAACGACATCCCTCTTATCGCGATTCCCCACCGCCCTACTGAACCTGAGGCGATCCACACTGCCCTGTGCGACGTCTCTGCCGTAGTTGAGTCGCCTGTCCCCAGCTGTCCGAGCGACATGGAAGATTAACGGCACCGCTGATCTATCCTGGATCAACCCTATCTGATCTAGGTAGAGGAATGCTTCCGGTAGAACGAAGCCGTCAGAGCGCACACTCTCGTTGTAAAGGTAATTGGGGTAGTAAGCCCCAGATATCAGGTTATTCGTTGAGGTCATTGCTCTTGCAATGTGCCTTCGAGTCAGCTTAATTACGAAGTTGTCCACTCGTATTAGGTTCGCCCTGTTGTAAAGGACCTCATTAGGATAAAATTTTTTGTACTCCGACTCTGGTGTTCTGTACAATCGAAGACAAGCCCTAAGGCAAGCCCTCTCAAACACCCGAATCTTTTCCATTAAGCTTGCTCGTACATTGAACCACACGGGACACCCAAATACCAGCATGGGTCTGATAAGGGCCACGTAGCAGATTACCTTTACCCTCGCATCGAGTTGGCTGCTATAAAACAGTCTCTTTGTAAGGGCAAAAGCGCCTATAGCTCTGGCCAGAGCAGCATCTACATTTTTACCAAAATACAGAAACTGATCTAGCCAGATTCCAAGGTATCTGACTACATTTCGACAGGCAAAAGGTTGTCCGATAGAGAACTTTCTCCAATTTTTTCTGGTATCCCTAGAGGCTCCAGACAACGGCGTCCTAAAGAGAATGGTTTCCGACTTCTGAAAGTTGATTTTCAACTTCCAGTCATCGCAAAATCGTCTTATCTTATCGAAGTCACGCTGCAAGAGAGTATTAATGACCTCGATTTTTGGACCTGTGCTGTACGCTACCAAATCGTCTGCGTACGCAATAGTATGGGGAAGTGAACCTATCAAGTCGCTTGTATAAATGTTAAATAGGATCGGCGAATTGACCGCGCCTTGCTGAAGACCATTTTTAATTTGAAATATTCCAACAGAAGTCACATCGCCATTCTTCACTATGAACTGTTTGTTAGTTAGCATATTATAAAGAATGTACAAGAGTAGTTTACTGATCCCTAGCCTAGTCAGCTTATAGAAAAGACCCTCTAACCATACGGTGTCGAAGGCCTTCTCCAAGTCAACAAGGCAGGCACCAGTGCATTGTTTCTTGCCTTTGTTCCATTGGATATCGGACACCAGTTTAGACGCGGCATGTGAGATATCATGTCCCGCCTTAAAACCGAATTGATTATCCGGAACTATATGTTTGTCCTCAACCCACCTAGAAAGAGCTCTATTGAATACTTTTTCAAAAACCTTACTGATATTCGGAAGGAGACTTATCGACTGGAGATTCGCCGGATTGGATATATCCTTTCCCTTTTTGGGGATAGGTTGAACCACCGCCGTTTTCCAATCCGCTGGATAATGTGCATTATTCATTGCATTATTAAACAGGATGGTGTAAATGTCCGCCGCTTCTAGAGGAAGATGTCGAAGCACGATGTTCGGAATACCATCGGTCCCCACCGATTTCTTAGCCCTGATTGTGTCGAAGATCTCATGGAGTCCTGCCTTCGAAATGAACGGGGGTAGGCCATCTTCTCTGGCAATGACGTTATTTGCCATATTTTCGTCGCTAAACCGGGTGAAACCAGAGCCCTCGGATCGCCAGTTCCCTATTTCATTTCGAATGCAGAAGTCGTGCACCAAGACGCGATTGTCCAGGTCGTAATTAGGGCCAATGTTATCAATGGCCTTATATACTTCCTGGAAAGTGGCCCCTATGGCCTCAACCTTCTCCTGTGGATCCTCGATCACAAAAAAGTCGTCATCATCAGCGGCCTCATTTGGATCAATACCTGCTATTGTTAGTAACCGTTCGTTGTCTGTTGTCCGGGCTATTTTAAGACACTGAAGGTCGTTTTGATTTTTTCTCCGAAATAGTTTATTGATTTGCGGAAACATATTCGGGTTGCTGGTGTTTACATCTCCGTGTCTAATCTCCGTGTCTTGTCGGTCAGTTAACTGTCTGTACAAGTTTTTAAGTCTTGTCAGAAGTCTACCTTGTATGACAAATTCCTATTGGACGGTGGGTGGAGCGTGTTCGAGGAGAGCGCTCTTTTCAAGGTTGTGGAGAAGCGTGTCCATCGAGTTTTACTGTAGTTATAAGAATATCTTTGGACAAACTCCTCCAATTCCGCAATTTCGTTGGGAACCGTAATTTCGGTTCTAAAACCGCAATGGTCACTGTCATACACGAATGTGCGCAGACAGTTTAGCGTTTGTAAATTCGTACCTGTCAGCTGTATGCGTTAGTCGTACAGCAGTAGATCCAAATAAGACCCGCCTCTGGGAAACGACGGGTTATCCGTCGTTTTAAGACCAAGTCTGTACATGACATCGTGCTGACCCCACCAATCGAGTATTAGGTTCCCTCTAGTATTTGACAAATTATTTCCCCAATCTCTGTGTCTAGCGTTGAAATCCCCGCCGATTATAAAATAATTCTCCCCCGATTCCAGCCTCAGAAGTCGAAAAAGCGTGTCGAGCTCTGTAATGAATAGGGTGGATTGTGAAGCCTCAGCTGCATAAACAGAGGCCAAGTATAGCCGCTTTCCACTGCGGAGCGGGATATAAACGACGACTGCCTCCAACACTCGGAACCTGCGCAACTGAAGACCTGCTTCTTCATGTTCGATGTTCGGACATAGGGCGGACGGAACATAGTGCATGACTAAAATTTTCTTTCGTAGTTTATTTGTTGTCAATAATGTAGTACCCAACTGTTTACAGTACAAGGAATATGTTGTAGGATTCCAAATATTTTCATGTTACGATCTCCAGCAGAGTGTTTAGTGTTTATCTAACATAGCTCCAGTTTACCAGATTGTAGTAGCTTGTAGTTTCTGCTGACGTACTTTAACGAATCGAGGATTAGTAAGGCGATTATCTCTAGATTTGGTGTGTTGTGGTATTAGAGTACATCTAGATGAGGAATTTTAAAAATTGTTTCCTTATTTGAACCAATAACTTGCTTCAGCGAGAAAGCGCAACGATATAATGCTTTGGCATGTCGTCTTCGCTCTTATTGTAAATGTTGCCTTGCTTAACCCTTATTGATTAAGTGAAGGATGAAAGTTTAGTTTCCTAGTGAAACACTAATGATCCACTTTTAATTGTTCTTACTTAGAACCAGTCAATAATGTCAAGCAGATCATGTGAATAGTCTATGCTAGAATGCGCTGCTACTTCAAAACAGGTTATGGTGCCTTGAAGTCCATTCATATTTAGGCAGACATGGCAAATTTCAGTGCGATACTGTCTTTAGTCTTGTTTTGACAGCTGATTGTTGTTGACATGTTTGGCATGATGTTGAGTATGGACAAAAACGATTTTCGTTCTTTCATAAAACATTATTTTTTGAGAGGCAAATCGGCGAAGGAAACAAAAGAAAAGTTGGATAAATATTATGGGGCTAATGCTCCGTCAGATTACACAGTTAAATATAGGTTTCGAGAGTTTCGTGGTGGCCGCAACTCCACTACCGATCAAGTCCGCAGCGGCAGGCCCTCCGACGCGGTTACAGAGGAAAATCACACAAAAAACATGAAATGGTGTTGGCTGACCGGAAAGTGAAGGTGCGCCAGCTAGCAGATACCACAAAGATTAGTACTGAGCGCACACGCCATATTAAAAGGTTATCCTGCCGCTGGGTGCCGCTCATGCTCACGAGAGCACTTCGAAAGAGGCCGAGGGAGGCTCGACGGGTCGGAACGTTTATGGCGTCGGGTTTCTGGGATTATCACGGCATACTCTTCGTGGACTACATCAAAAAAGGAAAAACCATCAACAGCGAATATTACTGTGCATTATTCGGGCGATTGAAGGCCTAAATCGCTGCAAAACGGCCTCACATGAAGCGAAAAAAAATTTTGTTTTTGCAATACAATGGGCTGACGTACAAGAGCATCGCAACAACGGCTAAAATCAATGACTTTGTTTTGGCTCCAATTGCTGTCGCATCCACCGTATTGGTCCAATTTAGCTCCCTCTGACTATTATGTCTTCCCAAACCTCAAAAGATGGCTCACCAATAAAAAATTCAGCTCACGCGAGGAAATCATCGACGCCACGGAGGAGTATTTTGCAGATCTCCCGGAAAATTACTTTTCGGACGGGATCAAGGAGTTGGAAAATCGCTGGAATAAGTGTATCAAGCTAAAAGGGCACTATATTGAATAAAATAAAAAAACATTTTAAAAAAAAAATTGTTTCATTCCCAAGTAAGTTACTTTTCACCCCACCGATCTTTTGACGTCAAAATACACCTCAATTTGTCGAAAAACTCTGAAAAAAAAAATTAATAAATACATGCTTCGAAATAAAACTTTAAAACAACGCGTTTCTTCGCATTATTTTGTATGTAAATTTTTTTAATAACATGTTTTTGGCTGAATCGAGTATTAGCACGTCAGACCCGATAATAAATAAAATTAACAAAGATTTATGCTGATAGGGCAATCCAATCCGGAGATTAATTGTCCACCGTGATAAAAAACGCCATTTAGATAAAAACGCGTTTCAAGTTTTTTTTACGAATTTAATTATACAAAAGTATTTGAAGATATCGAAATGTAGATGTCCGAAAAGTATGATATTAGCAGAAGGCTTTGAATATTTTACAGGCATAAGTGTACGAGTATTTACAATAAAATGATAACGTTTTGACAGAAATAAGAGGACGTATACACAAAAACCGGTCGCACCCGACCGGTCGCAGCTACGTATACAGCTATACATACTACTTCGAAACGAATCGGAATTTTTCGAAAAAATTTTGATGTTCATTTCTATTATGTTGTAGAACCGAAATATGTAAAAAAATCATTTTTTTCTTGAGAACCGAAATAGTACCATAAATAAATTCCGTGACAATATGTGGTTTGTCTAAGCCCACACATCAAAAGTCTTGGAGAGGTTGTTCCCACTATTTAAGGAGCAGGAGATATAGTGTTGTACTTAGTCATACAGCACAATATGATGAGTTAAGCAGGGATGTTAAAACTAATCACGGCCCTGCGTATTTCATCTCCATAGATACTGCCATATGGGGTTCTAAAATCCATAAAAAGCTGATAAATATTGATCTGGAAATTTTAGGTTTCCTTTAGGCCCGTTTTAGGTTACTCAACTTGGTCGATTGTAGACCTACCAGACCTAAAAATGCACTGGTGGCGACCAATCAAATAATTGATATATCAGGGTACGGCAGATAAGGTCTCGGACGCGATGTTAAGGAGACTGGTGACATATTAGAGGTCTTATTTCTGGTACGTGGTTGATATTCATCAGACATGCTCTATTACTATTAATATCTTGGACATGAGCTGGTGTATGCTCCCTACAAAGCGATCACGTTCTGCTTTAAATAGCTCGACAAGTAGGCCGTTCAGTGCAGGATCCATTTTTAGACATGCTATTCATTTTGGTTGGACGGGCGGAAAAGTAGACTTTCATCGCCAAGTTTGGTCGTGCAGAAGTAGTTTTTCATAACCTCAGCACCGGACCTGTTGACTTCACACGTCAACCCCTGGAGAACGAATATCGAAACCAAACACACCTGAGTTTCAAGCCACTACAAAACAATTTTCCTTTCTCTTCCTTTTACCTTTCCGCCCGCGCCCTGGCAACAGTAAAAGTTGATACCCCTTAGGCACTTCTTACCCCCTTTATTTTTTATTTTGTGGAGATTCCGACAATATTCCACGTTGACACTGACAATCATTTAACAAACGGTTATCTGATCGATACTTTCAATCAATTTGTTACAGGAAACACCAGAAGTGTTGTTTCCATCACCTAGTTGTGGAACACCCACATACCTCCTAGCATGGGTCTTTCTTTCTCATGGCTACTACCTACTCGTGCATTTAATCACAACTTCTTCCGCACCTGATAGAGTTCTGCTGCCTCCCGTTTGCTACCAATTGAGCACTTTGCAATTATTTTAATTATACTCGTATGTATGCTCAGTTAGATGTTGATCTCCTACCTGTTCTCAATTCCATTTACACACATAGAGAGACATTTGTTGTAGACATACATACCATCACAAAGTGAGGGTGGTCCCTTGGAAATATAAATTTATGATTTCACTTCGCCCATTCACCAACCGACCATTTCTGGCTCCCTCGATCGAGTCCATATTTATCACACTCTAAACGCGTTAAAACGATGATCTAAAATATCACCTGCTCTGATCGTAATTCATATTCGAGACACAATAGTTGGGTATTGCTGCATCCATACGTATATAAGGATGTATGTATGTAGAGACAGAAGCTGGACGATTATGACGACGACAACGATGACTACAACGACTACGACAACTAAGATGTTCGCAAAAGGACTTGGCTTCCAGTTCCAGACAGAATGTGAATCGTAATCGAACACCTTTCTCGCCTCCGAGGGCGGAGCCAGGCTATCAGCACTGCCAAGCCCAGCTTGTTTACCCACAGTCATAAAACTGAACGCAAACGAAAAAAAGGAGAAACAAAAAGATGCTCTTCTCTGTGGCAGACCAAGATCAAGAGCAGCACCAGCCAACAGCGCCATCTAATTTGAAATAATAATCTCAAAAATAAATTAAAACATAACACGAGCGGTGGCTGGGCGGCAGCCGGCGATGGCAATGGCAATGGCAATGGCGATGGCGATGGCGTTGCGCTACAGAACATTTCTGTGCGAGTGCAGGTGCGGCATGTTGCTGCGCAAAAACTTCAAATAGAATGATGGGCTAAAGCAAATATTAATTAAGGGGCGAGGTAAAACGTCGATTAACGGGCCACAATTTAATCACTTTTGAATGACCGCCCGCCCAGTTTATTATTATTATCCCATGTGCTGTGCATGCCTACTGCTTCAGCTCCGAACCTATTCCGATCATGGTTGCATCTATATTCTCGGCTGCTCCATAACATCATCATCAGTGTGTGATCGCTGGTTCATCTCTTCATTTGTCCACTGCATAACACACCGTCCACCACCGTTTCATCCTCGGTTGAAGGTGCACTCGCAATCACCACTTGTCTAACATGTTTGCCAGTCTTGGACTCAGTCCGAGAGTGGTACTACCGATTCTCTAAGTTCCATGACTAAATACAGGGAGCAAATGTACTTGTACGCTCGGGTGCGTCATCCAGCAGGAGCAAGGACTTTAATTGAAAACATAATTAATTGAGTCTTCTGCTGAAGGCCATTTGTAAATGTAGCAAATGCTTAGAATTAGAATGGTTAATACGAATTAATTCTGCGTTGGACAGGTGCAATACGTCGGTTCTCATTCGAATGCAGGATACTAGTACAGATACTTTGTGGGCTGACATTCATTTGGTATCGGGAGGGGGTCTTGGCAATGGAAAACGGTGACTGATTCTCCACCAGTTCTGGCAGTCCATCACTACCGAGTACATGTTATATATAACAGTTGATGTCCATGGACTTTAGAAGATGAACATTTGAATGGTTGCACAGCACATAACATTTGATTATTGTGATAGGGCACGAAGTATGATTAATATCTTAAATTGACGCATGCCTGAGCATTTGATGAATGGAATACGGGAGCATTTGGAATTCAATTTGAAAGCCAATGAAAACCTTGACTTAATCAATTTAAGCTTCTTGCACACAAGGCCGAAATAGTTTTTCATATTTTCAACGTAATCCATCAGATGTGGCCCAGCAGCCTACTGATATTTACAAGGGTGAATGTAAGAATACACGCAGTGGTCTAGCTTTCGAAAGTTTCTGAAGGTCAAATATCTCATCCTTAATCATAAATGACCGATTAAAGGTGATCTTAAGACTTGTTGCGCCTTTATCAGAATCATGACCACATGCTCTTATGATATGATGCATCAATATACGCATATATCTCTGTACCTGCGTTTCAGTAGAGATCATGAAGGGGGTCTTTGCTTGGGTAAAGTCTGTTTTTACCTTCGTTCACCTTAATCAGCTCACAATTATCACTTAGCTTTAAATGTGCTTGATTTCCTATTACATTATGTTAACTCTGTCCACGTCGTCGTTATTTTGCATATTCTTAACCTACCTACGTTTAAATGGATCAATTATTGTACATTTTATCAATGCTTGTGTAAGCTTTCGTCGACTGCCTTACAGACTCGTAGAGACCCCAATCAAGCGGTATTGTCAACAAGATAGCTTGTTGTCATATTCTTTACTGACCCATACAATTGCATTGTTTCAGCAAGCAATCTCCTATTCTCCAATTTATTTCTTTACCACCCGCTCATATTTTTGACGTTTTCATAATTCCGCATAAAGTTATCATCCTCAAACTAAAGACCTTGGCTTTCAATTTGATATTATTACGATCTAAAAGGAAAGGACTATATCATCATATATGTGCAAACCCATAAACGAACCCTCCAGCGTACCTTAATAATGCCATCTCGTTCCTACATTGTTTATCCAACGTTAACTGTATCGTTGTTCCTTCATATCTGTGTATCTATAGGATGCAAACATACTCTATATCGTCTTATAAGCCTAAACGAATGAGTGGTATAGGTTTTCCCTGTGATAATGAAATGAGCTTCCGTATGAATGTGGATAGGGAAGCTCATTTCAATAAAAGAAAACCTAACTCCGCGCTCGGTTTCATCCAGCGCTGGTCTAAAGAATTTCCCAACCCAAATTTCACTAAGCCCCTTAATCTATTTCTTGTTCGGCTTCTTGAATACTCCGGTCAAGTCTGGTGACCCTACTACAGCATCCGTATATTGCACATGGAAACTTTTGCACTAAAAACTTCAGTCGACCAATCTATTTCGATCGCTGGAAACTTACCACACAACGTCAAGTATTAACATTAATAACGTATCTCGTACTACGAGAGTGAGAGCAGAGGGCCACTCCTTGACGATGTTCGCATACGACGGAGAGGCGACGATAAACTTAACCGTATACGGAACCATTCTTATAGTCGCAGATGATAACGGCTACACTTAAGATGCTGAAGGGAAACGATGCGAAAAAGAAAGCACCACCTATTATAAGAGTAAGATTTTTGGCCTCAATAATAGTAAGCGAAAATTAGAATTTGCCCGAGGAGATTTTAGACCGAATGCTGTTTTAGTGATTAGTTCTAAAATTGAATATCTTTTCTTCTAGAATTTAACAGCAGAGATCTAGCGGCAACGATAATTCAACAACTTCACGGGATCGGGTTACAAGAGTTTGTGAGCTCTTCCGCCTATTTCCCCGGCGATGTAGATGGAGTTGATTGAACTGTGCCACCATCACAATTGGCATCTCGTTTTGGGATGCGATGCCAGCGCTGACAACAACATCTGGGGTAGCAGCGACAACAACAGAAGGGGTGAGTTACATTTAGATTACATCTGCTCTTATATAGATGGAGGTACTTGACCAGATGAGGCATCCCTATCGAACAATAGGTTCAATATAAGATGCAATTTCGGACACGATCAAACCAGATACATGACAAAGCTCACGAACTTTTCGAAAAAATCTCGCTATCAAGGCTGGCTTATTTCCTTCATGAGACAGCGGATTAACTAAATGAAGCTATTATCTCATAATGTAAATGTAGTTGCAAATTGAAACCTAATATGGTTAACCCTTGACCCGTGTACTGCAAAATTGTAAGTTATCGTGTACCTGGCACTCAGTGCCCTGTAAAATAAGTATGGAAGATAGCATTTTTCAAATAAGCTCGAAGTAAAAACAAATTTTGTTTATTTAAATCTAAATTACATACACACTTAAAAAACATAAATATAAATATATTTTGTACAGTTGAATGTTCAGGTCGGTGATTGATTTCTGCTACACATTGGTTTTGATGTAGAAGCGAATGTTTTATCAACATCATGCCGATTAGGAACGTCGATAGCTTCAGCAGGTGATTCTTATGCAAGTATAACTTCGTTCGCAAATTTTTATGTAGTGCTTTGTGCTGGTGGGAACATAACACAAATCGCAAACTGCAGTTGTTTTGTTATCCTTTATTTTGTGTTTTGCAGGATTCACATCTTTCCTTTTCTATGTTTTGCCGTTGTGAAGGGAATGGTATAATCGTATCTTTTTTAAATCCTATCATTGCCATCGCCGTTTTCACATAATTTCGCAAACTTCATTTTAAAATGTTTAGCGGCTAATTTTATTGATAGTTCTTTGGTAAATCCTTTTTTTTCCCGATCTTTTCTTGGCGGTATACCATTCCGGTTGGCTTATATCATATTTGTAGGCAGCTAGGGCCGTAGTATCTATGATGTTGTAAAATAATGTGACTGGCCAACGATTAGTTTTTCATTTGCAGCTGTAGAGTATAACCATCCGAACGATCGTCACCAATTTTTCCCTGCAGATGATAATTGGCTTTGGCATCTACAACCCAAAATATTTTCAAACCATATCTGCCGGATTTATTAGGCATATATTGCCGAAATGAACATCTGTCTCTGGTAGCTACTAGTTGTTCGTCTATAGTAAGCTCTTTTGATGGATGATAGAGTGCAGTGGGATTTGATTGAAATACGTCCCAAGTACTCGTATATCTATACCTAAAAGCTGCCAGCTTATCAGTTTGCATGCGGAATGCTCTAGTTCTTGAATTATCGAACCGAACGAAACGGAATATTTGTTCATATCGTTCTAAAGACATGGTAGCTCTATAAAAAGGCATATTGCGTTGATCATATAAGTCCTTAGCTTCTTCTTTTGACGATTTTTCGGCACCTGCACACAGTAATACTGCAATATATGCATAAATCTCATCTGTATCCGTATCATACCATCGACGAAGTATCCTTGGTGTTGCTGACAAACGATTGTCTTCGCTTTCCTGTTTGTGTCAAGAACCATAGTACCAATAATTTCTGGGCTGATCAAACATCTAAATGCATCCGCTTGTTTTGAAAATATTTGTTGGCATCTTGACTCATGTCGCTTTGGTTCGTTTTGATCATTTATTGCCCTGGATTTCTGAAATTCATCTGGCATAGAGCACCAAATATCAGAATGACGGACGTTCCTAGCTGTGTAGCGTATTCCTTTGTTTGGTCCCATAGGTTCATCCTCCTGAAAATCCTTTTGACGCCGCTCACCAGATTCAATTTGCATACATACGAGGGGCGTTCAACATATTCTCGGTATCTGGGTGAAGCTGTGGTTGTATATATAAATTGACTTATTTATCAAGTAATACTATTATTTTAGTGCATTCATGTAAAATTTCATATAAATGTGATTATTAATTCGCGTTTTATCTCTAGTTAAACAGAATCAAAATGGCAACTGAGACGATGACGGTGAAAATTGAGCATCGCGCTGTAATTAAATTTCTCACTAAGCAAGGAAAAAGTCAAAAACCTATTCATGAAGAGATGGTGGCTGTTTACCAGGGTTCCGCACCTTCATTATCAACTGTGCAAAAGTGGTCAAGTGAGTTCAAGAGGGGCAGAGAGAGCGTTGAAGACGACCCACGCTCCGGCGCCCCGGCTACTGCTTGTACGGGAGAAAGCATCAAAGAAGTTGAAAAACTTGTTCTTGGGGATGCCCGAATAAAGGTGAAAATGATGGCAGAGATCACCAAGCTTTCAATTGGTACCATTCACACCATTCTTTATGACCATCTTAACCTTTCAAAGGTCAGTGCAAGGTGGGTGCCACGAATGCTCACAGCGCCTCAGAAAAAAGTGAGAATCGCATGCTGTAGAGAGCTTTTGGAGATGTGTAGTGAGAACGCGGACGGTGTTATGGATCGAATTGTTAATGGGGACGAAACATGGGTCCACCACTATGACCCTGAAAGCAAACAAGAGTCCATGCAGTGGCATAAAAAAGGAACAGACCCCCCGAAGAAGTTCAAAGTCACTCCGTCTGCAGGAAGCTCATGGCCACAGTTTTTTGGGACTCAAAGGGAATCTTGCTCATTGAGTACAAAAAAAAGGTGAAACCATCAACGCCACATCCTACGCTTCCACTTTGCATAATTTGCGGGAGGAAATTAAGAAGAAAGGACGGGGTAAACTCGCAGCGGGTGTGTTGCTTCTTCATGACAACGCTCCTGTTCACACGGCGCGAGTTTCCAAGGCTGCTGCGCGAGATTGTGGTTTCGAAGAAATCCAACACCCACCCTATAGTCCAGACCTTGCCCCTAGTGATTATTTCCTGTTTCCGGATTTGAAAAAATGTCTTCGTGGAAAAAGATTTTCGGATGATGAAGAACTCAAGTCGGCAATAAATGGGTATTTTGCAGAGAAAGAGGAAATTTATTTTTTTGAGGGTTAAAAGAAGCTTATCTCAAGATGTAACAAATGCATTGATGTTAGGGGAGATTATATTGAAAAATAAAAACAATTTAAATTGAATTCGCATTTTCCTTCATATCGATACCAAGAATATATTGAACGCCCCTCGTATGTACATATTTCTTCTTCTTGTTACAAGTCATCGCCTACTTGTTCAACGCGCAATTCAGGAAGAGGCACATCTGGAACATAATCAGGGTCAACTTCTGAAAGCTCTCCATCAGCAATATCTGCTTCAAAATCTTCAGAATCCTCTGAATAAGCACTTTACTGATCAAGTAGATTATTATCTATAAACTCCTGTTCAACATCGTTCAATCTAACGGTTTCAATAAAGATGTAGGTATAGTGCTATTCAAAACAATTGGCCTGCCGCCACATGCGAATTTCATGTTTATTAATAAAAAATGAATGGATGTGCAGGTGCTTTTTCATTTTTTTCTATTTCAGCGAATATTTTCAGATATTTGTTGTTGTAAATATCCTTTTTTTTCAAAAATTTAAATTTCTATGAGAGCAAATCTCGAAAACCACTATACTGAGAGTAACTGTGCACTGAGTGCCCACTGAGTACACGGTCTTTTTTTTTTATAGCTCCTAGATACGAAAACTAAATACAACATCAGCTCAACTGTTGTTTTTTATGTACTTGAGCATCGTATTCTTTAGGAAATCATCCCTTTTTTGCATGTCATAGACCAATAAATAAGTTAAAATTCGATTTGAAATTTCCTCTGGGCACTCAGTGCCCAGTACACGGGTCGAAGGTTAAAAGGTGTGCACCACAGTGCAAGCCTTAACTTGAACAACTGCTGAAAAAAATTGGTGAAAAAAATTGTTTATAAATCCAAACACACTAGTAATTTAGACCTGTACAAGTTCGCTTCAAATAAATTCATTAAAAAACTGGGAAAGTCCAAGCGAACTAGACAAAGAAATGCGAAAACCTGGAAGAACTACCGGAGGTTGCACATCTCCAAAAAGTTCTCTTAACAGAATCTTCAAATAGCCTAGGTCTGTTACAGAAATTAGAGTGCACTTTCCAGGTTCATTTCCTTGACTCGACCCTTTTAAACAACACACGGTATATCAATTCTGCAGCCACAAGCTTTTCTACAATAAAAAAATTAACGGCCTATTTGGAGATACATATATTCAGTTGAATGGGCCATAAATGCACCTAAGCAATACAAGGCATAGACGGAATCTTCAAAAAGGTCTGGTCTGGAGAAAAGTCAACGTAGTTCTTGTCCCCAAAGCAGACAAACCTAGTGAACTAACTAAATCTTATCGACCCATAAGTCTAACACGGTTTTTTCTAAAAACAATGGAAAGACCTACCGATTTATACATCGGAGACGTTCTCAATAGAAATCCACCTCTGCACCCTCACTACTATGCATACAGGAAAGAAAGGCCAACGAAATCTGGTAACACAGATTATAGAGGCAAAAGCAGATTGCACTATGTGCCTTCCTAAATAAATATCTTGGAATGGGCCTCGATAAAAAACGAAACGAAAGCAAATCCGCATTGAGAACTGTTTCCGTTCTCTGTAGAGTCATCGCTGTGGATGTCATGACAATACTTTTCCTCCTTTAAGCTAACCCCGTTTATGTTAGCTTAATGACAAGCGAGGACTTTTATTCATCCTTATTTTGAGATTCGTTTTCACTCGAAAGTGAAGCAAAGTCGAACGATTGGTATTGTGACAATCTAAGGAATAGAAAGTTCATTGATCAAACGAAAATTCATTCATCATTCGTATTTTGAGATTCTATTCATTCGAATGAACTGTCATTTTTTATACGTTTACAGTTCTCCTGACGAAAAGATCAACAAAAATGTAAGTGCAGTAATTTCAGCTAACATTTGTGCTAAAAATTAATACAACAATTTCAATGAATTGACCTAAATCTAGGTCGCCTTCGAATTGAACAAATAAATACCAGAAAGACATGTTGATCAGGATGATGGAAGAAAATCCAGAAGTCGCAAAGGGATTTTCGTCGAACAGGACGGATACGGAACGATTCTGGAAGGATGCCTCAGAGAAGCTTAATAGCCATGGACCTCCAATTAAAGATTCATCAACATGGAAAAGGGTATGAAATTGCCATTTATGTAAACACTTTCATTTGTTCAAACTGATTCACTTGGCAATGCTAGGTTTGGGCTGACTATAAGTGTAAAACTAAGAAAAAGCTTATGGAAAACTAGGTGAAGAGAAAGCAGTCAGGCTACAAGGACAATAACCTCGTAGCTCTTTCTCCTCATGAACAGGCTGTCATTAGAATAACATCACTTAAGAACTCCATCACGGGCGTAGATGCCAGAGTTTTTGACATTACCCAGACAGCCGTATCTGAAGCAGTCTGCACATTGCCACAAAACAAAAACAAAAAAGACAAAAAAGATACACCTGTAGAAATTCTTAAAAAGCTAAATAAAGCGCAGGAAGCCTTTTTTGAGGCAATTAACAAATTTACTAGAAAATGCTTTTTTAACATCTTTTTAATGCTTGTTGCGTTCTGTGATTCTTTAATGTAACGCGGTAGAGAATTCCACTGACGGACGGCATTGACAAAAAATTGACTCTCGGGTGTTAAATAGGAAAAACGAGGTTGAATTAATTATCGCGACCTACTCGACGATGATATACTAATTCTTTCAAAATATCGGAAAGTAATGTTACATTTCGAAGTTGAAGATAATTTTCCAAAGGTATGCCAAGCAGACTATTAACAAAGCCAGACAATCTATCATATCTTCGTATCCCAAAGACATAGCGTACAGTGCTGTTAAACGCCACATTGAGCTTTCTTTTACTTACATGGTTGCACCTGGTCCAGATGGTATATCTCCCCTTCTTCTGAAGAGGTGCTCTTCCACGCCACTTCCTTCCACTTTTTCATCAATCCTACTCTTTAGGACTCTTTCCGAGCAGACGGAAAACAGCATTTGTCCAGCCCCTACCTAAAAAGGCGAATCATCTTCTCTCTCCTCCTACAGACCCATTGCACTAACGTCCTTCTTTCCAAGGTCATGGAAATGCTGATAAATCGTCAGCTCATGAAATATCTCGAAACACGAAAACTTTTCAAAGACCGGCAATATGGTTTTCATAGCAACAGGTCCACTGGTGATTTGATGGCATGTCTCACCGAAAAGTGGAACAAAATCGTACATCAATCTGGCGAAGGCAAGATACTCGTAGTTGCACTTGATATTTCTAAGGCATTTGACGGAGTTTGGCATCACGCTCTTTTGTCGAAAATGCGTGCATTTGGGATCGATGACTGTCTTCTTCAATGGATTAGAAATTACCTTTCGGAACGTTTAATTCAAGTAGACTTGGACGGTTTCAAGTCTGATATTCACAAAATAAATGCTGGTGTGCCCCAGGGCTCTGTTCTGTCTCCGACACTCTTTTTAATTTTCATTAATGATCTCTTGACTGGTACTTCTAATCCAATATACTTGTATTCCTTTGCTGATGACAGTACTCTCTCCTTTTCATATTCGTTCCCGGACTCACGGCCCTGCTCTTCGGCTGTAGAACGACGTACGCTAAGCTCATTAAATTCCGATATCAACAACATAATCAATTGCGGCACTATCAACAGAGTGGAATTTAATGCTTCCAAAATACAATGCTGTCTGCTGTCGTTAAAGCGAAATTTAAACACACAGTCATTATCCGTGAATGGATAATAACACACATTCTCGGTATGTGTGTCGATGATAACTTACGTTGGAGTGACCACATATTTGATGTCTCCAAAAATGCTGCGAAATGTCTAGGTTTCCTCAAGCGATGAAAGAAGTAGCTCACCTCCTCTGATCAGGCCTCAATATATAAGGCATTCATCAGCCCAAAATTGGAGTACAATGCCCACATCTGGTCAGGTGCTCCTAAAACATCTCTGCATCTGCTAGATAGGATTCAAAACCGTGCCATAAAACTTATTGATGATATCAGTCAATCAATTGACACCCGCGAACACCTACGTAATGTCTCCTGTCACACTTTGTTTTATCGCTATTTCCACCACCAGTGTTCCATAGAAATCGGCAGTAGCATTCCGCCCCTTCAAACTTTTAACCGTAACACCCGTCCCGCTACGAATGCTCATCAGTATACCATCAAACCTACTTTCGGATGTACTCCAAAATATTGTGATTCGTTTCTAAGCCGTACAACTCGCTTATGGAATGCCCTGCCTAGCTCTTTATGCCCTAGTTATTATAACCTTCAAACATTTAAAACCAGCGTTCACCGGTACCTCTCTTTTCATCCTCCCTGATTTTCCTTCGCCCGCGCTGTGTGCAAACACTTTAAGGACACATAAATCAGTTGAGCGCGCGCAAATTATAAAATAAACCTACAAAAAAGTTCAAAAGTCTTAGCAAGTAACATTCGTGTTTTAACTGGTGTAAATGACTGAGTTAGCCGCAAAGTACGCAGTAGACCATATACTTTACCGACGAGTGAATTAATGTGGTTATCCCAAGTTAGACACTGATTGAAAATCACCCCAAGGTTTTTGCAGTTTCAACATATTCGATCGGAGCGTCGCTCAACAGGATCGAATAAAAATAAGAGAGATCCATACTTCTTCTTGATATTACTAGACGTTTCGACGTTTTTGGGTTCAAAATAAGGCTATTTAACTGGGACCAATGTGATAACTTCTCTAAGTCTTCATTTACACAAGAAACGCCATTCTCAATAAGACCGAGGGGGCAGCTTATGCAAAGTTGCACGTCATCTGCATACATGTGAGATGAGCAGTTCTCGATTATAGATGGAAGCTCATTAATGTAAATCGAAAGCAGTAGTGGTCCTAGTATGGAATTTTAAGGGACGCACCAACCTGCACTGCTTGCTTTCCATTAGTTAGGTAGGCATAAAGTAACTTTGTGGCACCAGCTGAGAAGCTATATTGCTGAATAAGCTTTTTACATAAAATATCATTATTAACTGTGTCAAAATCCTTCGAGAAATCAAGCAATACCAGAAAAGTTACTTCATCTCTGTCCAACGCCTGCCGTTTGTGACACTTAACAAGGCTGTGATACAACTGTGCTTTTCACGAAATCCAGATTGTTTTGGGGCGAGCATATTATTCGCCGTTAGGTGAGCACTAATTTGTTTCTGAAGAATCCTTTCCAACACTTTCGACAAAAAGGGCAAAATTGAAATGGGCCTAAATTCATCCGCTTTAGTGTTTTTTGGAAGGGGTGCGATCTTAGCCAGCTTCCATGGATCAGGATACTGGGTTGTCGTCAAAATTGTATTGAACAATTAGGTTATGTGTGGCAGTACAATGGGTAAAAGAATTTTTAAAAACGATAGTTCGACGTTCAGGCTCAAAAACAGTTCATCGAAGAAGAGAAGCGTCAAAAGAGTCGTGCTTTCTCTAATTTTGTGGCACACAGTCTATCCTTTGCCCAAATGGTATCTGGATCGGGTAAGGCCACAATAACAGCAAAAAAGACGCCAAAGGTAGCCGAAAAAGCTCCGGAAGCGGATCTGGATTTGAAAGTGGTTCTTCTGTCTCTGCACGGAAATGACGTCATCTATTCGACCCTGTTTGACAAGTCTGGCACGCTGATATAATGTCTGCTACGTTGAATGAGGTTAATCTGAAGATTCTTGCGTTAAACGTCAACTCACTATAATCAGGATCGAGAGAAGGGCCAACCTACAAAATCTGTTGTTAAGTGAATGCCCAGATGTGCTTTTGGTCAGCGAAACTAAGCTTAACCAGAATCACAAAATTGGCTACAGTGGCTATAATATATATAGAAGGGACCGTCCACACTTCTCACGAGGGGGTGGGGTTGGTATCTTAGTACGCAAAGGCATGCGCCATAAGGTCATATAGAGCGGGGATTTAATGAGGTTCCGGGTGTTGGAAGCCTGCATTGTATGCATTCCTCTTCATAGTCTAAGGCGAGTGCATATGGTGTCGCTTTATGCACCTGAAGCACCCAATCCCATACAATTTATAACTGACCTCGAATTACTTTTTCGTTGCCTTCAGCTTCAATCGGAAGAAAATTATTATTTTTTGGCCGAAGATCTTAACGCTAGACATGCCGCATGGGGAAATAATCCGCCAAACACCAGGGGCAACCAGTTATACTACTGGTGGGGTCAACATAAGTATGTTTGAGTACAGACTTAAACCGTACGCGACGAATATCCCATCCTTCCCATCAGCCGGTTGTTTCCTGGACTTATTCCATTAATAGACAGTAGACTAGAACTGACTAACACGGATCGAAACACAAGGGACTGTTTGCGAGTGTTCGAGTACGATAGCAATCACTACGGACTTGCCGCCACAATACGGATCCCAAACGAGCAAACGCAGCTGGAGTAGTATGATCAAGCGTACTCATACCACTACCGTAGAGTACGGTGGCCGTACTTCTCCAGAATCTTAAAGCATAATTTACGTTTGAGTGGAGTTGATCCTCCGACTAACAGAAACTTGACAAACGAAGAAATCGACCGTAGTAAAACCTAAAACAATTAATTAAAGAAAATTACAGTAAGTCTGTAAGTCTGTACTGGGGCAATAAGATTCGGGCTATAAAATCCAGTAGTCCGAATATGTTTCCGCAGATAAATAAATTATTCAGGCGGAAAGATCACAATGACATTCAGTGTGTCCGAATTCCACAAACGACAGAAAACAGACAGACACTTCTGACCGTTGGCATAAGTCCAGAGAGAGCCAACTCAAGCGACGGTCTTTTCGTGGTCGAAGACCCACAAGAGAAAGTGGATTTGCTGGGAGCTTTTTTCGAGGCCGTGTATAACTACGACATTGACAACAGGGCCTATGTAAATCACTATTATCTGCACAATGAACTTCAAAATTGGCAATCCTAGAATCACGGTTTCACCGTATTCAATGAAGAAATGTTATCTTGCTGCGTCAAAGCTGGTCTCCGACACACAATGGAATAAATGCATGCACCAGTGTATGGGTGACTGCTTCGTTGACTTTGAGAAGGCCTTCGACACCGTGTGGTTAGAGGGGCTTTTCTATAAGTTGACGACAATGGGCATGCCGACACCCCTGCTATAAATGATTTACGACATGTTTATGGGAAATAAGTTCGTTGTTAAATGTAACAACGTTATTTCGAGCAAGATCTTTGACATTGAAAACAGCTTACAACAGGGGGCTGTGATTTCTCCAATACTATTTAACATTTACACAAGTGATCCAGTAGGTTCCCTTAATCATGTCATAGCGTAAGCAGACGATTTAGTGGCGTACAGATCAGGTCCAAAAATCGAAGTCATCGATACTCTGCTGCAGCGTGATTTCGATCATATTAAGGCGTATTGCGACGATTGGAAATTGAAAATCAATTTTCAAAAGTCAGAAGCAATCTTGTTTGGAACTCCATTGAGATGTACTTCTGGGGATACCAGACATAACTGGCGAATTTTGGCCATCATTGGACAGCACAGACTGCCATTAGCGGTAAGAAGTGTAGTGAGATACCTTGGTATCTGGCTCGACAAGTATTTGTATTTTGACAAACATATAGATGCTTGTCTTGCTGGGGCCATGAAGGCCTTAGCCCTGACAAGAAGACTGTTTCACAGCAGTCAACTTGTCTCCAGGGTGAAAGCCATATGCTATGTGGCCCTAATCAGGCCAGTCATCGCGTATGGTTGTCCCGTGTGGTTCAATGTAGCGCCGTATCAGATGGAAAGGATTCGGGTGTTTGAAAGGCAGTGTCTTAGGACTTGTCTTGGCTTGTACAGAACACCAGAATCAGAGTACAAAAAATATTATCCCAACAAAGTCCTTTACGATGGGGCTAATCTGAATAGGATTGACAATGAGGCGGCGCCTCTGAGAAGTGACCATTGCTTTATGGCATTGGTTAAATCTCGGTGATGCTTGTTCACGATGTTGACGAATACCAGCCACCCGAAATCGCAATTGAGATGGTGATCACCCTGTGCGAGTGGTTACGAGTGCTCACCGCCCCAATTATAGTTAAGTTAGGTTAAGTAGTTCAGGTAGGTTAAGTAGAATAGGGCCATAGTTTTAAGTCTTATATAAAATTACAAAAAGATATGGTATCTAAGTTTTTTCTAAAATTATTTTCTTAGAAATGTCATATATTGTATAATTGATGGATAAGATTAATCGTAAGATAGTTCTAAGGTCCAAAGGCAAACTTAAACTGAAATTGTTAAGTTTAGAGCGCTCGGTAAGACCCAGTAAGCTAGAATGAGTAACTATTATAGTCAAATTAGATTTAAGTATTTTTGTCTAGAATTTAAGTAATAGCGAAAGAAACAATAAAAAGTATTATAATGCAAAAGTACTTAAATATCTCTTACCACTGACGTACGCTTATTAAAATGATTTGAAATTTAAATTTAAAAAAACAAAACAAAAATAATGCCATAAAAACAGAATTCCTAGACTGCATGTCCTCTTACAGTGCATTTCGATGAAGAAATCATCAACTCCGCAAAGAAAAGGTCCATAAAACCCATCAAGGGTGACCATTAAAAAAATTAATTATTTATAACGCAACGTAGGGGGTGTCAGTATAGGTCATATATTACCTAAAACGGAAATATTAATCCCAGTTTCGGAAGCCATGCCTAACTCCCGATAAAGTGTCAACTGTCGTAATAAATTAAAAAATTTTAAAGAAAAAGAAAAAGGCAAAGAGAAATGGAATGTAATATTGAAGAGGAGTCGCGTGCCTGGTTTTGCAGTGACTGAGTGGAACTGTGTTGTACAACCGTATGACAGGTACATGGTTTCTTAAAAAAAAAAACCGTACACCTTGAACCCACACAGTGTGTAGGTATAATTGATTAAAATTCCCAACATATAAGGTTCATTAACACCCAGTGATATTTTCCAGTGGAGGTGGCAGCTTATTGTCCACTTGGAACACCTGACACATCCTTCTTTTGAAGCATGTATCTGTATAGTAATAGCTGATGAATGGTGTGGGAATTCATCTCGCAGCTATATACGGGGAATACATCCGTTTATTTTGAGCACGTCTTAATGGTCATTGTTGAGTTTACTTGGATGTTGTATAATAGGTCGTGGATTGGGTTTGATTGTGGGAAATTCTCTTGCTGTGAGCTTTCAAAGGCATGCTTTGGATGAATTTATTTTAATGCTACGTTCTAAAATTTCTTACACACTAGGTTGTCTCACACCAAATTGGTGTGTCAATGTAACACTTGAAATCTCTAACTCTACTACTGGTAGTCCTTTAATGTGTTTTCAAAATTCAGAATTCCAATCCTAAAAGACGTTTTAATATTCAAACCCTTGCCATTGGTGGCAGTCAAAAAGACATAAAGCAACGAAAACGACTTAATACACAATAGGTCACATTTTATCTGACGTTGAACACATCGTAAAATTATTGTTTATTGTTTCCCATCATTCTGAAATGGATATTTTGCTTTGAAAATCCCAATACGTTCGGACTATCAAATTACTCAGGTACGCTTAGAGGTCATAAAATAATTTTTTTTTTGAATGAATTTTTCGGTATCCCTCGAGGCACCGTGCATTCTAAAATAACATTTTCGGGCACAACAAAGGATTACTGCAGATGTGTTGGAATCCCACATTTTTTGAGCAACAATTTCTCAATTTTTTTATTAGTGTTACAAAGTTTTGGGAGACAATTTATAGTCTTTCTATAGACAAGCTGTTTCAAAGGCTTAACTTGGTGGGTATTAATGAGCTAGTAGAGGTATGTAATAAATTGCTTAATATTTGAGAAGAAAAAAACGATTCAAATCACTTGTATGTTATGTTGCAAGCAAAATACAAAAGCCTCATGCTTAAAACTCACCAGCCTAACACCAGCTTTTATTACTGGTTAACGAGATGTTGGTACTGCAATTTAAGACTCTTGTGATACCACTGATACTTAAAACTTGATAACATTACGATATGTTGCAACCGCAAAGTCCTTTCCTTATTTCCGTAGCTATGGTCAACAATTACTTCTTCTTAAGTACTTGCACTTGCTCATCCATGGAAATTGTGGTATTGTTGAGAGTGAAAACTAGAGAAAATTATATGAGGGATTGTATACATAGAAGTTTGTCGATTATTCGTCAAACCCGTTTTCGAGCCATAGTTTTCTGAAAGAGGAAAAATCCGATAATCCATTTTTTATAGGCGGAAAAGTATCAACTTGTGTTCTTCTAAGGCGAAAGACTCCATAATGCACGAATGACGGTTACGCATATATTATTTATCTATATTGTAGTGAAAGAATCTAGCAGTGCAACTAAAAATTCTAAACTGAGTACAGCTACGGAGTATAGCTCATCACAATTGTATAGAAATTGTCTCGCTTAGCGAGGTCTAGGTGAAGGCATATGTCCAGGCAGGTAGCCGCATGCTGTACACGATTCCGGGGGCAGATGGCTCAGCTCCAACGTCATTTAAATGAAAAGACCGCGCGGGTGGATCAAGTATACGCTCTGCTGCCTGGCCTAACGCACCTTTTGCCGTAATGGGTACGAACCTGGCGGAGAAGACCCTGAAGGTCCTTGCTGTGAATGTGAATTCACTGATTAGGCTCGAACGACGAGCCGCACTATTTAAGTTGGTTAAAGACCAAGCCCCCGATGTGCTTTTGGCTAGCGAAACTAAGCTTACCAAAAGACACAAAATGAGACACAGAAGATACAAAATAGTACGGAGAAACCAACCCAACTCCATTCAGGGAGTAAGCGTTGCGATTTTCGTACGAAAAGGTAAACGTTTTAAAAGAGTATACAGTCGTGTAGTACGTAGGTTCCGGGTGCTAGAAGCATGCATCGTGTATATTCCCCTCCGTAGTTGTAGAAAGCGGTTGTACATGGTGTCTGTCTATGCACCTAGGACTACTCTATCCACCTTATTTATCTCAGAGCTCGAGACACTTTTTCGATTCCTGAGGCTGGAACTGGAAGACAACTATTATATTATCGGTGGAGATTTCAACGCTAAACATAGTGATTGGGGAAATAATACACCAAACACTAGAGGGAACCTACTATTTAATTGGTGGGGTCAGCACAGTATAATGTATCGATGTATGGATGAATTTGTTCAGAGGCATTCCTAGAATTATAGTAGGATGCGTTGGACACTCTTCACCAGAACACTGACTAGAGCACTCTCCTCGAATTCGCTCTACCCACCTTCCAACAGAAATCTGTCAAACGAGGAGATTGACAGGTATCTAAGACTAATGGACGAGACAATCAATCGAACAATGGACAAAACGATACCTCGGTACCAACACACTGACGAAGATGACTTATTCCGCAACGCAACTATTACGCACTGGGCCGACATAAAAGTAGACTGCTGTCAAGACTAAAAATCTTGTACAGACGGTTTACTGACAGGCATAACCCAGAGATTAGGACACTGAAGTCGTCGATTAAAAATGTGCAAACGTTAATAAAAGAGAATTACAGAATTTCTGTAAGTTCATATTGGAACAACAAGGTTCGGGCTGTAAACACCAGCAACCCGAATATGTTCCCGCAAATAAATAAAATATTTCGGAGAAGAGATCAAAACGACCTTTCATGTCTTAAAATCGCCTGAACGACGGACAACGAGAACATATTTATAGCAGCAGGCATCGATCTAAATGAGGCCGTTGATGATGACAACTTCTTTGTGATCGACGATCCGCAGGAGAAGGTAGAGGCTATAGGAGCGACTTTCCAGGAAGTATATAAGGCGAATGACATCATTGGCCCGAACCACGACCTGGAAAGTCGAGTCCTTGTGCACAATTTCTGCCTTCGAAATGAAATAGTGAATTGGCGATTCGAGAGCTCGGGTTTCACCCAGTTCAGTGACGAGAATATGGCAAATAATGTCATCACCAACGATAGGGTACTACCCCCGTTCATTTCGAAGGAAGAGCTCCAAACGATCTTCGAATCACTTAGAAGTAAGAAATCAGTAGGAACCGATGAAATACCGAGCATTGTGCTTCGACATCTCCCACTAGAAGCGGTGAACATTTATACCATCCTGTTTAATAATGCAATGAATAATGCACATTATCCAGCGCATTGGAAAACTGCGGTGGTACATCCGATCCCCAAAAGAGATAAAGATACTTCCAATCCGGCGAATCTCCGCTCGATCAGTCTTCTTCCAAATATCAGTAAGGTTTTCGAGAAGGTGATCAATAGAGTCCTGACTAAGTGGGTTGAGGACAAACATATAGTTCCGGATAATCAATTCGGTTTTAAGGCGGGGCATGATATCATTCATGCTGCGTCGAAACTGGTTTCTGATATCCAATGGAACAAAGGCAAGAAACAGTGCACTGGTGCCTGCCTGATTGACTTGGAGAAGGCCTTCGATACCGTATGGTTAGAAGGACTCTTTTTCAAGCTGGACAGGTTGGGCATTAGTAAGCCACTGCTGTATATTCTTTTTGATATGCTCTCCAGTAGACAGTTCATCGTGAAGAATGGCGATGAGACTTCTGCTGGAACTTTTAACATTAAAAACGGTCTGCAACAAGGTGCGGTAAATTCGCCGATCCTATTCAACATTTACACAAGTGATCTGATAGGTTCACTTCACCATTCCATAGCGTACGCAGACGACATAATCGCGTACAGATCAGGTCCAAAGATTGAGGTCATTAATATGCTTTTGCAGCGTGACTTCGACAAAATTAAGCGATATTGCGATGACTGGAAGTTGAAAATCAACTTTCAGAAGTCGGAAACCATTCTGTTTAGGACGCCTTTGTCTGGGGCCTCTAGGGATACCAGAAAGAATTGGCGAAAGTTTTCTATCGTCGGACAACACGGACAGCCACTTGCTTGTCGAAATGTAGTCAGATACCTTGGGATATCTGTATTTTAACAAACATATAGATGTTGCTCTGGCCAGAGCCAGAGGTGCTTTTGCCCTTACAAAGAGACTGTTTTATAACAGCCAACTCGATGCGAGGGTGAAGGTGATCTGCTACATGGCCCTTATCAGGCCCATGCTTGTATTTGGATGTCCCGTGTGGTTCAACGTGAGAGCAAGTTTATTGGAAAAGATTCGGGTGTTTGAGAGGGCTTGTCTTAGGACTTGTCTTCGCTTATACAGAACACCAGAGTCTCAGTACATCAAATTCTATCCCAATGAGGTCTTGTACAATAGGGCGAACCTAATAAGAGTGGACAATTTCGTCATTAAGTTGACTCGAAGGCACATTGCAAGAGCAATGACCTCGTCGAACAACCTATTTCCGGGGCTTTCTACCCCAATTATATGTATCACGAGAGAGTTCGCTTTGACGGCTTTATTCCTCCAGAAGCGTTCCTCTATCTAGATAGTAAACATCTGATCCAGGACAGATTGGCGGTGCCGCTAATCTTCCACGTCGCTCGAACAGCTGCGGACAGGCGACTCAACTATGACAGAGACGTCGCACATGGCAGTGTGGAGCGTCTCCGGTTCAGTAGGTCGGTAGGGAGTCGCGACAGGAGGGATGTTTTTAACCGAGATATTGACGTTTAATTCATAATATCCTCGATGATGGAATTTTCACAAGAATACGGGTACATGGTTTACGTCTATGGTTTTCGCAACGGTAACGGTCAACGAGCGAGATTGGAATATCTGAGACGACATCTTGATAGGACTGCCCCAAATGGAAGGACATTCATTAGTATATTTTCCAGTCTGAGGTAGACAGGATAACCGCGGATATCGTCGAGAGACTCACATCCTGCTTCAGATGGCGTTCGCAGCTACGAAGACGTTTTATATTACGTCAGAAACTATCTAAATACTAGTCTCATACCATTTTCACACCGAGTTTTCGATGAAAAATTTACAGAACCCTATTGGAGCGTTTATACCGAATACCGACTAGGTTTTGTTTGTATCAGGTGTGAAATTTTTGTGTAAGCAAGGACCTTTAATTCGATTTTTTCCTCCATGTTCTGTTAGCAAAAATAATTATTATTTTATTTAACATTGAGTTATTTGAATTTTTGCTGGCATTCTAGGTTAGGTTAGGTTAGGTAAGAGTGGCTGCTGGAAATACCAACCCACTTAGGCCTATTGGCCCATTGTGATGCCACGTGGATCTATGATCTTCTTGCTACTGGAACCAGTTTGAGCTTATAATAAAGCGTAGGAGACTGCTAACGTCTATTTTTTCTAGATCGTTTAGGTCGTTGTAGAAGAAAGCTCCTAGGTGAAGCTTCCTTCTCTGAGAGAGAGCTGGGCATGTGCAGAGTAAGTGGGGGATCGTCTCCTCCTCTTCCTCGTCCATGCAGCTTCTACAGAAATCGTTAGTAAAAGCGCCAAGCCTTCTTGCGTGCTTGCCTATGAGGCAGTGTCCGGTAATGACACCTATTATGGCGCTGAGATGTTTTCTATCTAAAAGGATCAGACACTTAGATCGACTCAGATCCAGCCTTGGCCAGATCTGTTTGGTCGCTAGACATGTTTGTCCAGCAGTCCACCTAAGGTCCGTTCTTTTATTGGCATCTAGCTTTAGTGTTAGTTTGCACGTAGCGATTGGTATACCTATACTACCTTTATCCGGTAGGATAGGTAGAGTAGTTCCAATTTTGGCGAGTTCATCGGCTCTGCAGTTCCCTGGAATGTCTCTGTGGCCCGGCACCCAACAAAGGTGAATGTTGAACTGCTCTGCCATCTCCATGAGAGTTGATCGGCATTCAAGGACAGCGTTGCATTCTAAGTGTTTCAAAAGGTGTGTTTGCTTCAATAATCTCACAATAGCAAGTAGGTTTTAGGGAGTTTTCATCAAACACTAGTTTTGTTAAGCGTTTCGCGAAAACTCGGTATAGAAATGGTATTAAGCAGCAGCATAAGGAGCATGCATTCCACGATATACAAGGTGGCGTAAAATTAATCATCCAATTTTGTTTTTCAATTACTTTTGTACTAAATAAAAAAATATGATTTTAAGTGATGAGGATCTTTATCTGAACCTTCATAATTGTTTTTGTTAAGTGGAAAAGATGATATACACATTTGTGCCCATTTTATCGCATTTTCCATGACTTTCCTCAAGATTTCCGGTGATAAGTGTTCGCATTCCTGTTGAATATTCTCTTTAAGGGCTGCGATTGTCTCAGGTTTGTTGGCATAAATCAGCGACTTCAAGTAACCCCAAAGAAAGAAGTCTGGGATGGTTAAATCGGCCGATCTTGCTGGCCATGACAAATCGCCAAAACGGGAGATTACACGACCAGGAAACGCTTCCTTCACAATATCCATTGTGGTTCGTGCTGTGTGTGCGGTTGCACCGTCTTCTTGAAACCACATGTTCTTCAAGCATCGCTCATTCAATTCCTGCAGTAAGAAGTCGTTTATGATGGCCCTGTATTGTTCGCCAGTAACATTGACCGTATTTCCGATGGCGTTATCAAAAAAAATACGGCCCAATCACCCCTTCCTCGTGAACACCGCACGATGCAGTGGCTTTGCGTGGATGTAGTGGCTCTTCGTGCATTACACGCGGATTTTCAGTGCCTCAGAAACGAAGATTTTGGTTATTGACGTAACCGCTTATGTGGAAATGCGCCTCGTCGCTCATGATGATTTTCGACACAAAATCGTCCACTTCGTTGTTGGGATTGTGGATGGGAGTATAGCGGAGTATAGCGCTTCATTAACATAGTTCACATATGTCAAATATGATTGATGTATGACGACATCTGCAAAAATTATATCATCTTCCGATAGGGTGAATAATTTTGCGTCACCTTTGAACTAGTACAGGTGCTATAACCCGGGGGCTCAGAGGAGCTTTCGGAATTCTGCAATCACATTCTGGAATAACACGAAAGACGAAGACAACTTTATTGGCCGTATTCTATAGACGGATGAGTCCGAGTTTACAGGGGATGCAATCACTAATTTCCATATTGTACATAGCTGGGCAGAAGCAACACCCACTTCATGAAACACAGAGCTGGCATATTGGGTAACAAGCTGATCGGAAACTATCGGCTTAATTCGAATTTCTACCTGGAATTTTTGCGAAACAAATTACCAGAACTTTTAACAACAAAGAACAGCCATTGTGTACCAGCAGGATGATACCCGTGCACACTATGTCCAGCCTGAATGTAAGAGAATTTTTAGATCGCGTGTAAGAAAATTTGAAGATAGGGTGGGCCCTATTTATGGCCTACATGATCTCGGGACTTGACCCTAATGCACTTTTATTTATGGGGACGGATAAAGAGTATTGCTTCCTCAGCAGAAATAACATCATATTTGTGAATTGGAAATAATGGAAATTGTTAGAGTCTTTCAAATTCGAGCTCTGACGTATTTGAAAAATTTATATGATACCAGGTTTGATGAAAGAAATAAAAATGAAAATATGGAATCAGTGTTTGTATTTTTTTTTTTTTAATTTTTAACAATTTTTCTTTCCCTGTGGTTTCGGCAAGAATCTGAGTCAGAAAGAGAACGTAGTCAGATCGCGCAGATATCTTTTAAATGCACGACAATGCTTGCTTTCATTCCTCGTTAGCAAAACTTGAATCTGTCTTTCCAGTAGACGTATACTCAATCCAGATGGCAACAAACTATGTTCAGAAGAATCGGTGGAGGGGGTGAAGTATATGCCTCTGTAGCGAACCCTTTCACGACTTCCAATATAGTTTGATATCGCAAGGCTTCTGTAAACGTAATCGAAATGCTGGATTCTATAAATCTTGTTTGGGGCCTAGGTCACAATGAGATCAGAAGGAATAAAATCGTCGATGAACTTGCTAGGCAAGGATAAAAAAAATAGTTTCTAGGTCCCAAACCTTCGTTATGGCTGCCACCGACCTTTATTGGGGCTTTCTTTGACAGTTGGGTACCTCATGAGCATAGCTACAGACGTAAGGACTCTCCAGGTTTCCGGCAAACCAAACTAATTCTTTCCGACGTCTCTAAGAGGTCAATGACTTTCCTGCTGTCTCTGAGTAGGAAAGACTGCTGACTGCCTACTGGCGTCGCGATGAGGTACTACGCTTTTACTAAGTACTTGAGTGTACAGGGAACACAGCGTTGAAGTGGTGGAAGCTGGCACTTTACCACTTAAGCGCTTGCTCATCATTCTACGGAAGGCCGATAAATTACTAGTTCTTTGTCAAAATTTGGTTCCGCTTTTTCTTCTCACTATGGGTTTCTCATTCTAAATCCCTTTAGTACTCATTTTTATTGTGAAGCTGTTGTTTCCATGAAACCTATGTACATAAACCTTAAGTCCTTCTTAATGGGTATCCTCAAATCTATTGTTCTGATGGAATCTACGCACAGAATCCCCAAGATTGCGGGACAGTCTTACTTAATTGACATGCATACCTACATGTCGGAATGATCTGGCGTACAAATTTTTTTACCATTTTCAGAAATACCTCAGATATACTATTCAGTAAGGCCAACAACCCCATAAATGAGACCGGACATTTTTACATTGAATTCCTCAATCTGCGATAGCCATATCATTAGTTTTTTTTCCATTTTGAGCAAAATGACCTGCTTCTGTGGCTGGTAAAACATTTAATTAACCAAATGGCATCTGAGAATCATAAAAGAATAACAAGCAAGGGAACACCCAAACAGGAACAAACACAAATCCAAATCCAGAAGATGTGCTGCCCTAGAGACAATCTCATCCACGGAAATATGGAAGAGAAGAAGAAGCTCATCGGATCATCATCATGCGCTTGTGCGACTGTACGAGTATATGAGCTGCTCACAGCCAATTTCTCATATCGCCATTAATAACACGAGCAGCAGCGCCAACAACTTGAGTGCAACAATCCATTTACAAAACATTCACATTCGTCTGCTGCTGTTGTAGCTTCAGTTGCCTCTGTGGCTGCAAATACGCATCACATCACTAAGACTTACCTCTACGGTTCAGTGTCTGTTTTAGCCTTAGTCTCAACCTCTATCCCTGTCCCGGTCCTGGTTCTAAAGAAACAAATGTTAAATTGCCCTCTCGGAATTATTAGTAAATTTGCACGGATTCTTATTTTGTTTGGTGAGTTCGGGGTCCGTCTGCTCGCTCTGCTCACCACCATCCTTGGCGGGAACAAAGTGTGGACGCGACTTTATAGATGGTTATTCATAAATCACACGGGAGCGGCGCTTCAGTCTCATTAACCGGACAGAGCAGACTCTCGAGGTTGAAGAGATCGACGGCTCAGACGCTTCTTCATCCCATAGTCATTTGACACGGGGACTAAGGCATTTGCTTTGATTTTTTTTGCGTTTGTTTGTTTGATCTTTCTCGATTGCAGGATTTATAAATGTCACAACATGGACGGTATTGTCATATGCTGCAATCGGTATACAAAAAGCGCCATACAAGCAGATGCGTGCTTTTCTGCGAATCATTTTATGAGAAATCACGAGCGAAAGATAAGTGAGACATTTAAGAATGCCTTCGACAGCGGCAGCGAGGTCGTGCCATGTCCTCCATGGTGGTCCAACAGTCTACTACTTTTCGACTGTAACTTCTGCTAACAAAAAAAAAAAAAAAGACATGGCCCGATGCGGTGCTACGCAAGTAAAGCTCGTAGTGTGTGACTGTGACTGTGCCTGTGTCGCAAAGAATCGGGGCAATCGGCCAACTTTCGTGGTCGTGATAAATTTCTTGCTGCAAAAATTTACATGCTACCGATTGCGCAGAAGCTGCAGTGTTTGATTGTTTTTTTTTTTTGGACATTTACCGTTCGGGGTTGGATTTGGTTAGAATGTAGCTCAGATATTTTTTCTTTTCATTTTTGACAAATTACTGTTGGTTGCTGAATGACATCTTGAGATGAGAACAGAGCTCATCGGAAGACGAAGACAAGGATGTAGAAGTGGACTTGGGGATTCTTTATAGAGAATCGTTTACTTGATGAAGTTGAGGTCAGTTAACTGAAATGTTGTGAGAAAATGCGGAAATGCTAGTGCAATGGGTATTCAAATTAGAGCAAACGTCCGATTGTATCTGAAGGTATTGGTATGAGCTTCAGTAGTACAAAGGTCTTAATATTATTGAAATTTTTTCAGGTTTCTGTGAGTTTGAAGTCATTTGAATTATCCGTCGTATGAAACTATACGCACAGAATAGTTTTGCTCTTGTGTTTTGAAAAACGATGGGTTTGTCGTCATTGCTTAGTATTGTAGTTGGGTGCTGTGGAAATAGTGTAGGCACTGAGAGATGATACCCAATGTTGTATCGGTTTCTACACATCTATTGTACTTATTTCACCTCTAAGCGATAAACATCGGGTACTGATCAATTTTCATCCGGGCTCGACTTGCCGAATTTATAAGCACGAGTGCTGACCAGCAGATAAAAATAGGACCACTATAAACGGCACAGCGGATGAATTCCCCAGATGGAATCAACCATGAAATAAGAGCTTACCCGGGCTACTCCGACATATTTCTTAGCTCAGGCCTGCAAGGATGTCCGAGACTAAATCAGGGTCTTGGAAAATAGATGGTGGCAGATGAGCCCTTAATGGACCAAAGTCTAATCGATTCCTCGTCCTAGGTGTAACTATAATGAAACTCGTCCTACAGGTGGAGTGTTGTGCCGCGGTGGTAACTGCCTGCTTATGGCAAAAAAAAACATCCTGTTACGAAGCAACAACAAGCCTCGGATAAGGATGGATTTACTGCTACCAACAGCTAAGCAAGATGTATGCAAAGCGGCGCTATAGAAAAGGAAGAGCTTCTCATGAGCTTTACGAGCAGAAGGGGAAAAATGAACACCGGCTTCTCAGAGATGCTACTCCAGGAATGAGATTTGGAAGCTTTACCAAAAGGTACAAATAATATGCCACGAACACAAACCCCGCATCGAAGCTTGTAGAGACGAACAAGGGAAAATAGTAGTAGGGTCGCAGTCGTTGCTGAGGATTTGGAAAGCGCATTTCTGTACACTGTATAACGGCAATGACGAACGAATTATCGCTGTCAGGAGGAATCAACTTTTCAACCGATGTGGTACAACCGACTTGATAAAGAGCGTACACCAAATCTGTAAAATATGAACGGGCGAAAGTATGAATACAATCTCATCTCTTCATTACTTTAACCCCCCGAGTATTCACATTAGAACTAAGTGCAATAGTTTTAGTATAACGTGATTGTTGGAACGAATACAATGCAAATAACATTTCATTTGAAGAATAACGACGCTTTGAGAATATCACCGCCGGCATTAACGCCACCAACACCAATCAGTCCACGTGAACCGCAGAGTCCCGATGGTCACACGTCAGTGAGTTCAACTGGATCAAGCGATACTATTCCTGAACAACAGTTTGCTTTAGCAGATTCGAATACCAAGACAGTTTCGAAATCGTTTGTGCCGTGTAAAGTTTGTGGTGATAAGGCTTCCGGATATCATTACGGTGTAACATCCTGTGAAGGCTGCAAGAGTTTTTTGCGTCGAAGCATTCAGAAACAGATCGAATACAGATGTTTACGAGATGGTAAATGTCTTGTAATTCGATTGAACCGCAATAGATGTCAGTATTGTCGTTTCAAGAAATGCCTTTCTGCTGGAATGAGTCGAGACTCTGTAAGATATGGTCGAGCACCGAAGCGTTCACGTGAATTGAATGGTACGCCCGACGAACAACAACAAAGTAACCGTGTCAGTCCGCCCGGCGCATCAAGTAGTACGAGTACATCGCAGCAAGCACCACAAATGTGTTCCGTAGCATCACCGCAGGATGTGGGTGGATGCACAATCCAAATGCCAGCGCCACCACAGACAGCGCCGGCGGAAGTCCCCGAAATACCACCACCGGCAACCGAACTCACTGTCTACGATATAATTATGTGTATCTCGCAAGCTCATCGTATGTTCTGCACTTATACAGAGGAGCAAACTAGAGAGTTTGTAAGACGACCAGTAGTTGTACCACTCAATGGAGTCAACGATGATAATGAGATGAATGCGCCAGTTGCAGAAAGACGAGAATTACAAAGGATTTGGCTGTGGCAGCAATTTTCCGCTCGTATGATACCAGGTGTTCAACGTGTTGTTGAGTTTGCCAAACGTGTACCTGGCTTCTGTGATTTTATACAAGATGATCAATTGATTCTAATCAAGTTGGGATTCTTTGAAGTGTGGCTAATTCATGCCGCTCGTATGATCAATGATACGGCATTTACCTTCGACGATGGAGTGTATATGACACGACAACAATTGGAACTTCTCTACGATCCTGATTTCATTGAAGCAATGGTGAATTTCCCCAACTCACTAAACGCCTATAATCTGAGCGACACCGAAATTGGTCTATTTTCCGTCATGGTGTTACTTGCACCCGATCGAACTGGCATTACCGACCAAACTTTAATTACTCAAACTCGTGAGTTTGTCGTCGAAGCCCTACGTGTACAAATACTACGCTCCAGAGCCGGCTCCACACAGGCAAGGCAACTATTGCCCGCTTTAGAGGCTAAAATTCCCGAACTAAGATCACTTTTCACAAGACATTTCTCATACCTAGACTGGCTTCGAATGAATTGGACAAGACTTCGGCTGCCGCCACTATTCTCCGAGATCTTTGACATTCCCAAGGCGGACGAAGAACCACCAAGTACTTCTTCCTCATCGTAAAGGGGATTGCCTCTAGAGTACCAGATTCGGAGAATGCTAATCTAATTGTGGAGAGTGCGCGGTTTAATTCTTAAAATGTCACGCTTCGCATGCAAGCAAAATTTAAATTAAAAAAAAAATAAATAGAAATAATAATTAGTTCGGTACCGAGCACGCAAAGTGCGCATAAAATGTTAAACATTTGACAAAAAAAGAACACACTACTATTATGGCTGCGAATACTCGTTTATTATTATTATCTAGATTTAATATTCCTTTCTAATTTTTTTATTTTGCATCCTTTTTTGTTTTTTTTTTTCTGTAATTGATAAGTAAGATCTTTTTTTTTTCTAAGTACTAGTTAGTGAATTGTAGAACACATCTCAACAGAAACATTCAATCATAAAGCAAATGCAATATTATCCGCTAACGGACTGCTGTCTCTACATAAATCTACCAATATTGTGTCTAATTAAATAACAAAAACCTAATAATTGAAAAGCATGTAACACTCAAATTAATAAAACAAATGTAGTTGATCAAAAATGAGAACATCAGCACCGTTTACCCCATCCACAAAAAAGGAGATCACTTCAACTTCGCTAATTGTGGACTTATAAGTCCCTTCGGATACAAGATTTTATCTGCCGTATTGTGTGAACGTCTGAAACCTTTCTCAAAACAACATGATTATCGCCTGTAAACGCGGACTAGCAAAGTCTTCTCACTCCGGCAGATCCTGGGAAAACCTCAAGAAGTTCAAATCGATACCTACCAACTTTTGATCAATTTTAAGGCCGCATATGGCAGCATTCATAGAGCCATATCTAGTTTGGCATCACAGTCCAGCTCGTCCGTGTGTGCAGGATGACTATGGAGAATGGACGCTGCTACATAAAGGTCGGTAAAGAACTCACCGAGACTTTTGATGTCAAAAATCGATTTAGATAAAGCTATACATTGTCATTCGATTTCTTTAAAATTATTCTTCAAAGAATAGTGTAAAACTCACGCAACAACACAAGATGCACAATCTTTCAGAAGTCTGTTCAATGAGGGCAAAACCAAGTTTAGGCTGTCAACCAGAAAGAACCCACACACAGATATTTCGGACAAAACGTCACGCTCGACAGATTTAACGTTGTGGCAGTTAAGTACTTTGAGCATCTAGGCTCCGACATCAAAGTCCTCTCTCGAACAACAAAAGTGACTGAGGTGGAGATAAAACGATGAACTGTGTAGCGACATCGACTAGGCCGGAAGAGTGAACCTTCAACGACTGAGGAAGGTTGATCATCTAGAGTGGATGTACACTAGTTGACCGGTCTGAATAGTCTTCGAATCCACCCTCGAGGGACAGCGTAGTGGACTGTCCTCTATTTCTTTCAGGTGTCCGCCATCATAGCAATTGGGATATCGTCGGTAAGCTCTATTATATTATCCTTTCACCGACTTTACGTCTTAGAACTCTATAACCATATATTTTTGCCCCTCTTCTCCATCTCCAACCTTTAATATGTAGCTTCTCCCAAAGCTGTAGATACCCTTTGTATAGCATCCACTATAGCAGTACCATCGGTTGCTTATGATTTTATCAAGTATTTTGCCCAATGCTTAATAGGAATATGGGATGGGATGTATTAAGGGCTCACCTAGTGATTGTCTTTGGTCTAGAAAAGAACCCTTCTTGTCAGGGATTTGTTATCTAGTTCCAAAAATAGTTCTATGTTTATTTTGATGGCAATGTTTGATATGCCATCTAATTACAGTATCTTACTATCGCCAGAGTTCCATTTGCATGACCGATAGGATACGTTCTGCTGATGTTTGACATCATTATAGCCCAATACTATTTTAAGCATAATTATGGGCATTAACGAACAAAATCCATCCGTTACAGAAATATGAGTTTAGAATAGTGAACCCAAGGATTTGACACTATGTTCCAGGAATATACGCATTGAAAAAGATACTATTGACAGAATATTCAAGCTGCCATTGAAGAGAGCAAATGTAAGGATGTAGACGAATCGATCACGAATCGAATCAGATCGAAAGTCATCCACATAAAAGATGAATTCTTTAACATAAATAAATGATCTGATGGGTTAACCTAAAACAAACCTGATCTCTTACATGGGGCTTGTCTGGGAACGATGTCAACATGGCTTCGGAACATAAATGGTTTTTTAGTTGGGGAGTACAACCTGCGCTAAACAAAAGTTGGTGCAATGCACTGTATAGTGAACAGAAGGTAGCAAAAGGTTACGCCACAACCTAAATAATTCAAGATAGTCGAATCCCTTACTACATGTGGATCAATAAAAGATATCCTTCCAAAAAACTTCATAAGTGCTGTGAAATCTACAAAATGTTGACTCTAGTTCAAAGCTGGACTGTTCAACAAATCGTTGTTGCAAAAAAATTAATGTTAAACATTTTAGAAAATCTGCAATAGCTAGAGCTTTGAGTGTCTATTTATAAAATTTCTGATGCGTGTTGCACAAGCATCAAGATAGTAACTATCACTGGTTAGTACCAGTGTGTCTCGCCAACAATTCAACTGTAGAACGCGAGTAGAATCCTAGAAAAATCTAAAAGTCGAAACTCACTCGTAGACTTCGGGCGGTCTGCTTATGGCAGTTATTGTCAATTGCTACTGCAAAGTATTTAAAAACTTGACCTACCCCGTAGTAAATATTAACTCTAACTGCTAACTCCAAAAATCCCTGATTTTACCAGCTGTAATTTTCGATGCCGAATATTAAACGATGAGCGAAAAAGTGGAGTTGACAATGAGATAATACCTAGTCCTGCCATAAGTTCTGATACACAATTTCCAGCTTCTTCTTGCGGGAATAATAGAACCGTTAACTTTTTTTTTCAGAACACATGCACTGATCAGTCAAGAATACTAGTCAGTTTGGTTTCAGTTTGCAAACTATTAACATGGCGTGGGGCGTTAAAGAGAATCGAGTCGCGGTAATAGCGTTGCATAAAAGCGGAAAGAGTGCTGGCCAAATTTTCGAGTTGCTAAAACCATTGGGAATATCGGGAATATTCGTTTTTCTGGAGAAGAGGACAGGCGAAGAAGTGGTCGACCGAGTATCGTCCGTACGAATGCGGTAGTAAGGCAGTTCGTGAACGAGAAATCCCCTTAGGAAGCAGAAGATCATGTCCAAGGAATTGAATATAACAACCAGATCCATGTCTAGGCTAATTCGGGATGATCTGCATATGAAAGCCTAATGTCTGTCCACGGGTCTTCTTCTAATTCCTTAGACTGGAAAGATGCAAGCGACTTTTGCAGTGGCACGCGGACAGTGGCCGTGAAAATATTCTATTTACGAATGAAAAATTTTTAGCGTGTAAGAAGTTTTCAACAAAAAAAAATGACAAAATTTATCCCACTTCATATAAGGAAGCGAAAAAAGTTGTTCCAAGGGTTCAAGCTGGACATCCTCCCGCTTCCGTAACAGTTTAGTGGGGGATCCCTCTCCATGGTGTCACATCCCTCCGTTTCTGTGAAAAAGGCGTAAAAACTGGTGCCAGGTTTAACAAGGAGATGTGATAGAGGGTGTTGTGAAGGGTTTGACCAATACTTTGCTCCCGCGCACAAAGCCAAAACCGCGCAGGAGTGGCTCAGCGTCAATATTCCTGGCTTTATAGCAGCACAAGATTGGCCGTCGGGGAGTCCAGATCTGAATCTGAATATTTGTAACAGAACTTATGGCAGGACTAGGTAAATAGGAATCCACATGCGAGATACCAGCTTAAATCCTTGAGCCGTATGAAACTGTTAATATTGATGCTACATTAGACGAAAACGCTCCAGCTTCAGCTAAAAGGGTCTTCAAATTCTAGCTCCGTGTCAAGAAAGATCGAATTCTATTCGAAACCTGGTTTTAAGAACCGACTAGAAGCCTGGCAGAGAAAAAGCCTCAATGGTAGTCCATTAAATATATTTATAAGAAAATATGTAAAATCACTAGAAATTAAATACACAAATTAATGATGATATAACATGTGTTGACGAGTGGTAACGTATTTGGGAATTGCGCAACTTCCTACCATAACGATATTGTCAGTAGCAACAGTTTTAAAGTTGGATCTTGGAGTGAAAGAAGACCAGCTGCAACTTGCACTTGAACCACACGAAATTTGTTCAAATAATGCATTGATCCAATATCCATATTATAGGACATTGCATTATTGAATCTCAAGATCAACACTACTCAAACAAGAGCCATCAGTGTTTACAAAGTCCGTGGAGGGCAATTTATTTGAAACTTTTGATGTTTTCTTGCAGAAACGTGTTTTCCTCAAAGAGGAAACCTCACAATGCTTAGCATCATATATCACTTTAATCTCAGAGACAAAAGTGTATCCTCCGTCTGACGCTATTAGCACCAACTTTTCACAATTGGCAATAAATGAAATTGCTTCAGTATATCTTGGTAATGTTCTCCTCAAGTCTAAGCCGCTACTAAGTAGAGAAAAAGAATACAATGTCTGCTTGCAAATAAGTAAGATTGTAGTAAGTGAAAATTTCGCAGATACTCGTACACCCACGCTCTCATTAGAGCTACTAAGGATTGTATGGCCGAACTCAGCCCATCAACCATCAAGGATTTGTCTCTTTCAATTTCTGGTCCACAATCATTTTGCAACAAATAATACAAACACAGATACGACGATGACCTGTTGGCGAAGTGATGTGATAATAGCCCAAGAGGCTAGTTTCATTTATTCAGTCAAGAAGGACTAACTCATATCCGTTTGAGCATCTAGGATCATTAATATCTCTGTGTATGCCAGCTTCACGCTGTCCTCTTACAGGATGATGAACATCATGTAAGATTACGGTCGACCTGAGGTAAATGTATACAAAATGAATTCATTCTGCAGATGGAATCTTTGTCCAGCATCCACAGAGGGACCAAAGCAGCACAGCAGCCACATCACGAGGAAAATTCCATAGCGAAGCATGTAGGCTGGAGGCAGGTCATGCGAGTACTCGTATCAACAACATCCCACTTCATGGATGTTGTGACAATTAAAATTGTTTTTTTTTGTTTTTTTTTTGCAAACTTCTTAGTTTTACTCGAAAAATGTGTTCAATTTTACGAGTCTGTGTGTAAATCACGGTTTCGGGCCTGGGGCAGGTCTTGAACAAACAAGACATTGATGTGAATGTTGATGGGCTTTGTACCTTTTATGGACAAATAAAAACGAACTGTTGACAGAAACCGATCAGTGAAACAAGATCGTGAACGAGAGGGGAAACTGATCCCATGCCATAGTCCTGAACCGAACAGATGGAATACTTTAAATATTTGTGAGACTTATTAGGCTTTGCATTCCCTCAACGAACAACGTCCCAAGGTTCAGTCGAAAACGACTTGCGTAGGGAGAAATTCATTTGAATTTGGGAATGGAGCTGGTGATTTTTTTAGGCTATAGAATGCAAATGAGGCGTTAAGGTGATTATTCATTTTATTTGACTCAGACCAATATTTGCTTATCGTAGGGACGAGACATTTAGAAGGGATAAAAGATGTTTATTTAAAATGGAATTATGTGGAACTATGTTAAACATGGAAAAGACACGTTCCTCTGATAAGGCACATTCCGGAGGACAAACGCATCGAGTTTTGTGGAAATCATTTTTGAAGTGTTTCTATTTAATGTGCTCCTTGATGATAGTTTTGTCTTAAATTGTGTGAGTTGAGTGTTAGAATTATGTAGGATTTGACAAATTTCTGTAGGTAGGCATGAAACTCGTTAAAATGTAGATAAATCCTTACACCGCTATAAGCGGAACAACGACGCCAATTCTATGGAAGGGCACCTTCTTCGAAATTGTTGTACTGTATAAATAAATACATATACGACATTGGGCGCCTTCAAAATGTTATCCACAGGCCTCTGTTGTTAGATTTAGAAACGCCAAGCGCAGTTAAGTAGTCATCAACTCTGGAATGCCGTTTTTAGTGAGTTTCACTGCGTGACTCAACCGTTCTTTTCTACTTACTTACTCCTATGGTTACCGGCTTTGTTACGTAAAACACTTGGTTCGCATTTGTTCATTGGAATTGAATAGACTTAGAGGCGGTTAGTATTTGGATGGAGGACAGCATTAGAACTATGTACGATCCTACGTGTTTTTGATATTAAAAATATGTGGAATTTTAGAAAAAAAAGACTCCTTTGTGATTCATATTTGTATTTGGTTGGTTCGAAATAGCAATTTCTCTCTCTCTAGGTTCTGTGACAGGTTCCGTATCAACAATCAGCACGATTTGTCTAATGCAGCTCAATAGGCAACGAATTAGTGGATAATGATCTCCTTTTTCCAATTGGGCAAAAAGGCACTTAACTCAACAACACTGATAAGGGCCACTAAAATTGTTGCTGACAGACTTTAATCTCTTATTAAATAAGCTCGAAGGAATCTTATATTCGATACTAGGAATGGTTATCTCTCTATGCAGTATTCTATCCTTTAGGATTGTGCACGTCTTCATTCGACATTAGGAACATGCGTATGCCCTTCATAAGTTTCATACATTCAGACATGAACTACTCCATCAGCAGACTATTCACATCTGCTGCGTTTTTGCTTTTAAGCGGGTACTCGCTTTGAAAATGTAGTTGGGCGAAAAGTGTTACCTAGATATCGTGTACAGCATGTGGACGTCTATAGATGGCAACAGTTTATGGGCTTGCATTTGAGAGAAGGGACATATTGTGATATCCAGCATAAACGAGCGAGCTATGTCATTTACACGGCTGTAGATGTTAGTGGCCGATGGTAATTTAAGGAAAATAATAGATGTACTCGTATCTCACATATGTGTGAGAAAATTGCCTTTCAAAGTTTTCGAACGCAAGTTTTAGGTGACTATCAAAATTCTCACGAATTCTGAGAACGAGAGGCAATTCGGAGTCTACGCTGACTTATGACGACATGCACTGCCGGCACATGCACAGCTTGTGCATTATCAAAAACCTACATATTATGTGGAGCTCTCCAGGGATGATATAGTTGGGTCGCAATACGAAAATGAAGTTAGTTTCCTCACTGACTATATAAATTTTAACGAACCACACAAAACTAGATTTACATTTAGCACAATTATTGTATTTGAAGAGTTAGTCCCGCAGATGCGAGGGCAGAATATTGTGTGAATAAGTTTTTGAATATATATAGGGTTTTCCAATAAGGACTTGACACCTTGTTTTTTAAATAAAACGCAAAATTTGAGATACTTTATTATCGGCTTGAAGTACAATCAAAACATTTATGAATGGAACTCGACTTCGTTCATACGAGTATGTCCACCGCGGGCACGTTTGCAGCGGTCGATTCGTTGGATCCAATTTTCAACGACTCGGCCACACATTTCGGCTGAAACGGTCGCTATTTCGCGTTCAATGTTGGCTCTGAGCTCTTCCAACGTCGTCGGCGTATTGCCATAAACCAATGACTTAACGTAGCCCCACAGCGTAGCGTCAAATCGCACGAACGAGGCGGGCAATCGACTGGCCTATGTCTTGAGATAACACGCTCACCATACTTACTCTTCAATAAATCGATTGTATTGTAGCGTGTGCGGGGCGGGTTGTGGCACCATCCTGTTGAAACCACATGTCATCCAAGTCCATATCTTACAATTCGGGCCAAAAATAATCGGTGATCATGGCGCGATAACGCTGACCATTCATAGTAACGTGACGATCGTTATCGTCGACGAAAAAATATGGGCCAATAACGCCGGCGGCATGCAAACCGCACCAAACAGTTATTTTTTGTGGATGAAGTGGTGATTCATGAAGCACATGTGGATTTTCACCCGACCAGTAACGCATATTTTGCTTACATTGAGCCAAAAATGAGCTTCGTCACTGAAGATGATTTTGCGATGAAATTCATCATCTTGGCGCATCTTCTCCAGAACCCAATTGGAGAACGTACGTCGCTTCAAATGATCCATCGGCTTCAATCCTTGAGTCAGCTTGATCTTGTATGGGTGTAAAACCAGATCTTTACGCAAAATACGCCATAATGTGGTCTGAGCGATGCCCAATTCTTGAGAACGCCGTGGAATTGACTGATTTGGATCGTTTGCTACGGAACGGTAGCGATATTTTCGACACTTCGACCAACCCGTTGTCTCACTGACACGGCAACATCACACAACGAATATGTAGACTCAAATTTTTGCACTAAACTTGCTATTGCCTGTCTACTAGAGCGAGAATTACGACCGAAAATTGGAATTAACGCTCTTAAAGTTGCAGTCACCGACTCCGAATTTCGGTAGAAAATTTTTATAATTTGCAGACGTTGCTCGTTCGCGTACCTTAGCATGATGAAAATGTTGAGTTTACTGAATAAATTGACAGTGACAGTTTGATGATTAGTGAAAGAGTGCGTTCACAAATTAAATTCAAAGTTGTCAGTCCCTATTGGAAAACCCTTTATTATCTGCTAGAAATGCTACTAAACTTTTCGACTTATTGACACTCGCGTTTTTCCGCCTTCGAACTAGGCATGGTCCAAAACACTGAAAAACATTATTTGCATATATGTATCTGAACGTAGACATAGAATCATTAAGAGTGGCCTGAGAACAAATGTTCGACCAACGTGCACCATAGCAGTGGAGACATGTTGTCTGGTCGAGTTACACATGCCGTACACCTTATCGAGGGCGCGCCCAACGGGTACTCCTTCTTGTCGAGTTACCTCCAATTCATCTTACCTTTTACACAGAAAATGCATTCGGGAAACATTTTTGCTTTCATGAAGGTCAATCATTCCCGCCATGATTTTTAGCAGGAAATAAGTTTAAATGATAGGTATGGAGATACTATGATATCGGCGCCGGGCAATTTTAAGTTTTTGAAGGACGTATTAGATATTTAATGGTGACAAATACCACTACCAATGCCAGATATCATGTAGGACATATTCGGAGTTTACTCAGTTCTGCTATCGGATGCGTCCAAAGGTGGCATATAGGGTGTCATGCGGATGTGTATTAAAACATCTTGCACACTCAAAGGGTTAGTGGAAATTACAAATGCCACCCGCGGACTAAAAACTGACAGAGATGAATATTCTAAAGAAATCGAACATGTAGAGTAAGAAGAGGAGCGGATATAAAGTGCAGGGAGTTGGATCCCAAGTCCCACCGGCAGAGAGAGCGAGAGATACAATGACTGCAATAGAAATGTGGATAATCATTCTTAAACTTGAATGTTGTAGCCAGTAATGTTACAGGAAAAGAGTGTAATGATATGGGTGCGGCTCTCTGTCTGTTTGGGAAGTGCACCCGGATTCCGCGTTCGTCACTTGAGCAACTTCTCTGAGAGAAATTATGCGCTCGTATTCGAAATCGACGGCACTTATAAGAGACGACAAAAATGATACAACTCGGCTTTATTGATTTATCTACAACATCCATGGAGAGATTAAGAAAATGGGTACACTCATAAAGTCCGTTTTTCAGAAGGCAGAATCAGAGATCGCCAATTTGCGAAACGAAATATCTGATCTTCGGAAACAAGTAATGGTTCTCAGCCGCAATGCCAAGAAGACTCATTTAACAAAATGTTCAAATTCTCAACCGAAGCAAATGCGTCAAGCAACCCGACAGGTAAAGTAACACAGGCGATAGGTATGCAAAAACACAACGTCTGGTAGGTCCACAAAAAGAAATATTTATGCTGATATGGCAGGAAATCGGAGAGAAGCGGCAAACATCTAAGCACCCTGCTTCGAAAGTAAGTAAACAACCAGCCAAGCAGAATGTACCGAAACTAAAGCCAAATCAATAAAAAAAATCGGCGCAAGTATGGGCGAAGGTAGCCAGAAAACAGCGGGCAACGGGTTCTAAAAAGACACCGCCCCCGGATGGAACTATAATTAAGAAGACCTAAGATCTATCATTAGCTGACATGGTTCGGAAAATAAATGCGGATTCTACACTTCAGGAGGTAGAGATAAATGTGAGCCGAATCTTGCAGGCGAAGATCTCCTACTCTTGTTAAACAACATCTAATCTCCAATAGGTCTTGCTAAAATGCAAACATATAGAGGAAGTGACGTCTAAGAAAGAAATCTGCTTCGCCTTAAGGTATCAAGTGAACTTTGAATTCAAAACCGCTGTGATTAAGAACGTGAGAAAAGTTTACGGTGAAACGCAAACAGCTACCATAAGACTTCCTGTGGAATTGGGGAGCAAGATGTTAAAAATCAGGAAAGTGCGGATAGGCTGCGTTTATTGCCGAAAACGAGAAAAACTGAAATGCTGCTTTAAATGCTTCAAGATCGGACACTTTGTAAAAACTTGCAAACGCCCGAAAACAATATAGAAACACGCTCGAATCTATATCCAAAAAATATGAATATGCTGCAGCTAAATTTAAATCATTGCGAAGCGGCTCAAGACCTCCTATAGCAAACGCTTAGTGAATTTAAAATTGACGTGGTACTAGCAATCGCTTCTCACTCGGAGGATCAAGGTTCGAATCCTACTCATGACAAGTTTTTCATTTGTGTAATTGGAACTCAATCTGAAAAATCTGCGTGTGAAGGCATAACACTGACATCTAGATTTGGCTGTTGTATTGATAACCTTCGAATCATTCCCTGTGAAGAAAGAACTCTGCGCCCTATTCGGACTCCCACCCCCGGAGAGCTAATATCGAAACCAAGTATACCTGAGTTTCAAACCATTACATCACAACAATGAGGGGTGCGTAAATTATAAAAAAAAAATAGCGATTCTCTGCAAGTCAAACAGAAACTTAGCTGGAAATACTTGACTCACCGGCGCAACAAATAATTCAGTGATTTGGGTTTGTGGAACCGTTTTAATAGGCCTCAGAATCGCAGAGGGTCGGCTCTTCTTGAAGAATTTCCCTGTCTGCATATTGTTTTAGATAACATTGGAACTACAAATACGATTAGCAGAGCAAGAGCAGGTGCTATCATTAATATATTATACCTCTTGAAAGCAGCGGCCTGCTGAGATATAAAAACGCTTGAGTGATCATTATAAGCATAGCGATCATAATGCTACAATGTTTATCGTTGGCAACCGTTCAGCAATCCTCATTAACCGGACGACACTCCAACGGTCTAAATAGAATACTAATACCGTAGATGAAGATTTTCTAAGCTTCGTTGATAATTGAAGCCAGAACTGCAGGGAATTTCAAAAGGGGAAGACACCAACCACCTGAATACGGGTCGACCCCCGAAATCGCGGAACAAAGATCAGTATGCCACCGACAAGACTCCCGGACCCAGGATGACGACGACTAGCATTCGCTATGTACTGCAATGCATATCGAGAAGCAAGAACCCGACTATAAAAAGCGATTAGGTCTAGCAAGTGCCTTTGCTTTAGAGACCTTTGCGAACAACTTAATCACGATGTATTTGGTTAAGCTTACCAAATTGTATCGATAAGGCTGTCCGATAATGTCCGATAATTCAATGTTGCGAAAATAGTTGCGACCCTATTCGCTCGCCAAGAAAGTACAGTACTGTCAGTTCAAAATCTTCACGAGAGTACTACCATACCTATGAATCCATGCGAAGAATTGCTAAAAGCATCTAAAAAGGGCGCACCCCTATTGTATGGTGTTTCAAATAAAGCCCTAAAAATCGCTATTAAAGCACGATAGGACTTATTTATCTAAATGTTTAACACATGTCTTCAAGAGGGCCCTTTTCCTAACCCTTCGCAGCGGTAACAGCTATTGTTTTTGCAGAAGGGGAAAGGAAACACAAATGATCCTTTGTTCTATCGCCCTATTTGCTTGCGTGCCACGGCTGGAAAAATCCTTGAGCGGATTATTTATAATAGACAGCAATTGAAATAGCAGGAAGTCTACCCACCAATACGGTTTTCGTAAGTCGAGGTCAACAGAGAGACAGAATAGGGCTCGAAACGCAATATAGGACAGTCACTGGAATAGAGACATCAATAAATATTGAGCCATCATAACCCTGGGCGTGAGAAACGCGTTTAACTCGTCGAACTAGCAACGGATTATGAACTGTTTTTTTTTTCGAATGGTAATACCGAACTATCTCCGTAAGACGATAATGAGTTATTTCTCGAATAGAATTCTCCTGGAGTTAGAGCGTACGCAGTTACTCTCGGTGTGCCACATGGGTCGGGTTTAGGCCCCCTACATTATATACGATGAACTCTCACGGCTACATATTCCAAGCGAAATGGATTTGCAGATGACATTGCAGTGGTGGATGTATCAAAAGCGTTGGATGAAGTCTAGCTCTACAGCAACGAAACAATTGCAACTGTAGGAGTAGTAAAATTGGCGAACCGATAACGATTAGAATTAAAGGGCATGAAATTATTCCTCAACCATTTCTCAAGTAGGTACCTCGGAAATGCATTTACAAGGCTGATTCATAATATCGGATGCCCAAAATAAAGTAAAAGACTTCTTCTTGCTGGAGCTGCAAGTTTTATACTCATACACGCATCGGAAATATGATCAAATACCGCCTTAGCGCACTGAGAGTCGCCAGTGCTTTTTGAATTATTAAACGCAAGTTTAAGAAAGAACACGAAGTATCGCAACGTGGCGAAAACAATGGAGCATGTCCTTGAAAGGAAGATGGACAAATCGTCATGTGCCAAGGATCGATGCATCGATTAATTCGAATCACATCGAAACAAACTTTGACTCAGTTTCTGCCGGGACACGCGTGTTTTTGGGGAATATCTGTTTGAACGGAAACATAAAAAGATCGCAAATTGCCCCAGAAAACTCGGATTTGTAGATACGGCAACAATTCGGAGAGCTCCCGATAATATCATTGTATGCATACATGCCTCAAAAAGAGCAAAACTGGGTCCTTATTAGTAATATAACACAGCAACCTTAGAGGGTTAGAACGTTAACGTGAAGCGAATAGGTAAATTAATGAAATCGCGATGAGGAAGCTCAGTCTTTAAGCCGACCTATGCGAACTAATACCCTACTGCGAGCACAAATCGGTTTGCTCAGGCGGAGGTGGTCTTAGCCGGTACCAATTTACATCGGTCCATTGCTGCCTCATCCAAGGTTTCCACCCTCCAACGCAAAAAAGCTAGATCGGGTTGTACAACTTGATTAGGGTTCGCCCGTCAATGATGTTGTCTAATAATGAACGGGGGCAGAGCAAAGTACTGGTCTTATCGTACATCTTCAGAAGACGCTACCGAAGGTTACTACGATTTGATCAGTCACAAGTTGCCGGTCATAGGTCTTGTTGGCAGCTGGACCACGGGTAGTCCCTAACAGGACTTAAATTACGGTACCATGGGAGACAGGACCCCCCCCAGATCTCGGTCCGGGCCTGACTTGAAGAGGTAGGCCTCCTTGTGGGAGCGTCATGGTGGCTGTGGTTTAAACCCAAAGTCGTGAGAAGGGTCTTCCTTTGTTTGACCCAATGTAGAGTTGCAATAAGTACTGGGTGCTGCGACCCTAAGACCAGTAAGACGTTTTAGGTCGGCCTCGACTCATACCAATGGTGGAACTTGTGCCGGCAACACGGTTCCGAATTGGTATCAATGGATTGACGGAGAGCGATGGCAAGGCGTATCCTTGCTCCCATGGATGCATGGGCATCCCGTGGGATAGGGCCTTACGGCAGGTGTCCACATAAAACACAAGAGACGTTCTGTACAACTTGATTTCCTTACATATTCGGTGATGAGAGCTGACTGTTAAACAGATCTGACTTGATTACTAAGAAGTGAGTTGCGGGCATGAAACTGAAACTCTGGGTAGGTGCAATAGATTTTCTGAGTGCTTCAAGCCCAGCTCATTTGTTTCTCTGTAATCACAATTCAGTACAATGTTAATACTATCAACATGTAGGCATTCAATCGTCGATTTGATTTCCAATGTGTCCAATAAACATTGATCTAAGACAATCTAATTTGCATACGACTGCTGCAGTTCCCCCCTATCATACTCACTCAAATTCAATCACTAAGTCGATCCAACTGTTTGACTGCACAATACATAAAAAGTCTGAATCTAAGAAGTTCGATTGCAAATGATTTTTAATCCACAATCTCTAGATAAAGAGCTGAGTGCTGTTCATTTGCACAAGCCCTTCAACCATGCCAGAGTAGATACACACCCGACAAGCAGACCGCTACGCTCAACAATCAGATTTGCATTTGCAAAAAGCCTACAACACGCAACGGTCATCATAATCATAATCATCATGATCGTGATCACCATCATCAGCGACATCATCATCACCCCAAAGTCCAGAGTACTAGGCAAACAAACCCACCCACATTTGTTGCCATTAATGGAATTATGTGCACACACACGCTCGAAGTCGTATTGATCCACTCACAATCCTTGGCCGGCCAGATTAGGTGTAACGATTTTAATGCATTTGCCATCAACTAGATGTCACCATATGGAACGAGCTGCACCAACTCATCGAATATCTTGACTGCAGTACAGTTCTCCTAAAGTGCATGCATGAAAGAAAAAAGAAAAAAGGATTTGGCGCGGTGGTTGGTGGAGTGTCGAAGCAACGCACAAGACCCGATCTTGCTCATAAATAATGGAATATAATCTCCCACCTTTGCGTCCTGAATATGAAAGAGTCAGTCGGGCAACACCGATCGTGTACCTATCCCAGAGTCATTTGCTCTCCGAAATGAAGGTGTGTTCCCTAATGCCTGGCTGGCAATAGCGCTCTGATCCGGACTGATGTTGGTGATGATGATGATGATCTTGACGACGACGAAGTCCCCTGCTCTCTCTTGATTATGTTTTATGGGTCGAGTAATGTTGTCCAGTACAATGGGCTAGATGGCGTTGATCACTACATAAATCGCGATTTTACATGCGATTGTCATTTTGGCTGGTGATTTTCTTCCATCGAAGTGCAGTTTAGCTTGCTTTCTGAATCAGGATCCCACTAATTAAGGATTGCCAGCCGTCCATTGGTTGCATTTATCTAGGATACGAGTATATTGTAATGTTGGCGGCAATAAATATTGCCGAAGCGTGGCAATTAAAATCAACAATCATTTTGATCGCTGAAAAGCTTATGACAGTCGTGTGTGTTGTACAATTGTATGTATGGATCCACTCATGGTGTGGCCCAGAAGCATAAATCCAAGCAATCCTTGTGTGGATCTGATCTGACAACAAAACGACATAAGTTCCTCTTTATGAGACATTATTGTGAGTGAAAACCGGCGATGGAGGGATTCATTTTAAATGCGCTAAAAAAAAACATTCTACTGCAATCAGTTGCAGTTGAAGTTGCTGTTGCAGTCGTGTGCGCATTCTCTTACGGTGATTGGGTGAGTTGCAACTTACAATAAGAACTGTCATCTGATGAGCATTGTAATAATTTACAATAACCTTTGGTGTAGTTTCTTTTGGAAGTGACTGCGTTCACTTTCATTTATATTTACTTTGACATATTTTTAATGAGAAATTTGGAGAGATTTGTTGGCGCTTGTTTTGGTGAATGAGGAAACATTTATCAGTGAGGGTGAGATAGTTACACGAACAATTTTCAAAGGACAGCACAATATGAGAGTTCATATTGAACAATCTGAAAGTGCGCTACTGGCAACATCCTTGAAAGAATTTAATTTTCCATATGGAGGTTGCCTTAGTAGTTTACCTGCTCGGTCATCCAAGGTAGGGTAAGCGCATGACCTGTTTGAATGTGGATTTGTCGTTGGAGAGAGACGAAGGTAAGAAGTCTACAAAAGCCATATTTTTGCTCATGTCATCACAGAAGGGAAAGGTAATAGAGAATACAGTACATGTTAACATTCACATGGGATCAGCAAGACGTAAATAAAACGCTGAAAGAACAGGTGGATTTTCTCTTTCGCAAGCGTATTGCGGGAGATGTTGTTTTACACGGAGTTCCTGTTGCCGAAAATGAAGATCTCAGTACCCTGTACAAGTTGCTCTGCTCAAAAATCAACGCAACTTATGTTACTCCTACTTCCATCACTCGTGCCGTACCGAAAAACAACGCTAAAGCAAGTGCTGTGATCATTAAACTCCCACTAGAAGCGAGTAAAGTGTGTTTCCTTAAAAGTTTCGCCGCTTACAACAAAGGGAACCCCCGTCCCCTATCCTTTCATGACCTGGGCTTTGACAGTCGTAGTTTTATTCGTGTGTACGAGGGCCTGACTAAACATGATCACTCTATATTTCGAAGAGCTATGAAAATGCGAAGTGAGAATCAACTCCATTCTGTGTATACACGCAATGGAAGAGTATTTGTCAAAAAAGGTGCGGGGGACAGATCTGTTGCAGTCTCTGACATTTCTGCTCTTTTGTCTGTAACTAGTACTGCTGCTACACTCTCGCTCTCCACCTCCAACAATTCAACCGTTGCTGTTGCAGATGGCAGTTCTGCTAAAGATGCCGCTGGACATGTTGCTAGTACTGTCTTGTTGCTGTGATCTTTGATGCCTAAAATGAATCAGCTGTCAGAGTTGCCGGGGTTATTTGATTTTTATACTACGTTTTATTTATTAATTTTTTTTTTTTTTTTGTTACTCATTTCCGACATTACTCTATTTTAATTTATTACTTTGTAAATGTGTATCTTTAATATCTTTAATTTATTTTAATAATTTTTCGCGAAGAACTCTATATATCTTTTTATTTTATATTATGAATTACTTTTTGCTTATTTTCTATTATACTACTTAATCTATTATATCTTATCTACTTATCTGTTATATTACTCAATAACTTTAATCCACTATTTTAATTTTAACTGTTATGCTAATGACGTAAATTTTCCGTCATGTCTATTTATGATGTTGTTTTCATTGTTGCTTTCTGAAGGCGGTATATTTTATATTTATATATCCTTATACTATGATTTGATCCATCCTGATAGCATAAGGACCGTTCTCAATGTAATTTGTGAATCAAATCAGGGTATCAAAATTTGTCACATAAATGCTGAAAGTGTAAAAGCTAAATACACGGTCTTACACCAAATATTTAGCACTTCCAAGATTGGCATTTTAATGGTTTCTGAATCTTGGCTTAACTGTGATATTTTGACAGAAATGGTGAAAATTCCTAATTTTAGATTGTTTAGAAATGACCGTAAAAATAGGGTGGGTGGTGGTGTGTGTATTTATGCCAATAACTGTCTTAAACCGAAATTTGTGTATTCGTCCTCTAAGTCTATCATACAGTTTTATTGTTTAGAAGTCAGTTCTGTACATGAAAAAATGCTTGTTGTTGTAGTGTATTCGCCTCCTCACTGTTTTATAGAAGAAAATTTAGTGGAACTGCAAGAAACATTATTAAAATTGCAACTTAAATACAATAAAATGTTGGTGGGTGGTGATTTTAACGTCAACATTTTAATGTGTAATAATATTTCTAGTCAATTTAATTACTTCTGTGATAAATTAGGGTTATCTGTAGTTAATTCCCGTTATCCCACCTGTTTTAAATCTACGAACAACCCCTCGTTACTTGACATGTTTCTAACTAATTGTGCTTCGAGTGTATTATGTTTTTACCAAGTTAAACTGACCAGCGAATTCATCCATGATATGATTTTTTGTTCTTTTATATTTAATATAGATAGATCTAACTGTGATAACACTTTCAGCTTTAGATCATTCAAAGACATCAATCTAATAGAAGTCACACATGCACTTTACAGTTTAAATTGGCATGATATATACCTAACTCCCAATATTAACCACAAGGTTGAAATCTTTAATAATCTAGTCAATTCCCTCTTTAATAGTTTTGTCCCCGTTGCAAGTAAGCGTGTTAGGTCTTGTTCTTGTCCCTGGTACAGTAACGAAATTCAACGCAAAATTACTGAGCGTGAGCGCCTTTATAAGAAATTCAAACGCCATAACACACCGGAAAATAGATTAAACTACTGCATTTTACGTAACGAAGTTACCACCCTTATCCGGAACTCCAAAAGATCTTACTTTTTAAAAAAGCTTGATCCTAAATTAGGATCTAAGCAATTGTGGAAGAATCTTAAAGGTCTGGGTGTAGTAACTGATAGAAAAATGTTCAAGTGTTCGATATCTCCAAATGAAATGAGTGCGTTTTTTTCCCCGGATCCTGCTCAACCGTTATCTCTTAACCTTGATCCGAGTGATTCTGAATTGTTTCCAAATTTCTGTTTTCAGTGTATTGATGAATTTGATGTATTCAAAGCTATTAACTCAGTAAAATCCAATGTCACAGGACCGGATGGTATTTCGCCTCGATTTCTCAAGCTAATACTACCCCATATCATTTGTCACATACATCATATATTTAATTACTGTATCTACAGCTCTCAGTTCCCGGATAATTGGAAAATTGCCAAAATTATTCCTATTGCCAAAAAGTCTAACCCTAACTGTCCTGCTGACTTCAGACCAATTAGCGTCTTGTGTTTTTTGTCAAAGGCTTTTGAAAAGGTATTATCTCTTCAAATGAACAAATTCTTAGATAATAATAATAAACTTTCCAAATCCGGTTTTCGAAGTAAACACAGTTGTGAATCTGCTGTTCTAAAAGTTACTACTGACATTCGATCTGCTTTAGATTGTAACAATATCTGTGTAGCAGTTCTTCTAGACTTCTCTAAAGCCTTCGACTGCATTGATCACTCTTTGTTATTTACAAAGATTAAAAATGGATTTGGTTTTTCCGACTCATCCACCAAGCTTCTAAGCTGTTATCTTAGAGATAGAGTACAGTCGGTCATTACAGAACTTGGTTATTCAAATTCTAAAACCATCCACGTAGGCGTTCCGCAAGGCTCAGTACTTGGACCACTTCTGTTCTCTCTTTTTACCAATGAAATCCCAAGTATTGTTAAGAATTGCAAAATTCACATGTACGCTGATGATGTGATTATATATTTCTCGCGTCCTATTGGTCTCGTAGAAGACTGTGTTGCTAGGGTGAATGAAGATCTTGATAATATATCCAAATGGTCAAAAAGTAACAGATTGAAGTTAAACCCAGTCAAGACGGTTTGTATTGTTTTTTCAAATAATAAGGTGTGTCCAAATAATTTTTCACCTGTTGTCCTTGATACCAACCCCATTACTATTATACCTTGGCTTTCATATAAACTCTTCACTTACCTGCTGCGATGGCATAAGGGACACCCTGAAAAAAGTCTATTGTGGACTGCGAAGATTACGATACTCCGCGAACTACTTGCATCACCTGGTGAAAATACGATTAATCGAAACGCTTGTAATGCCATACTTTTTGTTTAATTGTTCCGTATTTCCCTATCTTGACAGTGTTTGTAAGCATCGGCTTAATGTTGCGTTTAATTTAATTTTTTTATTTATTATGATTATTTTGACTACCCTAATTGTTAATTTAACGTAAAATTTTTTATCGTCTGGAAAACTGTGCTTTTAAAAGATATATTATCTTGTAGTACTGATGTAATTTTAATTTAAATACAATTACAAAAAATATAAAAAAAAAAAAATTAGCTATCAAAGGAGTTCCTACGGAATGCATGGATGGATGAATGGCTTTGATGAACAGCACGGAAAAGCTTATGGTATGCAGCGAGACAGAAGAGATGCAGGTCGATACTAGATATCAGAAGAAAGTTCCACGCAAATGCAGTTTCTCCTAAAGTCAAAGAAGGAGCTGTAGCGTAGCAATGAGCCTCAGCGCTCTCCAACTCTTCCAGAATTGCTGTGACTCCTCCAGCTGTTCTGTGCCATGTATTTCTCGGTCGATCCGTTCTTCTACCATCTTGTGATAACGGATTCCATTGCATCACGTAGTTTGTTATGGAACTATAGTCTTTTCGAAGTATATGGAAAAACCACTGCCACTTCCGCCGTTGGACGGATGTGCCTATTGGTTCCTGATCCGTGATCTGGTAAAGATCCTTAAGTGCTGCACACATACAAAAGCACGGATTCAACATTTGAACGGAACAGTAAAAGCATGGTGCTTAAGCTGATTGCATTGCTTTGCCATATCATGGACATCATTCCAAACACAGACTTTGTTTTGCTGATTCGGTAGATAATATGGTGTTCGGTTCCACATTCAGTAGAGACAATACTCCCAAGATATTGGAGACTCTCTACTCTCGTTACCGGTTGTCCAGCAATGCTAACTTGAGTTGATATTCGATGCAGATCCGTAACCTTGTCAGACAGTAAACAAACGTTTTCAATAGACAAGGCTGCTAATCACCAAAAAAAGTATCTCCACTTCGCAGCTCCAATCCCTCTGACGATTTTCACCTATGCAAAATAAGACACTTACACCCATTATATGTTGCTGTTATAATCCACATTAGTTTATCGGGTATACATCTCCTGCACAAGGTAAGCCAGATAAATCGGCACGACTGGCATTGGTTCAACACTGTCGAACGCCTTCTCAAAATCAACAAACAGCATATGAAGGTGACCTCTATTCAACTCACTGCTCTATAATGATCCTCATGGTGTTTATATGGTCGGCACAGGAGGATCCGGGGCTTGTTCGGCATCGAGTGTATCTTCCAAATATTCCTTTATTCGCTCAAGGACTACCTTGACTATTGCCTTAGTATGTCCGGAAAGTACGAAAGTGCCTCTTCAGTTTTCACACTTCATAAGACTACCTATTTTAGCTTGACAATAATTCCTTTCTTCCTCCTCCTTCCGTTTTGCCTCCCAAGCTCTCCCGATAAGAGGATGTAAAAGCTCCGCTGATGTTGTTGGAGCAATTCAATAATACCATCTAGTAAACCATGTGCTATGTCTTGCCTTCCATCTACCAACAATACTTTCTGCTGCTGATGTGAGAAAAATTTTCACAGCGTCCTTGTATGGTTGTCGGCAGTAAGCTACTGATTTGCCTACTTTTGCATTCCAGTGCCCCATCATGATGACGATATCTTCGTTCGGCATTGCGTTGAATACGGAGCTTAGCTGATTATAAAAGTTGTCCTTTTCATCATCAGTCGTGGGATTCGTTGGAGCGTAACACTGCATGATCGTGATGAGTCGTACTCTAGTCCGGAATCTGGCGAATAAGATCCTGTCAGTATTTAGGCGCCAACAAATTAAGTCTTTGCGTGCTGTTGGTGGGACGTTTACACATTTGGAATTTGTACTCTCCCTCGTTGGACCATCTTACTTCCCTCACTCCCAAGTTCCCTCACAACATGTCCAAGTTATATCGAAGGTGCTCTCGTTCCAATTGGATGAATCTGGTATTTTGAGGTGCTTCGCTCCCTGAGTGGAGAAGCGTCTTCACGTTCCAGAAACCAGTATTAGTCCGGGTACGATAGCCAAAAGTCGTCATCTTTTGATTATTCCTTATCCGAGGCGTAATGTCGGTTTCCGTAGCAAAGATTTTACGATAACGCAGGGTGCTAACCAACGTTACCTAGACCGTTCGCACTTGCAATTTTAGCCTACATGTACAAGGATTTATACATGTAGTTGCCCGGGGACCACCAGCAGGGGGTTGTGCTACTAGCTCAAATATAAGTTTTGAGCAGCCAATAGCTTCCCGATCAATCGCAATGTCGATCCCCATTAATATTCGGTTGTGTTACCACATGGACACAACAAAATACGAACAAAAGCATGCAGGCATATGGATATAAACTTTCTAACAATCACACTCTGAGTTAAAAATGTGGAGGAATTACTTTTGCACATTTTTTAACAGAGATGATGACTAACATCAGGTAGAATGAACCACTCAAAACTAATGCTGATTGACAGCAAATTCTGACTAAGAAATAGCAGGTTAAAATATCTTATCGGTAGACCAGTGCAGCTGATGAAATAGAAGATGTATTTGTCGAACTAGCTTACATGTATCCTTGATGTAACATATTGTTACGAGTTTGCGAACATAACCGGGGCTCCCCACTAAAATTTGACAACTCATTCCTGTCATCTTCTTCTGTCTTTTGATATTTTTTGGGGCTCAAATATAGCCCCAACAAGGAGGTCACCTGCAATGTATATACGTTTTGGTTCGGTTTCTCTGCAATCAACGCCCAGTCTATGATCTGAATCGTCATCAGGATTTGACTCATATTGTCCACATCCTCCATGAGACTTACCAGACACTCAGTTCGATTTCGAAACTCCCAATCATCCCACAGTTGGGCATCCCTCGATGTCTAGTGTCAGTCCTGTCGTTCTGCATAGTATCCATTCGAGATGGTGCATATAGTCGCTTCGACCGTAGTAATGTCATCGATGAGTTTACACCCATACAAGGCTTGAAGGGCTTCCTTTCGAAATGTGTTGACGAAAATGCCGTCTACCGTCGTCGATCTCAAAGTGAAGACGACAGCCCACCATCGCCCATTCCAATGCAAGATACGCATACCGCTGAAACAGGTGGTTCTTCACCATTCTTAAGCAGTTCACATCCAATCAGAGGCCAGAATCATGCCAACTTTAGTATAACATCGCCACTGGCTCCACATATGCCGCATACATCACCAAGAAGCCTTATGCCTTCATCGCCTTTGAATCCTCAACTAAGCCCAATGGCACATTCACCAGGTCCCAACATGTACATGCGGAGTCAAATAGACAGCACTCCCTTCATTGCCATGTCGCCCGATCAAAGCCCCGAAAGCAAATCACAGCCCACTGTGTCTACAACCCACTTGCCCAGAGTACTACCGAACCGATCATGGGCTGGTGCAGTTGGCAGGTGGAGCAGAAGTTCGTCCCCTGGAACGATTCTTGGGCTGTATTTACATGCGAAGGCATCTGCAATGCAACATTCAAGAGAGGAGTCACTGACCACCTTACATTCGAGTGAACCCGCGGTTGTTCTATTCAAAGTGAAAGTGTCACAAGTTCCTGTCCCACCGGACGGAAAACCTACCTTCCTATGATCTGCAGGTAATCGAGCAGTTCGTCGATTCACGCATTACTGTACCACCGTATAGACCGAATGCTCTACATGGCTTCTGCTGCGCCTTGAATAGCCCTATTCAAGTTTTGAAAGATTTCATTCAAATAATGAGACTGAAGATGATTCCAGAGCTTGCATAGGGTAGTCTCAAATGGACTGTGGAGCTTTGTATGCATGTTCCCCTTGGTGTTCTCATTTGTCAGATCAAGATTCTATTTTTCCTTCAAATAACAAGGATCACCTATCCTTGGATCGTGGGAGCAGCGCATCATTGGTTCTTCCCATGATCTATGACTTAAACTCGTACGGCACACAATCAAGCGAATGTTCACTGTTTCCAGTTGTCAGAGATACGAGTATACGGACCAACTTGATACTACAAAGTGATGTGCCTCCGCCTAATACACAGATGCCAGTCGCCTAAAATATTGTACCTTCGCCGGTGCAAGTTGGTACAAGTCCGGGTCCAATGATGCACTCTCCCATGCAGCAAATGGGGCAAGTATGCCCACTACCACAGGGCTACCCCATGGGACTCAATCAAGGACCCAGCTGATTATTTCCATAGTTTTTGCAACCAAAAGGCTGGTCAAATGGTTTCTTAACATAAAGTTTGGAGGCTTGTTGCCTTGGCTTTTTATTATTTTTAGTTTTGAAGAAGTAACTATATCATAGAGACTAACTGAACGTGTGATTAGTCAATGTTATAATGACGACATCGGTTGCGATATTCACCTTCTGCAGGATATGTAGAACGAATTAACACCAACGCTTCGGTAAGTTAATCCTTCCAGAGCATCAAAGCGGGACAAAGTGGTAGAAGACCTCGCGTTAAGTGGCACGGAAAGGCACCTTATAGCAATTGTTGTTGGGATTTGTGGTATTACTTTACCTAAACATCTCTCAATATAAATGGGTTTAGGTATTTATCTAAGCAAGGCTACCTCATCATACATAAACACGTCGAACGCCCAAACTAAGTTCTAAGGAACTGACACTCAAACGCCTCTTGATTTTGTATAGATTTGATCAAAACTGTGATGTAAACCCACTTCCCAGAAAGTCTACCAGCTTTCATCATTAGCCAGATGAAAATCGTATCTTCAGCTACCTTCACTGGTCATGCCCCCCATAACGAGCAACTCCAACCAATCGATCGACAAGAACCCAATTTCCGTTTACCTAATTGCTAAATTGTTACAAAACTTCTGCAGCAGGCTCACAGCTGAATTCTAAGCAATGGGCAACACGTTTTGGAGTTTATTTCATCTCCTCATATCCAATTGCACGCAATTCCAGGCTATGAGGATACCTTAACAAGCATCGCCTAAAGCCTTCAAAACGCGTCCCAAAACATGTTTCTGCACATCATCGTCGTCGTTGCGTTGTGTCGCTCGTAGTCTTTGGCCATCCTCTTGCGATTCGATCCATGACAGAATCGATCGGATTCCATTCGAAAGTTGACAGCAAATCAACTTCATCATCGTCATCGGCCGCCTGATCGCCATGATCATCATCATCATCATCATCATCATCAATATCATCAGCGGCAGAAATGGAATTGAAGCTTCGATTGGCAATATTCGGAGGGCAGAGAGATGGTCTTGAATCAAATGTATTAGCTGAAAATCTTCTGCCGAAAGCATTCTACCCCAGTGATGAGTTCTTTCCTCCTTGCAGCTCCATCTTCTCAATAGATACGGATGAAAGTGCGACTACGACTGCGACTGCGATTGCGATTGCGAGTATGGGTACGAGGAACTGATTTCTAGCTCTCTATTCATTTATAACTCTCACACAGGTACGAGGAGTAGCGTTGAGGCTTATATTGCTATTAAACCTGCACTTGGCAGCAGCCCCAAACTGATCAAATTTAGATTGTTAGACCAAGACCAGGGTCCATGCTTAGATATCAAAACGCAAGAACCAGAGGAAAAATCATTATAATGTCCACTCGCTCGTCGCCATCACCATAGCCGCTGTGACCATGGCCATGATCATATCCAGTGTGCAATGCGATCCATGAGAGCGGGCGCGCACATCTGTATCTCGTCGAATTATCTACGCCCTGCACTCTTGCTGCACTCATAATTTATGGCTAGATTGTAAGCAAATGAGAACGCGCTCGCCACGGATGTGGATGGAAACTTGCACTTGGACTTGGACGCGATCGTAGTCAGCAGGTCCGTAACTGCAACCGCAACCGAAAAATCGCTTTTGGCTAATTATTATGGTAATGCAGGGTTATCCAGTCTTAATTACTCAACGTCCGCCCAGCTGAACATTGCCGAGTTTACCTTTGCATCTTCCTTTTCCCGGTTTTGGTGTTGTTGGTAATTTTTTATTTTTTTTTGTGTTCTACACAGGGGCTGCTGTTGGTTGTTGCTGGGCGGCAGAAGCAACGCGACGCGACGGTGTTGTCCTTGGTCGTAGCCTTACTAGCCGCAAGCAGAATTACTGATATTGTTGGTAATGCTGTTATTGGTGCGTTTGCTCCGGTCATATGGACGGACAATCGATCGGTTAGCGATGGTGGTTGGTGGTGCTGCTGGTTCTGGTGGTGGTGGTGGTGGTGATGTTGTGCATTTATGGCATTTCCAGCTCCAAGTGCACTCCCGATCAACTATGGAAAATTGTTTCTTATGACGCGCCAAAATCGATCCGAGAACTTTGATAAGACTCCGAACGACTTATTGCGCGTATGCATATTGGGGCTGCGGGTGTGGGGCGGCATAACCGACATGAAGTGGGCCGATTCCATCCCAAAAATAACATAAAAATTTGCTGATTGATAATGATGTGGTTGTTGAGTGCGCAACATATGGTATGTCGCACAGTTGCAGTTGTACAGAGTTTAAACGTGTACGCCATATCGTTGCATATGACCAGCGTACGAGCATTGCTTTGTTTCAGTGGCGGCGATAATCCGTAGTTTTGAAGAACATGTAAATGGAGGAGGGTTGAATGAAGGGCCTTCGGCACTTTGACTGATTTGCAAACTGATTATAAAGTGGATGGGTCAGTTGTCAAATTTGAACGTTATTTCGTCAATTAAAACGGACAATGAATATGCAGAATCTAGATTTTGGGAAAATTTGAAGTAGGTACATGGAACTTCCACCCATCAGATATGAGTTGGTTGTCTATTACCTTTACGACTCTGCGAAAACAATAAGGAGTGCAGAGAAATGGAAAATGTAATTGCTAGCGGCTTACATATCATTGGCCTCAATATTCTATATCAGTCTCAAAACTGTTAGCGGATCATTTATTGAAATACTGGAGTTATTGCTATTATCCGTTTAGGGTTAGTCTTCAACTGACACAATACACAATTCTGTGCATTTATATAGGATAGATGTTTCCACAGAAGGCTTAAGGATTGATAGATTTCGACTGGTAATTGTGGTATCATTTTGATGCTGGTATTCGCTAGCTCATCTAGATCCTGTAAAATATAAGTTACAAGGTTAAGCATTTGGACATTTAAGTACAGAGCTCATTCTTCTCCATACAAAACTGTGCACCATTTAAATTTTTTTTTATTGTTAGTGTGGTATTTGCAAGTCAAAAGATTAAAGAATTAACTGTGAACAATTTGATGTTTATTCATTGAATGACAACACTTGAATGTTTGCTTAAACTACCTTACTTAACTAGAAGAGTGAGAGAGAGAGACGTAAACTTCATACAACATCTCCCATTCAGAAGCTTAAATCAATTTATAATATAAATATATATCTACATATATAAATCTGTAAAATTTTCCAAACTCATAAAAATTAAATTCAAGAATTCATGATCAAATTCCTTTTTATCTTTTTCCTATTTATCATAGGTTAGGTTAGGTAAGAGTGGCTGTTGGAAATACCAACCCACTTAGGCCTATTGGCCCATTGTGATGCCACGTGGATCTATGATCTTCTTACTACTGGAACCAGTTTGAGCTTATAACAAAGCGTAGGAGACTGTTAACGTCTATGTTTTCTAGATCGTTTAGGTTGTTGTAGAAGAAAGCTCCTAGATGAAGCCTTCTTCTTTGGGAAAGAGCTGGACATGTACAGAGTAGGTGGAGTATTGTCTCCTCCTCTTCCTCGTCCATGCAGGCAGAATGAGTGCGGCCGAAGCCTTTTTTGAGTGGTGGAGATTAATCTGAAGAAACCGTATCATTGCTACAGTCTTCCAGAGTCGCCTCCACCACGGTGTTGTTGAGGTCCTCCGATTCTGAAGATGTGCCCAAGAGCTCGTCTTCTATCTCTGATCGTGTAGAACCTCTAATTGCTTCGTCATCGGTTTCCATTTCCGACAATGTGTCAGAAGAGGAGACCGACGGCTTGGTAGTCACCCCGGACAGATTGGAGTCGTCGCTATCCAATTCTGGAAAGGATATCGACGCTCCAAGATCCAAGGTTGTGATATCAGGTGTTAAAGGAGGAGGAGGTTGCTTATCAGCATCCAGCTCATCCTTTTTGTACACCCTTAAGTGAATGGACTCGAATCCGAACCGAATCATGCCTTTCGTCTGCGCCAGAGGATTAAGGGATTCCTTATTGATCACAATTAACGCGCATCTATAAGAACCCCTTAGTTCCTCCAGTTTCGCGACTTTCCAGTCATGAGTCGGAAGAGTCGGGTTGCTGAGCCGGATGATTTCCAGGATACTTTCTGGAGAGGAGGGTTCGGCTGGAATCCAGGTACGAGTTCGAGGTCTACTAGGTATGTCTTCCTTAGATACGACCTCGATGGCCTTGGTGAAGAGATCGGGAGATCTCTGGTTGGAGCAAGCGATGAGCTTGACATGGCCTTGGTGCCAGGCAGCGTTGCTTGTGATAGGAGTTGGTCCTGGGTTCTCCCGCATGATGGTCAAGAAGTTGCTCGAGAGCTTCAACTTGAGCAATTGCCACCGTTCCGGTGTAATGGAACCGTCGGTATCGCTTCTGTCGATCACCGCGATCACCAATGCGTCCTTTAGGACTTCATTATTTCCGCACTTCTCTCAACCTCCGGAATAGAGCGCCTTAGATGGAGCTTGCCGATGCGGCTGAGTTCCAGATTCCTCTTTGGAGGGAGGAGTTTTGGTAGCAGCAACAAGTCCGTGGCCTGCCACAAACTTGCTGCTGCTGGGGGCGGGGGAAGTGATAGGAACATGGCTTGCCACAGTCTTAACACTCCCCGAAGGAGTTTTGGTAGCAGCGACAAGTCCGTGTCCTGCCACAAACTTGCTGCTGCTAGGGGCGGAGGAAGTGATAGGACCATGGCTTGCCACAGTCTTAACACTCCCTGAAGGAGTTTTGGTAGCCGCGACAAGTCCGTGGCCTGCCACAAACTTGCTGCTGCTAGGGGTGGAGGAGGTGATAGGACCATGGCCTGCCACAGTTTTGCAGGAGCCTTGCCGGTAGTCGGTGTAGTCACCGTTCCACCGCCCGGTAATGAAGGAGTACCGGCCTCGGTTTTTGTTTTTTGGTTGTTATCCATTAATGGTCCCACGAGTAGCGGAGAAAGGAATGTCCATCTGTACAGAGATCCGCCATACACAGATAAGGCTAGCTAATCCGGAGGTCGCCAGGTATCCGGATACTCCGTTTGCGACTGAGCTATTTTTGGAGATACTGGGCCCTCAGCCAGGTTGATCTTCGGCACGGGTCGTATAACACCTTGATCCAGCCCAGGGGAATGATGGAGTGCTTTGGGAGTTGGGGAGGGGGGGGGGGAGCATCCTTTGGTTTCAGGACTCGTCTGGAGAATTTCTTCTCGAGATTCATTGACCCTACTCAGCCTCTACAACTCGACAAGTTCGATGCTCGCGGTAGAATGTTATTTATCATAACATTTAACAAAATTAAATTAAACAAACTCAAATACTATTATGTAATATACTGAAAAAATTTCACAAACTTTCAAAAATTTATTAAAAGTTGGATTTAAGAAAACAATACTTTATTTTAAAGCCATATCTTCATTTAAATTGCAAATCAAGTTCAGTCATTTTATGTGATCTCTCGGATATGTTAATTGTTTAGGAGGAGTAATCTTTCTGCCGGACCTTGTGTGGTTTTCATTTCTTGGTGAGGTTCTATCAACATCATCCAAGACCTGAGTGCTCTGAGGCGGAATCGATATTTTTTTAGAGTAAGAGTCCATTATGAATTGCCTATTTCGTTTGTAAGTACTGCCGTCCTTATCTTTGATAATATACGATTTTGGCTCCTGACATTTTTCAATAATTGTACCAGGATACCAATATGATGTAGGGTTTTTCTTGTAATGCATTTTTTGTCCTTTATTTAAGGGTTTTAGTGATCAGCTGTTTTATCGTAGCATGCCTTTGACTTTTTGTTTTTGTTCAGTATTTCTCTTTTCACTTTTTGACAGTCTATTGGTTTCGAAACATAATTTTTTGACATGGCCGGTATTTTTGTTCGAAGCTTCCTTGACATAAGAAGGTCTGAAGGTGACGGAATGTTTCCTTTTGAAACAGTTCTATAGTGCAATAATGACATGTATGGGTCTGAACCAGATCCTTTACTTTTAATTAAGAGTTTTTTAGTGGTCTGTATTGAGCGTTTGGCCAAACCATTAGAACGAGTATGATACGGACTAGAGGTTATGTGATCAATCTGCCAATCTTGGCAAAATTTTTTAAAAACTTCGGAGTTATACGGAGGTTCGTTATCTGAAATCATTATTTGGGGAATTCCATGACGGGCGAAAATAGCTTTAAGTTTATTGACGACAATTTGGCCGCTATAAGAAGAATTTAAGCTCTATTTCAATGTACTTTGACCAATAGTCAACCACTAGTAAATACGTTTGTTTGTTAAATTCAAATAAATCTGTACCTACTTTGTACCACGGAATTGAAAGAATTTCATGCGGCTGTAAATGTTCTTTGGGCTGTGATGAACGATGACGCATGCAAGTTTCACAATCGGTGACTATATTCTGAATATCATTGTTTATATTTGGCCAAAAAACTATATCCTTTGCAAGACTTTGACATCTCTGAATACCCAGGTGCCCTTCATGAATGAGGTTCAAAATATCATGCCTCATGGAAGAAGGAATAACTATACGGTTTGATTTTAGCAGAATATCGTCGAAAACATGCAACTCATCTCTGACCTTATAATATGGCATGCAATCTGCTATAACAGATTTTTTTTTTTGATTTGGCCAACCGCTCCGTATATATTGTTTTACTTTTGAAAGAATTTCGTCACTATTACTCGCTTCTTTGATTTTCAGTAATCTTTCTGGTGAAACCGATAACATTGCTATTAGTAAATTGCAATGAAGTGTCAAATCTTTATCAAACTCAGATAATGTTTTTTCTGGCAATGGTGCTCTGGAAAGCGTGTCGGCCGTAAACATATACTTGCCAGGTTTGTACGTCATCTTTAAATCATAAGACTGCAAGCGAAGCATAAACCTTTGAAGTCGAGCGGGAACTTTATATAATGCCTTCATAAACAATGGAATAAGCAGTTTACGGTCAGTCTCAACAATGATGCGTTTTCCGTAAACATATTGGTGGAATTTCAAACACCCAAAGAGAATGGCAAATAACTCTTTCTCAATCTGAGCATAGTTTTGGACGCATCGACTGAAAGAGTTATAGTTTTATTCGGGTCATAAAAGGTTAAAATTGGAGCACTTGATATGAGTGACTTTAACTTGGTAAATTCTTTTTCATGAATATAATTCCAATGCCATGCTACCTATTTCTTTAAGAGTTGACGAAGATTGCTGTTTTGAACTGACAAATTTTTCACTAAATGTTTACCATGCCTAGAAATCTTTGTACTTCCCTGACAGACGTAGGACGGGGCATTTCACAGATTGCTTTAACTTTTGACTCATCTGGACGGACTTCATTTTGATTAAAAACGTAGCCATTAAACTTAACTTCGTTTAGACAAATTTTAGATTTTTCCTCATT